>CM034157.1:380525800-381725800 GCA_019776745.2 Taxus chinensis | reverse complement strand
GTAACTATTTCCCCCTAGGTGCCTAAGTGAGTGCACCCTGGAAACCCAAATTATAGTTCTTCTCAAGTGTCTTCCCACTAGCTCATAGGTCCCATGCACCTAATTGTCACTTGCCACACTAGTTATATCACTTATAGATTGATAATCTTCCCACTGAATGACACCTTCTCCTGATGGATGAACAACCTCAGGGTCTCTGATAGTGTGGACATAGATCCTATCCAGATCTTCTTCTCCCAAGGGCTTAATATAGGGTGCTGAATTCCCATCTATTAGTGGAATGATGACATGCTCTTGTTTATTCTCAAAACTTATGTACCCCTTATTGAATAACTTAGAATTATTCTTATAGCACCAGGGGCACCCAAGTAATTATGGAAAGTTATATGCCTCTGTAAGCGCTAAGAACTCAAAATCTCTAGTAAACTTTACCCCTTAAATTTTTATGGATGCATCCTTCAATACTCTAATGGGAATAGCCTTAGTCCTATTTTCCATATACAACACATTTGAAGATGGATGCAATGTGGGTCTTCCCATCTGATTCTATGCATATAAAGTGAGAACATTGACTTTCGTGCATGTGTCAATCAAGATGTTACTTGAGAGACATCTATCCACAACTACATTAAATGTGATTTCTTTGTCATAGTCAATATTGTGAGGAGGCATATTACCATATAAGACCTGTTACTCATGTGCTCTCCTCCAACACTTGGTAGTTTGTCTCTCAACCATTCTCCTAATAGAGGAATGATATTCTCTTGACGCAACATCTTACACACCTCCCTAACATCATCTATATCCACCTGAGGGACCTCAGCACTTTTCTTCTATTCTCCAATTTCTATGATTTCTCCTTCAAACATTGAATTTCCCCTTAAAGGCTTCTAATCACTTCCATGGTCTCTTGGTATACCTCTTTCTGATGAGTCAAATCAAGATACCTCCCATGTAAAACTTATTCTCTTGTAATGAGATGCATTTTCTTCATAATTTCCCTTATGCGTGTAACTTCAACTTGTGAGGTCACTAGGACAAGTTCTAGTTCAAGGTTTTACACCAACCTTGGCATCCACTATGGATCAACATGATTCACGCTCACCATCCTTGGCTCATGTCCTTCTTCTATTTTTGGCTCATGTTCTTATATAGCTCTGGGAACTCTTTATACTTGTGCTTCTTTCCACACCATGAGCATTGCAACATGTCTAGACACTCACACTTTTAATGATCTAAAGATCCACAATTATAACAGGTTCCATGAGGAAATTCACTCCTTCCTCCTCCATGATTGCCATGTCCTCTGAATTCTCCCCAAAATCCTCTTCCATGAGCTCCTCCATTTGTATGCCCTTCATAATGATGACTGTCATTCTGAGAGCTATTTGAAATACTATTTTGGTGCACACTAGTATCAATGACATCATGTATTTGGTCAATCAATCTACAATCCTTGGTGTCATGAGTAGTAGAAGTACAAATGTTGTAATAGGAAGACACATTCTTATAGTAACAATGGACATCTTCTTGCATTATGATCTCCATGGAAAATATCACAGTCTATCGATATGGTGTGTACTAATCTCCGAGGACAATTGTCCTTCGTATGTCATTCTATCTCACATTCCATGCACTAAAGGCCACTATGAGTCTCTTGAGCCGAGTTCACAAAAATATTCTCAAGCTTATTTGCCATGGAAACAATTTAGGCCTCCAAAAATGGACTGACTCTGGTATCCATGCTTCCCACAACCTCAATGCATAGGGAAGCATCCAAATCCTCACGTGGATCTATGAAAATTTTATGGTACAAAAATCTCCTAAAAGGCGTTATTAATCCCCCAACAAACCATTGAGCATGCTACGAAGGATGAATATCATAAGACAACTTTTACAAGAGAGTCTTAAAATGTACATCATACTCCTACACACTCCCTGTCATACCTTGTTGAATATCCTTCAGCACGCTAATGTTATTTTCTTTAAACTTCAGTATAATCCAAAAGGCATTATGCGACGTAGTATAATACACTATTTTCTGATGAGGGTCATACTTCTAGTACCAACTATGTGTGCACCCTTATAATGTAGTTGCAAACTGACTTACCTTACGTTCCGAGGCAGTGATGCCCTTCACATGCCATATCAATTCACATTTGTGTGCATGCTCTTTAGCATCCTCAACACCCTTTTAATCAAGAAAATGTATAGACATCTCAAAAAATAATTACTGAGGTGGTTGAGGCCCTTGTCCACCTGATCTAGATCCTTAATTCCCTCTGATGTTTCCTCCACCACCAAATCCACTAGATCCACTAGCTCATGTTCCTCTTAATCCACCGGATCCTCCAATTCCACCAGGTCCACCAGTTCCTATTCCTCCTGGCCCACTCTATCCACTTCCCATAGCAGGTAAGGGTCCTAAAGTAGTCACACCTTGTGTCCCATTGTTGTCACGCTAAACTACGCTGATAGTCTGTGATATTACACCACTCCCAGAAATGTTTCCCATGCCACTTCCAACACGATACCCAAAAATTTATACCCTTAATTTTCCCAAATTTCATGCTAGACAATATGCCTCCAAACACAAGGAAATGATTGTGTAGCCATAGATGTACCAAATGAAAAATTATACTTCCTAGGTGTCATTCAATCACCAATACAAAGACCAACTAAGTTAACAATATTTATCTCTAGATTTGGAAAAATAAGTGCCAAGGTTTGGTCACCATATGGGCTTAGATGCGTGCCTACAACTCTCCTCTCTCCAAATTACGAGCTCTCACCAAAATCCGAGGGGGTCTCTCTCTTGCACTTTCCAAGATGGGGTAGCATGGACTGCTCAGATCCCACACCTTCCACGCAAATCTCAAATCCTTCCCACAACATATGCCTCCATAAATCCATCACTTCTGCAATCTCACATTGTCTCACCAACTCCCTTTCCTGAAATTCATTATACTTGAGTCATCTCTCTTCTCTCTCCCTTTCAGCCACAAGGTCTGTCATCTTTCTCCACACTAGCTTCAGTGCCTCATGCTTAGAGGAAGTTTAGCCAGCCATAAGAAATGCTTCCAAACTTAGAGTAATAACCATGATCTTGATAGCTAGAGGAATAACTTGCAAGAATGATCCTCTTGGCTCCCTCAAGAACTCAAACTCAACAACCTTTGGGAAAGAATACGTAGAGATTGTGTATTCCAGCGTATAGCTCATCAACACACCTTTCCACTAGTGATCAAAAACACATGTCCAAGTCATATAAGCATCATGCAACCTTTTCTACTCTTCTGGGGTCCACATACAAGGTCTATAATACCAACTTGACCTTGATGCATATGTTGAAAGCCATTCATACAACTCTACTGGAAACAACAAAAAAAGGTCTCATACAACTCATGATACAAGTGATCCTCTACCCATTTATGTGCATCAAACTCAGGTCTAATGTTAAATCTTTGAGCAAACTCATCCTCCATGATTTTGAGTCACACTTCGACACTATCCAAGGTCAAGTGCTCCATCATTACACATCACATTACTCACAACAGCTTCAAAAGAGGTCCTGACAATGAAACCAAGATGTATTTATTTTTCTTATGACTTATTTCTATCCCAAGTATGTTGGCCTATCACCTAGTATGCATTGGGAACTCATCTAAGGCACGCAGGGCACTGAGCCCCTCCTTTATGTGAGCCTTGTGAGAGTGCTTCCACCATTAATGGAGGATGTGTTATAGGAATAGAAACATAAGTATTCACTTAAAAATATGAAGATACAGGATAATAGATCGATGCACAAATGCATCATAAATGGGAATGAACATTATAAATAAGCATAATGGAACTAGATCTGACCCATATATCTTAGCCATAACATGAATAACATAAGGGTTTATATTCATGAACATGAATAACCAGAATAACACACCATATATTGATTTATAAACATTTACAGTAGCCTCATTACATCATAAGGGTCATACAGACTAAATACATCAATGAATAACATCTCAAAACCCTACAAATACTCTGCATAGAGAGTTCCTAGCTATGCTACCCATTACAACCCTTGTTCAAACTCAAACCCATGCATATATGATTAACCACATTCTTGCAAGTATTCTTCAACTTCATTATTACACTCAAATCTCTCTTAACATTCTCCTAGCATTTAACACTTGTTACCATCCTTCACCTCTCTTATTTTAGACCCAAGCACTCCTTTAAATAGAATCTGGATGCACCACCATAGTTCCCTCCATGAGCAGATCTCATGCCAAGTGGAAGTGTGGTCCTCCATGATCAAATGCCTATTCTAGCTTGCAAAGACCTCCACTACCTATAATGATCATCCTAGGAATATTCCCTACATGGAATATTATTTTCTTGACCTCCAAGGCTCTAGGCTAGAACCTTATCCATTCATCACACCTACTTGGGATTTTCACGTGTTTCTCCATGTGATACCAACTTCTTCAAAACGACTAAGTCCCCAAACCTCCTACTTCTTCACATGCAACCTCTTCTCCTCGTATGGATTTCCCTTCAAAATTTTTTCACTTTCCCCCAAGCTCCTTCCTTCTTTACTACCTCCCACATTGCGATGACCTTTACCTTGGGACTTAGTCAATTCAGGGCATCCTAAGCATGTTTCAACCATCTTGGTTCTCTCCCTGCCAGCGCATAAGAAATCCTTGCTATCCTTCCTCAGAAAAATCAACTTTGTTAGGTGTTTCATTACTAACTTTGTAGAACTAGTAAGGCCCATCATCCTCATGCGCAAGAAGGACATAACCTTCAAATGGACAGTAGAAGGAAAAGAAAGCTTCAAAAATATTAAGCAAGATATTGCTTGCATGCCAACACTCATCAACCCAGATTACTCACAAGGATTTCATCCTTTATGCTTATGGCACCAATAAAAGTGTTGTTGTTATCCTAACACAAGAAAATGAACAAGGACCAGAGCAGACAGTAGCGTTCTTTAGTTAGAATCTAAAGTATTATGAGTTCAAATATAGTCACATGGAGAAATATGTCTACACCATCATGCACGTGCTCAAGAAGTTCAATATCATACTCGCCACAAATCATATCAAGGTATTAGTCTCTCACCCTTCTGTTAGAGACTTCATCATGGGAGTAGAATCAACAAAAGAGAGCACGGATGGGTGACCAAAATCATGGAATATAATGTGACTATCAAATCCATGAAGCATTGTAAGAGGCAGTGTGCTATGTAAGCAACTTGTTGAAGATGCACAAGCTGAACCTGAGACTTCATTATTCTTGGATGGTCTCCTGTGCGTAAGACCTAAATAGAATGAAGCCCATGGTGCACATTGGATGAAGGACATGATCACATTCCTTTCTGAGAAGTGCATACCCTCCTAGTCTAAACAAAGAAAAGAGAAGAGGATCTAAGGCTGCAATCTATTCCATATGTTCTTATAGTGGATGGCCTTCTCTTAAAAAGGAATCTTGATGGCATCCAATCAATATGTTGAATGCATCAAGGATTTTTAGAACCTTTCAAGATAGGGGATCTCTAGGGTGGAAAATTCTCTGCCAAGACTACAACAATGAAAATCATAATGGTAAGATTCTTTTGGCCTACCCATTCACAGACACACACAAGTGGGTCATAACCATTCCAAAGATGTGCTTTCTTTGTAAAAAGAAAAATTAGTAGTGCTTCCCCTCTAACCAATCCAAAGCAAATCAATTTTTTGCGCAATGGGGTCTTGACTTCATAGGCATGATCTCCTCCTTCAAGTACTGACATAAGTGGGTGCTAACAACTACAAATTACTTTCACCAGAGGCTAAAATTCTAATTGCTTCAAGGAATCAACATGTAATAGAGTCATTCTTAATTTCTTGAAGGTATTGTAACAAGGTTTGACATCCCTCAGATAATTATTTCAGATAATGCAAAATATTCCTTAGTACAAAATCATTGATTGGGATCTTAGTTCTTGGTATATATTTGAATAGCTTCTCCAACTATTACCCTCAACTTAAATGGCTTGGTAGAGTCAACAAATAATAAAATGATCAATTTATCATGAAGTGTACCTATGAATATCAACCAAAGGCAGTGGCATACAAAGGTCTTGTACACTCTCTAGGTAGACAGAATCAAATAAGAAGGAAATATGGTACATCAACTTATAAGTTGGTTTATGATAAGGAATCTAGACTACCTCTTATCTCTTAAGTTGACTTCATTAGAGCTTTCCCAGAGTTGAGTTTGAAGGTGTGGTACTAAAATTGAGAAATCAGAATGGAAAATCTAGTTGGACTTGAAGAATCAATGATCTATCCATGATCAAACTATAATAACATCAGCAATTAACAAAGAAGTGGTTTGATCAGAAAGGTTAGGCCTCAAGCTTTCAAATTTGGGGACTTATTTTTAAAATGGGATACTTGACAGAGCCAAACCAGGGCTCCATTTAAAGTTTGATTCACTTTGGAGTGGACCATACACTTTATCAGTTCTTGATAAGGAGGTTAACTCTTTCAGTATCTCATCTCATGGAGGCGCACTACCAATCCCATAATGGGATCTATCTCAAATTCCATTATGATCTTGCAACATCATTTTGTATATATTAGAGTAGTTTCAATTCCTCCAAGTGCATTGTGTGTCATTATTCAAATGTTTGTACATAGTTCTTTCTTTCTCTATGCTTCTTACAAATGATCCAAATTTTTTTACTTCTAGGATTTTATTATCTTCCATAGCAGTCTTCAAATATGGGACAAGGATTTTAGAACAAGAGTTTGAAATATTTCATCAAGTGACTTCAAGGTATAATTCTTCAAGGTCACCGGTCAAAATTCCTAATCACATAGCAACTCCATGCCTAATGGATACTCCAGGCTACTGATCTCCTTCATCTAGTAGGAAAATGGCCCCAAAATTCACCAAGGATATTTTATCCAAAATAACTCCCCTAGTTATTTGGACAACTTGCATTCCATTCTGGCTCTAAGGTTCTACATTATAACTTACGCACACTTCATTTGCTCTTTTGACACATTCCCTTAGTCACAGATTCCTCGCGTACCCTTGCATGCTCCATCCTTTCTTCATACCTTCTTCCTTTTCCTTTTCCTTTTCCTCTATTTGTTCCATTTTCCCTCACCCACCCTCTATGCATTCACCTTCTTCCCAGCAGTTACATGCATCCTTTGCACGTGCACTTTTTAACTTTCTTCCTAAAATCAGCTAAGTCCCTGATACCCTTGTGTGCTCCCTTCTTCCTTTCTTCCACACATTATGTTGTAATATTTCACCTCTGCCATACATGTTCCTCATTAGGTATTCTCTCCCATTCCTTCCATGCACATCACCTTTTCAGTGCCCTTCCTTTATTTTCCTCCCGTGCTTTCCTCTTCACGTGTGCCTTTGCATAACTTCTTCTATGCCCTTCTATGCCACGTGGCATCTATCAGAGTTTGAGTGTGCTACATGCAACCAATAAAAGTGTGCCAACAAGGTGCCAAATCCAAACAACAAAACAGTGTATGACACGTGGTAGAAAATGACAAAATAGATGCACAGTTGGCTGGTCCATTCTAGTCAATCAGTGCATATGCCACATGTCTTACATGTCTAGTTTGCATG
The DNA here is from genome assembly GCA_019776745.2 of Taxus chinensis. Lineage (NCBI taxonomy): Eukaryota > Viridiplantae > Streptophyta > Pinopsida > Cupressales > Taxaceae > Taxus > Taxus chinensis. The sequence goes on along the minus strand of CM034157.1, from coordinate 381,718,156 downwards.
TAGACTTCTAACAGCCATAACTTTTGTCTCCAGGATCTCTGACACACACGCCTGAGGTCTCATTTGAAATTTACTGACGTGGGATACACTCTAGACCATTCAAATTCAAATTTCGATGGGATTTGGTAGGTGAGAAATTAAAACATCTTTCATGCCATTAATGAACAGATTTGATTGCTCTTAACCACCTGATTTGATTCAGATTTCACCCCTTTCTTCTCCAACACACCAAATAGACATGGAGAAGTACATTTGACAGATTTACAGGCAAATTTGTAGGCATTCATTGTTGGTGGTGGTTGAGTTTTCAAATCATATTTTCCCTCCTTCTCCTCTTTTCTCTCATCAATTCATCTATAAATGTAAGAGCATGGCTCATTGTAAAGGGTTGGAAATTTTGGATCCTCTAGTGTTTGTTAAGGATTATGTTTCTTTGAATTTTGAGTCACAAACCTCCAGATCTGTTCTTGCATGTGGATATCAGCCTTCATACACCATTATAATAGACTTTGCATACTTCAAAGTAATGTAAACATTGTTTTGTGGCTATTCTCTACCTTAACGTGTTTATATTCTTCTTTCTTGCCTTCCCTTTGTATTATGTGCTTGCTTGTGTCATTTTAAATCCCTTACAGTTCCATTTTCTTGTTTGTCTCATGAAATCATCGTGTGAATGCATTTTGGTCTGTGGTACACCTGCCTAGCCTTCCTTTATGCCCTCCTCCTTCATTTTCACTCAAAATAGATAGTGTTCATCCCACTTTTCTAGTGCTATCACCTTCCTTAGTTTAGTTTCAATTTTCATGTTATCCTTCTATCCCTAGTCCCTTGGCTTCATTAGCTTAGGATTTCATTTTTAACATTAGGAGTAGCAGTAGCAGTAGAAATAGGTAGAGGAAACTAATAGTTTCACTTGGATATTGACCTTAAAGGATTCCTCATCCCACACTTTTAAGGTAACTTGATTATTCAATGAGGTGTTGAGACAAACTTCAAAAAAGTGTGCAATCTCAAGTGACAACACTAACCATATAATATTTTCTACTCTAGTTTTGGTCTTGATACCATCTTTTTTATTTGTTTAATCATCAATTTTCAAATTGTCTCCACTAACCTAGTTCATGGCATGAGGTAGATAAATTAATATCTCACTAAAATCATGGAATTTTTATTTTTAATCCAAGATTTTTCAAATTGATCCTAAAGGATTTTTTGAGGAATTATTTTATTGGATATTATTTTTGGGTTCATTGAGTGGAACCATAGTATTAATTTTGTTACTCCTAGCTTAGTGAAGTGTGTTTAAGAATTTATATTTATTGTTTAGAGAAAATTGACCAAGTATCAGTGAAGCACAAAGGTTTATGCACAAGGTTATGTGCACACAGTAGATTAGAGTAGTGCGTAAGGGGTGCACATAGAAGTGAAATGGGTCAGAGTGCAAGGTATTGCACATGCAAACATAAGGTCAAGGAATTAGCCAATTTTCCAAAGAGGCTAAAAATAGAAAATCAGAGTTGGAGTTCCACTCCAGTAAAGATATGGAAATAGAAAAAAGTGAGCTGGCTTATCTTACAAGAAAGTGCTATAATTGGGAAAAACACATGCGGAGTAGAGGATAGAGAACACACATGGAGAATTATTATAATAGGATTAAATCATGATGTATATTTAGCTTAGTCTATTATTAGGACAAGATGGAAAAAGCATGTAGACTATTAATAGATCATGGTTATTATTAGGATAGAAAGCATATAATAGGTGAAGGGAAAGTCCCCACCCTATAAATATATGTGATGCATCATTATTTTGGAGAGTTCACAGAGTGTGGATAAAGTGCAACAAGGAGTTCTAGTATGGATCTAGAGTTTATATTGTAAGTATGTTCTTAGTCTATAGGAGCGCGCATGGTCTGATGCATTGATGTAATAAGTATATTGTACTCAAATTCATTGTTATGTATTTGATTATGGTTTTCAATGGATAATTGTGTTTGGTTTGATAAATTAACCATGTATGAGTATGGAATTATGGGAATTCAGATAGTGTTGGTTATTATCTATGTTGAATGATTTCCTTATTATATGTGTTGTTAGATTTTCATGCTTAAGGTAATTTTTTGTTCATGATTGGGTTATTTGATTATGAATATGGTAAAAATGCATTCTAAAATTTTAATAAGCATAAAAAAGGAGGGACCTGGAAGTTGTGGTGCACTTCGAGTGATTTTCTAAAATTGTTTGTATGAGGTGTCAATGTGTATAGCCCTTGCTTGGGTAAAACAAAGACTACATTTTGGTTCCATTGCAATGAGGGTCTTAGAGAAGAAGTAGCTTACTATACATATCATGCATTATCAAATAATTAGAGGAGACCTATATAAAATGGGCAGAGATGAGGTATTATACCGATGTGTTCTCTAGCATGAGCAAAAAGTAATTGTGGAAGAGGCTCAGGGGGGAATAACATGAGGCCATTATGGAGGAGATGTGACTTCACACAAGATCCTTTTAGTTTGTTTATGGTGGGAGAAATTGTACAAGGATACTAAGGATTTTATCAAATCCTGTGATCACTATCAAATAATTGGTAAGTCCATAAATAGAGATGAAATTCCATTGCGACCCATATCAAGTAAAAAACCTTTTAAAAATGGGAAATTGATTTTTTGAGGCATATTGCACCATCCACGCACAGGAATGGGGCATGTTATATCATCACATGCACTGATTGCTTAGCATAATGGGAAGAGGTCACACCCATAAAAGATTACACTATAGAGATTAAAACAAGGATCATTTGGGAAAATATTATTAGCATGTATGGGTGCTCATTGAGTCTGAAAAGTGATAGAGGAACTCATTTCTTAAATGAAACTATCAGAATTTTAGTGGTAGAGTTTATGGTAGCACACCGTAAGACTACTCTTTATCATCCTCAAGATAATGGCACTGCATAAGCTTTTAATACAATCTTGGGAAAATAACCAACATAGATAAGTGATGTTGGAAGAAAGGATTGGGATGACAATGTATCATCCATTTTTTGAGCATATAGAACAACCTATAAATGGTTGAACAAGGCCACACCCTTGCAGTTAGTGTTTAGCATAGAATTTGTACTGCACGTGGAATTTATGCTACCGTTCATGTGTATTGCACATGTAGGTGGATTGGATGATGAACAAGCTATGTATGAGCATATTAACAAGTTAATGCAATTGGATGAGTGGTGTGTCATTGCATGATGGAGCCAAAAGATAATAAAAGTAAGAAAAAAGGCTTGGCATGACATGCACATCAAGAAAAATTATTTTGCATTTGGAAATATGGTACTTATGTATGAATCCAAGTTTGTGTGCCACACAGGAAATTTGAAATTCCATTGATTGGGACCCTTTGTAGTGACCAAGTTACTAGACTCAGATGCATGTGAATTGTCAGTACTAGATGGAACCATGTCATCCTACATAATATCACTGGGACCATGTTGCAAGCCTACTACAAATAAGCTTCCCTTATGTTGTATACACTAATAAGAATTAGGGACCAGTTAGCTCATATTCCATCTCACACATTTCATCTTATGCTAGCTACAATTGTATTATCTTGGTAATCATTGTGCAAGAGGGCATGACCTAAGGACTACTTATTGAGATGATGTGCAATGGACACAAAGAACTACATCTGATTCTGAGAGTCTGAATAGGTGCACTTGCAAATGCTAAATCATAATTTCTCTCATTGGCTGGACCGTCGAGGTCAAGCCAACTTTACATATTACAGGTTGCATTAAGGATTTGATGGTGTTTGAAGGATATTTACTTAGAATTGGAAACCATGTGAGAAAAAGGCCACCATGCAGTGTAATGTGAGGGAGGAAGCAACATGATAGACTACTTGGTATGTGTTATAGAGGAAGATGTGTTGTGATACAGGGAAGTATGCGCAAGGATGAATGTAGCCTAGAAATTAGTGGCATGCTAGAACCACTTAGGGTGCCCCTGTCCAGCACCAGACGCCCATGTCTGGCATCATTCTTATAATCTAGATTTTGTAGAAAGCAGTTGCAATATAGTTCCATCCCTATCCAAGTGTATTTACAGCTACAGTACGATCGTAGGTCCAGAATTGTGCAAATGTCATAAGTCACTTCATCTCATCGAGCTAGGTTTTACTTATAGCTTTACATTTGCAAAGAGTTGGAATTAGGGCACACAGTTGTGAAAACTAAGCTAGGGCATATGGTTATTTGGAAAGAATAATGTTTGAATCAAGGAGGGTAGATTGAGTGAATTTTTTGCATAGGTAGCTGATGAAGATCATCCAACACCTAGGGCACAAAGTTGTTATAAGAATAAAAGTGTGAAATTGTGCAGCTAAAAAATGGTACCAAATAAGGCACCTAATGTATCACATAAGGGTAAAGGAAAGGGTAAGGAGAGGAAGATTGAAGTGGAAGACACTCCAAAGGAATGGTTTTTAGAGGTGTAATACCTAGGCGAGGTTATTGTTTGGTTAGCCATGGAATTCTCACTTAACCAAGTGCAAGATAAACAACTACAACCATTTCTTAGAGCAACATGAATTGATATAAACAGGGAGGTAATAAAGAAAATGGACCAAAGGACTGAAGATGGTAAGTTGGTCTATGACAACACAATAAAAAAGGACTTGGAGGAAATGGGAGTTCTTTAATTATATGAATTACATTTCTTTGGAAAGCCCGAGTGCTTGTATTAATGGATGATGTTGTGCGTCCATGAGGACTATTTTTACTTTACAAAGAGAAGAATAAAATTAACAGGTAATTAATTGGGAGAGTTACATGTTTACACAACTCAAGATTTGAGATAGAACCAGACTTGGATGATGAAATAGGATTAAAGGCCACTGTCGTCATGTTTAACTACCAAAAATGAGGTCATGTAATGGATGTCACATGTATAAGTGACCCGAGGACAAAATTCACCACACACCTTATCAGTTGCAAGTTGGGTGCATCAGAGAGGTGGACCCAAGTAAATAAAAATTGTCTGTATGTAGTGCATAAGATAGTGTAGAAGACAATGTACAATATTGTGGGATACATTACTAAGGGAATAATAGAAGAAGCACACACCCAAGTAGTTAAAGGTGAGAAGATAACTTGGGGTGCCATATTGTTATTGATTATCTTTTGGGAGATATTAGTACTAGATGGGCCTAAGGAAAAGGTCTGGAAATATCCATTAGAGAACAACTCCCCACATAAATGTTCATAGAATAAACTTACGATGGAGGCATTAATAATACATATAATCTCTGGATGGATATTTTGTACACGTGAATGTGTGAATCATTCAAGGAAGAATAACATGTACCAAGGGATATTTCATCAATTCTGGAAGGTAAGGACAAGTTCATAGTGCATCAACAATTTTTTTTGGAAAGGTTTTACATGAAAACTGGGGACAAGAGGACATGGTGCAAACTACCTTTCACTTTTATTTCCAAGTACTTCCAAGCATCATTTAATAGGATCAAAGATGCATGAAAGTTAAAATTTGATGTAGATAAGGTAGATTTTGAATGCCACACTTTGTACAAAAATTATGTGTATCCCACAAAAAAACATATGTGGAGATGAAGGAGTGATACATATTGGATATAAATCATATTACTCTCATAGTGGGGAATGAACCAACAAGAGTATATGTGTATCTCAGGAAAAGGATGAATAATGGTAAATACATTAATGGAGCATACCTTAGCCTTCCAAAATTACCTAAGGGAAAGTATATTGTGGGTATGAAGAGGGCACAGGAGGATACCCATCTCAGAAAATAAGAATATGTAGAAAAGGAGAAAGATGAGGAGGAGGAGGAAGAGGAGGCATAAGAAGAAGATAACACCATGCTAGGCCATAGTCATAGGAAAAAATTGAGGAGATGGTGTAAGGAACAAAGTAGAAGCACAGGGGCTTTAAAGGCAACCAGGAAGTCCCCAAGGGTAACTCCAACCAAGTTGAGTACAGAGAAGAATACCCCTCTAAAAAGAAGAAGGCCAAGGCTGGTAAGATCTGAAGATAGTGATGAGGAGAAATATAAGGAAGAGCTTGCATACAATGAGGAATCCCCAGTCATCCAGGATTTGGATGAGGATGAAGAAAATACAAAGGATGAAACTGTGTAGTATGACACAAAGGTACACAATGCACATAAAGAAGGCTATGAGGAAGAAGAGGAAAATAATGGTGATGGAGAGCCATCTAGAGAAGGCATGGGAGCCATAGGTGAAGGTGGAAGTAACATGTACCCATGTGTAGAAAAGCATATACCAACAAGAAAGTACAGTGGAGCAAGGAAGAAGGAGGATATCTTGCAGAAACCTTAGATGAATTATACATATGATCAATCAAAGGTGTTAAACACAATATTCTAGAGAAAAATGGAGAATAAATATCTATATGGCTGGGATATATTTGACCCAAAGGGAGAAAACATGCACACAAGTAAAATGCTTTCTTGGAACATACAAACTGACATAGAGGATCCTAAATTTGAAATTAATATTGAATCATATGCTATGCACAAGATGAATAAAGTACTAGGAACACTCCTCACGAATATCAAACCCATAGAGTTAACTAATGAGTAGGATAGCAATGCTCTGAATAAAATGGTAGTGGAAGTGGCATGCAAACTTTTGGATAAGGTGGCCACCATCAAAGTCTTTTTAGAGGATAAGAAGGAAAAGGAAAATGAATTCCAAAAACTTTCAAAAGAGTTGGGGAAGAAAAATAAGCACACAAACTATACCTTTAGTGAATCCATTCACATTACGTATGCAATTACAGTAACACACCCCAAACTAGAAGAAAAGGATAAGGATGAATACCCTTCAACATTACACTAAGAGGATTTAGTACATATGTTTTTGCATGAGAAAAATTATGTCGAAGGAACAACAAAAGAATATTTGGCCACAGAGAAGCATAAATCAACATGTGACCTTCTACGCACCTAACCTCCCGAGGTCATGCCGAGACAGTCGGTGTGGAATTTGAAATGGGAGTGAAAGTGATGGCGATGACCAAGCTAATTGGGAAACCTTATGTCTTCGACACGCAATAACAGAATCTTCGAATCTAAGGCAAAGAATGCTCTCCTAACCTGAAGGGGTGTAATGGCGGGGTCTGATATGATAGCTACTCAGAGACTCCAATCGATGTCTAGCTCAGCTGAGATTCTATTGGTGGGTTGTGGAATACGTGGAAAGTAGCCTGTAGGTGCCTCGTATGGGTTTCCAGACAAGGTCATGGAAATTGAGACAAGAGATGTAGCAGAGCTGCAGGAACTAAGGGTGATTCTCTGGTCTCATCCAGAAAGTCTTAGCCTGATCGGCTGCTATGTTTAACAATGAAAGTTGTGTGATGATATCAGGTGGAAGCGGTGAGGATATGAATACCTGCGTGTGCATAGGCTAGTGTCGATATCTAACTGACTAGTAGGTCCATTGGGTTGCGGACCTGTGGGTCACAACCAAAGACTCGTTGAGGCTGAGGCCCTGGAATGGTCATACATGCAATCAAATCCTATTCCCAGGAGCAGTCCAAAAGTCATAGGCCTTGTTAGCAGCTATGTTTAAAGTCTCTAACTGTCTTATTTTCTCTGTGTATGTGGCGGGTGTGTGTAAGATTGTTAAGCACATACTTGTGTCAATGTCAGTTACTAACTCTGGCCCATTGGGTTGTGGGACCAGAGGATCACAACCATAGGTCTTTTCCTGTTGTGGACCGTTGATGGTCATACAAAGTGAATTTGATTCATTTTCGGTGAATAAACTATCTATCAAATGAAATCTAAACTATATTTTTGGTGTTTTCTCAATATATAAGAACAAAACAATAAACAAGCTAATCTATGGAAATAAATATTTTTGTGCTTTTCTAACTTTTCAGACAATGCATCTAATCTAACCAAAAATTTAAAGAAAACAAATAGCTGGCCGGATGTAGCTAGCTATCTGTGCAGATGTGTGAATCTAAATCTAAGATCTACTCTAATTCAAATAAAATCTCTCCAACTCTACCTCAAAAGTGAAGAATAAATCATGACTCTAACAGAGCTATCATTCACCCACTATTTCCCTGGCAATATTGAAGAGAAAACTTCCTATTGACTTGATCTACTTGTAACTATCTGATTAATTGAAATGAATTGTTTCTCTACTCTATTTGATATGTAATTTGACAAAACAAAGCAAACAAATACACAACTCCAACCTGGAAGAGCAAGAGCTTTGGAAAATCTGGAAGTATGAGTATTTGTCCCCTCAGTTCTTTCCTTTCTTTCTCTGAGCGTTCATGTGAGTTCAATGATGGGAATGCAAAGAACAACAACAAGAGGATGACACTTGAGCAATGGCAGCTTGGAAGCAATCTGGGCGTAATGCAGGTAGAAGAAAGATAGCACAAGAGATCTGAACTTGGCTATGCAATTCCTAGCAAGATTATTGCAGCACAACAATGCAAGATACACAAAATTCTCAGGCCCTTTGCTTGAATACAAGCATGCAATATATAGGAATGGAGGCTAGAAGGTTACTTCATGCACAAGGAATTGAAGAGGTAGTTCCACTCATTAAATCTATTTAAAAATAGAAGGAACTAGGAGAACCAAGAAAACACAGCTATTTTTAGCAAATTCGACTCACGGACGCGTTCAAAAGATAAACTTAAGTGAATCGTCACATGTAATTTCTCACGTGAAGATTCTGGAAAAATCGATCAGGACCGCCACCCTGCGTAGGGAGGCGGTTTCAGGACCGCCACCCTGCCTGGGCGGCGGTTTGCAAACTACCACCTAGGCAGGGCGGCGGTTTTGACACTTAAGGCCAAAGCAAGCACAGAATGAAGGGGAAAACTGGAAAAATGCAAGGAGAAGCTATGTAAGGCTATTTAGGCTACAAATATATACTGCAAGTGGGATTTGGAGCTCGAACACCTTCTCGAAAGGATTTTGAATCATCACTGGGGACTTTTGTAACCATTTTCCTAAAAATGTAGCACATGTAATTTTGGGTGCGTACATATTGCCCCCTCGGAGAAGCGTCTTAGCCATGAAGAGGCGTAAAATGTAGAGTCTGAGTATGGCGTTCCCGAAATGGGGAGTTAGAAGCTATACCTGACACGCCCATGTGTCGAAATCTCACCATCCAAACTCCCGCTACCTGCAAGAGAAAAAGAAGACTCAAGTGCAGATAGATAAAATATTGAAAAATAAACACTAAATTAAAATGACAAGAGGACTTACCATCTTGTGTGGGGATATAGAAATATACCTGTGCCTACGCTCTAACCGTGTGAAACATACACTCAAAACGAAGTTATAACAACATATATATATATCTAAATAATACTCAAACAAACTCATTTTCATTTTCATTTGCCATACTGACTTGGTGATTTTTGAGCTCTGAGCCCACGGTGACCATTTTTTTTCATTTTTAAGAATGGTTGAATTGGAATGGATTTGCGTTAGGCTTGCCCCTTTGCTTTTTGAATACTTTTGAGAATAACTCCTAAGAAATTCGTAACTAGAGCGGTCATAAGGGGCCTCAAAGGGGCGGATAGGCAGAGTGCCTTTATTGCTTAGTCTCCATTTTGTGAGGCATATGTGATGTTTTGGTATTTCGTGCTCATTGCGAGCGTTTTGACCGCACCTAGTGCACGATGGAATTGTACAAAACTACGACACACCATGATATGTACATATATCTCTTTTTGGCTTGGTTATTCCTTGCATAGAGTTGTCTTACATTGATGATTTGATTCACGTGTGTACTCTTAGATGTTTAGAATTTCTGATTTTCTATGCTTTTCAAAATGTATGCAGTGGATATGAATGATAACAGAATGATTTCTTTTTGTATTTCATAATGCTGATATATGATGATGCAAACACAATGTGATCTTAAACTTAGTTTCTTTTGCAATCTTTGTACTTCGTATTTGTCTTGACAAAACGTGATGACATAATGATATGATGAATAGATATGCTTGCCCCACTCCTAACCCCACACAACTAGTAAGATGCGAGGGCTCAACACCGAGAGTTAGAAAGGGCACAAGCCATGAAATTTGTTGAATGGTAATGGTGAGACGAAGACAGAGGTTTGACAGAGCCAAATTGGGACGCTACAACCTTACCCCACTAATGCTACCTCATAGTTTAGAATGTGAATTGCTCTACAGTTTATCTAGACTTGGATCCGTAGATGGCCACTTGGTTGACAAAATCTGGTTTTAAGGTTTTGAATTCTTCTTGGAATTTTGAACATCTAATTCACTTTGTTTTGACTTAAGATTTCACAGTAATTGATTTAATTGTTTATGACTTTCAGGTTTGTCAAAGAGACCCCCTACACCTTGCCCCATGCTACCAGTAGGAAGCATGGGCTTATCACCATGGACAAAGCATAGGTGAGTAAGGGCATTTCCTTCCTTTCCCAACCCTACGTCACTAGTAAGAGATGCAAGCTCAACACCGAAGGTTGGTAGGGCAAAGAAATGTGTAAAATAAAAAATTTCTGTTGATTTGCATTTGACTTACTTATTTGGGAAAAATGTTTAGAATGTTCTTATTTCCAAGGAGATGTATGTGGGATAGATGTGACACCATGAAGCTTCTAGAATAGACCATGAACAAAAGACACCTATCCTAAGAAGAAACCAAAAGTAGAACCAAGTATGCAGGCCTTGGTATGGTTACTGTCAAAACTTTGTCTTGTCTTGTTGGAACTAATGAAATGATGCAAAAATAGTTAATGATACAATGAAGATTTGAAGAGACATGATTCAAATGTTTTGCCAAATATTTTCAGAAGTTTTTAGGGATTGCTATAAGAATAAGCTCCCTTGATCACACTTTTTACAAAATGAACAAACAAATGAAAATGCAATGTAGATGTAATAATGTACATATGAGAATGTTGATGGATCATACATAGTATCTCTTTAGGTGAAGGGAGTTCATGGATTCACTAAACTCCTCACCTTCTAGAGTACACAAATGGAATGTGCCATTTTTATAATCTTCCACCACTCAATATGGACCTATCCACCTAGGTTTGAACTTTCTTCCCTCGCCGGTCTTCTTGTCAATTCAGCTATCGAGCCTTAACACCAAATCTCCTTCATAGATCTCACATTCATATACCTTTTTATTGTATTGCCGAGCCATGCAGTCAGCGTATACACTGTGTCATTGCTCAACATTCAATCTAACTTCATCGAGGCTTTCTAATTGGGAGAGACGAGCTTCTCGATAACCCTCTTCTCCTAGGATCCCATGTAACGAAATGTGGAGGCTGGGTAGTTTGACCTCCAGTGGTAGAACTGCCTCAACACCGAACACTAAAGAAAAGGGAGTCACTCCCATTGGTGTTCTAACCAACGTTTGGTAGGCCCACAAGGCCGGAAAAAGCTTCAGATGCCAATCTCGTTTATTCTCCTTAACAATTTTTAGAAGAATGGACTTTAAAGTCTTATTGGTAGCCTCAGCTTGTCCATTAGCCTGAGGGTAATAGAGAGAAGTTGTGTGATGACTTATTTTGAACTTTGCACACAACTCACGCACCTCATCATTTTTGAAAGACGTGCCATTATCAGAAATAATGACCTATGGCACCCCATACCTACAAATGATCTGGTTCAAGATGAACTTAGCGATTACAGAGCTAGGGACAGTGGTAAGGGGCATGGCCTCTACCCACTTGGTAAAGTACTCCATGGCTGTAATTATGAAATTATGGCCATCTGTTGATGAGGGAGAGAATTTCCCTATCAGATCTAGGCCCCACGTGGAGAAGGGCCATGGAGTTGCGATCGGTTGTAAAGCTTGTGCCGGTATGTGGATTTCATGGGAAAACTCTTGACACTTGTGGCATCTGCGCACAAACTCTACCACATCATGTTCGAGGGTGGGCCAGAAATAGCCCATCTGATGTATCTTTCGGGCAGTAGCATGGCCGCCGAAGTGACCACCACATACCCCGCTATGTGACTCATAAAGAATCTTTTCAGACTCTTCAGAATCAACACATCTCAATAGCATTCCGTCAAAGGCTCTGTGATAAAGCACCTGTTCCAGGATGACGTACTTGGCGGCAATTATGCATAACCACCTTCTTTGTTGTGACATTACCCCTTCTGGGTACGTGTGGTCCATGATGAAATTGATGATGTCAGTGTACCAAGGACATACAGAGATAGGGGGCCTGGTTTCAATGAAGTATACGCACTCGTCGGGAAAGTCCAAATCTACCAAATCACCCCCGTCTAATGGATTATCAGCCAACCAATCTGTGATGATTTGACCCTTAACTGATTTTTGATTTACAAACGTTAGCTCGAACTCACCCATTAATGTAATGAAACACCCAACCTTTTTAGACAAGGATCCTTGCATGAGGAATGTCTGTAAGTGGTCTGACTTGACGATGACCCTTGTCTCTTGATTAAGCATGTAATGTCTTAAGCGCTTGGTTGTGAAAACTATGGCAAGGCATTCCTTTTCTACCTACGTGTAGCATGTCTCATAATCGAGTAACATCTGACTGATAAAATAAACAACCCCATTCTCATTTGTCATCATCCTCTTGTGCCAACATACAGGCCAGTGAAACGTCTGTAGCCCATGAATATAAGATCAAAGGGTGATCTGACCTTGGTGGCATTAGCGTGGGAGGGGATAACAAAAATTGCTTAACTACCTTGAAGGCCTCATCACATTCCTCTGTCCAATCCAGGCTATAATATTTCTTTAACAAATTGTTGATTGGATGAACGGAAAAGGTCAAGTCAGGGATGAACCTTCGGATTGCACCGAGTTTCCCAAGGAAAGATCTAATACCAGACTCATCCGATGGTGGAACCATTTCTAACACAGCCCAGATTTTGGCTAGGGTCAACATCAATTCCTCATGAAGATATAATGTAGCCCAGGAGCTTTCTGCCTGTTACACCAAATACACATTTCTCTGGATTCAATGTGACTCCATACTCAATCAAGCATGAGAGAATGATACAAAGCACCTCTGGGTGATCGCAGCACTTCCTGGCCTTGGCCAGCAGGTCATCCACGTAGGATTCCACAATCTTATGAATAAGATCATGGAATATGTAGGTCATTGCTCGTTGGTATGTAGCACCAACATTCTTAAGACCAAATGGCATGATGACATAACAATAAGTTCCCCAAGGAGTTATAAACATAGTTTTAGCTTGATCCTCGATGGAGATTTTGATTTGATTGTATCCCGAAAACCCATCCATGAGGGACAACAACTCAAATCCAGTCATTGCATCGATGATAACATCAATGGATGGTAGTGGGAAATCATCCTTGGGACAAGCCTTGTTGATGTCCCAGAAGTCTATGCAAATACAGATCTTTCCATTTTTTTTAGAACGGGGACAATGTTAGATACCCATTGTGAATAATCAACTGGCTTGATAAATCCTACTTGGAGAAGCTTCGTTACTTCTTCTTTTACCATAAGGGCTACCTTTGGCTTCATAGGTCTTGATTTCTGCTTAATTGGTTTGGCGTCCGGCTTAGTAACAAGATTTTGAATTGCAATGTGTGGTGCAATTCCCATCATTTCCTTATAACTAAATGCGAAGGCCTTCTGATGTTCCTTAAGGACTTGGGTATGAATTTCTACTTCCTCTGGAGTTAAAGAGGACCCTAGTTTTAAGATTTTTGGTTCCTCCTCCATTCTGATGTTTATATCAATCATTCCCTCAATTAAGGAGGCATTACCCTCCTCAAACTCAGGTGGGGCTGGTGGAAACTCCAAGTCCCCTTCCTCTTCTACCTCATAAATTTCAAGATCTCTTCCCGGAGATGACTCAATCATTGGATTCCCAAAATAAGAGGAGGAACGTGGAATTAAGGAAAAGTCTACCTCTTGACAAGTAAGATGCAATTCCACCAAAGTGTTTAAATAAGTTAAGGTTGACTCATCCCCATCGACAGGGTCCAAAGAGTCAAACTGGCCCTCAGCTTCCACGTATGTCAACAATGACGCCACTGGCACTTTGCGAATCAAGGATTCAGCGCGGAGTGAAACCGTGAAGTTGGTGTCCTCTAAATCATTACTTGGGGTGAAGCGTGAGGTGGAAGTCACTATAGAGTCTTCCAGAAGGTTCTGTTCACGTGGAACTGCCTCGATTGATATGAAATCAAATCCCTTGGTTAGGTCCAACACGACAGTTTTATAGAGTTGTAAGTGTTCAGCCCTAGTCTTGTATACCTCAGATACCTGATTTGTGACTAGCTGTGAATCACCCAACACCCTAATATTGAGGATGCCCATTCTCTTGGCTATAATGAGACCTAATAGAAGAGCTTCATACTCAGCCCCATTGTTTGTGCATTCAAAATTCAATTTGAAAGAAAAAGGTAAGACCCTTCCTTCGGGCGAGGTAAGGATTGCACCTGCCCCGGCACCGAAGCGACACTTGGCCCCATCAAAGTGGAGAGTCCAGCAATCACTCAGAAAGACAGATGTTGAGTCATCCTTTGTAAGTTCTTCTTTTATTTTGGTTACATCTACCATGCAAACCTCATCTGCTGGAAGGGAACCAGGTCCCAAAGCACGTCCCATACCCATGGAATCGAAGGGAAGAAGGATAGGCAAATCCTTTTCTAATAGTTCAACAATCTTTGTTGTAGTTCCTAGCGAAACTGTCTCTACAACAACGCTTTCATCCTTGAAGGCCAGAATACCCTCGATCAAACCTATAACCTCTAATTCCATCGTGAGAACCAACTTTTCTTCTGGTAACATGCTTACAAATTTGTTTAACTGGTTAGTGGGAAGCTCGAATTCAGAGTGGACCCCTGGCCTTTTCTTCAAGTTGGCCAGGTGTATGTCAAAGGGCTTTGGATCACCCTGAGTGACAAAGACTTTCCCTAAATGTAGGAATCTGACTTCTTGGAACAAGGTGGATGGGATTGCTTTCATGTGGTGTATCCAAGGGTGACCAAGAATCATATTATAGTTGGTTTCCCAATCTATAATATAAAACTCAGTAAGCACTATCTTGGGTCCAAGAGTGACCGGTAATACTATGGTCCCGATCGAGGTCACCTTGAGACTATCATAGCCTCTTAATGTGTTTCACGTCGAGGAGCAATTAGTCTCCCCATATCCTAACTTCTGAAGAAAAGAGAAGGGGACGATGTTAACTGCTGCCCCATCATCAATCATCGCATGCTTCACATAGTTGTTATAGATCCAGACTTGCAAAAATAGGGTTGGATCACCTCTACGAGCTATTTCGGCATCTGTAGGCATTTTGCTTATGTCAAATACAAACCCAATATCCCTTTCAGGCTGTCCTGGAGGGAAAACGTCAAAGTCTATATGGTTTATCTGCCTCTGGGGCGGGGTAACGTTAGCCAAATGGCCGAGACCGAGCGCTTCCAAGAGAGTGGCTCGATGAGAGGGAGAATTCTTCAGTAGATCTAAGAAGGAAATGTGTGAAAAGGTCTTGGATAGATCACTGATCAAGTCATAAGCCCCTACTGGCTTGCTTAGCATGTCATGAGCATTATTCGAGACAACTGGGTAAATCAGGATCGGCTGCGATGAATAGTCTCTGGCTCTTGTTGCAGCGTTAATCTGGAGTTCAGCATCCAACTCAACCAAACCTACGATCTTCATTTGTTGGCGACCATCCAAAGGAGGTGCCACCTATGGGTTTGACAAAGTTGAGGCTTCATGATCATGAGTCCCTATTACAATGCCTTTATTCAAACCATTAGGATCTAGTCTTCCATCCTTCAGATGCATGGGGAGAGGATCATTGAAGATTCCCAATGGCGTGTTCTGTGGAGACACTGGTCCCATATAGGTGTTTTGATTAGGCACAGTTGGATTGGCCAAAAACATGTCAACAAACAACTATCTTTGGTCTTCTGGAAAACGTTGCAAAAACTTATTACAATCACGGAAAGTTCTTGCGTCATGCCCACGGACCCTATGGAAACCACAGTATAAGTCAGGATCATAATCCCGAGGCCTTTGGTTGGTTCCTTGTTGTGGTCCAAAACCACGGTTATTGTTTGGTTGTTGACTGTTATAGTTAACACTTTGGAACCCTTGCCCCTGGTTCTGGAATTGGTTGGGGTATTGACTAGGGCTTGGGGTCAGCATTTGTCTTTGTGGCTGAGGTTGTTGCTGTTGTTGGGGATGATTAAAATCCACAACGTTTACTGAGGGTGAGAAATTGTTGCTCCTCTTGATTGTTGTCATTGTTATTCCCATTGTTGTTGTTATTCATTGTACCTGTACTGGTGGGACTAACAACATTAGGATTTTTGGGTTGGTCAGTTACACCATCGGTCGTGACTCCATGATTCTTGTTAAGGATCTTTGGTCCTTGATTGTTATTTGTATTGTTGGAGTAGCCGGGAGTGTTTTGAGAAGGGGTAACTAACTTCCCATTTTCTCTGTAGGTCTTACGACCACTGTCGATGGCCACTTGGTCGATCCGAAGAGCACCCTCTAGCACCTCTTCATAGCTCCTTAGCGGGAACTTTTGAACCTCTTCCTTCATCTCTCTGTTGAGGGAGTGGAGGAACAAATCACAAAGTTCCATTTGGTCCATGTTTGGAGCACTTGCGGAAGAGTAGAGAACATGTCGCCACCTCTGAATGAAGTGAGCTGTAGACTCATTATGTTCTTGTTTGATATGAAGAAATTCTCTGATTCCTATTCGCAAAATCTTGTTCATATCAAAGGCTTTGATAAAATCTGACACTAGTTGCTTGAACGAGTGTATCAAAGCCTCCGGTATCCTATAATACCAGTCGAGAGCAATACCTTCAAGTGTCTTAGGGAAAATCTTTGCAATGACTGCATCCCATGGGAGTAGCTCTCGAATGGCCATTGCATAAGCTTTGATGTGAGCATTTGGATCACCCTCCCCCTTGAACTTCAGGAGATCAGGAAAGGGTCTCGGGAGCATGACTGCCCAAATGGAGAAATCTAGGGGTTCTTTGAGATATTCAGAATAAGTCCCCATTGCATATGTTTCCACCATTGAAGACCCTTGTTGGGGAGGTGGGGGCTGCATTGGATGCTGAAATGGTACAACATAAATATTTGGCAGGGTGTATGACATCCCTTGCATTTGTCCATATGGACCTAGGTAGGTGTACATGTCCCCCTGTGGAGATTTGGAATACATGTGTATATATGGGGGTTGACTTCCTTGATATGGAGCTGAAGGCGCGAAGCCAGGGAACGTCACATTTCTGGCTGGTATAGCATTTGAGAATGCACTTCCAGCTGGCACCTGTTGTAGATGACCATATGTGGCTTGAGGAGGCATACCCAAGGTACCCGTCCCAGTTAACAAGTCTACATGGTTCAGAATATTCATGTAGACTGGCGGGTTCTGGGCAGTCGGTATTTTCCCATGGTTCTGTGGGTAAGAAGGAGTCCACGCTTGCCCTGCGTATGAATTTTGTGTATTCTGGGCAAGCTCTAACTCCCTGA
The DNA here is from genome assembly GCA_019776745.2 of Taxus chinensis. Classification (NCBI taxonomy): domain Eukaryota; kingdom Viridiplantae; phylum Streptophyta; class Pinopsida; order Cupressales; family Taxaceae; genus Taxus; species Taxus chinensis. The sequence continues at coordinate 381,700,601 of CM034157.1, read as the reverse complement.
CCTTATCAACCAAAGCTGAAATGACATCACCCGTTGACGGGGCGGTGCCCTGCTTAGACTCCTTTGGTTGAACCCTTGAAGGTTGTTGAGGAATATGGTGTCCCGCTATGAATTGTTCACGATGTTGCCACCCCTCATTGGTTGTATTGTCAGTTGGTGGTGGGGTAGCATTATTGTTTTGAAGTGGGACACTACCTTGCCCTTGCAACCTATCAAAAGATTGGTTCATTTGTTGGAATTGCTGCTCACTCCTAGCATATCATGCTAGATACTCCTCATCAAGATGGGGGAGTGGATCGGATTGCACGGTGATGGGTTGTCGAAACAATACCTGAGGAGATGAACTAGTTTCTCCAGTAAATGTCATGTTATTTGAACTTGATTGTTCAAGGGGGTAAGTCTGAGTGATCTGATCCAGTTCTTCGATGCGTACAGAAGAACCAACATTGGTTCCCTGAAGTAGAGGATTTTGAGTGGATGAGTGGTTGTCTACCCATGTTGAAAGTGAAGGTGACTATTGTGGTATGTTTGATTGGTACTGGAACATGTCAAAACCTGGAATGGGTCAATCATACTTGTCATATCTCGACATATTCGGGGGGTATAAGAATACCCACAGAATAAAGGATGGACAAAAAGTGGAAATGCTTAGAGACTAGCTCTTCACATCAGGTTCACCAATTTGTACGACAGAAAATCAACACGTGACCTTCTGCGCACCCGACCTCCCGAGGTCGTGCCGAGACAGCCAGTGTGGAATTTGAAATGGGAGTGAAAGTGATGGTGATGACCAAGATAATTGGGAAACCTTATGTCTTCGACACACAATAATGGAATCTACGAATCTAAGGCAAAGAATGCTCTCCTAACCTGAAGGGGTGTAATGGCGGGGTCTGATATGATAGCTACTCAGAGACTCCAATCGATGTCTAGCTCAGCCGAGATTCTATTGGTGGGTTGTGGAATACGTGGAAAGTAGCCTGCAGGTGCCTCGTATGGGTTTCCAGACAAGGTCATGGAAATTGAGACAAGAGATGTAGCGGAGCTGCAGGAACTAAGGGTGATTCTCTGGTCTCGTCCAGAAAGTCTTAGCCTGATCGGCTGCTATGTTTAACAATGAAAGTTGTGTGATGATATCAGGTGGAAGTGGTGAGGATATGAATACTTGTGTGCATAGGCTAGTGTCGATATCTAACTGACTAGTAGGTCCATTGGGTTGCGGGACCTGTGGGTCACAACCAAAGACTCGTTGAGGCTGAGGCCCTAGAATGGTCATACATGCAGTCAAATCCTATTCCCAGGAGTAGTCCAAAATTCATAGGCCTTGTTAGCAACTATGTTTAAAGTCTCTAACTGTCTTATTTTCTCTGTGTATGTGGCGAGTGTGCATAAGATTGTTAAGCGTAGACTTGTGTCAATGTCAGTTACTAACTCTGGCCCGTTGGGTTGTGGGACCAGAGGATCACAACCATAGGTATTTTCCTACTGTGGACCGTTGATGGTCATACAAAGTGAATTTGATTCATTTTTGGTGAATAAACTATCTATCAAATGAAATCTAAACTATATTTTTGGTGTTTTCTCAATATATAAGAACAAAACAATAAACAAGCTAATCTATGGAAATAAATATTTTTGTGCTTTTCTAACTTTTCAGACAATGCATCTAATCTAACCAACAATTTAAAGAAAACAAATAGCTGGCCAGATGTAGCTAGCTATCTGTGTAGATGTGTGAATCTAAATCTAAGATCTACTCTAATTCAAATAAAATCTCTCCAACTCTACCTCAAAAGTGAAGAATAAATCATGACTCTAACAGAGCTATCATTCACCCACTATTTCCCTGGCAATATTGAAGAGAAAACTTCCTATTGACTTGATCTACTTGTAACTATCTGATTAATTGAAATGAATTGTTTCTCTACTCTATTTGATATGTAATTTGACAAAACAAAGCAAACAAATACACAACTCCAACCTGGAAGAGCAAGAGCTTTGGAAAATCTGGAAGTATGAGTATCTGTCCCCTCAGTTCTTTCCTTTCTTTCTCTGAGTGTTCATGTGAGTCCAAGGATGGGAATGCAAAGAACAACAAAAAGAGGATGGCACTTGAGCGATGGCAGCTTGGAAGCAATCTGGGCGTAATGCAGGTAGAAGAAAGATAGCACAAGAGATCTGAACTTGGCTATGCAATTCCTAGCAAGATTATTGCAGCACAACAATGCAAGATACACAAAATTCTCAGGCCCTTTGCTTGAATACAAGCATGGAATATATAGGAATGGAGGCTAGAAGGTTACTTCATGCACAAGGAATTGAAGAGGTAGTTCCACTCATTAAATCTATTTAAAAATAGAAGGAACTAGGAGAACCAAGCAAACGAAGCTATTTTTAGCAAATTTGACTCACGGATGCATTCAAAAGATAAACTTAAGTGAATCATCACATGTAATTTCTCACGTGAAGATTCTGGAAAAATCGATCAGGACGGTTTCGCCCAGCCCTAGCCTAGGGCGGTGGTTTGCAGAACCGTCGCCCAGGCAGGGTGGCGGTTTTGACACTTAAGGCCAAAGCAAGCACAGAATGAAGGGGAAAAGTGGAAAAATGCAAGGAGAAGCTATGTAAGGCTATTTAGGCTACAAATATATACTACAAGTGGGATTTGGAGCTCAAACACCTTCTCGAAAGGATTTTGAATCATCACTGGGGACTTTTGCAACTCTAAGTATGAGAAGTGTTATAAGGTACCTCTAGAATGGGATGATGATGAATACATGCAAAAAATGAGAGATCCTCCTCGCAGCAAGCTAAGATGATCTGCATAACAAAGAAGAATCAACTTCAAAAATGTGAGTAGTAGATAGATGGGTGGGTTTCCTGACAGTGTTAGTCCTGAGAAGTGAAAATTTCCTAGGATGGATGCTAACCCACATTTTTGATAAAAGGATAAGTAAAATAATGATTGATAAATTGGATGTAGCAGAATCTAAACTAAACAAAAATTGAAATGCAATATAAGGATGATAAAATGCTATTTAATCTAAAAAAATCAAACCAAACCTGTGCAGGTTGACAATGACGACCCGAGACTGCAGGGCCCAGTCGATGGTGACTAGAGTTGATCAAGTGAAACAATGATAAAAATGTAGATCTTAAGGCCTTGGAGGAAAATATGAGAGTTGATGATGAGGCTGAGATGAAAAAAAGGAACCTGTAAGGGGAGATATCTAGAACTAGATTTGACACAAAAGCATGTAAGAAAATTATGAAATCTGAAGGTGAATGCAATGAATATATGGTCTAGTCGATTGTGACCTGGTGAATCGGAATGACTGGAGGCTGATAGAACATATCTGAGGTGAAAGAAAGGACATAATGATGAGATATGAAGGCTTGAGGTGAATGTGGAAGATAAAAAAGGAGGTGACTGGTGATCTAAATGAAAGAGAAACCAACAAAATGGAAGTTGGGTCGATGACAAGACAGGATAGGGTCCATGATGACTGAGGATGATCTAGGGTTGGAAAAAATTGGATGGATGAGAACAAAGGATCTACAATGGGAAATGAAGAAGATTAAAAAGGTAGAGACAATGATCCTAATGATAGTGAACTTGCAATAAGATCTTGATGAAGAATATGGTGATAAATTATAATAATGAACCAATCATGCAAGAGAGAAAGATGTGTCCAAATATCCAAGATTGAAGATGCACAAGATCTCCAAGATGATTGATGGTAGTTGTAAAATGCAACAAATGAAGGCAAGATCACAAGAAATTGCGAAGTCTCCAAAATTACATCCTAGGAGAAAAGGAGGGGTAGGGGCAGCTTTATAGGGTTGACGGTGACCTAGAATGGGTCACCTCCAATTGCAGAGGACCCATCCATTTGGGTGGTGGAATGGTGATGAGATCGAGGAATGAGCCCATATAAGATAGGATTAGGGTTTTAAGAGGTGAGGATGAGTTAGGGTTGCTTAGGATGGATAAATGGATAGGTGGGATGTTAAAAAATATTAAATAAAGGAAAAGGGAGGTGAATTTATTAAATGTGGAGCCTAGGATGGATGGTAAAATGGACGATTTAGGGAGGGTAAATGAATTAAATGGGGCTTAGAATTAATTAAAGATGATTTAGTGATAATTAATGGATGATTAAGATGGGAAAATAATGATAAGTGGGATAAATTGAAATTATGAGGGAAGAATGGAATCCAAATGGGAAGAGAGATATGTATGTAGAAATTGACAGAGAGTAACGCATGATGAGGGGTAGTGATACAAAAAAATGGTGTCTACATTTTCCCCCCTTTTTGTTTTTTATCTCGAGTGGTTTGCATTGGGAAAGCCATGAGACAAAAATGAAAGAAATGAAAAGATGACTGATGAGGTTTTCCCCCTCAAACTAGGGATTGATAAAATGAAGGGAAGTTCATAGTTTGAAAGAGATAATATGAATGAAGAAAGAGTGGAAAGGATGAGAAAAATAATATGATGGAGATAAGATATCCTAGATGGAGGATAAAAAAAACTAAAATGGAAACAAAAATATGGCGGTGATTTTGGAATCCACTTCTGTAGGGAATTCCAAAGTACTATGGCCTCAATGGAGATGATGACCAATTTCCTACATACCTGTGAGTCAAAAAAAACCACTGCAAAATGGAGGGAATCTTCTCAAATGGATGTGCAAGTCGTGAGACCAATGGGTCAAAGGAAAACATCAAATATATGCGTAAAAACATGCAAATATGGTCGAGACAAGGGTCATAACAAAATGAGAAAATGGGAGGAAAAAGTAATGTGATATCCTTCATAGAGGAGGAATCAAAAATATGGCATTCAAGGTAGGACAATGGAAAGAGATAAAATAATGGTTCCCCAAGAGGGAACATGAAGATGGGCACAAAGGTACGATCCTAGATGACAAAATAAAATATGAGTTTAGATAATGAAGCCCGACGAGATAAACAAAGTTATGGTATAAGAAACACAAAATGAAAAGTGGAAGAAAAGATAATTTAATGAAGGATTGATCAGAACAAGACAAAAGAGTAAAATCTTAAAAAAAGTAAAGTCAGGTTGATGGCGAAAGGATGGGTCTATGATGGTGAATTCATGGTTAGAGATCGAGTGATGGGCTATAGAAGCCCATGGGTTAGCCAAATAAGCTCATTTGCACTATGTAAGTTGACAATCAAGATCTCCTAAGCAGAAAAGAGATTGATATTTTAATCGATTGATGGAGGTTGATGGAGCATTTCATGGAAGCCTAAGGGCTGAAGGATGGTAAGTGGTCCTAAACCTTAATCCTATTTTAAAGCATTTTTTTTGTTTTTATTAAAATTTTTTACATTTTTCTAGATTTTGGGGTTGGCGCAAGGGGCGTTCACAAACTAGGTACTATCGAAAGATTTTGATTAAAGCATCACCCAAGCTAGGAGGCATCAAACCAACGTGGGTTGGCATCGAATAGGGATAGGATGTAAAGATTGGTTTTGGATGTTGATGATGAGTCTAATGTTTTTTAAATAGTTTAGTCATTGGATGGGACTTTACAGGTGCCATAGGACACGTTATATCTTCCAGATAGAGTAATCTTACTTTGTATGATTAGATTGATTAGAAGATGTGACTTATTCATACAGTAGTGGGACCACTTGGTCATAGTAGGGTTGGGTGGATTCCTTCATATTGATGCAAAGAGATCTCCATGAGAAAGGGATCTTGATATTAGACTCATTAGGTGTAGACACTAAAATTAGGTCACACTCCCCTTTGGTCCCTCTAACAAATAAGCACCATTCATCACATTAACCTAGCCATGACCCCCTTCACCCCACTAATATTAATTTAATTAATTAAATTAATTAATGCATTATCCTCACCATATTTATTATTTAAATATCTTAATTGGGATAATGTCCAAACACAATTCACCTAGACACCTCATCAAGCCAACTCACCCTAAGACCTATTCTTAGTAAGTTGCCATAACTAACTAAGACTTACCCAAACCCTAAAAAGCAATGCCTAACATTCCCTCTAACCACATTCCTCGCATGCTCACAAGAAGCTTCCTAGTCTAATACATGGGTTAAGTCAACATACGAGATCCAGAAAATCAAGAGGATCTCCCTAGTTTAGTAAAACCTAGGAAATCCCACCTTGACCGACGTCTAAGGTTACCCCTAACCATCACCATTGTTAAGCCGGAACCGCCATTGAGTCACCTTTCAACTCCCAAAACAACCTTATTTTCAGGGGGAAAAGTTGGAATTCAAAACAAGGTTGGTGAGCATCTATCACATCTCGGAAGAGATAAGTGGCATCTTACAAAGAACGAATTTGAGCTTGAAGTGCCACTGCATGCAAGGAAGGAGATCAAGTCTTTTCTCTACACAACCATCCAACAACCCCAGCAAGGATCTGATCTAACCAAGCAAAAAGGAATGTACATGCAGTCCATGTAGATGAGCTTTCCTACGAGTTGGTGATCACTCTGTAACCTTCAAACCTCTCACCAACACCTTCCATTCCTCACTCACAGACATTCAAACAAGGATATCCAAGTAAGTAGTAACGCTCATGCTCCTCTGGTTCATTTCATCATTATATTGTCATCCTATTGTTTCCCTAGATCCACCTATTGACATTATCTTTCATTTCACATGGCCTCCATATACCCATTAAAACCTTGCCAAATCCTACCCAAGTGGCACCTAATACCTCATCCCAACCAACCAAAGTCCTTTCAAAGTGTCAGGTTCACCAAAATGATTAACGATAAATCTTGTTCTGTGACATTGTGGTAGATTCCATCTAACTAAGAAGCAACAGTAACACCTAACTAACGTCGGTAACCCCCTAAGCCATAAATAAATATAGAAAGTGACCCAAGGAACTAGGCTAATGAAAATATAAACTCTAATGTGCAGAGAAGGGTTGGAAGGAGCTTACCCTGATTCAGAGAACTTACTAGATCTGAGTCACAGAAGCTGACTGGAGAAACTATAGAACCCAAAACTAATCATGTGTCGAGGTCTGGAAACTATGCTAGCTTATCCTGTTAGATTAGATATATTTCTTATTATGTTTTAAGTGGGGCACTGTACGTACCCAAAATTGTAGGGTACTGCACCACCAGAAATATGTTACACATACCCCAATGATGATACAGGTCTCCTTGTAAGGTGTTCAGAATCTAGAAAAGCTCACCAAGTATACGTTTGTATCCCATATGCCTCACTCAGCCTCCGCATGCTTTGTTTTTCCCTCTACCCCCCTTTTTCCTTGCATTTTGGTCTTCAGTGATGAGACCACCACCCTTGCCTGGGGCAACGGTCCCCATGTGACCGCCCCCAAGACAGGGCGGCAGTCCGCCACCCTGCACAGGGCGGCGGTCCTGTTCACATTTTCCAGAAAAGTTTCTGACGATCGTGTCAAATGTAAATCTTCAATTTCTACCCACATTCTTCAGCTACTTTGCTTTGCATTTATGTTTTGGCTGCCCTGTGAATAGTGTTTTCCCTTTGTTTATAGTAAAAGAGTTCAATTGGGAGTTACCCTCTGGTAAATGCATTTGTTATAAATAGCCAGCTTGTTTTCAAACAAATGGCCCCTCTCCTTCTCTGTTTAATCATTCAGTCTTTGAATTTCTTGCTTAGAGTTCCACTAGTTTCATGTTTTGCATCAATTATTAGCTTTCCTTTGTTTTTTAGGAGTCATTCAATCTTCTTGTTTCATCTTACTTCATTGTTGTTCCATATAATCAACTTAGCATAGAATAGCTTCATTTGTAGATTAGAATCCATTAGAGTTGCAGGTTTTGTTTTGTCACAAGGATAGTTTCTAAAACTCTCGGCACATTTGTGTTGTATTCCCGCAATAAATCCCACTAGGAATTGCATAGTCAAGCTCTGTTCACTTGCACTATCTCTCTCCTACTCGCATTGTATTCGGTCTATATCCAAAAGCTGGTATCATTGTTCAAGTACCTTCTTCTGTTGATACTATCATATACATACTTTTTTGGATTCACAGAGAACATGAAGGAAATGAGGAGATCACACTGAGGGGAAAAAGTCACACACAACTAGATTTACCACTATTCTGTAAATGCCAGGTTTGAGCTATCAAAGTTCTAGTTACAACATATCAAATAGAGTAGTGAATTATTTTATTTCAGTCAAAATCTCACTCTCGATATCACCAGGGAAGCTGTGGGGATTGATAGTTTCTGAGAAACTATGATTCATTCCTCACTTCTGAGGTAGGATCGAGAGTCTTTCAATTTAAAATAATTAGTTGCTTAGATATTTAGGATAAAATCACAACTACACAGGCAAATAGCCACACCAGGCTACTTTGTTTGTTTTAATTCTGTTACTAGATTAGTTGTTCATTTTCTAAATATATTAGAATAGCTTCTCTTTAATTTCATTAAAATACTTCATCGAAAATACAAAAATAAAAGAATATATGCATAGTGTAAATACATCTTTCATAATTAGTTTATTAATTTTAGTTAAAAGTTGAATCATTTTGTATGATAATCACAGGACCTAGAGAGCCTAGAGAATATATATTTGAACCAATAGTGCCTCAACCAAATCTACCCACAACATTAGCTGATATAGATCAAGACCTTAGGATACAGGTCTTTCGAGCAACGGCAAAACCTACAAGAAATTAGTGAACAACCGAGAGGGTTAAATATCGAAGACGATAAGGCATACACATTTTGGTCAAATCATCCTAACTATAGACTACCTTGATAAAATATCTGAATGACTGTACAAGGATTTGAAAGAGAACAACTATTTGGTTGTGATCCTTTAGTTCCACAACTTGACACAGGAGACCTCCTCGTTAACATAGATACTAGCTTATGCATTCAAGTTGCTAGAACACCTATTAGGTATTCTGAGAAAATTATACAACTTCTAGTTCTAAACATAGAGGTTGAAAAGGCTTATATGATTACTGGATAGTTGGAAGAAGGGATTGATTCTTCACATGACCATAATAGGTCCACAACAACCACGAACTCAAGGTTGTGATCCCCAAGTCCCACAACCCAACGGGCCCGCAAATCAGTTAATTATTGATACTAGTTTATGAACATTAGTATTTAGATCCTCACCACTCCTACCAGATATCATCACGTAGTTTTCCGTATTAAATATAGAAGCCAATCAATCTAATATTTTCTGGACTAGACCAGAAAACCACCCATAGTTTACTACAAATCCACTAAACCTCCTATCACCATTTTCATGACCTTGTCTGGAGATATATACGAAGCTCCTACAGTTCACTTCCCATGTATCCAAGAACCAAGAAATAGAGTCTCAGCAAAGCTCAACATTGATTGGAGCCTTCGAACAACTATTATATCCAAACAAACCATTACACCAATTCAAGTTAGGAGGGCCTTCTTTTCCTTAGATTCGTAGAATTCCATTATTGCGTATTGAGGATATAAGATTACCCGATTAGTTTATATATATCCATTTATATTCCACATTTACCAGCCATCTCGGCATGACCTCAGGAGGTCAGGTATGAGGAAGAGGTACTTGTAGATTCCCATGCTTGCATGTCACTTTTCTATTGTACAAAATTGGTGAACCTGACGTGAACAAACGGATATTTCCCTTTTGTTTTCATTTCTTTCATCCACCTTTGTTCTTTCTCATTATTCTGTGGGTATTCATATACCCCCTCGAATATGTCAGGATACGACACATATGGTAGACCTCTCTCAGGTCTTGAAGCAATTTATAGTCAAACAAGTAGACAACCATCACCCTCACTTTTCGCATGGGTTGATAACTATTCAAGTAATTACTTGTCATCTCAAACTCCCCCTCAAAGAACTAGCTCAAGTTCTTCGTTCCGAATTGAGGAGTTTGATTAGCTTGCACAAACACAACATCCAGAGCCCTTAGCTCTAATAATATGACATTTACTGGAGAATCCATTTCATCTCCTTGGGTCTTGTTCAGAACACAGATCAGTAGAATGTTAGATCCACTCCCCTTTTTGGATGAGGAGTACTTAGCATGTTATGCTAAAAGTGAACAACATTTCCAAAACATGTATCCACCTATAGGGAGTTTACAAATACAATCTGATACCCTATTCCAAGAAAACACCCCTATTCCTTCACCTATGGGAAATGCCCTCGGTGAAGCTTGGCAGGGTAACGATCAATTCATAGTGGGGTATCATACCCCTTTACAACCTCAAGGTATACAACAAATGCCATTAAGGTAAAACACTGTGTCTTCACCAATAGAGGTCATTTCAGCCTTAGTTGAAAAGGTTATAGGGCTAGAACTTGCTCAAGCAAACCAAAATTCATATTTTGGGCAATCAGGAATCCCCAACCCTCTGCATCACCCGAGTTAGGTTGACCTCCTTACAGGAATAGGCACGTTAGGCATGCCTCCTCAAAATCCTTATAATTACCCACAACAAACACCAACTAGGACCGCATTTTCAAACACCGCTCCAGTTGAAAACATGACACCTCCTGGCTTGGCACCAAACAACCCATACCAAAACAATGCTCCTCCTTACTTAAACATTTATTCAAAGTCACCACAAGGAGACATGTTCTCTTCTCCCGAGATGTTCGTTCAACCACAGGGATTCCCTTATGTCCCTACAAATACATATGCTATGTCATATCAACAACCCTTTCCACCTCCCCCACTCAGCAAGCACCATCGATGGTCGAGGCCTATGCGGTAGGGACTTATTCAGAATATTTAAAAGAGCCCCTAGAATTCACCATACAAAGTGTTATGCTTCCAAGACCTCTTCCTGATTTACCCAAATATAAAGGGGAAGGGGATCCAAATGCACACATTAAGGCCTATGCCACAGCCATACGGGAATTACTCCCTTGGGATGGGGTTGTTGCTAAGATATTCCCTAAAACCTTAGAAGGTATTTCCCTTGATTGGTATTACAGAATACCTGAAGCCTCGATACACTCATTCAAACAACTTTTGTCTGAGTTCATCAAAGCTTTTGATATGAACAAATTATTAAGAACATGAATCAGGGAATTCTTGCATATTAAACAAGAGCATAATGAATCCGCTGCTCATTTTATTCAAAGATGGCATATGGTTCTCTACTCATCAGCAAGTGCTCCAAACATGGATCAAATGGAACTATGTGATTTATTCCTTAATTCTCTCAATAGAGAGATAAAGGAAGAAGTCCAGAAGTTCCCACTAAGAACTTACGATGAAGTACTCGAGAGTGCTCTCCGAATCAACCAAGCAGTGATAGATAGTGGTCGTAAGACATATGGGACAAATGGGAAATTAACCACTCCCAATCAAAACACCATGGCCTATCCTAATACCGGGAATGCTAATCAAGGACCTAAGATCCTTAACAAGAACCGTGGAGTTACAACAGATGGAGTAACTGACCAAGTTAAAAGGGCAAATGTTGTAAACATTTTGCCACCTGTTAATAATCAGTGAAATAACAATTTTACTCCAACAATCAATGCAGTGGATTTTAATCATCCACCATGACCACAACAACAACAACAACAATGAACAAATCCAAACACAAGGTCCAAATCAAAACCCAACTGGATATCAGAGTCAAAACCAAAGGCAACAGCCTCAAAATTTTAACTCTAATAACCAGCAACCTTATCAGAATTTTGGGCCACAACAGGTTTTAAATCAACAACCTCGAAATTATAATCCCAATTTGTATTGTGGCTTCCACAAGATTCAAGGCCACGATACTAGGACTTGTCGTGACTACAATAAATTCATGCAGCATTTGCCAGAAGATCAAAAACAACTCTTTATAGATATGTTTTTAGAAAATTCTATAGTACCCACGCCAAACACTTATACAGGGGCAGTTTCCCCTCAAAATGCACCCCTCAAGATCTTTAATGATCCACTCCCAAACCATTCTAACAATAACAGGCTAGATCCTAACGGAACAAACAAGGGTGTTATAACAGGAAACAATGATCATGAAGCTTCAACTTCATTAAATCCACCAGTCGCACCCCAACTAGGAACTTGACCCCAAACTAAGATAGTTGGTCTGGTGGAGTTAGACACCGAGCTACCCATAGAAACCATAACAAGAACATGGGATTATTCTTCTCAACCAACTCCAAGTTATCCATTGGAACCAGACAACATTCAACAAACATTGGTAAAACCCATAGGTGCCTATGATTTAATTAATGACTTAACTAAAACCTTCTCTCACATCTCCTTTTTGGATTTGTTAAAGAACTCTCCCACCCATAGGGCTGCCCTCTTAGAAGCATTAGGCCTTGGTCATTTAATCAACATCACTCCTCCTCCAGAAACGTAAGTAAACCATGTAGACTTTGACATCTATCCTCCAGGGCAGCCAGATAGGGATACTGAGTTTATATTTGATATAAGCAAAATGCCAACAGACGTCTGAGATTGCACATGAAGAGGTGACCCAGCTTTACATTTACAAGTATGGGTTTATAATAATTATGTTAAACGTGCAATGATTGATGATGGGGAAGCAGTTAACATAGTCCCCTTCACTTTTCTTCAAAAGTTAGGATATGGAGAGACAAATTGTTCCACAACATGAAATACGTTAAGAGGATATGATAGCCTCAAGGCCACTTCAATTGGAACCATAGTTTTACCAGTCACTTTAGGACCCAAGACGGTCCTCACTAAATTTTATATTATAGATCAGGAAACCAACTATAATATGATCCTCGGTCGGCCATGGATACACCACATGAAGGCAATCCCTTCCACGTTATTCCAAGAAATAAGATTTCTACACTTAGGGAAAATATTTGTGGCACAAGGTGACCCAAAACCCTTCGATATACACCTAGCTGATTTGAAGAAAATACCAGGCATTCACTCCAAGTTTGAACTCCCAACAAATCAACTTATCAAACCAATTAATTCAAAACCAAAAGAGAAGTTGATACCCACCACAGAGTTGGAAATTACAAATCTAGCTGAAGACATTCCAGCACTCAAAAATGAGACCAACGTTATAGAAATAGTGTCACTAGGGACTACCACAAAAATTGTCGAGTTGCTAGAGAAAGACTTACCTATTCTCCTACCATTTGATTCTATGGGTATGGGACACACCTTGGGAATTGCTTCTCTTCCATCAGATGAATTTTTTATGGTAGAAGTAACCAAAGCAAAAGAAATAGATACGAAAAATATCCCAACATCCATTTTTCCAAGCAAGTATTGGACTCTCCACTTCGATGGGGCTAGATGTCACTTTGGAGTTGGGGCAGGAGTGATCTTTACTTCACCTGAGGGAAAGATCCTACCTTTCACCTTTAAATTAAACTTTGAATGTACAAACAATGGGGCTGAGTATGAAGCTCTCCTCCTTGGCCTCATCCTAGCCAAAAGAATGGGTGTCGATGACATTAGAGTGCTAGGAGACTCGCAACTAGTTGCAAACCAAGTCTCTGAGGTATATGAAACTAGGGCTGAACATTTACAACTCTACAAAACAATGGTGTTAGATCTAAGCAAGGGATTTAACTTCATATCAATTGAAGTAATCCCACGAGAGCAGAACCTTCTCGCAGACTCAATAGCAACCTCAACTTCCCATTTCACTCCAAACAGTGAGTTGGAAGATACAAATTTCACAGTATCACTTCGTACCGAACCATTAGTGCGTAAAATACCAACAAACCCACTCCTAACTCATGAAGAAGCTGAGAATGATTTTTCTATCATGGATCACTTTGACGATGATAGAGTCACTCTCAAATATCTAAACACCTATGCGGAGCTACACCTTGCTCACCGCATAGTGGATCTTTCCCTAATACCACATTCCTCTTCCTATTTTGGAAATCCCATGGTAGAGTCTCCTCCACAGAAGGATCTCAATATCTATGAGATAGAAGATGGAGAAAGCTTGGAACTACCTCCAGCCCCACCTGAATTTGAAGAAGGTAACACTTCTTTAATAGAAGAAACCATTGACATAAACATTGGAACGGAGGAAGAACCAAAAATTTTGAAGTTGGGATCCTCGTTAACTCCAGAGGAGATAGAAATACACACCCAAATCCTCAAATAACATCAAAAGGCTTTCACATTTAACTATAAAGAAATGACGGGCATTGCACCACATATCACAGTACATAATCTTGTCACTAAACCAGATGCAAAACCAATTAAACAGAAGTCAAGACCAATGAAGCCAAAAGTGGCTCTCATGGTAAAAGAGGAAGTAATAAAACTTCTCCAAGTGGGATTCATCAAACCCATTGACTATTCACAATGGGTATCTAATATCATCCATGTTCTAAAAAAGAATGGGAAGATACGCATTTGCATAGATTTTCAGGATATTAACAAAGCTTGTCCCAAGGATGAATTCCCGTTACCATCCATTGACATTATTGTTGATGCAACAACTAGATTTGAACTATTGTCCCTCATGGATGGGTTCTCAGGGTATAATCAGATTAAAATATCTAAACAGGATCAAGCCAAAACTACATTCATAACTCCCTGGGGAACTTATTGCTACACTGTCATGCCATTTGGTCTTAAGAATGCCGACGCTACATATCAACGGGCAATGACATACATATTCCATGATCTTATCCATAAAATTGTGGAATCCTATGTGGATGACTTATTGGCCAAGGCCAAGAAGTGTTGTGATCATCCAGAAGTACTCCATATCATCCTCTCACGATTAATTGAATATGGTGTCACATTAAACCCAGAGAAGTGCATGTTTGGTGTGACAGGAGGCAAACTTCTGGGCTACATTATATCTTCACAAGGGATTGATGTTGATCCAGCCAAAATCCAGGTTGTTCTTGAAATGATCCCACCATCAGATGAGTCTGGAATCAAGTCATTTCTTGGGAAACTCGATGCAATCCAAAGGTTCATCCCAGATTTAAGTTTTTCCATTCATCCAATCAACAATCTATTAAAGAAAGATTATAACATTGATTGGACTGAAGAATGCAACAAGGCCTTCAAAGCAGTTAAATGCTTCTTGTTGTCTCCACCCACGCTAATGCCTCCCAAACCAGACCCCTTTGATCCTATACTCACGAGCCACTCATGTCTCGCTAGCCTGCATGCTGGCTCAAGAAGACAATGATAAACGAGAACGTGCAGTCTATTTCATCAGCCAAACGTTGCTCGATTATGAAACACATTATACACAGGAAGAGAGAGAATGCCTTGCCATAGTCTTTGCAACAAAACATTTAAGACATTACATGTTAAACCAAGAAACAAGGGTCATTGTAAAAACAGATCATTTACGAACATTCCTCACGCAAGGGTCTTTATCTAAAAAGGTTGGGTGTTTCATAACCTTAATGGGTGAATTTGAGTTAACATTCGTAAACCAAAAATCCGTTAAGGGACAAATCATTACATACTGGTTAGCTGACAATCCACTAGATGGAGGTGATCTGGTAAATCTGGACTTTCCTGATGAGTGTATATACTTCGTCAAAACCAGGCCCCCCATCTCTACATGTCCCTGGTATACTGATATCATCAATTTTATCATAGACCACACATACCCAGAAGGTGCCACATCACAACAAAGAAGGCGGTTACACATTATCACCACTAAATATGTTGTTTTAGAATAGGTACTCTATCGTAAAGCCTTCGACGACATGCTTCTAAGATGCATCGACACAGAAGAATCCAAGAAGATTCTTTATGAATCCCATAGTGGGATATGTGGAGGCCACTTCGGTGGTCATGCCACTACTCACAAAATACATCGATGGGCTATTTTTGGCCCACTCTCGAACATGACGCAATGGAATTTGTACGTAAGTGCCAGAAATGCCAAGAATTCTCTCACGAGATTCACATGCCAGCATAATCCCGGCAACCAATAGCGACCCTGTGGCCCTTCTCCACGTGGGGTCTAGACTTGATAGGGAAATTATCTCCCTCATCAACCGATGGCCATAATTTTATAATTATAGCCACAAAATATTTTACCAAATGGGTAGAGGCCATGCCCCTCACCACCGTACCAGGTTCGGTAATTACCAAATTCATTCTAAACCAAATCATTTGTAGGTATGGTGTCCCACAAGTCATTATCTCAGATAATGGCACATCCTTTAAAAATGACGAGGTCTATGAGTTATGTAGCAAATTCAAAATAAACCATCACACGACCTCTCTTTACTACCCTCAAGCCAATGGGCAAGCCGAAGCGACAAACAAAACATTAAAGGCTATTCTCCTCAAAACAGTCAAGGAGAACAAGCGAGATTGGCATTTAAAACTATATCTGGCCTTGTGGGCCCATCGAACCTCAATAAGAACACCAACAGGAGCAACCCCTTTCTCACTGGTATTTGGGGCAGAAGCAGTTCTCCCACTTGAGGTTGAAATACCTAGTCTCCACATCTCATTACAAGGGATTTTGGATGAAGAAGCTTACAGGGAGGCACACCTCTCTCAACTAGAAAGCCTTGATGAGGCCAGGCTAAATGCCAAACAACGACACAGAGCCTATGCCAACCGGATGTGCTGGTAGTATAACAAAAAATTCTATGAGTGAGAAATATATGAGGGAGATCTAGTTCTAAGACTAGACAGCCAGATCGATAAGAAAACCAGTGAAGGAAGGAAGTTCTAGCCTAAGTGGTTGGGCCCATACCGAGTCATGAAAAACTACGGAAACGGTGCGTATCTCTTATGCACACTAGAAGGTGAGGAATTCAATGAAACTATCAATTCCTTGCATCTTAAACGGTTTTACGCATAAGACATCAGAATCACCACTTGTACATTATAGCTACCTACATTGCATTAGTCATTTAGCTGTTTCATTTTGTCCACTCATTTCATAAAAATTGTAGTCCAGGAACTTACTCTTAAGCAATCTATTACAAATTTTTGAAAGTATTGGTAAAAGCATTCAAATCACATCTCTCTCAAACATCATCAAGTATTTTCAAATCTTCTCATCAAGTTTGACAGACAAGTATTGACGAAAACCATACCAAGGCCTGCATACTTGGTTTTGCTCTTTCTTTCTACTAGGTGAAGTTGTCCTTACCTATGGTCTATTCTAGAAGCTTCTTGGTGTCACATCTATCCCTCTTAAATCTCTTTGAAAGAAAGGATATCCCAAAGTTCATAGATCAGAAATGTCAAAATCAAATGGAATCAAAAGTGCCAAGCAACAAAATATTTTATTTTACACACTTCTTTGCCCCACCAACCTTCGGTGATAAGCCCGCATCTCTTATTGGTGGTGTGAGGTTGGGAAAGGAAAGAAGTGCCCTTACTTGGCTATATCCCGCCTTTAGTGACAAACCCGTGCTTCTTACTAGTGGCATGAGGCAGGGTGTGGGGGTCCATTCACACAAATTAACAAATCTTGGTATGCAAAAAGCACAAATCAAATTATATTAAGAGAAAACAAATGTCCAAATTCCAAAGAGATCAAATCCTCAAAACCATATTTTGTCAACCAGGTTGCCATTTATGAATCTAAGTCTAGATAAACTGGAAAGTAAGTGGCCTTCTAATCTTGGTGGTAGTTCTGAGTAGGGTAAGTGTGTAGGTCTAAGTTTGGTTTCTATCACTGGTTTGTCTATCTCTCATCATTCCATTCAGTCAAACTCATACAATATGTGCCCTTCCTAACTCTTGGTGTAGAGCCCTCGCATCTTACTAGTTGCATGGAATTGGGAATGGGGCAAGTTCATCTCTTTATCACTATACATTCATCACGTTTTTCCAACATAAGAAGAAATCATAACATTGCCCAAAGAGGTCAAAAGTTCAATACTACAATGTGTTAATCATCTCATATCAGCATTACAAAAACATAAAAGTAAAACATTCTGTTTAACATATTATCATTTGTCATCCATTGCATACATTCTGAAAAACATGAAAACAAGTACTCTAAAAACATCTAGTATACATGTTGAAACAATCACAAAATTCTAGGCATCAAAAGTCTAGATCCAAAAAGATATATATATATATATATATATATATAATGCACAGGCATTATATACAATGCCATCATGCACTAGGCATGGTCAAAACGCTCAATAAGCCCTAAAAATGACCTAAAACAAGCAAAATACACCATTTTAACTAAAATAAGGACCTACCCTATGGGCGCCCCCCCTAGAGACTCATTTAAAACTAGTATTTTCAAAAATAACCCCCCAAGACAAAGATTTCATCATTTCCACATTTTAGGTTCAAAAACAATAAATTGAGAAGAACTAACCTGAGACTTTGCGGGTCGATGTTCCACTCTCGAAGGCATGATCACTATCTCACCACAAACATTTTGACTATACTCTCGTTGAAAACCGTCACCATGGGTCCTAGAGCTCAAAAACTATCAAATCAATCCGCACAAATGAATAGTAAAATGAGTTCGTTATATATATATATATATAGCCTTTTAAAATTGATTTTGAATGTCTTTCACAGGGTCGGCGTCGACGGAGGTAAGTTCTAAACCCCGCGTAGATGGTAAGTCCTCATTTCATATCAATTTTGTTTTATTTCTCAATTTATTTTATCTATCTGCACTTGAGTCCCTTTTTTCATTTTGCAGATAGCGGGATTTTGGATAGCAAGTTTCTGACACACAGGCATGTCAGGTATAACTCCTAACTCCCCATTTCGAGACTGCCATACTCGGATCCACCATTTTATGCCTCTTCATGGCTAAGACGCTTCTCTGAGGGGGAAATATGTATGTACCCAAAATTGTAGGGTACTGCACCACCGGAAAGATGTTACACATACCCCAATGATGATACAGGTCTCCTTGCAAGGTGTTCAGAATCTAGAAAAGCTCGCCAAGTATACGTTTGTATCCCGTATGCCTCACTCAGCCTCCACATGCTTTGTTTTGCCCTCTACCCCCCATTTTCCTTGCATTTTGGTCTTCAGTGACGAGACCACCGCCCTGCCTGGGCGGCGGTCCCATGACCGCCGCCCAAGACAGGGCGGCGGTCCTGTAACCACCGCCCTTTTCCTGTTCGCATTTTCCAGAAAGATCCACGATCACGTCAAACGTAAATCTTCAATTTCTACCCACATTCTTCAGCTACTTTGCTTTGCATTTATGTTTTGGCCACCCTGTGAATAGTGTTTTCCCTTTGTTTATAGTAAAAGAGTTCAATTGGGAGTTACCCTCTGGTAAATGCATTTGCTATAAATAGCCAGCTTGTTTTCAAACAAATGGCCCCTCTCCTTCTCTATTTAATCATTCAGTCTTTGAATTTCTTGCTTAGAGTTCCACTAGTTTCATGTTTTGCATCAATTTTAGCTTTCCTTTGTTGTTTAGAGGTCATTCAATCTTCTTGTTTCATCTTATTCATTGTTGTTCCATACAATCAGTTTAGAGTAAAATAGTTTCATTTGTAGATTGGAATCCATTTAGAGTTGCAGGTTTTGTTTTATCACAAAAGATAGTTTCTAAAACTCTCAGCGTATTTGTGTTGTATTCCCGCAATAAATCCCGCTAGGAATTGCATAGTCAAGCTCTGTTCACTTGCACTATCCCTCTCTTACTCGCATTGTATTCGGTCTATATCCAAAGCTGCCATTGTTCGAGTACCTTATTCTGTTGATGCTATCATATACACACTTTTCTGGATTCAAGAGAACACGAAGGAAATGAGGAGATCACACTGAGGGGACAAAGTCACACACAACTGGATTTACCACTGTTCTGTAAACTCCAGGTTTGAGCTATCAAAGTTCTAGTTACAACGTATCAAATAGAGTAGTGAATTATTTTATTTCAGTCAAAATCTCACTCTCAATATCACCAGGGAAGCTGTGGGGATTGATAGTTTCTAAGAAACTATGATTCATTCCTCACTTCTAAGGTAGGATCGAGAGTCTTTCAATTTAAAATAATTAGTTGCTTAGATATTTAGGATAAAATCACAACTGCACAGGCAAATAGCCACACCAGGCTACTTTGTTTGTTTTAATTCTGTTACTAGATTAGTTGTCCATTTTCTAAATATATTAGAATAGCTTGCTCTTTAATTTCATTAAAATACGTTCATCGAAAATACAAAAATAGAAGAATACATGCATAGTGTAGATACATCTTTCATAATTAGTTTATTAATTTTAGTTAAAAGTTGAATCATTTTGTATGACAATCACAGGACCTAGAGAGCCTAGAGAATATATATTTGAACCCATAGTTCCTCAACCAAATCTACCCACTACATTAGTTGATATAGATCAAGACCTTAGGATACAGGTCTTCCAAGCAACGACAAACCTACAAGAAATTAGTGAACAACTGAGAGGGTTAAATATCGAAGACGATAAGGCATACACATTTTGGTCAAATCATCCTAACTATAGACTGCCTTGATAAAATATCTGAATGACTGTACAAGGATTCAAAAGAGAACAAGTATTTGGTTGTGATCCTTTAGTTCCACAACCTAACACAGGAGACCTCCTCGTTGACATAGATACTAGCTTACGCATTCAAGTTGCCAGAACACCTGTAAGGTATTCTGAGAAAATTATACAACTTCTAGTTCTAAACATAGAGGCTGAAAAGGCGTATGATTACTGGATAGTCGGAAGAAGGGATTGATTCTTCACATGACCATAATAGGTCCACAACAACCATGAACTCACGGTTGTGATCCCCAAGTCCCACAACCCAACGGGCCTACAAATCAGTTAAGTATTGATACTAGTTTACGAACACTGGTATTTAGATCCTCACCACTCCCACCAGATATCATAACGCAATTCTCCGTATTAAATATAGAAGCCAATCAATCTAATATTTTCTGGACTAGACCAGAAAACCACCCATAGTTCACTACAAATCCACTAAACCTCCTATCACCATTTTCATGACCTTGTCTGGAGATATATACGAAGCTCCCACAGGTCACTTCCCACGTATCCAACAACCAATAAACAGGATCTCGGTAGAGCTCGACATTGATTGGAGCCTCCGAACAGCTATTATATCCAAACAAACCATTACACCAATTCAGGTTAGGAGGGCCTTCTTTGCCTTAGATTCACAGATTCCATTATTACGTATTGAGGATATAAGATTACATGATTAGTTTGTCTGTATCCATTTATATTCCACATTCACCAAATGTCTCGGCATGACCTCGGGAGGTCAGGTATGAGGAAGAGGTACTTGTAGATTCCCATGCTCGCATGTCACTTAGTTATTCCTCTTTTGTTTTTCATTTCTTTCATCCACCTTCACTCTTTCCCATTATTCTGCAGGTATTCATATACCCCTCGAATATGTCGGGATATGATGCATATGGAAGACCTCTCTTAGGTCTCAAAACAAACTATAGTCAAGTAAATAGACAACCATCACTCTCGATTTTTGCGTGGGCTGATAACTATTCAAGTAATTACTTGTCATCTCAAACTCCCCCTCATAGAACTAGTTCTAGTTCTTCATTCCGAATTGAGGAGTTAGATCAACGTGCAAAAAACAACAACCAGAGCCATCAAGCTTTAACAATATGAAATTTACTAGAGAATCCATTTCATCTCCTCAGTTCTTGTTCAGACCATAGATCAGCAGACAGTCATATCCACTCACATTTTTGGATGAGGAGTACTTAGCACACTATGCTAAAAGCAAACAACGTTTCCAAAACATGTATCTACCTATAGGGAGTTTACAAATACAATCTGATACCATATTCCAAGAAAACACCCCCATTCCTCCACCTATGGGAAATGCCCTCGGTGAAGCTTGGTAGGGTAATGATCAATTCATAGTAGGGTATCACACCCCTTTACAACCTCAAGGTATACAACAAATGCCATTAAGGTAAAGCACTGTGTCTTTACCAATAGAGGTCATTTCAGCCTTGGTTGAAAAGGTTAGAGGGATGGAACTTGCTCAAGCAAACCAAAATTCATATTTTGGGAAAACAAGAATCCCCAACCCTCCACATCACCCCAGTAAGGTTAACCTCCTTACAAGAATAGGAACGTTAGGTATGCCTCCTCAAAATCCTTATAGTCACCCACAACAAATACCAACTAGGACCGTTTTTTCAAATGTCGCTCCAGTTGAAAACATGACACCTCCTGGCTTGGCACCAAATAACCCATACCAGATTAATGCTCCTCCTTACTTAAACATTTACTCAAAGTCACCACAAGGAGACATGTTCTCTTCTCCCAAGATGTTTTTTCAACCACAAGGATTCCCTTATGTCCCTACAAACACATATCCTATGACATATCAACAACACATTCCACCTTCACCCCCTCAACAAGTTCCATTGATGGTCGAGGCCTATGTGGTAGGAACTTATTCAGAATATTTAAAATAACCCCTAGACTTCACCATACGAAGTGTTATGCTTCCAAGACCTCTTCCCAATTTACCCAAATATAAAGGGGAAGGGGATCCAAACGCACACATTAAGGCCTATGCCACAGCCATATGGGAATTACTCCCTTAGGATGGGGTTGTTGCAAAAATATTCCCTAAAACCTTAGAAGGTATTGCCCTTGATTGGTATTACATAATACCTGAAGCCTCAATACACTCATTCAAACAACTTGTGTCTAAGTTCATCAAAGCTTTTGATATGAAAAAATTGTTACAAACAGGGATTAGGGAATTCTTACATATTAAACAAGAGCATAATGAATCCACTGCTCATTTTATTCAAATATGGTGTATAGTTCTCTACTCATTAGGAAGTTCTCCAAACATGGATCAAATGGAACTATGCGAGTTATTCCTTAATTCTCTCAATAGAGAGATAAAGGAAGAATTATAGAAGTTCCCACTAAGAACTTATGATGAAGTACTCGAGAGTGCTCTCCGAATCGACCAAACAGTGATAGATAGTGGTCGTAAGACATATGGGACAAATGGGAAATCAACCACTCCTAACCAAAACACTATGGCCTATTCTAATACAGAGAACCCTAATAAAGGACCTAAGATCCTTAACAAGAACCGCAGAGTTACAACAGATGGGGTAACTGACCAAATTAAAAGGGAAAATGTTGTAAACATTTCACCACCTATTACTAATCAGTGAAATAACAATTTTACTTTGACAATCAATGCAATAGATTTTAATCGTCCACCATGACAACAACAACAACAACGAAAAATCCAAACACAAGGTCCAAATCGAAACCCAACCAGATATCAGAGTCAAAACCAAAGGCAACAGCCTCAAAATTTTAACTCTAACAACCAGTAACCTTATCAGAATTTTTGGCCACAACAAGTTTTAAATCAACAGCCTTGAAATTATAATCCCAATTTGTATTGTGGCTTCCACAAGATTCAATGCCATGATACTAGGACTTGTCATGACTACAATAAATTCATGCAGCATTTGCTAGAAGATTGAAAACAACTCTTTATAGATATGTTTTTAGAAAATTCTATAGTACCCATGCCAAACACATATACAGGGGCAATCTCCCCTCAAAATGCATCCCTCAAGATCTTTAATGATCCACTTCCAAACCATTCTAACAATATCAAGTTAGATCCTAGCGGAACAAACAAGGGTGTTGTAATAGGAAACAATGATCATGAAGCTTCAACTTCATTAAATCTACTAGTCACACCCCAACTAGGAACTCAACCCCAAACTAAGATAGTTGGTTTGGTAGAGTTAGACACTGAGCTACCCTTAGAAACCATAACAAGAACACAGGATTATTCTTCTCAACCTACTCCAAGTTATCCATTGGAACTAGAAAACAGCCAACAAAAATTGGTAAACCCATAGGTGCCTATGATTTAATTAATGAATTAACTAAAACCTTCTCTCACATCTCCTTTTTGGATTTGTTGAAAAACTCTCCCACCCATAGGGCTGCCCTCTTAGAAGTGTTATGATTTGGTCATTTAATCAACATCACTCCTCCTCCAGAGACGCAAGTAAACCATGTAGACTTTGACATCTATCCTCCAGAGCAGCCAGATAAGGATACCAAGTTTATATTTGATTTAAGAAAAATGCCAACAGACACCGAGATTACACGAAGAGGTGACTCAGCCTTACATTTACAAGTATGGGTTTACAATAATTATGTTAAACGTGTAATGATTGACAATGGGGCAGCAGTTAACATAGTCCCCTTCGCTATTCTTCAAAAGTTAGGATATGGAGAGACAAACTGTTCCACAACATGAAATACGTTAAGAGGATATAATAGCCTCAAGGCCACTTCAATTAGAACCATAGTTTTACCAGTCACTTTAGTACCTAAGACAATCCTCACCTAATTTTATATTATAGATCAGGAAACCAATTATAATATGATCCTTGGTCAGCCATGGATACACCGTATGAAGGCAATCTCTTCCATGTTATTCCAAGAAATAATATTTCTACACTTAGCCATAGCTACATTACCACCTCCAGTGTCAGTTACCCCTACCCCATTTTAGAACATGGTCCTTTCCATTCCACAATCATTAGCCCCTATTTCCACTAGGGTTACCACAACCCTTCCTCCCCCATATACATACTATCAACAACCTCTCATTTCATCCATTATTCATTCTTGGTATGTACCCCCTATTTCACTACCTTCTTCTCCACCACCCTACATGGCAGTCCCATACAATAGAGTGCCACCCCTGTTATATGCCCAAAACCAACCCTCTCATGCTATAGGAGGCATCCAATCATCACAACCCACCAATAACCTAATTAAATTGATGTTGGACAAGATGCAGACATTGGAGGCAGATGTTTCCAGCTCTCGCGACACTCTCACCTATGACGAGATTTACAATGAACCCATTCACCCATCCATTCCTATCCACTCATACTTCATGCATTGGGAAATTCCTAAGTTCAATTATTTCAATAGTAAAGAAGACCCGCAGCAGCATTTACAGTCGTTCAAACACGGGTGTTACCTGATCGCTCAAGATGATGCCTTGCTCTTCAGAACCTTTCCCATGTCCCTCACTGGACCTGCATTAGATTGGTATAGTGGCTTACCTAGAAACTCTATATTCTCATTTAATGAGGTAGCCCAAGCCTTCTTGGATCATTTCTCTATCAATATCGTGAAGAAGGTTACTATGACTGATCTATATTCCACATATCAGTATGAGAACGAATCTATCGCAAATTTTTTTTCTCACTAGCGTATCTTGGTCAACCAACTTACCTTCCAACTACCAAAAATATAATTCATTGAGCTGTTCACATGGGCTTGTGCTAGGCATATCTCACCGAACCTTATAGGTCCAAACCTTCTGAACATTCGATGAGGCATTCACTATGGCACGAAAGTTAGAGATTCGGGCCATCGAAGAGAAGAAAATCCAATTACGTAATAAGAATTCGGCATTCAAGTCAAATGATACCTCTTATTCTTCCAAACCACAAACCAATTATTCAAAAGCTAAGAGAACCAATAACATAGTGGTACTTAAGGCCGGCCCAGGACATCCACCAAATAAAGCTACCCCTTCATCTAATATCTCACCTATCCAGACTTTTCAATTCAGACGAGAGCAGTGGAAATATACCCCAATTGGGGAACCTTACTCTTCTATCTTAGAAAATCTTATCAAAGCCAGAGCCATCACCCTTCCACCCATAAAACCGCACACTGGTTTTGACCCTGCTCACCCCATGCCCGCATGGTATAAAGAACACAATTTCTGTAATTATCATCGAGTAAAGGGTCATAGTGACGGCAACTGCACCACTTTCAAAAATATTATCCAAGAAATTCTTTAGAAAGGTGAGTTAACCATGGATAATCCTAATTCACCTACCAACCAAAACCTACAAATCTTCAAAAAACCATTTCCCAACCATGCCCCTTCACCCAATCAAACCAGTGAGACATCAACTCATGATACCCATACCCGCGAGGTTCACGCTATCTTTAATGAGGTACCTGTTACCTCCCAATTACCCCATATTCCTTCCATAGAGGAGATCCTAGCCCAAAATCCTCCTTCCACATTGGAACCAACCTCCCATGTTCCTTCACCAATAGAGGAACACCTTTCATCTCCTTCATCACCTACGGAGGGGTCTTTCGCTAACATTGAGACCATCTCACCCCTAGCTTCACCACTTAGAGAGCCTTTACCTATAGTACCTCCTCCACCCATAGAGGAGCTCCCATTACCTCCTCTACCCACAGAGGAGCATTCATTACCTCCTCCACCCATAGAGGAGCACCCATTGCCTCATCCACTTATAGAGGAGCTCCCAACATCTCCTCCATCCATCATAGACCCAGTTGAGATACCTTTTCCTCTTGGCAAGCATTCTCCATCAGCTACCCAAAATCCTACTGACCTACTTTCGGCTCTCTTACCCACGGAAGCTGAAGCTAGCCAATTCCCCATCTCTAAGACACATTTTACAGGAATTGCCATTAGGTCCTCACCAACTCCACCCACAGATGTGTCGTTCTCATGTTTGGAAAATCACTTAGATTATGTGGATAGGGCTTTACTATGGGGGTGCCTCTTACTCCCCGTCTCAACACAGATGCAGAGATCCCTTACTGATACCTCCACTAGCTACCCAAACACATTTCAACCAATCAAACCAAATACAATCACCTCCATCACAACCCCTTCCACGATACTTGTTAGCAGCTCAAACCACACCCTTACCCATAACGTCAACATACATCTAAACCCAAACCCACACCTACGACATTTTCCTCGACTAAACCTATTACCACTTTAGGGGTCACCCCAACCACCAACCTTACTCATCCACCTATCAAACTGGATTTAGCTACATCCTCCAACAGTCAACGACCACACCTAATCTGAACACCCAAACCAGAAGAAACAAACTCATCGACCTCATACCATCGCACCTATCACTTGTCACATATCTTGTCTATCTTAAGACCTCAGCTACCAACATGGTCAAGCAACCTTCACCCATCGATAAACCAATAACAGACAACAACCCATTCCTTCCTCACAAACCTCTAACCTACCCAGGCACACAACATGACTTACACCTGCACTTGCAGTACCTCTTTACCACCAATACCTCCAATACCCTCAGCTATTGCTTCACTACCCACTACACTTTAGTCATTATCCCTCACACCCCAAGTACAACCCACATCATCTACCTTCATAAGTCACCCCCGTTATCCCCATGGGTAACTCACCCTCTTCCTCCATCTACTTTTCCTTCTAGACCTCATACACCCACATCACCTTTACCTAAGAAGGTGCAACCCAAAAACAAAACCCCACTACCCCACAATAAGGTAGTCAAAACAACCCCACACCCTCCTACCCATCCATCTACTATACCCCTACCCAAACAAAACTAACTGATACCTAAAACCACACTCAGCACCTAAACCCATAGCTCGACCCATTCCTCCTCTTCCAAACACAATTCCTTAAAAATCAACCACACCTACACCCAAACCCATGTTCACTTCCCATTGTGATCCACTAGCAGGTTCCTATGCCAAAATTTTAACCAACCTCCTTGATACTTCTGTCATCACATTACGGCTATTCAAACCTTACGACCCCCTCAAACCCAAGCCAAAAGGGTTTGATGATTCTAAAATTTGTGCATACCATCGTGTACTAGGACATGATGTGGAGAACTTGCAAGGCCTTGAAAACCATCCTTATCCAATTGTGTCCACCAGAAACCAACTTTGATGATGACGACCTTCTCGACGAAGGATCCTACTTCACCAACACCCATTCCCACACTACCCACTAAACAACCACAACCTCCACCCTCAAAACTCCTAGAGCCACACCCAAGATTTGAAATTAACATGGTTCACATAAGAGAACTTGCCACGCCACCACCCAAATGTCATTGCGCCCAATCTGACCTCACAGGGATTTTCTCCTCCAGTAGGTTTTTTCCCTTTCGTGTCATTATACCACTCATCCTACACCTTCTCCATTTACCAACTCCCCTCAAATCAACATGATACATGTCACTACACGTGCTCAGAAGCACAAGGGAAAATAAAAGGCAACTAAACCACCAACCAATCCTATACCCAATATACCATCTACACCCATACCTAAAATCACTATCCGCAGCCCCACGTACCCCATTTATAATGGCATCACACATCGCACCATGCTCAAATAATTACACTAATCTCCTCTCAAAATGTCCTTATATGACCTCATCCAAACCTCAGAATCCCATCATCAAGCCCTCATGGAGGTTCTTCAATCTATTGAGGTTTTACCCAATGACCCTACACTCTATAGCCTCCATTATCACACCCCATCATGTAGCCTCTCTCACCAAATTACCACCTTCATCCTCACCCCACCTTGTTCACCAAGTGGCCTCCCTTAGCTTCTCAGAGGAAGAGATCACACCACACCAAAATGATGACCCAGACCTAGCCCTCTTCATCTCTGTCCACATTGATGACATACGGGTATGCCGTGTGATGATTGATGGAGGTGCTAGCATTAACATCATTTCATCCCATGCATTTTCTCAAATGCGCATACCTGACAATTGCATGCATAAACATCCGGTCATGTTGCATTCATTCAATGATGCTATCACCTCCACACTAGGCACTGTCATCCTTCACATTCACATGGGCCCCCACATTGTTCCAAATTGTTTTACATTTTGGAGGGGGAATTCCAATATAACATGTTTCTTGGTAGACCCTGGATCCATGTCATGGGTTGTGTTCCTTCCACTTTGCATCGTTGTGTAAAGTTTGAACACGAAGGACACACTTATACCATTTCAGCTGAACCATCACCTTTCAAAACATGTAACATGCTTTACCGACCCAATGATGTGCTCATACCTATCAAGCCGTCTACCTCTATCACCTATCTGCTTCACCACTACCACTTCACCTACACCTCCACCTACCAGTACAACCGCTTCTTTCACCGCACATACCTCCTCCATTCCTACCACTGCTATAACCTCCATGACTGACCCATTAGCTTCCCAATCTGTTAACTCCATCTCCGCATCGACCTCTGATCACATCATCCATTCCAGCTACCTACATACCAACCACTGATCCCTTGGAAGGTGTTTTTTTAATGCCTCACTCTGGGGGAGTACTACCTATCTAGTGTCAACACATTCCTTACTCCATGCACGAGTATGGAAGCCTTCACCAACACACCCCGCTATGATCACCGTATAGGAGAACACCTTCTTTATGGTCCTCCTCATCTTCATGTACTAGTCTCACCTATGGGGGACTTAATACTACCACTTACACACCTAAACCACCATCACAAACCCACCCTTTTTCCACTAACTTCCAATCACTTACCAATCACCATTTCACCCACACCTTCCTGCACCATTGTGCATGGAAGGGTTTTGGTTTTGGATTTTACAAGCAAGGCCACCATACCATTATTCCATGTACCACCCGCAAACATAACAACCGTAGTGGTATCGGCTTCCCCAAACCTCCTACCAAACAGGCCCACATTGAACTCATTGAGGACCCTAGCCCTTCTCCACCTTCATCTTCATCACCACCTTCACCCACTCCACCTTCATCACCACCCTCACTGACGGAGTTGATGGATCCTGAATCTATCCCCCCTAACTTTTTTTTTTCATAAACACCATTTCCTTGGGGCCTTTGACTTATCAACATGAAGGCGAGGCCCCTTCCACTCTTCCATTCTTATATCCTAAACTATGATCTCATGATGTCACACCCTTTTCGACCAACGGTCCCGATTTCAACTTGTCTGAGGCCTGGTAAAGATAGAGTACTCACCTACCTATGGTGTAAAGAATCTAGATCCCCTCACTCCAGGGTTAGTCATCTCACCCGTCGAAAGGTGGAACCATGTACTGACATGAATCCCACTATTGATGATCAACCATTCATACTTAGGCTACCAACCTAGACATGTTAGATGATCAGTGCAATCTTCAGATGCTCAGGAAGCCCATCACCTATTTTCAGAGTGCTATAACCACGGGCTCATCAAAGCCGTGCTTTTATGTCACCAGAATGTGCTCGATGAATGAACCTGTCCACCGATGACCTGGTCTTGACAATCTCATCAACATTCCTAATGCCAAAACTATCAAAAATCTAAACCATGCCAGGAAAATTATCATTACTCACCACCCTATTGCTACTTCAGACCTCATCACCAGAAGTAACTACATACCTTTGGATCCATTGTACCTATCTTACCCGACTTGCCGGTTCATCCTCGATTCTGATCTTTATGGTAACATTGGTCCCTATTTACTGATATCAGCAACAATGGGACTGACCACATCTTTCACCAACTCAGTCACGTATTAGACCGTTATCCTATTGTACCTGCACTAATGCTTTCCAACCTTGACCGATGCTGGTCACTTACAGAAAAATCTGTGACTTCCCAAACCTCACCTTTTTGTAAACCCTGAGACCTGTCCTATCCCCACTCTATAGATGACTTCTACAAGTACAACCAAAATCCCTACCAGACGATCAACACAAGACCTCATTCATCACCCCTTGGGGGACCTTTTGCTATCGAGTCACGCCTTTTGGCCTTAAAAACACCGGTGCCACATATCAGCAGGCTATGAATTACATCTACCATAACATCATGCATCACATATTGGAAGATTACGTGGATGATCTCTTGGCCAAATTTAAATGTCACTCCAAGCACCTCACCATCCTTAAAACCATCTTTGACTGCCTCATTAAATATTACATCCACCTTCAGCCTAAGAATTACGTCTTCACAGTTCTTTTAGGAAAGCTCCTAGGATTTATCATTTCCCTCCATGGTATAGAAGTTGACCCTACTAAAGTCAAGGCCATTCTTAGAATGCCTCCACCCACTAACCTTAAACAAATCCATAACCTGCAAGGTAAGTTGCATTCTATTCACCGTTTCATTTCACAATTATCTGATCAGTGTCAACCATTTCATCATCTGCTCAAGAAGGATGTCTTCTTTAAATGGGATGATGACTGTCACAAATCTTTTGAGGCCTTAAAACAATACCTTCCCAAACCACACCTTTACCCAACCCATTTACCTTCCCTTTCCTGACCTCCTCACTTACTACCTCCATTTTTCCTCCTTTGGGGAATCATTATTTTACCCCTAGCTTGGCCTTTACCCATATTGTGACCTAGATATTTGGACCAAGAACATCGCTAGTGACCTTTGACCTCATGTGTTCGCTATACCTTGCGGCACTGTTACCTGTGTTGATTGACCTGATGACCTTACCTAGCCTATTGTTGTGACCGTTTATCCTGACCCTACCTTTGGTGTACTGGAACATACCTAAATGTTCCTGCACCTAACCTACATTGTGTTTCCTGACCCTATCATATACCTTGGATACTAGATTCACTTCAACCTTGTTTAGGATAAACCTATCGACCTTATATGATGTGGATTTTGCCTACTCTTCAACCCGCTAGCGTGCTGTAGTTTATTCATGTGCGTGCGTTTGACTGTAGCTACCTTTGACCTAGACCCATTACCTAGATTTCCCACAAATACCTTTAACCCTTTCTCCCCCATGCCCACCTTCCTCTTCCTCCCATTTACCTTTTATCAAACCACTCACTGATTCTCCCTTCTACCTCATTAGTTCCTAGGTTGAGGGGGATCACCTTCACCCACACATGGGGCAACCACATCTTATTTTTGTTAGCGTCACTTACCAATACAAGCTATGTAACAAAAAGGGGAAAAATGTAGACACTAAAATTAGGTCACACTCCCCTTTGGTCCCTCGACAAATAAGCACCCTTCATCACATTCACCTAGCCATGACCCCTTTCACCCCACTAATATTAATTTAATTAAATTAATGCATTATCCTCACTATATTTATTATTTAAATATCTTATTTTAAATAATATCCACACATACAGTTCACTTAGACACCTCACTAAGCCAACTCAACCTAAGACCTATTCTTAGTAAGTTGTCCATAACTAACTAAGACTTACCCAAACCCTAAAAATCAATGCCTACATTCCCTCTAACCACATTCCCACATGCTCACAAGAAGCTCCCAGTCTAATATGTGGGTTAATGACATGACATCTAAGGAAATCAAGAGGATCTCCCTAGTTTAGTAAACCTAGGAAATCCCACCTTGACCGACGCTGGGTTACCCCTAACCATCGTCGGTTAAGCCAGGAACCGCTCGTCAGTTACCCTTTTAACCCCAAAACAACCTTATTCTCAAGGTTGGAAGTTGGAAGTTGGAAAATCAAGGTTGGTGAGAAGAACACATCTCAGAGAGATAACACATCTTCAGAGAGAAAATTCCAGTGAAACAACACATACAAGGAAGGAGATCAAACATCTTTTCCTGCATAGCTATCCCAGCCAGGATCTGATTTAACCAAGCAAAGAGGAATGTACATACAGTCCATGCAGATGCTTTTCTTCAATTAGTGATGACTTTCAACCTTCAAACCTCTCATCAGCACCTCCATCCCTCACTCACAGGCATTTAGGACCAAAATCCAAGTAAGTATAACGTCATACTTTTCTGTTTATTTCATTTCATCATCATTTTATCATCTATTCTTTACCTAGCTACCTATTGACATTCTCCAACATTTCCACCTCCATATACCCATTAAAGTCTCACCAAAACCTACCATAGTCACCCAATACCTCTTCCCGACCAACCAAAGTCCTTTATGTAATCACAAAGGAGACTAAAAGCTTGTTCTGTGATCATTTCGCTAGATTTCCACAGTAACCCATGACTGGTCACACCTAACTGTCGTCGGTCATCCCTGACCGATTATGGTCTCTGTATTTTCCCACACAAGCCTAGAATAGAGACCTACCCACCTAATTTCATCTCACCCTCATCCACCTGTGATCTACCCAAGACCTCTGTCAAACCTGCAAGAACCTAGAACCAATCATTTGACCTTTGGATTCTATTCTAACTTAGCCTGTTAGATTAGATCTATTTATTATTGTGTTTTAAGTGGGATACCTAAATCATTTCAAATTACAATAGGATTTACTTTGTTTACAGCATTTAATTTTTTTAAAATAGTGGACTGACAACCATCTAGGAAGTATCACACTTCCCAGATCTAGCATATGCTAGGCAGTTCACTGCCCATATTATTTAATTCCTTCTGGTGGTCTTGTTTTCATTACAGGTAGTTCCTCCTAGCCAAAAGGAAACTCTCACAATCAGCTGTGGATTCAGAAGTCATACATGCACGCAACAACCCATCAACCAACATTTGAATAGGTATTCCTCCTATGCCCATTACCCTATCTATTTCGTCAACACTTCAAAGAAATAATCTAAGAAACACAGGTGAAATAGGTGCATTCCTATCAAATGTCCTAACTAAACGTGACATTCATAATTCCATTCATGTTTCCTTGATACATCACAACAAAAGTGGATTATTTCATACCACATTCTGAGCTATGTTTGGATAGTTCCCAACCTATCATTCATTCCTATTACAAAGAAAGGAACATGGATTAAAAGCTATATAACACAATTGTTTAAATGATTCCCCATAAATTACTTTGAGCTCATCCAAAGGAATTTTAGTTAGACCAAAGATAAGCCAATAATGTCATGAACTGAGTAAGACTTTAACCAAACAAGGATGTGATGGCACAAGATGAATCTTTTCAATAGCTAAAGACATCATTAACATAAATATTCTAGTAGTATAACTTTACATGGATGATGGTGAATCCATAGATATTCATACAGCATCAGTAGTTATTCCCATTTCGTGTCTTCTTTGAAATGCATGTCTATAAAGAGTAATAATGTAAAATTCTAACTACATGTCTATCAATGAGTATAGTAATTTTTATTAGAAGTCAACAACAAATCAAGTGCATGTCACAAACATGTGTTATAGGCTATCAAGGATTTCCATAAATGATGGACATTAATTAAAGACAACAAAATACCTCAATATAGAAGTGCACTTCAAGTGTGAGGATAATATCATTTTGCCCACATGGAGATAACAATCTCGTATTATTTGTATTCAATGTATCCTTGAAATTGCAGTAACCAGTAACGAATTATCAAAAAAGAATAGACTAATAAGAAAATCCAACACTATTTCTTAAAATTTGATTTGTTCCTCAGAATGATAGAACTTATCTCTGATTACCCTGATAGGGACTAAAGTTAGGATGAAATATCGAAATTTCCTTTAAGTAAACCCTTAGTGATAAAAATAAAGTTT
Source organism: Taxus chinensis (assembly GCA_019776745.2). NCBI lineage: Eukaryota > Viridiplantae > Streptophyta > Pinopsida > Cupressales > Taxaceae > Taxus > Taxus chinensis. The sequence goes on along the minus strand of CM034157.1, from coordinate 381,666,305 downwards.
AACAATCCAGACATGTTTCAAAACTAGTTTCCTAAAGATCTAATAATTTACAAAATAATTTCAAGGTATGATAGTTAATTCGAACCTTACTTTCACATCTAAAAAAATTTTTCTCAACAACCTGGTTGTAATCTTTCATGGGAAAGTCTTCCAAGTATCTTGTGATCTTCTAAAACTATTTCATAAACCCATCAGGGTTCTTATGAAACATTAAGATAAATGCAACAAAATAAAATGCTATAACTTTCTTAATCATTCTTAGTTCAAATGAACTGACCCATGCTAACAAATTTGAAAATAGATTATCGTAAAATCTGAAAGGATAAAGACATATAGAAAGTTAAATCTGATTTTACTAATTAAAAATGAATCTTTAGTATGATGATTATGTGGCATCATTACTTAATGTACTTTTGTTGGTAAATAAAGTTGTAATGAAACTAATTTTTAAATTGTTGGTATGACACTTTGTAATCCTCAAAGATATTTCCAACGATTCTAGTGAATGTATGGACTCCTTCTATAGATTTAATAAAACCATGAATGTGTTGATTGTTAAATAATTATTTGGAATTTCATTTCATGAATCAGGATGCATTATTAAGTATTATCCTAATGTATAAGGAGGGTATTTTATATAATTAAATTTACAAAATGGTTTAAAATAAACTTTAGTTGGTTATTTTTCCAATTACACATGCAACTTATAAGTTGACACTCTAAGTAGGATCCACTAAACAATATAACACCATTGACAATAGCTTTTAATTATATCCCCTAGATGAATGTAATTGAATTCTTAATGTATTTAAACATATGTAAACTTTTTCATAATGAACATTAGTAAATAATATAGAAAAAGGATACTTCCCATGAAATCAATCATAGAGACATAACTTAAGATCTTGTTAAAGTTTTAAACAAAACAAAAATGAGTGTTGTAAGTAATCTTGAATGTGTAAACTTCCTTAGGCATATTTACCTTAATAAAAATTTAGAATGCTTCAGAACAGGAATTATAATAGGAATTTTCATCACTTCATCTCCATACAAGTATAAAATAAAGGTTTATAAGGAACTTATTTAAGCTGAGGGATCGAAATAAGTAAGGAATACAATTAACACACTTTCATAACTTTTAGATCAATCATGCAATGATAAAACCAAAAATGTTTCATTTAAAGACAAACTTAAGCTTCTAATAGGATGGTTAGGTCAAAATTTTTCAGCATACCTACCTCACATGTAATTTTAACTTGTATTCCTTATAGGTTACCTTATCTAGCTGCCAATCTTTAATGTTATTGTAATTAATCTTAAAGTTAAATGTTTAGATGCTATAAATAAACTTATAATCTAAGGTATGTCAGCTAACCATTGAGGAAACTTCATTCTGGATGTTGGCTACATAAACTAAAGTTTAATACCTTCGTAATAACAGGGGTCATTTACATTGATACTATGATGCAGTTGATATGTCTCAACACATCCCACTCAGTTTGTTTAATTTGATTGACATAAAGGTAAGATAGGATCATGGTTCTATCCTATATAGAGATAGGAACATGATACAGTTTTGAGGTTAAATCTTGTTGACTTAGGATAAGGCTTTGACCACTTATTGACATTCCACATTAATTGAATATGTCTATAGTAACCTTATTCACCAGGCTTATTCAATTTAGGACATAGTGCATGTTGGTTCCCTTGTCTAGTATGAAACCTTGAACTCAAAACTTGGACTCAAAATAAGAGTCGGTAAATACCACTCTAAGATATACAGAACAAGTTTGGTGAGGGGCTTATTCTATTTGAAAAGTATGCCTTCAAAAAATGAAAAAATGATAAATATGTTCAGCCAAACTTTGACCACAAGTATTCATGATGCTGAAAGCATTGTCCTATGGATCACCTAGTTTAAGAAGTGATTTCAAGGTATATTCGTAACAGATATTCATATAGGCCTCTTAGACAAAACACTTGGGTACCCCTTAAATAGTAATAGAACAAAGTATACATTGTATACACATTATTAAGTTAACATGAGAGATTGATTTAATACTGAGTCAAGAAATGATAGATCAGTGTTTCACTAAATCATTTACAGTTGCATATAGTTTTCTGTTATTTCAGAAAATAACCTATTATCACAACAAACATGATGTTCTTAGTTAAGATTACACTATCTTCATAATAGAATCACATGTCAACGTTTGCAACTTCTAAATGGAAGCCTTCCATGATATCTAAAGTGTTAGAGGTGATACATACACCCTCCTAAAAATCATCATCATCCTCGATGATTAACTTAGTCCACATTTTCAAATTAAGAAAAATAATCATAATTATAGTTCTTTTATCCATAAGTTCTTAAATAGAAACCAGATTTGAGAAATTCAAAATGTCATGATTTATTACAGCATTAAAATAGTTGTCCCAGTACTAATAAATATAGCACCTGTCAAAAACTGGCATAATTATTGATAGTTTAAAAACAAAGTCTTTAATTTTTATCAATCAATAGAATTAATTATGTTCAAATAAATGATGAAAAACAATTTTCATGTCCTCAATTTTTTCCCATGTTGCACTTTCTTCATTAAACTGGTCCCACTGAACCTTGCATTGACTAATTTCATAATTTTGCAAGTGCAACTGGCGAGTTTCCATCACTCTTATGGGTTCAACCATGATTATTCCTGGGTCTTGGACCTACAAGGAATCCCAATTTAACACATGTGATAAATCTGAAACGTATTTCTTAAGTAAATAAATATGGAAAACATCATGCATTCATGACAAAGTAGGGGGTAATGCTAAATGATAAGCTACAAGATTGATTACTTCAACAATCTCAAAAGGTCCCACATAATGAGGTGATAGTTTGGTTGCTTTGCCAAAGGTTATAGAACTCTTTTTAGGCTTAACATGTAAAAATACCTTTTCACCAAGTTCAAATTTCTTATCAACCCTTTTCAGATTTACATAACTTTTCTACCTATCTGTAACTTATTTTAATTATTCACAAATCATTTTAACTTGTTGTTCCATTCAGTAAGTATTTTAGGTCCAATTACCTCTCTATCTTCAATGTTATCCTAACTAATTGGAGTTTTGCATTTCCTTCTGTACAATGCTTCAAAAGATGTCATTTTCAAAGAGGCATGATATGTATTATTGTAAGAAAATTCAACTAAAGGAAGGTATTAATCCCATTTGTATTGTTGATCCATGCAGTACATTCATAACATATCTTCCAAAACCTGATTAACTCTCTCATTTTGACCATCTGTTTCTAGATGGTATGCAGAACTAAAATTTAGTTTTGTTCCTAAGGTTGTATTTAGTCTTTTCCAAAATCGAGATGTCATTCTAAGGTCCCTATTAAATATAATCAATTCAGGTACTCCATGTAATCTAAAAATTTCATGCACAAATATTTTTGCTAAACATAGGAGAATCATCCTTAAGATTACCATCAATAAAATGTGCTACTTTTGTCAATATATCAAAAATAGCTTAAATAACATCATGTGTATTTCTTGACATAGGCAACCCCCTGAACAAAATCTATGCTAATGATCTGCCACTTATACTGTGGTATGCTATGAGGATACAATAAACTAGATGGGTGTATATGCTCAGCCTTAACACGCTGACATTCTAAGCAGTATGAAACAAAATTAGTTATGTCTTTCTTCATCCCTTTCCAAAAATATTGTTGTTTTACATCAGCAAGCATTTTTGTAATACCAGGATGTCCTGAGTAAGGTGAATTATGAAATTCCATCATTAACTTTTTCCTTAACTCATTTCCCAAAGGTACATACACCTATTTTTCATATCTTAAAATTCCTTCATTATCAAAGTGAAACCTTTATATCTTACATCATTTGGATCTACAGTAACTGTTCTTTTTACCTGCTGAATTTAAAAATCAGATTCCGTGATACTTTTTACTTCATTCTTAAATTGAGTTCTCAAATTTATAAGTGTGGAAATATGTTTCCTACAACTTAGTGCATCTACCACTCTATTTTCTTTTCCTTTAATGTAACTTATGTCAAAATCATATTGTGACAAAAAATCTAACCATCTTCATTGTCTTGCATTTAGATTTGGCTGAGTGAAAATATACTTCAGCCAAGATGATCAGTCTTTAATTCAAAAGGTCTTCCTAAAAGATAATGTCTCCATACTTGAAGTGCATGAACTATGGCAGCAAGCTCTAGGTCATGGGGAGCATAATTCAACTCATGTAACTTGATTTTTCTTCTCTCATAAGCTATAACATGTTCATTTTGTAACAGAATACCTATGAGTCCTTCTCTAGAAGCATCTGTAACTATCGTAAAGTTTTCATCTGGATTAGGTACAACCAAAATAGGTGAAAATGTTAATTGATCCTTAAGAGTGTTAAATTTTGATTCACATTTATCACTCCACACAAATTTATTATCTTTATTTTGTAATGAAGTTATCGATGTAATGACTTTTAAAGAGTCCTTTACAAACTTTCTATAGTAACCAACAAGCCCTATGAAGATTTTGACTTCATGTACATTCTTAGGTGCAGGCCACTCAGTTATGGAAACAATATTTGATGGATCAACTTCTATTCCATCCTTACTTATGACATGTCCTAAATAGTGCACTTTTTTTATAAAAAGAACATTTGGAAAACATACTATACAACCTTCTCTTTCTTAAGATTTCAAGTACTATTTTCAAATGCTCATGATGCTCATCAAATGATTTTAGAATAGATAAGAATATCATCCAAGAATACAAGTACAAACTTGTCCAAGTATTCTTGAAAGATATTATTCATTAAATTCATAAAATTTACAGGTGCATTTGTTAAACCAAAAGGTAAAACTATAAATTCATAATGTCCATACCTTGTTCTAAAGGTTTTTTATGAATATCTTCGTCTTTGATTCTTAACTGATGATATCCAGAATGAAGATATATCTTAGAATATATTGATGCACCACACATCTGATCAAACAGATCATCAATTATAGGAAGCGGATATCTATTTTTGATTGTTGCTTTGTTTAACATCTTATAATCAATACACAGTCTAAGTGTTCCATCTTTTTTTTTCATAAAAATTATTGGTGTTCCCCAAGGTGAGACACTCGGTCTTATCAAAACCTTAGACAACAATTCTTATAACTATGCTTTAAGATATTCATTTGAGGTGGTGCCCTAGAAATAGGCTCACTTATTTTTTTTATTTCAATCATGAAGTCAAACTCTCACTTGGGCGGAAGACCGGGTAGTTCTTCTGAAAATACATCGTTGAAATCTCTTAACAACAAAATATTTTCCAAAGAAATTACTATCCCCTTCAACTATTTTAGAAATTTTTATTGCATACAAAGTGCAACCTTTGTTTTTGGCCTTTTTATGTCACATGGCTGACAAATTTCTAACTAAAATTTCTCATTTTACCCCTTGGATGTATGTTGTTTTCTATTGATCATTAAGACAACTAATGTGTTTTTCAAAATAATCAAATTTTTCTTTATGATTAGCAAGCTAGTTAACACCTATTATGACATCATATGACCCCAAAGGAGCAACATAAAGATCTGCTTCAGTGGAAAAACTAGGCAATTTAAGGATTGCTCCAAAAATACATTTACTTTAATAGTATGGACAACATTATTTCTATAATGTACAGTCCAATATTTTTCCATTATTTTAGCTTTTATTTTTAGTTTTATAGATAATTTACTAGAAATAAAGAATTCAATAGATCCATTATCAAAAACTATAGTAATAGGTATAACAAATAATTTACCTGGCACTTCTATAGGTGTAACTCACTTTCCAACTTGTTTATCAACTACTGTAGCATGTATCTTATGTTGTTGATTGATGTCATCTTTGCTTAGAGGGAACTAATTTACATAATGATCCTTGCCACAGTTGTAAAAACCCCCTACAAGTCTTCTTTTTAGGTTCAAATTTATTTCCAGATCTTGAAATTATTGTCTCGACCTCCATAAGACTTTTTTCCATTGTTATTGTTCTTAAAGAAGTTGTTTCGAACATTTATAGCAAGTTTATTTGTTGATATTTTCTTATTTTTACTAGCAAAAAAAATATTTTTAGTACCAAACTTTTTCCATACCCCCTTTTTAGGTGCAAGAGATGAAGAAGAACTAGGAAATTTTATTTCAATTCTCTTCTTTATGAGGTAGAAATTGGACTTCAATTTCTGTTCCTACCGGATGGCCTTTTCTACAACCCCTTCCATAGTGGTTGGGATGTGAACATCTACATACCTCATTATGATAGGGTTAATCCCATAATAAAATTATGTATCCTGAAATTTTCATTTTGATACTGAGGAATGTACTTAAGAAGTTTGGTAAACCTCTCCCAGTACTAAGTTAAGTTACATTTTCCCTTAATTAAGTTTTGAAATTTAGTCATCTTCTGATCATAATAAAGTTCTGGTAGCCAATGTTGCCTAAATTAATTCTTAAATTTATCCCAAGTGATGCTTGATTCATCAATGTTCAGCTTAACCTTACAGTTGTCCCACCAGGAGGATGCCTCATGGGAAAGTCGATAAGTTCCCCATACTAGTTTTAGTTTCTTCCGAGAAGTTCCTTATTGAAAAGTACTTCTCCATTTTGCTGATCTAGTTATCAACCCCATCCCCCAATGTAGTGCCATCAAAATTTTGTGGACTTATCCTCTTTATTTCATTAGTAAGTTCGGCTACTAATCTTGCCTTTTAATTTTTAGGCGGATTAGATATGATTACATTTGCATTTATAGCATTATTATTGCATTCAAAACATTGTTATTTACTACAATTATTTTACTCAACACCTGAATTTCCAATGCATTGGTGTTGTCCCCAGGATGTGCCTGATTGTTGTTGCTAGCATCTTCTTCCTCCTCATTACCCATAAATTTTTGTTCAAGTAAATCCAGACAATCTCTTGTGTCCAACAGGGCAGCAAGAATCACATCAAGTTTTTTTGCGGTAGTTTCCCCTCCACCTAGAGGTGGGTTATTTATAGCACCTCCCCTTGTTCTAACCATTTTTTTAACATGAAAATTAAGTTTTTATTAGATATGGACTCAATAGGTCCAAGAGTTGTAACCTTCAGCTCTGATACCAAGATGTAACATTCCCATTTTAAGAATTTAGAAACAAGGGGATTTTATATCTTACATAATGTTCTCTGTTCTAAATTAATACAATTTAGAACACACATTCCAATGCCAATCTATCTCATAACAGAAAACCATATACAACTGTAAATAACTCGGTAAAACATTGATCTCTCATTTCATGACTTGATATTAAACCAATCTCTCATGTTAATTAAATAATGTGTATACTAGGTATACTTTGTTCCTTTACCTTTTTTAGGGGCATTCAAGTGTTATTTCTAAGAGGCCTATCTGAATATCTATTACTGATATTCATTTAAAATCCTACATCTTAGACTAGGTAACATAGGACAACGCAACCAACATCTTATGATACTTTGGCCAAAGTTTTTAGACATTTTTAACATGTTTACATTCCTAAATGGAATACTCATCAAATGGAATAAGTCCCTCACCACACTTGTTCTATTATCTAGAGTTGTCTTTCCTGACTTCCGTTAGTCCAATCTGGTTCAACGTTTTAGACAAGGACAGCAACATGCACTAGTGTGGAAGACTACTCATGGTGACTAAGGCTACATATACATACTCAATTGACTTACATCGATTGGGTGTGTCTAATTACCCTAAGTCAACATGAGTTGACCTCGACACTAGATCATTTTTTTATCCCTATTTATGATGGAATTGTGATCCAGTCATACACTTGTGTCAATCAAGTTAAACAAACTAAGTGGGGTATTGATACATATCTACTATATAATAGTATCCTCGTAATGGCTCATGTCATTATGAAGGAACTATGCTACAGTTGATGTGTTCCAACATACAACTGTGTTTTGTCAATTAGACAAACATACTTAAGATTACAGGTTATTAACCCATTTAATCATTTCATTAAATATTAAAGAAAACAACACTTAAAGATTCCACTAAGCATCATTTAACCTAAAAGGTTACAAGCTAAATTTACATGAGAGAAGTAGGTTTGTAGATATAACCTGCTCTCCTAACCATTCCAATTACAAGTTTAAGTTTTTCCTTAGATGAAATAGCTTATATCAGATAATGACATGATTGATCTCAATATTATTCATTAGATCCTTTTCTTGTTTCAGCCTTAACTTAAAACAAGCTTGTTTAAAACTTGTATTTTAGACTTCATAAAGATGAAGTCTAATCCCTTTAGTTCCTTTTAAAGCATTCATTAATTTGATTAAAGAATCTTCCTAAGGAATAATTAATTCAACCATTTTCATAATATAAACAAATACTTTAACAAGATAAAATACATATGTTGGGCCAAGGAAATATTTTTTCCTTTTACTAAGGACTAATGTCCAATTATGAAAATAGATTTACATATGTTTTAAATAGAATCAAGAATTCATACAAATGGTTCTATATAATTCAATCGCATAATTCATAATATTGGTTGAAAAGATTATGTCATATTTGTTGTATTCTAGAGTGAACTAAAGGAACCAATATTTAAGAATTCCCTGACTAGAGCATTATGAATATAAGTAACTATTTGGAACCTTGGAAATCCCAAACAAATACCTATTACATTCATAGGGAATATTCTAATAAGACATCATTTATGTTGATGGAGAGTTTGTAAAAGGATACTAATTCACATCGATGGAGGAAGCCATCAACATTTCTTTCCACATGTGATCATTCATTCATGCAAATAAGGACATGGTGGTGGGTGCTTATCCTATAGAAAATCAGCATGCTTCAGTATAGAGAAAAACTTGGACAGATTTTTCACATAAGATCAAAGAAGCTGCAGACAAGAAGCAAGAATATAGCTCAAAATTGGGTAACCATTAACGGATCACTCAAAAGAGGAAAAAATAAGACATTCAATAGTTTTTCCTGTCTTTTCTTCCTCCACGATAATTACTATCAAAAATCACGTCTTACCCAATTAAACAAAGATTTTAGATTCATTCCAAGGGTAAAATTGGGAAAGTAAATAGATGAAACTCTAGATAAGTTCAAGGCTATTTGGGACTAACAATGCATAAAACAAGAAGGAAAATATATATTCGAATGACATCCTTTTGACTAAGATGTGTGCAATTAACATTAATATTCTAGAACTTTCCATCAGATCATATATATCTACGAAGTTGCATTCTATATAAGCCCATATAGTAAGGGTTTATGACCATTGTATTAAATACTATCAGAACTTAACCTAAATATGGTTTACTCAGTCTTTGTTATTCAATTTTTTCAACTTTTATGAGAAAAGTGTTAGATCAAATGCTAATTGTATTTAATACCTCTTTAAATAATAAATGTATTTTGAATTATGACATGATTGGATATTCCATTGCAATGAAGAAAAAAGTTGGTCAGATAATGTTAAACAAAAAATGGTCCCTGCTACCATTGTCAAGAAAAGGGAACCCTTGTGTGAGAACCCATATGCCTTACAATGGGTGATTCCTAGGATGATTGAAGTGTTACTAAATTATTAAGGGTAAAATAAATGACTACATATTGGTTCTATTGCTGGGACTCTATTTTTCAAAGCTGTTGTGACCAAATGTTATGTAATGACATATGCTCTGATTTAGACCAGTGTTGAAGCATGGATATAAGCAACATTGAGATAATTTTTTTAGAAGATTCCATTACAAACCTAAGATTAGATGCACGTAAATGGATAGAATAACCCAATATGTATTCCATGAGCTATATGAAACCTTCATTTGTTAATTTCCAGTGGAGTTGTACTAAATGGATTTTGAAGCACAGAATAAAAAACACAGAACCAGAACAGAAGGTTTCAATTAGAGAAAAGTTCTTATAATGGACATTTAAATGAGTATCAGAGGACTTTTGATGGATAGATATCATGACTTGATAGTTCTTGTCCTTTATCATTTTGTGGAGTAATGTTCCAGAGTTCACAACTTGGAGTTTCCATGAATCCAACATATGTCCCATCAAGAGATTTCTGATTTTGAGTTTTTATAGAGCTAAGAGGATCATTTCTTGTTACACAATACCTTTGCAGGATATAATAGCATCCATGGATTTTAACTATGGGTTTAGAAGAATTTCCCATGGCAGAGCTAAAATCTCCAAAAAGCAAATGAACAATGCAAGGTTTGGAAAAATGATGGACCTTCCAACTTAAGAAAGAAAGAGGGAAGAGCACTATTACTCAAGAATAATTAAGCCATAAGAGGGAAGTTACATGAAATCCAAAACCCCTGTAGGAGTAACCTGGATTTAGGTTAGGTTCATACATTAGTGAGGAATAACTTCAGGTCCATTAGAGGACATAGAGTTTTAGTCAAGTTTTGTTACCCCTTTTTATTAACATTGGCACATTAGAGGAGAGAGACCCCTTAATAACTTATATGAGATCTAGCAAATCTTGGATAGTAGACCATTAGACATAGGAACATCCATTGAGTAAATTGTAACATCCCCATTTTAAGATACTAGAACAAGGGAATTTTTTTTTTTTATATACAACGTTCCCTGTTATGAATTATATAATTCAAACACACGTTCAAGTTTTAATAATTGTTCTCTGTCCAATTAATGCAGTTTGGATCACATAATTTCCTTTTAAAACCAATGTTCTCTCTTCACATATTTGCAATATGGAACACACATTCAATGCCATTCAATCATATAACAGATACCATATGCTGCTGTAAATGACTCGAAGAACTACCGATCTCCCATTTTATGGCTCGGAGTTTCAGTGATCTCTCATTTCATGACTCGGCAACTTACCAATCCTTCATGTTAATTCATGCATAGTATAATAAATATACAAGGTTCTCTTACCATTTCCAGTTATCGAAGTGATCCATTTAAGAAGCCTATCTGAATATCTGTTACTGATATTCGTCTGACATCCTGCATCTTAAACTAGGTGATTAGGACAACGCAACCAGCACTTGCGATACTTTGGCCAAAGATTTTCACATGCTTTGCATGATCATATTCCTAGATGTGATACACATCATTGGAATACGTCCTTCACCTCACTTCGTCTGTTATCTAGAATGGTCTTTCCTGGTCTCTTCCAGTCCTTCCGTTTAAGGTCAAGCTCTAATCCCCAACTAGCAATATGAACGAGTATAGGAAGTTACTCATGGTAACTAAAGATACGCAGACATACGATGTCGTATCCCTAGACGACTCCATGTGTCTAGTTACCTTTAGTCCTCCGGAGTCACTCCGTATACGTGATCACATTCCTATCCCCATCCAAGAACTTAGTATCCAGCTTATGTAAACTTGATGATTTAATTCGGGAGGGCATTGTAATATGTCAGCTATAACATTGTGTCATCATGAAGGCCCCGCCTTCATGAAGACACTATATTGTAGCTGGCGTATGTCAATGTCCTACGGAATCCTCTCATCGAGAGTACACATCCATCTCAATTGTGATTTGGTTATGATCTTAATATTTAAGATCAACTTTCAGCAGCCATGCTGATCCTTTATTCTCATTCTTGTTACAGTTGTATGTAGCTAAGAGAGACTTAATCCGTCTTCTAGCTTACTACGCATCTCCTCCTTCGTACCGAAGGGTTGCATTTTCTCTACTTGGTTCCTTGCTTAATCTTTGGACTAAGCAGTCCATTATCGATAACTTAATAAGTTTAACCTATTAAACTTAACCAAGTTTTCCACAACTGTAAACAAATTCAGAATTCCATCTTATTAGACGTCATTTAATCGAGGTCTAACTCTAAATGAATTTATTCATTTATCCTCCTTAACCTTACTTAGTTAAGGTCTGTTAACAATAGATATGATTTCCCATATCTTTATTTTCTGAATTTTAAACATTCGAGGCTATTAACGGAGTCCGAATACAAGGTTTGGCTGCTCCTAAGTTATTTGATATTCCTTAGCTTTCAAGCTAATCCCAAATACCTTTCAATTAAGAGATCATGTTTACCTAAATCCTTTTTGATGTCAATTTAAAATTCATCTTAACCCAAGTATGAACTAATTGCACATTTCAACGTAAAAGTTGCATTTAGGTAAAGAATAGATGTTATTCCCTTTTAAATCCATCCATTAACATTTGAATAATTCCAAATCAAGGAATAATGTTATATTCTCAAACTTATTCAACAATATCAAACTGATACAGTCATTAAAAATATCACACTCGTACTTGTATTCATCCATCGGCTTTACAATCTATACATTTGCCAGTCCAAATGACTGGACTTTGTTTATATTAAACAACATTACAACTCATAAGTTAGAAGAATGTAATTTCTTCTTTTCTCATTTCCTCGTAGAGGAGTAATAGTTATCAATTACAATCCATCTTCAGTCAATCAAAAGAAGTATCAGAAAACAACCATGTCTTCGTTTATACTCAAGTTCCATCTGCAAAATTACTTGCACGGGTCAGTTCATTGAACTGAGCATATTAAGCACTTGTCATTAAAATGAAGTGCTTTTAATTAACTGTCTCAATAAAAGAACCCTGCTTTTATGAAACGTTAATATGAACATCATTCCAGAATTAAATACCAAAAAGGATGAACAACATATCAACTTAATCATCTAATTACCATCCCAATCGGTCAAGGGATTACTGTCCTCTTTCCGAATACTTATAACAAGAAGTAATTTCCTTCAAACATTTCCAGATTACAAACATCCGTAAGAACTGAAAATACAATTATGAAACTGTTGTTCTAACATAATGCTATCAATTCCTTTCCCCTACATTAGTTAGAGGAAGATTCACAATTAGATTTTAAATAAAACTTCCAGCAGAACCATTTTCCTTTCCTTTCATACAACTTGTCTAATCTCAAACAATCAAACACTGAAGAGAAAAGTAAACAACAATTTAAATACAAATGCTTAACCCAAGCAGTACGAAATTCATTCCATAACAATTATAGATTTCTAACTGTATGAGAGAAAATGATCATTAATTCAATTATCCATTCACACTCTCTTTCCTTTCCTCATAACTGTACTAGAAATTTTAATTCAAACGTGATATCAATCAATGATAACAGTCCAAAGAGAAATGAATGAAAATCAATAATCAAATAAAAGGAGGATCATATTACCTCTTCCTACTGTCTAACCGGATATTCACTAGTTAGAACAGACCTGATCCACTAGTGTGTTTCCTTCTGAATAAATATATTTCAGTATTCAAAACCCACTATCTACCTTTCCAGAAAGTTGACCAGAATTCATTGCAACTGGTCCGTAAGCATTAGTACCAAAAGAACCTCAAAATGCAATCATTTCCTTTCATATATTTCTCTCAACAGACTTTCTCGTCCAGATATAAACAAGCAAGAATGTACAACTAGTTTTATAACCAAAATGTTTCACCAAAAATGAACATTTCAGCTAGGCCTGAACAAACAAGAATGTACAGCTACCTACGAAATCATGATTCTTATCATAATAGTAAAAGGAATCATTTTTCAAACATTTAAAGTAAGAATTCCACTTCAGTTCAGTCTTGATGAAACAACAAAGAGTTTAGATTGCGAATTGGATATATACTTTTATATATATATAAAAACATACGTGTTTGCTAAAAACAGTCATACCCAGCTTAGTCTGAAACGAGTAAATGTATGGCAAACATATTACCATCATTTAGCTGAAATAAGTGAGAAACCCCCCTTTTTTTTACAAGAACAAGAATCTATTCAAGTTCAGTTCCAGCCGATTACATTGAAGGAGTTCGAATAAACATCTCTGTTACTTATATATCTATATACTTTTCAAAAGATTTAAGAAAGATATCAATACATTTTACTCACTCCTCAAATATTCAAGTTCAGTTCATAAACAATTTATTTTCTCCAAAAACCCAGTCACGGTCTTCATTTCACAAGAAAATATTAAAACATTTTTAACCAGCAAGGGTAAGACGATGAAATGAATTCCCTGTCCCAGGTAAAATCGTAATCAATGCAATGTAAAGCAACTAGGAGAAATAACTCACACAACAGTTCATCAACATTATCACGATTTTGTTTTCCCCAAATCGTTTTCACGCACAGAACTCATAAAACAATACTCGTATAGCTAATACATTCATCAAATCGAACCCATATTGGGTAATAGAAACGATTACACAATACTATCCATGCAGACTCATACAGCAAGAACAGATTCATTTCATTTACCCATTTTGCAAGAAATATTCAAGTCGCATACAACAAAGAAAACGACTCAACCCAAAATCACTTCAACATAACAGCAAAATCGAATAACCAAAACCCCCCCTTCATAAGAGCAGGGTTGTTTTAATGAGACGATTAAGCAAAAGCAAACGGTTTAAGGAGAAGGGCTCAACATGCCTGTAATTTTTCTTGAAGCTCGAAGAAAACCGCGCCCACAGGAGCTATTCTTCTCCACGGCGACAGCAGTAAAGCTTTCCAAACAGTCCCCTAACTTCCACAGGCTCCAAAAATAGCCTAGCTTCTCCAAGAACAGAGGTAATAACCAAAAATAACAGCAGGTTCGACAGAACCATGGAAGAACAAAATGCAGAGCAACTAAAATCCGATTGCACACAATAACAAACAAATTTCCTTTTTCCTCTTTCCAAGGCGAGCTGGTCACTAAGACCAAGGTCATTGAATGCATTGAATGCAGTGCTTTTTCCTCATTCCTCACGCCACCGCCGACTCAGGTTGGCGAGTTTCCTTTTTCAAATTTTGCATGTAATTCCTTTTTAGCCACTTAGCTAGTTGGATGCCTCCAACTTTTTCTTGTTCCCGCCAAACTTGGCGCTGAAACTTGTAAGGACATTATTTATTGTCCTAATAAATTTCTTACCTCCCCTCCCCTTATCCTTTCCATCCACATGGGTCTATGCGTCCCCTTCCTTAGGTTAGGATTAGTCTAGGATTTTAATAGTCCATATCTAGGTCATTCGCCTAGTTCATAGGTTAGTAGGATTTACATCTATTTTCACCCTTATAAAATCTAAAATCCATATAGGATAGTAGTTAGGATATTAGATAAAACTTAGGGGTAGGTTAGGGTTTAATCCCCTATTATTTAATTAATTAGTTTCCAATCAAGTCCTTCCGACTGACATTCATATTCAACACTATGCAGGACGTTTCAGTCCCATGTTCCACATACCTGAGCCACCCACATCCAAATCACCTTACGTGGTCTAGCATTACAACGATGAGTGGTTCGAGAATCAAACCTTTTTCATTGGCATCTACGTACCAGATATTTATACCTGAAATCAAGTGCTGCAACATTTACATCAACCTTCAGTCTGGTTTAAAAGTAAATCGACAAAGCAATCACAAGAAGGTCACAGCATATCAAATCTGTTGTCACATCAACAATCACACAAGCAATAATAACTTATGTCCCAAGTATCAAGTTATAGCAACAAAGGTCTAGATCAACAACACATTCCTCTAAGATCAAAAGATGTGTCTTAACATATTTATCTTCATTTCAGCAATTACAACATTATGAAAAGTAATTACCATGATAACTTACAAAAATCAAGGTGTTTCTTATTTATACATGCAGTGCATTATTCAACATAAGAAGGAATGAAATAATTGATTTTCAATTCAGCATAAATATGGTAGAATGGCATCTATTTCCAGTAGATAACATATTATCTATAGTAAACATTATTTCTTAGTTCACAATAGTACACCATCTTCAGACAAGAATCACATATCAACGTTTGCAACTTCGAATACAAAATCCCTCATAGATATCAACCATGTTAGGGGCATTACATGAACCCTTCTTTTCTTACCATTTAGACCTATTTTTTGCTGAGTCCAACGTCCATTTGAGCATGCATTTTTCATCTATGAATTTTATGCACTTATTTCTCTTTTCACGGATGTACTATGGAGGATATTTTTCCCATACTTACGCTTCATAGGACTGTTACTACATCACAACCTCTGTCTCTTATTCTTGGTAGGGATAACTATGCACTGTGGCATTTGAGTATGGATTTTTTTCTCACTCACGATGACCTTTATCTCTACTTTTATGGATGATTACCTACCCCTAGTGATATTTTTCAGCTTGAAGACTAGCTTGACACTTGTAGCATGATCATTGGCCATTTTTAGCATACATTTCTAGGCCTCTACACCATCATGTGGCACACATGAAGTGTCCTAAAATTAATCAGATTATTCTTTAGTCCTTATTTGGAGACCCTTCAAAGGTTGTCGTTATTTCTTATTCCTCTTATAGATTGGTTTCCTCTCCTTCTTCATGTGATGAAATTTCTTCTAACATATATTTTCTTGTTCCTATTCTTGATGATGAGGTTTGTTCTTCTAGTTATGATGATGAGAGTACTAATGAGGACTTCTCTCCTCCTTATCATCACCACATTTTAGATAATGTTGAACCTCCTCCCTTCCCATCAAATATTAGGCAGTCTTGTTCCCAGCCTCATACTCTCATTGCATAAGCCTCCTTTCCACTTTTAGTGTGTGAGGCTTCTTGCACTCCTCCTTTATGTATTGATGATTCATACTTGTTAGACATTTTTCTTATTTTTGTCATGTAACCCATTTGAGATGAGAATCTGTCATAATTTTTTTGTCTCCTCACAGTGCCTACTTATGTTTAAGTATAGGGAGTATCTCTTCCTTCTATAGGTGTTTCGAAGGATTCCTTCATTTCCTTTATTGGGAATGCCCCTTATGGGACTTTCGTCACTTCCAATATTTTGGAGACCATCATTGATCCACATCCTCTTCTAGATCATATTTATACTGTTGTGGGGGTTGTTTCTTTGCCTTCACTTCATTTGGACATACTTTCAATGGATGTTCCCTTCTTACACTCTAAAAATTATACAATTACCTTTAGTTCCTTTGCACTTTTTTGCTAGATCAATGCCACATTCTAGTAGACCGGATTTAAATTTCTTCATATTGTTACCTTTATTTTCCTTCACAGAGTGAGCGGACTACTAGTACTCCATTTTTGTTCTTCCTAATGGTAAAAATATTGTTTGATGTTGACATAACTTCTTCGGTCTAAAGGCTGAAGACCACATCACCAAAATTATTCTTAGGGGCTTCATAGAGCTGCATATTTTAGATCAGGATATGGATTTACATATTCTTATATCTCTCTAGTATCCTTCCCCTCTTCTCTTCTTCTTCTATAAATAATGCAGTTTATACATGGGTACCTCATTAAGCCTTTAGTTGTCGGAACCCATTTGATGCATCTTTCTTATGTTGTTTAGGGGATTTTTTTTTCTCTTGTAATTAGATTTTTTCCCATTGGATTTTCATTCATTACTTGAGATCCTTGTTTTACATGGGTACCTCATCAGGGTAATTACCAGGACCCATTTACAATGAAGTTGGAGTGTTGGTGTGGGGTACTTTCCTTGTCATATTAGGGCATTTTTCACATCACTTAGTGATTCATCTCACTAAGGTGATATCATAGGTCTAGGTGTCATTAACGGATGTGATAGATTCTGCCATATGCATTAGTTTACATTAGTGTGTCATAAACGAGTTACTTTCCATTTCTAGATGTAACTTCTCTTCTCCCTTGTGAATGTATGATTGGTCTTACATATGGGTTACACAACACTCCTATTTTTACCTTTTTTATGATCTATGAGAATGACTATACCTTTTTCTTTTGCATGCACATTTTTGTGGTTGAATGATTTATTACTAAATGGAACTCCATCATGCTATTTTTTGAGTGGAATTCGGTTGATGTGTGCACCGTCCTACTTAATCTTCATTCTTGCATTCTCTCACAATTCATAAGCTCATACTTTGTTTCAAAGTTAGAATATATGTCAACATCTTCCATAAGATCATCGGCCTCTAGATCGAAGGTATGATCCTCTGTGAAGAAAGTGATAGTATTGATTTTATGACTAAAGGTAGAGCGTAGGATGTCATGGTACCAAATATCTTCCACATTATTAGCCTAGGCATAGTGATGATACCAAACTAAGTCTTATCCATTGCATAAAACAACCTTCTATTATAAAATGGATTTATATGTATTCTTAAGAACTAGATAACTTATTTAATATTAAATGTAGAATATATTTGATCTATCTTTGAAAATTCCATTATAATTTGAATGTTTTCATTTCCTAATATTTCTTGTAAGTTGGAGTGTAGTATTATGTATGAGTAGGTCATTTGATATCTAGAATGTATTACAGAAAGTATAAGACTCACATGGCTAAGAGCACAAGACTCATAAAGAGCTCATGACTCATAAATCTAGGAGCACAAGACTCAAAAAGAGTCCAGGACTCATAAAAATAGGAGCGTAAGACTCACATAGCTAAGAGCGTAGTAGGGAATATTTTAAGGAACCCCCCTAAAAAAAGTATAGAAATCATGGCAAATATCCCTATAACCAGTTTCATAGTTTTGGTGAATGACCCTGTAACCAGTTTCGTTCTTATAGTGAAAATGGTAAAAATATAAAAAATAGTTGGAAATCGAATGGTGAATCTCCTAAAATTAGTTTAGTAAATACCCTATGTCAAATTTTCTCTCCAATGGAATTCACCACTAGGTGGAAGTTGGACTTGGAGCTTTCTGACTCACTAACTCACCACTAAACAATGAGAATACTTGGAAGTTAAACTTGGAGATTTCTTATTGGCTCATACTTCACAATAACTAACATGACCCACCAAACAACTAACATTGGGAAAATTTTATAAGTGTGGATTTTTCTTATTAGTTTACACTTTGGGGTGACTTATAGAGGATGTATAGTTTGACACTCAATTCTACTACAGAAATATGAATGTACTGTGGTGATTTTTATTGGTTCACACATTGTAGTGAATCATACATGAGAGAAATATCATTTAATAGAAAATGGCATTTTCTTAAAACCGTATGTATGTGGAGCCTTCTTATTGGCTCACCTTTTGCACTCTGACATGGTTCTTACAAAGAAAAACAACATGCGAACATATATACACAAACATATCACCAACTCACCACTAACAGTGGAACTTGGAAGTTAGACTTGGAGTTTTCTTATTGGCTCGCACTTCACAATAACTGACAGGACCCACTAAACAACTGAAAATGCATTGGTAAAATGGTATAAACATGGATTTTTCTTATTGGTTTACACTTCATAGTGACTAACAGAGGATATGTAGAGTCTGAGACTAAATCCCACTATGAAATTTGTACGTGTGTGGTGTTTTTTATTGGTTCACACATCACAGTGAAGCATACATAATGATGAGGGAAATATCATTTAATATAAAATATTCTATTAAAACCATACCTACGTGGAGCCTTCTTACTGGCTCACCTTTCACACTCTGACATGGTTCTTATAAAGAAAAATCGTGCCACATGGAATTAACCAGACTAAAATGGTGAAAAGGCAGAAAAAATTGAGACAAATCTTTAGTCAATGCAAAATGTATAAATTATTAAATGGTGGACTAGACTTCAATGTTGCAACTATATACCTCCATTTTAGCATGAGCCATGAATTATCAATATTTACAGGACTCTTGAAAGGAATTCATGCTCAAGCACCTGGCATTTGAGATATAACCTATAACCGAGATTTAAAAGTTTAAATTCAAGAGATCACAAGGCAAAACAAAGTATTATTGTTTTATGAGATTGTGAGTTTTTCATGCCTTTAGTTTCTCAAGTATTTTTAAATTTTATTCTCCAATGGATACTTACCTACACACCTTCTACTCAGACCAGCTCTTTGGAGAGAAGATTTTTGAAAAACAAGTCATGGCTTCGAGCATTATATAGCCTTAAAAAATAAGGTAGAAGGATCTAGTTTGATAGATGACAATAACTATGCACGCTAGGATGAAGCACAGTTCATGACTGATCTAGTGGCCATTAAACAGAGTGGAATGCATATTTTAGCTGGAAAACTAGAGGTAATGCATTGTATCAACTTACTTTGTGGTATTTTCATCGATGATGTAAGTTGTGTTGATGGAATTATAAAATCCAAAGGAGGAAATTTAATTGCTAATATATCTGAAAAGGATATTGTTTCTTACTACCAACTCCCTAGATCTAATATTTAGTTCAATCAAGAAACAATGGAACAACGGGGAAAGAGAAATAACCTTATGATTGTGCTTAAAGATTGGGTAGAGGACCCGAATTAGTTTCAAGTCCAAAGTCTCAATAGACAAGATGAATATAAGATGTTTTAGACGTGGAATGAGAGTAGCAATGGCCCTAATTTATAGATTTTTTAGATTACAAGATAATGTGCATGTAAATCAAACATGGGTACCCCTACTATCCATGATCATCAATGTTGAAAAGATACCTAATATGGTTAGAGTTCTATATTTTAACCTATTCAACAATCTTGTGAGTGCTAAGAAGTCAGAGAAGTGGGACAATTTATATATGATGTCTTACTTGCTTGATGTCATGCGTATAATCCAAAAATTTTAGGGAGTCCCCAATTGGTCACCACAAGATAGTTAGATAGTCCCCAAGGTCTTTATCAATATGCACATGCATAACCATAGGAAGAACATGGAGGTGATTTGTAATAACTACTACCATGTGATCTACAATGCCATACATGACACCCTTATGCCTAGGGTAAGTCAAAGAATAATCAATTCATTGAGAGAAAGGGGAGCTTTCTCGTGCTACCCAGACTGTACAATGATAAGAGTAGAGGGGATTCTCACTATCCCTTTTAGACTACCCAAATATGTTGCAAACAAGCTAGCTGAGAAGGAGATTATATATCACTTTTTCCATGGCACCAGTCATGTGGCAAAGGAACAAAAGAAGAAAAAATCTACTCATCCTCCTCTACCTTTCTTAGTAGGTTCAACAGTCTTGAGTGATTGGCAAAAGGCCGAGATAATAATAGCCCACAGGACATCATTCCACTTAGACTATCATACTTTAAGGACTTTTGACCCGACAGGAAGAGTTGGACAATTCTGTAAGAACACTCTTGGCATGGCCACTTACAACTACAAACATCAGTCCCACAAGGATGACCTGGTTTATAAGGATGAGGTCAATGATCTAGTGGTGGCCATAAATATGAGAAATTTCAATGTTACTTATGCACCTATTGGGTAGTAGGCCATAGTTGGTGGATTGGAAGTTAGGCTAGCAGAAGTAAAAGTACAAAGGGAAGATAAGGAAGAATATTCAGATGACGAAGGTACTGATTCAAGACAAATCCAAAATATTCTTGTTTGTGTGCCTCCCCCATTAAAAGGAAAATTTGGTCCTTATCATTCTTCTCCATATCCAAGCATACAAATGACAAGCCCTGCAAGGTCTATTGGGATAGCCACAAGTCCACAAGTAAAAACAAGTCCTCTAGTGAGTACTGTTGCAATTGAGCCTCATATGTCTATTCCTTTTCTTTCTACTTATTCAGTTCTGACTTCTATAGGGATGGTTTCTTCTTCTTCTATTCCAATTCCATATTCCCTAGGACCTTTCACTAGTAGTATTCTCATTTCTTCTAGTTCTTCTTATGAAGATGAAGGAGGATGGATCATGGGATATTGGATCCTACTAGTTATCAAACTCCTCCTTTCTCTTCCCCTATTTCTACTACTTTTATTTTTCTCTTCTCTCCTTGCTTCTATTTCTACTAATTCTATTGTATTATTTTTTCCCCAATTTGTTGCAGTCACTTCTTCCCATTTTGTTTTAGTTACTACAACAATATCAAAATGAACAAGTGTATTAGATACAACCATTTCTTTAAGTTCTACTTCTTTAATTTCTTCTTTCACTCCTCTTACTATTGTATCTTCTTCAGCTCCAACATCATCTAGAAGTCTTGTCAGAATACCTTCTAAAGATAAATTCAAGGCACCAATTCAACCTTCTCCTTATTTCCTTGACTTTCCTTCAATTTCTCCCCAATCTGGTCAGTCTCTTCATCCACCTTTGCTTCCTTCTATCACACCATATGTTTCCCAAAACTTTCTTATCAGGAATGAATGTGCCACTCCTTCAAATTCCATCTTTTATTCTCATTTCTTCTTTCTAGGCTCCTATGGTCACTCAAAGTTTCATGAGCCATCTCTTGGCCCTATGGGACCTGTTTCAAGCTAAAATAGATTTTCCTTGGATACCACACACCTTACCACAAGTGGTAAGGCCTTCTTCTACCTTTCCTCCCATAACAACAATTACATCTACTACTTAAGAAGGAACATGGAATCCTCCTGTTGGGAAAAAATGAATGTCTTATACAATGGCACAATGTGAAGACCCAAAGGTGTAACTCAAGTATGATACTCCCATAGGGACCCTCAAGAGGGTCACAAAGAGTAATTTTTCCCAAGGAGCTACTCCTATCTACATGGAAGCATAGGAGGACATTTTGAGGATTTCTAAGAAAGCACACACAAGGGAAGAATTCATGGATGTAGAACCCCAGTTAGTTATTGATGTCACTCATAGATGAAAGTTGATTTGGTTAAGATAATGTAGGATGGACTTGATTCTTTGCATGCTCATATGTAATTCAGTTTTCTAAAGAACACTTTTCCCAATGTGCAAATGTCCTTGAGAACTTTGTACCAACTATTAGTTTTTATACAAAGGCATCAAGATGTAGAAGAGAAAGGGTTGTAACTGGTACAATTCCAACACAAACATATGACCAGGATAAATTCCATGATGGAAAAGCTACTAGCTGTCATAAACATGGGTCTTTGTCTCAATGTATTACGAATCAAAAGCCAGGACTTGAATACATGAAATATTTGTATGGTTAACATTTTTAAAGAATTAAGTGATTGGATGGCCATATGGAAGGATTTCTGAAAGAGCTATGGGGTATAATAGAGAATATATCTAAATTATTAGCTAAATCTCAGATTACCTGTATGCATCAAGCCTCAAGGTAGGTTAATTGACAAGTCCATATTTGAGCAATAATTGCAAGCATTCATAGCTACTCTAAGTTTTAGTTTTGCCAAGGCAGATATGGCTAGGATGACATCGAATATTATGGCTTTGATGAATTTTGCAAATGAAAAAGTGGAGAAATCTTCACTTCTGAGTGAAAATTATAAACCTATCTATAACAGAGTTCCAATACTCATATAAGAAGTGCCTAATTTGATGAGGCCACCTATTCTGGACCTGGGTTATATTGAGAATGAGTTCAAAGAATGTGTGATTGAACTTCAGTGTAGTCAAACACACTCTACACATGAAACTTTAGTGGTCCAGTGGAACCTAAGTAGAGCTTGAACAAGGCACAAGCAGTAGCTTTCCTATTACTAAGATTTAATATTGATACATATGTAATCTTTAAAATAAGAAGTATCAAATTCCTTGCATGGAAGCTATAGAAATTTTATGTAACTATATAACTATACCATCGGTTTACCCTCTAAGGAGTAAAATTGTTTATAAAGAAAGAGCTTATTAGTTTGATAGCCCAAGGATTTTTTCAATGAGTGTTTTGCAATTTACATGTAATACCTTCTAAATTATGTTGTAAAGTTTCTTAGATTTGTTTTGATTGATTAATCACTGTATATATTTATTTTTCATGAAATTTTTAAATATGAAGAATTTATTTACATGGTCATAAATGTGATTAGTTTACTATTTTACTACTTATATACATCTACTGGCACTGTCAGGGTTATAATGTGAACAAATTTTAATATATAGCACTTTTCTTTTCATTGAATCTTCTTATGGTATGCCTTATCAAAATATTTTACCTAATAACATATATAAGGCTATATGTTAAGAAATTATAGCCTTAGGGAGAGGAGCTCAAATTTGTTTCTACGGGTGTTAAGGTAAGCTCTATCCCCAAGCCATTTGATGAAGTTACAAAAATGATGGTTAGGTACATTTCTCTGGAAGGGCGCTACAAAATTGTCCTTGTCAAGCACCTTGTATTTCTTAATAACTTTAGAAGGCAATTTTTGGTCTGCTTCCTGCATTACCTGGTAAATTCCCTTCAGCACTCCATTTTGGAATTCCAGAATCCCTCTCATGCTATCCCTCTCCACTAGGGCCTCATCTTCCTGCTTCATAAGCTATGTGTCTCCAAATTCCTCGGCTTTATGTCCTCTCCCAGTGATTCACACATCACTACCTCCACTGCTCCCACTTCCATTCTATACACCTCTTCTAAACCTAAGACTAAGAACCCAAAACTTCCTAAAACTGACATCCCTCACTCTTCCTGGGTTCTTAGAAGCACCAAGGAGCTGGAATTTGTGCATAATTTGTTGCATATTAGTGATGTTGGCCTGGATACAGCCCTACATCATGAGGGAAATAACATACCTCATAGGTTGGAATCTCTGGAGAAAGAGATGAAGTAGTTAAAGAAGGACCTACAACACATGGACAAGAAGAAAGGAAAAAGAAAAATTGATGATGATACTGATAATGGGAAGGATCAGATTGTTGAAATGTACAAGAAATTGAACTCTTTAGACAATAGATTGGGGAGAGCCAAAGACAGGACTGATCATAACATGGCTATCTTCAATGCCATTAGTGACTTCTTAGAGCAGCATGTTCATAGCATTACCATGCTTAGCAGGATCCTTGACACTATTTGGGGGACTAAAAGAGAGAGAAGCCAGACCATATCGAAGCTGAATGCAACTAACCCCATGCACATCACCACTTTGGCATTATTCAATTCGATGCAAATAATCTAATCTAGGATCGACAGAGATTCCAAGAAGTAATCTCCCTTGGGATGGAGGGCATCGTTCTAGTTGCTGCTTTATTTAGGTATTTTTGTTGCTTCTATGCTACTTTTTTGTTGTATTATTGTAGTTTTTGTTATGTTTTGGTTTTTACTTGTAACTATATTTTGGTTACTATTGGACATAGTGTTTTATCTGGATTCTGATCCTCTTTTGTTTTCCCTATATAGCTCTATTTGGTTGTTGAGCCCTTTTTGTAACAGGGTATAGTCCCTTCAAAACTATTTACCAATAATAATAATAATAATATATATATATATATATATATATATATATATATATATAAGGCTATATAAGAGAGTCAATAATAAATATCACTTTATAACAAGTGAAGCACAACCACAAAAGAAGTTTCAGATCCATATTGTTAAAGGTTAATTTGTTAAGTTTGAAGGAATGAAGTCAAGACTGTAGAAGTCATTTCATAACCATATAGTAATTATAACTTATATAGTCTACCAAATTAATTGCATATGGTGAGAATAATGTAATTTTTACAATGAAAGTTTATCTAAGATGAAATTTGTCATTCCTTCTAAATAGTGCAATGGAAAAGTGTATACTTGAAAGCATATTGGGTCTGGCAGTGGGAAAGAATTTAAAGAAAAAATGGGCCAATTAATGCCAACATTTTTCATATCATCTATTGATGCCAAATGTGACTAGTTAATGATCATCTATAAAGTGAATTTTTCATGTCATATTATCTAATAAATTTGAAAATTTAAAATATGAAAATATAATTACAAAATATCAAAAATTGTCAATAGTTGAAAATTGCCTTCTTGTATATCTAATAAAATCTTTAATAATAAATATTTTCTTGTCATATGTATTAAATGTTGGATTTTATTTCTTTTTTAATTGAAAGAAAAAAATGTCATTTTTCTAAAAAATTAACTAATTAACATCAAATAAAGTTACATGTTACTCTGATTTACAAACAATTGTAATTCCTACAGATGAAGAGTGGAACATGTTACAGTATTACAGAGGATGACATAATTAAGAGTAATTTAATTTTGAAAATTATTCCAAACATTAATTATTAAAACCACAAAATAATGACAAGAAAAAATAGTAGTTTTAGTATTTTTTTAAATTGAAAATACTTCTATTAATAATAAAATGGTATGACAGTCATAAAGATAAAACAGTAACAATAAAAAAGGCCCCAACAAAGACTAAGATATGAACCAAGTTATTATTTCAGTGTTTCACATGTTACTATTTTGTTTTTTACATAATAAAAGAGGGATATATTGGGGCCCTCACCCTTGAAACTTATATATATCATCAAATTACAAATTAAAGCCATATACTTGTACTACCTGAAGTTATAAAAGACTTAGATATCCTATAAGAGGAAACAACAGTCTTGACATAAACACTTAGAAATTGACAAAATAGATATACGTTATACAGCTATACAAGACCATTCTTGTTCATAGTTCCATACAAGCAAGACAAACAGAGACTAGTGCAGAGATAGAGAGTAGAATCTCCTTCCTTTCATTGAATTCCCTATAATCATCCATGGCCCAAAATACATAAAAACTTTGAGTAATGCATGACACATACATCCCAATTTCAATCAAACTCCTCCAGGACATAGGAGGGACAATTAAAACCTTTAGAATATCAACCTTCCCTTCAAGCATGACTAGTCAATATTACATTATTTTTCCACCATATGGTAAGGGTTTTCTTCCCCTTCCCCCAACAATCATGATTTACAATTCTCCCTAGAGCGCAATGTCACTCTCATAGTTCTCTTTTTGAAGACCTTGCACATCTTTCACTGCAATCTTCCTACATTTTTTGTTAACTCATAAAAAAAATTTGTTAGAGGATCTTCATCAGGGTGTGCACCTTCTATCCCCATAACCTTTGGGTGGAAATTTTTCTTTATAGGCTTTAGGAAAAGGTCATCCTCAGAAGTAAAACATGAATATCCTTCAAGCATAAGCTTCTAAACAAGGAATTGATACATTTCAAATATATGGGTAATTCTAGCTCGCCTAAAAAGAAAACCAAAATGGAAACTGTCAACAAAGAAAAATAATCCACTAACTCCATGAGATTAGGAAAGGTTAATATATGATTAACAAAGTCTAATTAAGCATCACTGACATAAAATATATTTTTTCAATAAGCTCCTTGGAATGTAAGCCATAAGGGGTCATTGGTGAATAGGTAAAGGCGAATAATAGATATCAATGGGAAACTCTACAAATTAAGTAGCACGGGATGAGACGAGAGAGAGAGAGAGAGAGAGAGAGAGAGAGACATTGAGAGGAGAGATAACATGTCCTTATATATAATTCACCACGAATAAATTTATAATATCAAAACAATAATGCATTTAATTCAAATTTGTATGAACTATAAAAAAAAATAGAAAAGTGTATTCAGGGTTGAATCATGCGAACTTTAAAAAATTATCTAAAAGTGTTATGATAATGATTAAACATTTATATTTGAGCCAATATTAATTACATTCATGGTAAGGTAGCTTGTACATTAATGACAAATGTGTGATACTTCTTCTATTTAAATTATTTATTAACCCATGGGTGGCAGGCCATCATAAAATATTTATATGACTTGTCATTTCGATTACTTCCTACTAGTACTCATGAATTTTACAACTTATGTATATTTAATATGTCATTTTTCTTTATTCTCCATTATTCCCATAAATATTCATATTTATTGTCTTTTCATATATAAGTATAATTAATTCATATTTTTAGTTTCCCCTTTTTCTCACCTAAACTCATTAAAATTTAATAATAGGATGATGTAAATTAAATGGCTCGAGGAGACCTCTTCAATGAGGCAATTTTGCAAGAATTAGAGTAAAAGATCAAAATTTATAGTCAATTGAAAATTTACTATTGGGACTCATGAGGAACATGAAAATGACATGTAACAGATTTTGATTGGTCACTGAGATTTCCTTTGAAACATGTGCCCCTAACTTTCAATCCCACTCTACCTCACCTCACCAACACTGTGGACCCAAAACTTTATTGAATTGGTTCATTCCATGTAGGATTAGAGTCCGTAGAACACCTTTTCCTTGAGGATTCCTAAAATCTTGCCATGTGGCCATCTAATATTCAATTATGGGTATCGGGGCTTATTTTGCATACCTTTACGCTCAGGTGCCTGAGAATGGGTGACACTTGGCCTCTTAGAGGAATGGGAAAATGAAACATGGTATTATCTAGTTGGTCATTGTGATTTCCTTTTCCGAAATGTGCCCTCAACTACCACTCTCAGACTACTGAGTGCCTCACTCACTGTGTCACCTCAGCACCATTGTAGACCCAAAACTTTATTAAATCGATTCATTCTATGCAGGCTTGCAGTCCACAGGAGTGCCTTTTCCTTGAGGAGGCACTAGAATCCTACCACGTGTCCATATGATATTAAATTTCAGGGTGTCATGGATTATTTTGCATATATTTATGCTCAGGTGCCTAGAATGGGTGACACTTGGACCACTCCACATGTGACGTTACCACATATAGGCACTAAGATACGTTACACGTATGGATACATATGACGAAGTATGATTTTATTACATTATTTTAAATATTCTCCATCGTTTGATATATTAAGATCAAAAGTGCATGCTCTATTCTAGGATGAAGGCCTGATACACTCACATTTCGAATGGAAGTTCCCCTGGAATAGGCCTAGTGAAGTGACAACTATCATCCATGAAATGGAATTTGAAAAGATACCAAATTTACATCTTTATAGTGAAAGACGTAATCATTTGTAGTGATGTGTTACTACTCTCGAGGATGATATTTAACGTCCATTGCATTCTATTTCTAGAATCTGGAAGGCATATTGCAAATTAAGGTAAATAGATTCATAGAAGTTTTGGACTATGTAAGACTTAAAATATTCATTTTTATGAGTAAGTGTCATCCTAAATTTGATTATTTAAATATTATATTTTTATAGGTAGCATTGTATCAAGCCTTCGATTTGAAATATTTCAATATTAGGGTTTACAAATTAGCATTCAGGGTTTCTAGAATCTAAAATTCCAATTATATCTACTTCCACAGGAGCCCAAAATAAAAGTAAAACTCAAATCCCATACGCCAAAATGCTTAATAACCCTAGTTTTACTGATGGATATCATGATATTTATGATCTTGTAATAGCACAACAACTTCACAGCTTAGACACATGTCTGAGAATAAGGAAAAATAAAATAAACATTTGAACCCATTAGGTTGGATAACATATGGGTTGGATTGGGATGCATGATGTTCCACGAGGATTTACCCTTCCCTAATTTTTTTATTCTTTATGCCCAAAATTATGATGGGAAAAACAACAATTGTTGTAAATGGAACCGGAGAAGAAATATTGTCCATTATGGAGGAAAATATTGGCCATGCATTGGGGTTTGAAAAGTAAATATTTAGAAACCATCAACATAAACCTAGAAATAATTGCTAATGATTATCATGCCACCACTCAAAATGCCAAAGATGATTTTTTTGAAAAATTAACAATTGATGGAATGGTACCAAAAGGGAAGCCTCTATATACAATTGTGATGTTTAAACCATGGGTTAGGATACCATTTATATGCTACCATTTTGCCTTGGATTCGATAGCAATGAGCAAGTGGATGTAACCCTCCTCAAAATGGTATACAATATCCATTTCATTTCTACACCTTGTTCATAAATTTTTTGAGCACATTGTAAAATCTATGCATAAACAATTCTTAACAATCAAAGAATGATCCAACACTAAGACCTTTAGGTTCACTACCTACTTGTTGTTATTTATTTATATGGTGGTTTGTTGAATGGTTTATGAGAAACAATAGCTTGCAATTCAGGCCTATAATGATGTTGAGGGCTAGCCAAAAATGTGTTGCTTCCATTAACTGAGTGGACCCTCGAGATAAGGATGTTTGATAATTGAAGGGACTACCATCAATTTGTGGACTACTTTTGGACTCCAATTTATCAAGCAATTTCAAAAAGTAAAATGCCTAGGTTTCCTATGGCCTATAGAGATTGCATTCAATTGGGATTAAAAATACATTTAGATGACTAGTACTTCATGTAGGAATATACTATGGTAAGGTTTTATGGATCAGGAGTATAACCTTACAAATTTCCAATACATGTGACATAGATGGGTTTTTCCTTGGAATATATATGACAAATGGAAAACATAGATAAAATGTATTTTGTTACTCAATAAAAGAGGAGCATATTTTTTTCCTTATTGTTTTCATGTGGAGGGTTCACATTTGAGAGAAATACATTCAATGTGGCACATGAAATTTTATAAATTTTTAAGTTTGATGTTCAATCTTATTAGTTTTATGACCCATGTGAGGTGATTAAAGCAAGGGTAGTGGCGAATAAGAACTTGGTACTAAAATTCAACATAAAATTAAACCCCTACTAGAAAAATTAAAAAACAAGAACTCTTGGGATGATGTAAAAAAGTAATGGATGAAATTTTTATTGAGAAGGAATTAGTTTTCAAGAGTTTTCAACACAAATTTTGGGATTGTATCCATAAAAAGAGGCATAGGATTTTCATATGAAATTTTATTCAAAAGCTGATAAAAATTCACTCCTTTAAAAACATGCCAAATCATCTAGATCATGTTTTGTGAGATAAAAATTGGACAAGGTAAAAAATAACTTCCTTTTGGTCTATGAGGAAGATTATATTCTAGAAGATGCAATTTTTAGAAAATTATGGAATGAAGTGCATCCAGAATAGGAAATTAGTGATGATCAGAGTGAATTTGAGGAGGAATTATACACTTTCCCAGCTAGGGAGATAAGTCATATAAACCAATTCTGAATGAAATCATGAAACAATCATATTCTATAGGGGCAGTTATAGCTAAAAAGATGGGTTTTATTGGTGGTGGTTTGGATTCAACGGGATAATACATTTGGCTTCCACCAAAGGTACATCATAGAATAGGTTCTAGTTGGTCATACATTAGAGCTTTACCTTCGGAGAAAGGAAAACTACACACAACAACTAGAAGTAGTAATCTAATGCATTTTTCTTTGAAGTCAAATCCTCACAAAAGATTTTTCCACATGTTGAAAATTCAAGAGGAGAAGTTAGAAATGAATCTTTTAGTGTTGATATTGTTATCAGTTCTAGTGATGGTGGTAGTAGAGGCTAGAAACTATCACATCAACAAATTATTCTAAAGATGCCAATACAGAAAGTTGAAGTTCCTATTATCCAACAAGGACCAGAGAAGAGGAAAAAAATAGACATATGTACATTACTCTTGCATAGGGTAGCATTTCAAAATTAGGTCATACTACCCTTATAACCCCATTAATTAAATTAACCATACCTTACCTATTCATATCCCATAGTGCACATGATTAATTGAATCAATTAACTTAATTAATTTAATTAACATCCTCACCTAACCACCTCACCCAGCCAACTCACCTAGCCACCTCACTCCATGACCCACTCAAACCCCATTAATGACCTAAGACCAAGTCTAAGCCTATCCTAACCAACTAGGACTTAGTCTAAACCTAGACTTAACTCCTATTAACAAACCTAAGAGGAATCTTACTCATCCTTCCATGATCTATCACTCGAGACTCAGACAAAGATTGAAGACCACACCAAAAATAACAACAATCAAGCTATTTTTGGCCAACCTAGATATTCCCACCTTAACCGACGCCAGTTATACCTCAACCGACGTCGGTCCCCTAACCGTTCATTGTTAGGTTAAATACATTTCCAAAATCCTTTGCTGAGGTTGGTCATTCGATTCAGGATCTCACATGAACAAATACTTTGAGCACTCAAATTTTTGAAGCACTCAAGTAAAAGAAAGCACCCATGAGCACTACCAACAACCATCGGCATCCATCACCTTCTTCACGATCACAGATTCACACAGAGAAGCATGGAGGCTCAAAATTCATGGCATGTACATGACATCCCTTCTCTCCAGATCTCTACCATCATTGTTTTCATCACCTGCACTCTCCAGACCCATTCTTCAGTAAGTACCTAACATCTCTTCAGTTATCTCTATTTTCTTTCAGTAAGATCATCATTCCTCTCAGTAATTTATTTTTTTGTACATCCGTACACCTCCTTCCTCCCACCAACCTATCACCTTACCATATCTATCCCTTTCACCTATCTTCACCCTCTCCTAGTCATCCCTGAGTCACTAAGGCCATTTTACGACCTCACCTTCACCATTTCCAGCCTCTGAGCAATCACAAAGAGCTTGGAAACCAGTTTCTAAGAGCCTTTTACTAACTACCCCTACCGACACCGGTTAGCCAACCAACGTCGGTCATCTTGCCAAACAAGCATCGGTCACACAACCGACATTGGTTACTGTGTCTGGAAACATACCTCAGACCAACGAGCTCATACCCATTCCCTAACAACCCAGAATCACTCCTAATCTTTACCAGATCTTACCCAGAGCCTGTACCAGACCTGTAACCCA
Source organism: Taxus chinensis (assembly GCA_019776745.2). Lineage (NCBI taxonomy): Eukaryota > Viridiplantae > Streptophyta > Pinopsida > Cupressales > Taxaceae > Taxus > Taxus chinensis. The sequence continues at coordinate 381,633,867 of CM034157.1, read as the reverse complement.
ATACCAGCCCATCACCTGACCTGTTTTGACCTCAATCACCTTTTATCTGACCTTTCTTATTTGTTTTTCATGAGATACCTAAATCGTTTCAATTCCAATAAGATTGTTATTTCATGTTTATTTTGGATAACATTAATATTGTTATATAAAAGTGGATTGACAACCTGTTCAGGGAGCATCACACTTCCCAGGATCTAGCTTCTGCTAGGCAGTCCACTCATTGTTTTATTTAACTCTATCTGGTGGTATTGTTTTGCATTTTACAGGTAGTTCCTCCTAGCCAAAAGGGAGCTCTCGCAATCAGCATTGGATCAGGAAATCAGAATGCACGCACAACCTTCAACCGACATCACAAACAGGTATTCCTCCTTGGCCTATCACCCTCTATCTATTTCATTAATTTGTTAAGAATCTGGTGAAACATTTTGGCATGCCCGGTGGGACCCATCCGGGGTTCCTTGCATTCATTCATTCTTAGGGAACTATTGTATGTTTGTTTCATTTAAAAAAGGAAGTTAACATTAAATTTTCTCCCTGGGAATCTTCTCTTTCTTCTATTTGTCTAAGTGACATTTTTATTTCAGGACAAATAAGAATAATTTTTTTTCTTCTTGCATTGCAATAGTGAAATTCATTCTCTTTCCTATTCACTCTCTGTTTACATCGAATATCACATTTCGATTTGGGTTCTAAAATACTTGCATTTCATACTTCTATGCTTGCATTTTTAGCTCACATTAAAACTGAGGGAAACCTATACGCTGGAAGTCATGCCCAGCTGATGGTTGACATAATTGAATCATAGAGCACTTTCTCTTCTCTCTCTCTTTTCCAAACTACACAAATAAAAATTCACACATCTTCTTAAACAACACCTTACCTGGAAGAAGTTGTCAATGATCACACGATCAGAGGATTGATAGTGGGCACCCAGCTGGTTTCTCTGTCCAGTCATTAACTCAGAGAAAGGACCACCCCCACCAAAACATAACCTGAAACCACCCTTAGATCTTACCTCTTCATAGGACACCTTCCCAACCAAAAACTCTGTTCTGATTCACAAAGTCAGTCTAAAATAGCATAAGCTAAAACATAAAATTCACTTATAGGATTGTGTGTTTTTCTTAGCTTTTTCTTGAGTTGTGTTTTGAGTTGTGAGGTTACGTTCTTCATTTTCTTCTTCCTTTCACACTCTACTATCATATTTGGTGTATTTTGGTAGTTTCTGAGTGTGTCAGGATCCATTATTATCATACTCAGTTTTCTGGGTTGATATTTCATCTGACTTAATTCACAAAAATCAATTTTTCTTCACTTTTTCAAATTTCACAGTGACCGGCATCAGTCCAGTGACCGTCATCGGTTTACATCTGACCATCATCGGTTTACCTAACCATTTTCAGTTTCCAGCTCTTTTTGGTCATTCTACCAAAAATAGCATTCATCACATCTTCTGTTCTTTTTAAGTTCTCAGGACATCATCATACCCCTAGAATTTTAAAATCACAGTCAAATACAACTTCTTTATTTCATTTTCATCAGTTTTTTCCTCATTTGCAAAACTGTTGATTTCCCACAGTAACTGTATCAATTTCCCTAACCATCATCGGTCACCCTGTAACCATCATCGGTTAACCTAACCACATCGGTTCCTTTGTTTTAATTTTTAATTAAAACACCGACCAGTTTCACCTCCCGGAATCTATTCTCCTCCGTTTTTGTTTTTTTCTGTGTCATTTACAGAGAACAGTTTACCCAGGTCTATGCTAATTCACATGGTTTTGACTCGCAGCCAAGCCAACACCCTTGTGTTTCATGCTAGCCTTCAGCCACTCCCACCTAGCCCATCACCACCTTCTATCTTGTCACCTATGGATCCAACTCATCCCATCACCATTAGTACCAGTGATGAGGAGTTCACAAGACTCCTTGACCAGAATCCCACTTCCCTACAATACTATCTCACCCACTCATCCACCCAAGACTCCTCGGGATAGTTGGTATATGACATGCCCATGTCTATCCCTCCTACCCTTGCCCCCACTTCCACGTCAGGTACCACTAGCTTGACATTACCTTCATCCACCTTACCACCTGTGGTGTCTCAACTGGACCCCACATCCTCTATAACTTCTACACCTATGACATCTATCGCACCCGTGGTGTCAACCATCCCTTCACCAGCCACCCTCAGCATAGCCTCGTATGCACCTGTCACCTCATATATACCCATTACATCACAACCACCCATGGTGTTGGCAACCCACACCCCATTCCAAAACCTCATCCTTTCCATCCCACAGTCCCTACCCTCAATTTTCAAAAGATTCATTACGACTACCCTACCTGCTTACATGTATCACCAACAACCCCCAATCTCGTCTATCACTTATTCAGGATATCTTCCACCCACATCTATTCCCCCTTCATAGTTCTCATACTTGGCACCCCCATATACTGGGATGTCATCCACATCATACATCCATCATCAACCTCCTTATACTGTAGGGGGTGCCCATTCATCACAACCCACCAATGACCTCATTAAGATGATGATGGAAAAGATGCAAACATTAGAAGCATCAGTTTCTGGCTCTCACAACTCCTTAACTTATGATGAAATATGTAATGAGCCTATTCATCCATCTATCCCCATTCACCCATACCCTGTACATTGGGAAATTCCCAAGTTCAACCATTTCAATAGTAAAGAAGACCCACAACAACACTTGCAGTCATTCAAACATGGGTGCTATCTAATTTCCCATGATGATGCTTTACTCCTACGGACATTCCCCATGTCCTTGACAGGACCCACCTTAGATTGGTATAGTGGTTTACCCAGACATTCCATTTACTCATTTAACCAAGTGGCTCAAGCATTCTTGGACCATTTCTCAATCAATGTCATCAAAAAAGTCACCATGACTGACCTATACTCAACACGACAGTACGATGATGAATCTATCACAGATTTCATTGCTCACTGGCGAAGCCTTATCAACCAATTAACATTCCAGTTACCTCAAGCTGAGCTTATAGAGTTGTTCACTAGAGCTTGTGCCAGGCACATCTCACCAACTCTGTAAGTACAAACCTTCCATACCTTCGACGAAGCATTTACCATGGCACAAAAACTAGAAATTTGTGCCATTGAAGAGAAGAAAATTCAATTGCGAAACAAAAATGCCACATTCAAATCAAATGATGCCTCTTCATCTTCAAATCCCCAAAATAATTATTCAAAATCCAAAGGATCTGCCAATGTGGTAGTTCTCAAAGCTAGTCCATCTCATCCATCTAACCAAGCCAAACCTTCCTCCAATCTTTCTCCCATTCAAACTTTTCAGTTCCAATGGGAACAACAAAAGTACATGCCAATTAGAGAGCCCTATTCTTCAGTCTTAGAAAAACTTCTTAAGGCCAGAGCCATTGCACTTCCACCTATAAAACCACATACTAGTTTCGATCCCCACTCGTCCTATGCCTGCATGGTATAAGGAACATGATTATTGTAACTATCATCACGTCAAAGGCCATAGCGATGGTAATTGCATAACCTTCAAGAACATTGTCTAGGAAATGTTAGATAATGGAGATCTCATCCTGGACAACCCAAATGCACCGGAAAATCAAAACTTGCATATCTTTAAGAATTCATTTCCTAACCATACACCATCATCTAATCAAAATGGTGAACCTTCAACCAATGACAACAATGTCTGTGAATTCCACCATGTTTTTGATATCGTACCAGTCCATTCCTCAATTTCCTCCTATCCCCTCTATCGAGGAGATTCTAGCACGAGCTCCTCTACCCATGGAGGAGCCTACCTCATCTACTCCTTCACCCACAGAGGAGTCCCCTTCATCTCCCTCTTCACCCATGGAGGAGTCCACAATTTCTTGTGATGCCATTTCACCATCTACCTCACAACGTACCAAACAATTAATGGTATTAACTCTCCTACCCATGGGAGAATCATTGTGACTTTCTTCTCCACCAAAATAAGAATCTACCTCACCCCACCTACCATATTTCTTATCCATGGGGGATCCCTTAGATGTGCCACTTCCTATTGGTGACAATTCCCCATTAGCATTCCATGATCCCGTTGATATTCTCTCAGCTCTTTTACCCACAGAGTCTGAGGCTAACCAGTTCCCTGTCTCACAGACATATTTTACAGGGATTTCCACTAAACCAATACATCTCCTCTTACAGTAGTGTCATTTTCATGCCTTGGCCAACCACTTGGAATATGTTGATAATTCCATACTTTGGGGACGCCTTTGGTTACCCTTTTAAACCCAAATGCAGATGTCACTTACTGATACCTCCATGATCTATCTGAAGGTATTTCAAGTGACCAAATCAACCATGACCATGCCTATTGAAATGGATTCTTCTTCATCACCCTTTCCTACATCTGAACCTTTAACCACAACCAAACCCATTCCTATGCCTAAGAACCTACCTACACCTAAATCTTCTCCCATCTCTAGACCTATCACTACCCTGGGTGTCATGCCAACATCAAGCCTTGTCCATCCACCCATCAAATTGGACTTAGCCACATCCTCCCAAGCCCACATGAAAACCAATTCCTCCACCTAAAAAGAAGACCCAACTTTCAAGGCCACATACACCAGTTTCACCCACCACACCTCTGTCACCTTCACCCCTTCCATCTATCCTCAGACCTCACCCATCTACCCTAGGTCAAGAACCTCCTACCCAAAGAAAATAAAAGCATGTACAGCCCACCTCTTCATCATGATCCTTTATTACATCCAATCAACCTATGCAACCTTCACCATCACCCACAATTTCTTACCACCTATACCCCCACCAGCTACCATAACCCCATCACTACCTATGAGACTTCTTCTCTTCAACCCATACCTTCCACCCGGCCTCTACCAAAACCTTTACCACACCTCCATTATCACCATGGATAACCCGTCCTCTGCCACCATTCGCTTTCACTTTTGTAGCACGTACTCCTACCTCACCTTTACCCAAGAAGGTGCAATCCAAGGACAAGAACCCACTACCCTCCAAAAAGGTAGTTAAACCCACAACACCTTCTATTGCTAGTTCATCTACCACACCTTTACCCAAGCAGGTACCATCAAAACCTAAGACAGTACCACCTACCAAACCGGTGGTCAAACCTATTCCACCTCCTATAACACCTCTTCCACCACAATCATCCACACCTTCACCCAAACCCACACTCACTTCACATTGTGATCCATTGGTAGGGTCCTATGCCAATATTTTAGCCAACCTCTTAGAGACCTTGGTCATCACATTACCACCACTTAGACCTTACAACCCACTCAAACCCAAACCAAAGGGGTTTGAGGAAAACTAAAATTTGTGCCTACCATCATGTGCCAGGACATGATGTAGAAGGTTGTAAGGCTCTAAAAACCATTCTTCTCGAACTATGCCCTCCTAAACAAAATTTTGATGATGATGATGTTCTAGATGAGGACCTTATTCTACCTTCACCAATCACCACACACCCTCAGCCCTTACCTATTCAGCTACCCACATCTCCACCTCCACAACCTTTTTATCCACCTCCAACATTTGAGATCAACATGGTCCATATTAGAGAGTTGGCCAAAACCCACCTAAATTCCAGTGTGCCCTACTCATTTCACAAGGTTCTTACCCCGCATTAGGATTTTTTCCATCATGTCATTATACTAGTCATGACATACCTTCTCCATCCACCTCTCTTCCTCAGATTAACATGATCCAAGTTTCCACTCACACCCAAAAAGACAAAGGAAAAGTAAAAGCAACCAGCCCATCCACTAATCCTGTGCCTAACATACCATCTGCACCCACACCCAAAATCACCATTCGAGGACCCACATACCCTATTTCTGATGGGGTCACCCATCATACAATGATAAAACAATTACACCAATCCCCTCTAAAAATGTCTTTGTACGATCTCATCCAAACCTCTGAATCTCATCGACAAGCCCTCATGGAGGTTTTGAAATCCATCAAGGTTTTACCTAATGACCCCACACCAGTAGCCTCCATTATCACCCCTCACCATGTGGCCTCTCTTACCAAATCATCTCCTTCTTCTACCCCCACTCCCACTCATCAAGTGGCCACCCTCAGCTTCTCTGATGAGGAGATCATACCTCTCCAATCAGATGACCCTGATCCCACTCTTTTCATCTCCATCTATATCGATAATATTCATGTTCGACACATTATGATCGATGGTGGTGCCAGCATCAACATCATCTCCTCCCATGCATACAATCAAATGTGCATCCCTTCAAATTACATGCATAATAACCTGGTTATGTTGTGCTCCTTCAATGATGCCATCACTTCCACCCTTGGCACCATTATTCTTCACATTCATGTGGGCCCCCATACTGTGCCAGAATTATTCTACATTTTAGAAGGGGAATTCCAGTATAACTTGTTGCTTGGCCGACCTTGGATCCATGTCATGGGTTGTGTTCCTTCAACTTTACATCATTGTGTAAAATTTGAACATGAAGGACATAACTATACCATCCCAGCTGACCCTTCACCATTTAAAACTTGCAACATGTTGTACCAACCTAATGATGTCCTCATACCAGTTAAGGCATCTACCATTGCCACCACTTTTCCTTCACCCACAACCCCATCCACCGATGTTTCCGCTACCTCACCCATGCCTACCTCTTCTATTCCCACTACTTTCATGGCCTCTGTAGCCAACCCATCTGCTAACCCATCTAGTTCCCAACCAACTCATCCTTCTTCTTCCCAATCACCTAGTACTTCATCTATTCTGGCTACACACATATCCACTACCGATCCCTTAGAAGGTGTTTTTCAATGCCTCACTCTGGGGGAATACCACTTGTACAACATAAACACATTCCTTACTCCACAAGAGTATGGTAACCTACGCCAACATCCTCGTTATGACCATCACATAGGTGAGGTCTTCCCTTATGGTCCTCCCCACCTTCACACCAACTTAACATATGGGGGACTTGACACTTCCACCTATTCACCTGAGCCCCCTTCCCAAACATGACCATTTTCATCTGACCTCCAATCTCTCACCAACCACCACTTTTCCCACACACTTTCCTTCACCAATGTGCATGGAAAGGATTTGGCTTTGGGTTCTATGAATAGGGCCGTCATACTGTCATCCCGTGTACCACACATAAACACAAAGACCATAGTGGTATTGGCTTTCCAAACCATCTTCCAAGAAGGCCCACATCGACCTCATCAAGGATGAAAAACCTTCTCCACCCCATTCACCAATGTCACCACCTTCACCCACGGAGTCTATAGATCCTGAATCTATTCCTCCTAACTTTTTTTTTTTCATGAACACCATTTCCCTGGGACCTCTGACTTATCAACATGATGGTGAGGCTCCCTCTTCTCCTCCCTTCTTGTATCCTGACATGATCGATGATGATACACCATCCATTAACGTCATTCAATGTCAGGATGATGAGTCTATCCTCACCTACCTTGGTGTGGAAGATTCTTATATTCACCAGTCATTTCCTTCTGAGATGCAAACCATGTTAAATGAATCAACCATCGAAATCAATATTAACACTCAGGATGACCCACACATTCTAAAGATAGGTCAATCTTTAGATGTTGCTGAACAGGAAGCTTTCACTTCTTTCCTCTGGGATTATAGCAACACTTTTGCTTGGTCCTATGCTGATATGCCCGGTATTGACCCAAACATTGTGGTCCACAATATCATAACTATTCCTGAAGCCAAACCCATAAAACAGAAGCTGCAAAAAATGCATCCTCGCATTGCCCTTCTTGTCAAAGAAGAACTTCAATGCCTTCTCTCAGGTTTCCTTCATCCTACCCATTGATTATCCCCAATGGATCTCTAACATTTTTCCTGTCACAAAAGCAACAGGAGGACTCCACATATGCATGGATTTCCATGACCTTAATTTAGCTTGCCCCAAAGATGACTTTCCTCTACCTAGTATTGACCAACTAGTTGATCTTACCACTGGCCATGAGATGTTATCACTCATGGATGGTTTCTTGGGTTATAACCAAATATTACTCACCCCAGAAGATCAACATAAAACCACCTTCATCACTCCTTGGGGAACCTTTTGCTATCAATTCATGCCCTTTGGCCTTAAAAATGTTGGTGCTACATATCAGCGGGCTATGACTTATATCTTCCATGACATCATGCATCATATATTGGAAGATTACGTAGATGACCTTCTTGCAAAATCAAAACATCAGGCGAAACACCTTATAGTCTTGAAGGTCATTTTTGACCATCTCATCAAATATTGTGTTCACCTTCAACCAAAGAAGTGTGTCTTCACTGTTCTCTCAGGAAAGCTCCTTGGTTTTATCATTTCTTTATGTGGCATAGAAGTTGATCCCACTAAAATCAAGGCTATTCTCAAATTCCTCCACCTACTAACCTTCACCAACTTCATAGTTTGCAAGGTAAGTTGCAATCTATTCATCATTTTATTTCACAGCTTTTGACCACTACCACCCATTTCATCATCTCCTCAAAAAGGATGTCTCTTTCAAATGGGATGATGAATGCCACAAAGCCTTTGAGGCCTTAAAATAGTACCTTCTCCAACCACCTGTACTCATTCCTCCTAAGGATAACCAACCATTTTACCTTTACATTTCTGCTACAGATCATTCCTTGGGTGTCATGCTTGCCCATCACGATGATCAACACTGGGAGCAAGTGGTTTATTACATAAGTCATACCCTTTTGGACTATGAAACTAGATACACCCACACCAAAAAAATCTACTTAGCCTTAGTTTTTGTTGCCACTAAACTTCATCATTACCTACTCAATCACAAAACCTTTTTCATCACCAATACTGACCCCTTACATTACATGTACGCCAAGCCCTACCAACATCAATGTGTTTTACATTGGCTAATGCTTCTCACAGACCTAATCCTCAAATTCATCCATCAAAAATCTATCAAAGGTCAAACTATCACTGACCAACTTGCAGATGCACCCCTCTCTGGAAATCAATCCTCTAACTTTGATTTCCCAGACAAATCCATTGCTACCCTCTCTTTGGATGATACCATTTACCAAATGACCTTATTCTTTGATGGTTCCAAATGTCAGCGTGGGGGTGGTGCAGGAATTATCCTCATTCCTCTTGATGGTGAACCTATGCCATTATCTTTCAAACTAGGTTTTGATTGTACTAACAATATCACCGAATATGAAGCACTCGTATTACATTTCCAAACCGCCATCGCCTTAAATGTTAAATCGATTAATATCTTTGGTGACTCTCAACTGGTTGTAAATCAAGTCAATGGTATATACCAGTGTCGTAACAAAATACTTCAAAAGTATAAGCATCATGTAGACATACTTTTGACTACCTTTGACCGTTATGAACTTCAAACCACTCCACGTTCCACTAAAAAATTTGTAGATACCATGGCCTACCTTTCTTCTCAGATTCCCACCTCACCCTCTGACTCAAAAATTTTGTCATAGTACAAAGGCTGCAATCATCACCTTCCTATCTATTTTGAGACATCAACCTTGTCAGAACCATTCAAACTGACCCACATGACCTTTGGTATAAGTAGTTTACAGACTACCTTTCCCTTTCAGTTCTACCTCTAACCTTACTCGTAATGGGCAACGCTCCTTTCTCAAAAGTGTCTCTCAATATGTCATCATGGGAGGCCTTCTTTATAAATGTGGCTTTGATGGTATCCTCTTGCGATGCCTTACAAGTTCTGAAATTCCCTACACCATCAAGGAAGTTCACGATGGAATTTGTGGAGGTCATTTCAGTGGCTTGGCTGTCACCAAACACATCCTTCTCCTGGGCTATTATTGGCCCACCCTCAACCATGATTGTTGTGACTATGTCAAATGTTGTGTGAAATGCCAGCAACATGCTAATCTTCATCACACACCTAGTCACACCTTACAGGTCACATGAGATCTTTGGCCTTTCTTTCAATGGGGTTTGGATCTTGTCAGGAGTGATCAATACTCATTCTTCACAATGCCATCAATGGATTATTACCACAACCAAATACTACACTAAATGGATAGAATCCATCCCCCTCATCTCTACAAAAGCTGAAGAAAATTTGTGAATTCATCAACCATCACATTATTTGTCACTTTGGTGTCCCTCACCGCCTCATCACTGATAACAGAAAACAATTCAAAAACAAAACCCTACAGAAACTTTGTGACACCTTCGACATTCAACTTAGTTTTTCTTCACCTTACTACCCACAAAAAATGGCCAAGCTGAATCAACCAACAAAACCTTGAACAAAATTCTTATGAAGGTGGTTGATGATACGGGAAAGGATTGGCACACACACATTCCTTTTACTTTATGGGCTTACCGTACTAGTATTCATACCTCAACTGCGGCCACACCTTTTTCTCTGGTCTACGGTACAGAGGTTGTCCTACCTCTCAAAGTCTATATTCCGTCTCTTCGTATTTCACTCAAAGAGATGCTTAACGATGATGAATTTCACTAGGACCATTTGGCACAACTTGATTTATTAGATGAACATCATCTTAATGCTCTTGATCATCTCCAAATCTACCAAAAATGTATCAAACGTGCCTACAAAAAATGTGTCCATGAATGAACCTTCCAGGTTGGTGACCTCATCCTGAAGGAAAATCAACATGTAACCAAAGAGGAGAAAAGTAAATGGGGAAAATTCACTCCTAATTGGCTTGGACCTTATATCGTTACTCATACCTATGGATCAGGTGCTTATCATTTGTCTTCACTCGAAGGTAAACCCAAACCTGAGCCCCTCAATGCCTTGCATCTTAGACCATTCTACTATTGAATTAAGTCCTATATCACCTCTTTTCTATTTAACACTCATCCCTTGAGCACCATTCACCTTCCATTTTACCTATTTTAAGGATCAATGACTAAACCAGGATCATGTGATTACCTATAATCTTTTAATCCTTATCTTCAATATGAGTACCATGGATCTACTCATGGAATGATTCTCATGAATAATTTTCATATTTTTCAAAGATGGAATCCCATGGTCATTCATAACTTAAACTCTCTCTTTCATAGTTAGCCTCTGTGTGATATAGTTTTGTATTCAAACCAGGAGCCTATTTTTCTCTATAGTCTTGTCCATGACTTAAAAGTCCAAAAGAAAAGCAATTTCAAAAATAAAATGGGATTCAACTCCTTGAGTCAAACTTCTAGCAAAAAGATGATTCCCTCAAAAAGGACATCTATTCTCTCTGATCTCGCTGCTATAAATAGACTTCTCCCTCGAAGGACAACTATACAAAGCTAGCCATATTGTACTTAGTCTCTCATCAAAAGAGGACTATTCTTGCAAAATAAAATAAAATATTCAGAAGCTTCCCACATCGATCAACTTCATGAAGACCTCAAGGAGATAATATACTCATCCCACATAGACTTCCCGCATCGATCAGTCTATCAAAACAACAACAAAAAGAAGAAAATGATAACTTTTTTTGTCATGGACTTGCCTATTTTGATCTTAGGTCTCTTGCCAAGTAGGCATGTTGTCTTACACCAGGTGATGCTAAACACCAACCATTTTCACCTCATTTCCTTTTCACCCTAATTTCCTACCTTCTCAAGGGACTTTCCACAAACATGACATTTCATGATCATGTGACTTTCTTCACCCTTAGCATAGTCAATCATGCAACACCTTTAGGGTCTTATGTTCATAAGACAATATTTGGTATGGTAGACTCGTTATGGTTGTTATAAATTAGGTGGCTTTTTTTTTTACCTCTTACCATTCACCTTCTTCATTACTTATTGATTACCCTATACAAGACTAGACTATCGATACCTACATTTTAAGGATTCCCCTTTAACCAAAATCAATCATGCCTAAATGACCTGAACCCAACCATACCTAAAATGACCTAAACCCAACCAGGCCTAAATGACCTAGACTCAATCATGCCTAAAACCTACCCACCCATTCTGCTACCTCATCTTATTTTTCCCTAGCTTATGGGAGAACTACATCGGCCTGAGGCCCCTTTTTTCTAGGGCTATGTAGGCAGCACTCCGAGGGCATGGGGCCCTTGGAGGTTAGCTCAGCCACTCTTTTCCCTAACCAATTTCCCCCCCATGTTTTCAATTAACATTTCACCTTATTTATTTTCCATTTTTCACAAACACTTGGAAATTAAACAATTAACAAATGTATATACTATCATTTTCTTAATAACATCATATCATACATCCATTATTTCACATTTCGATGATATCAAACATTTTGAAATCTACACCATCACATACATATACATCATCATTTATTTCCCATGTTACCAATAACTTGGAAATTAAATCAAAACCAACAAACCTAACTCCACCATGCCTAACTCACCTACTCATGCCTAACCTAACTCACCATGCCTAAACCTCAACCATGCCTAAATGACCTAAATTTAACCATGCCTAACTGAGCTAAACTCAACCATGCCTAAAAAAACTCAAACTCCACCATGCCTAACCGACCTACTGCAACCATGCCTAATTCACTTAGTTTCCATCACATACACAATAACAATGGAAATTAAAACACAATACATCATCCATAATATCAATATCATCATCTATAACAATGAAATTTTGTGTATCAATACAAATGTACACCAATACAAATACATACAAGTATCTCAAATCTCTCAGATACATCCTCACCATCTTCATCACGCAGGCTGGTATAAGATCAAAATCTCAAAACTCTCATGTACATCCTCACTATCATCAGCACACAGGCTGGTATATACCAAAAAAAGATGACTAACCAATCATATCAGGTGACTAGTCATCACTCCATCTGATATCCATGCCTATCTCATCTATCTCCTCCTCCTCACCTCCATCCCCAGTGACCTGCCAACATCTCTCCACCTAGCATGGGTCTCAGTCTAGTCTCCTAGCCTGCAGTTGGGTCTGGCCTCTGTGAACTCATCACCTCACCTTGACCCTGTCTCTGGGCTCGTTGGCCCCCTGTGCTCTCTAAACTATGAGTGTGGGATCTAGTCCTCTCACTCATTACCTGTTGTGTTCTGTACTCAGCATAGGAGGGGACATCTATCCCTGTGGTCTTCAGATGATCCTGGTAATATCATGCCTCATTCAGGGCATCCCTGAACCTCACCATTGACACTGTCTGAGGTGGTGCCATGGGTCTCACAGCAACCTGTGAGCTCTGTCCTACTAGGGCTAGCCTCAGACCCTGTACCTATGCTCCCTTTCCTCCTACCTGTACCTGGGGACCCTATCTTGTCATTGTTTCCTGTAGTGTGGGATCTTATCCTTGAGCCTGTGGCAGTGCCTGCATTATAACCTAGGCCTGTAGGGCCACAACCTGAGCCTGTGCAGTGGCCAACTGGCCCTACAAACCTACTACCTATGCCTGTAAGGAAGAAACATGTCCCCCATCTCCATCTCCACCCTATGTGGGTGCCTGTCCCTATGTAACCTGGGCCTGTAGTGCCAACACCTGAGCCTGTAAAATGGTAACCTATGCCTCTGACCTAGTGAGATGCCCCTGTAACACTGTAATTTATGCCTAAAGGGTAGCCACCTAACCCTGCAAGGTATCCCTCTGTACTATAATGGTGGTTAAGTCTGGCTTCCCTAGCCTTTGGGGGTGCTTGCTCACTAGCTGTGCCACCCACCACTTCCTATATCTATTGGTGACCCCAGCATCATCAATCTGCCTATCCACCAGTTTCTCCTCCTGCTCTGTAGGCACACTCGGTCATGGTGGAGACATAGGTCTCTCCACGTCATCTCTCCTATACTAAGGGAAGGGTGGTGGTACGTCCTGTGGCAACCCAAACTGCCATCTGACCCTATCTACAAGTATCATCTTGTGCTCATCAGCACAATGGCCCTATATCCATCTGAGTAGTTATAACTCCTCTTCCATGTCCTTGTATGAGGGATATCCAACATATGGCCTCCAAACAATATCCACACCAGACAATCCCTCCAACAACCACCTGTAATATGAAACATCATGCATGGCCCTAGCCACCCTATGTTACCCACCAACTGGTACCCACCGTCTATAGCCGACTCTGACCAAGCCACCCCTAAACCAATCAAGTTGGGGAAAACCAACTAGATGTACACATATGATGTGCTCATATGCCCAGCAATGCAGAAGAAAAGTGCAACACAAACTAAACTTCCGCAATCTTCCATAGGCCCACAGCTCCCTATACAACTGCACCAGAAATGTCAATGCCCATGAAAAATAGATCCACTCCTCCACCATATCCTAGAGCACTCCCATCAAGGATCATGGAATCTACCACCCTCGGCATCTAGTAAGGAAAAACAACATACCACCTCCATCATCAAAACAACCAACCTCGTCTCCTGAGGATGGGCTATATATCTCTCCATAGCTAAGGTACCTCAGCTCACCCATCACCTCCCCAAACACAGCCACTATAGGCTCCACAAATCCCTCTAAATAAATAGAATACACTTTCTCACCCACAATCGGTAGTTGCAAGATCATATATACATCCTCCAAGGTGATAGTAATCTCACCCGTCAGTAAATGAAAAGTGTTGGTCGTTAAATCCCATCTATCAATGAGTGTGATCATAAAACCAGGATCTCAAGCTACACACCTATAGTGTCAGATCCCAATCAATCCAACATCATTCATATGCTCTCACTCCTCTGTAGTCACACTCGACCACATATCTACCAATAGCGGTGGTACTCTATCCCACATACATAGTTGGTCCCTATCTTGCATCTAACGAAACAAAACATTGTTAGTACATCACTACCTCCAATTACATCTTAACCCCAACAACATACCCAATCACACAAATCCTGCTTACCCCATTTACCTAATTCACATACTAACCTCCTACCATTAACACTCATGATTCATTACTTTTACATTATTTTACCTACTCACCTATCCCATCTAGCCAGAGATCATATTTTACCCTTACCCCTCTACAACCAGTCATTACTTGCCCCTTCTTGAACCCTTTTACTTTCATACATAAAACTTCTTACCCATGTCCCTCTTTCACCTATAGTCACTTTTATGCCCTTAAATTAATAGTATAATCCCATACGTGTCGGCCTATCACCCAGCAAATGTTGGACGCTTAGCCAAGGAACACGAGGGCACCAATTCTCTCATTTATGTGAGTCTTTTGAGAATGCATCATCTTATGATAGATAATTAAATACAGAAGGACGGAACATATATATACAACATTCTAAGAACCTAGAACTATTTTTCATCTCATTGCATCTAGAAAAGAGAAATGACAAGTAGCATATATGTAACTGTTCCATTCGTAAATGAAATGCATAAGGAATATACTCATGAACATGTATATGGTTTATAATAGAGCCTTATATTCATAATGATGGATTCAATAACCACATTACATCCTGTTATCTCCGTTTTGAGTTCACGACAAAACGATCAGATAACCCCTACGAAATTTTTGAAGTTGATTTTGCAATATTGCCTCTTTAAGAGAAATTCGGGTTTTCGGACCTCCGGCGCATCGGAACATGACCTATCCAAAACATGCTTTGTGTCACCTGTTTTCCGAAACCCGAAACCCGCTTCATGTAGAGTCAATTCGGGTTTTCAGACCTCCGGCGCATCAGAACATGCCTTATTCAAAACATGTTTTGTGTCACCTGTTCCCCGATACCCGAAGTCTGATTTAGTCCTTTGTATCGGGTTTTCAGAGCTGTGAAGCATCTAAACATCTCATGCTCTATGTCTTGTGTTTCCCAAAACCTGAATCGCTCTAAGCTCCCTTGTGTCAGGTTTTCAGACCTCTCGAACACACTGACATGGCATTAATGCCGAGTTGTCAGTGAGTTGGCACGTGCCGAGCTGAAGTGTATTAATTACAAATTTTCTTATAAATACGTGGATTTCCACGTCATTTTTACCGGACGTATTTTTAACTCGTGGATTTTCGTACATGCTCTTCCAATCTCGAAACCCGAAAGCTCGCTTGTGCCCGATTGAATCGCCTGTTTTCGATCTTTCCTTTCTCTGGTTAAAGGTATTTCTCTCTCCATTCTTTGTTCCTAGTTTTTATGGATTGATTGCGCATGAATTCTTCTCATTTTCTAACTGGGTTTTGAGGGATTTTTATTCTTCTTCTTTCTGGAGTCGTGTTCTAAAAGGGGTTTAGGTTTTAGGGTATATATTTTCGAAATTACCACTTGGTTTTATTTCCTCAGAATTTTCTTATGTGCTTGGTACATGAATGGTAAAAAAAAAAGGAGATTGCATGTTTGAAATTTAACAAAAAACCTGTTTTTCCCTTCTCAGGTTTTGAAGGCTGTTGTGCAGTGTCGAAGACCCGAAGTATATTGAAGGTTTGGAGTGTCGGGATTTCTTCAGTTTCTGACATCAACACAAGTGTCAGACTTTCTTCAGTTTCCGACATCATCAGCAGTGCCGGACTTTCCAGAGTTTCTGACACTCTCAGCGCATCGGGTTTCCTGGATTTCCCGCCAGTGTCAGACTCTTCCGTTCTTCCGACATATCCAGTAGATCAGGTTTTTCACAGTGCTCGACATCCCCTGATCTCCAGAACTTCCTTCCTTCGACATCCTTCATGTCAGACCCTGGTCCGTCTCAAGAAAAGACAGAGAAGTCAGGAAGAATGAAATACAAGTTTAAAAAGGTGGAGTCTACATCATATATTGATTGTAACTACGACATCCGGGACACAGAGCTTGGGAATATAGATATTGAAGATTTCTAAAGTAGGGTAAGGAGTTCCTCCCGAACTCCATGGATGAAATCTATAACTGATAGTGGTTTGCCTCTCGCATCAGGTTTTCCCATGTCCGCTCAGTGTCCAGAATTCATCTTGGCCTGTGCCTCCAGTTATGACTCGGCTTCTCGTTCTGTCAGAATTCAGGCAGGTGAAGTAGTGATCAAATTGGATGGAGGATACTTTGACGACCTCCTTAAACTGCCCAATTTTGAAGAGTATGGAGAGTTGGACATCAAGTCAGCTCAGAAATCCTGGGACAATGATCAGGAAGACTGCATCAAGCATGTAAACAAGAAGTTCCTGATCAAGGCCAAGCCGGCTGTCTCCAGATTTCCAAGACTTATCCCCAGGAGTGATTTCATCCAAGAAATCAATGACATCATTACTCTGCTGAGTCAGGTTTTTGGTTTGCCCGAATAGAATGTGTTCCAGGAATGGATGTATCAATTCATGATCACCATCAAGAAGAATCAGCAAGGGATTGACTGGGGCACTCTCATCAGCAATGAGATTGATTCCCAAATGACAACGGTCTTGTCAACGGGGAAATTTTATATGTCTTCATATGTCACATACGCAGCAGCCAGGATGAGGAATTATCCCGGGCTGGATACCAAGGGAAGCAGAATGGTGAACCAGGTGTATCAATACTTCCCTCAATTGACAAAGAAGGGATCCAAAGACCAATTTAGAAGGGTGAATGATGCCTTCTTCTATGAAAACATCTGCAGGCTAAACCCTGAATTGAGGAAGACAAGAGTCTTAGATGAGGCTTGGGCCGAAGTTTCCAAATGGGGATGTATCTTCTTACAATTCAAGAAGTTTACATATCTTCGGGTGGTCATGTACTCGGGAGATCCTTTTTTCCTGCCCCGATATCCAGGGGATAAACTGATATTGATGGAATTGGTTAGGCAGCTGTTGGATTTCCATAAATTCCAACAAAGTAAACATAAGGCTGCGGTATCCTTCCCAATTTCTATTGGGAGATACACTTGCTCAACAGTAGTGAAGGCCAAAAATGTTGTCCACGAACTTCAGGACAAGTTGAAGAAGCATATGAAGCCTCGAGATGGTTTTGACATCCGAGGAGTGCTCAGGGCATATGGAACCCAGCATCTGCACAGGCCAAACATAGAGGATATTTGGATTGATCTGCGTAATGAGGTTGCTGTTCACAGAAAGGATAATAGTAGATTGACAATTGCTGAGATTCAAACACTAGAGCTTTCTGATTTACTAGAAGGTACGAGCGACAATGAAAGTGTTTTGGATCTTTCCTATGATGGGATAAATGAAGATCAATATGTTTTCCCACCTATTGATTGGTCAGTCAGTGAAAAAGCCTCCATTTCAGATAGGTCGGCTCTAATCCTTGCTCACACCAAAGCATGGCTCTCCTCTTGGGGAATGAATTTTAAAGATGATAAGTTTTCAAAGTTGGCTGCTTCAGAGGCGGGGCCCTCCAAAAAGGAAAAGGACAGAAAGTCTTCTAGGGGGCCTATAAAGGTCAAGATTGTCAAAAAGAGGAAAGAAAGAGAAATCTCTTCAATTGTTTCTCCAGTAGAAACGGTGAATGTGCCAGAATCACCAACACCACCAGAAATAGGAGAAATTACTTTGGAAGGAGAAGGAAGTCAGCCTCTGGTTTCACCATTTGCTGATTGCTCAACTGAAGAGACCTTATCTCTTGCATCCAAGGCTTTGGAGTCTGGATCTGTGCCTCTTTCCTCACAACCACTCCTACCTCCTTATTCTCCATCAACTTCTTCAGTAATGGCCAGTATTTTCTCTGGACTTTCACCCCTCTCTGCTGGTACCCAAGTGATCACCAACACGCCCCCTCCTGTGCCTCTTTTTATTGGATCTACTACCACGTTGGTAACTATTCCTCCTCCACTAGTAGAATCTTCTCCCCTTGAGAGTATGATACCAGCTTCTACAACCATGGCAACTCCCTCTGATACACCGCAATGGCTACTCGAGAAAACTCCAAGGAAGAGGAAGGTGATTGTGCCCCTACCAGCCTTTGATTTCAGCTCACTCAAGGCTCCTACTACTAAATCAGGTAAGAAGCCCAAAACAGTTTCAAGGGTTTTAGTGGATGCTTCAGGAGATAAGTTCGCAGAGATTGCCACTCCCTCGACTGACAAAACTAGAGAGGATATAACAGCCTCTGATTATCAGATAACCAGGGTGGCTCTAGGGAAAGTGACAGCAGAAGGGGCGCAACAAGATGCACGGGATGCCACAAACGTGCTGTGCCAAAAGTTAAAAGAAACAAAAGACAGCAGAGATGAGCTTAATAGAAAAGTGGAGTAGTTGACAGAGGTTTTGCTTAAACTCTCAAAACCCCTTGAATCCATACCACCTTCTTCTGTCTCTGTCGGATTCGATTTCTCATCAGTGCCTACAATTGAAAAGATTGCTAAAAAAGGAAGGGTGGTTGATGAATGGATCCAAAGGTTGCTCCAACAGGGGAAGGAAGTAATTCAAGACGTTGTGAAAGTTCATCAGTCTTTAGGGGACATTCAGAAGGAGGGAGAGAAGATGGATGATGAATTCTCTCAAGAAATTGGACATCTTGATTTGACTTTTGAAGCTCTCCATGTGTTAAAGCAAATACTAGCACATCTCTTAGTAGAAGAAGGCATTCTCCCACATACGGATAAGCATTTTCAGCTGACCAAGGCCATCAGGTTCAGAGTAAAGATTCTCAATGAAGCCTGCAGCAAGTTGAGAGAATTGAGGGATAAATTGATTGATGGAAAAAGTGATCTAGAAGAAGAATTGCTGAAGATTTGTCCAAAGGTGTCAGTTGGGAACTCAGGTATCTTATCAGCGGATGATCTCTTCAAACAATTCCAAGAGTCTGTTCAATATGAACCAGTGCACGGATTTGGTATTGAGATCATTGATCGGTTGGTAAGGATTGAACATTCTTTGGAGGCCTTAAGAAAGCTCAGCAAAGGATTGAAAAAGCTTCCTGGCAATGCCAGCGATACTCATGAAACTTGCGAAATTTGGAATGATCATTCCACTGCGCCTGATGAGAACGAGATGCAAGGCATAATTCGGAAGTTCCAAGAATTTCAGAACAAACAGTCTCAGCTGGAGGAAGAAAAAGATGAAGGAGCAAAGGATGACGATTCAGACTAAGTCCCAATGTTTCATGTCATTTCAATCTTGAAATTGACATGTCTTTTTCATTTCTGTTTCGTCACATAGGAAGCAAATTTTGACTTGGTCTCCTGCGTGAGAGTCAAGAAAAATAGAACTTTGTTTTAAAGAACACTATTTTCTAGGATTTATCCTATTTTCTCTCATTTCCTTTTATTATAAATAAGGGATGCTTATGCATTCCAAAGGGTCGAGATTTTTGTAATATTTGGAGCTATTGGAAAGAAGAAAAACTTTGTGTTTTCGTTCGATCATTTCAAAGAATAGGATTTGATATTATTTTACAAACTTTGTGTTGTGGGATATATCTTACTTAAGACATTGTTCTTATGTTCATGATCTTAAGCTATTCTTTGCATAGCATCTTAGTGTGGCTAATCATCTCAGACATTATATTTATGATCTAAAGCTCGTATGATTATTTCGTGCTCTACGTTTACTCGAAAGAAAATACGTTTCTCTCATTTCCTTTCCATTGTGCTTCTTTCATTGTAATAGTTTCTAACCCCGTTCATTTACGAAAGCCATATCTTTGAATCGTGTGAATGCAGATTTCAGGATTCTATCCCAACCCCCAATGGTTAGATTAGTGTGAATACTGTATATATTGTTTTTGTTGTGTTTTAGATTAGTAGCAAGCAGGCAGCCTCACCTGTCTTTGAGGAGGGATTTAATCCCATATACTATGGTTGAACCTCATATTTTGGTTTGACAAAATATCCAACCAACAGATCCCTTGAGTTCATAACAAACCCTCATATAACCATACAGAGCTAAGTCATGCACTAGAAACAACTATGTTCCTCACATTTGACATTACATGATTGAAACCCATCCCTCAAATGTGCAATCACACATAGAGTCCTAATGAAACTAACATCTAGAATCCTAATTATATTTTTATCTCAGAGCAATTGTCTCTTAAAATGTTTATTCATTCTTCTAATGGGTGCTTGTAAAAAATTATAATCTTAGCAACCACTGCCATGTCTTTCTCAAAGTTATATATCAGTGTCCCAAGTGTCAAAGGGTTCTATGGGAGCATGCCTTCTCATATACCAAGCTCTCCACTCTTTAGAGATTTTGTTCTTAATAGAACACTTCCTATCGCATGCCTTGAATGAACCACTTTTTTATCCTAAAAAATAGTCACTAGGTTGGCACATCTTTCCACAAGGGTAAATAATGCTTTTCTCATGTGTTATCCTAGGACATTATTATGGCTAAGTCCAAAACCTATCTTGCCCCGCATGCACACGCCGTGTGTTCTGCAAAACAATGCTAGAACTATGTCCTTTGCACCTTTACCTTATGCACCCTTATTTAATTAGGTCTTACACACCTTTGAATCATAACTTCTTGCACTTAGCTAAGAAGATTGGGGCCAAACATTACCCCATACTATGCCTATTGTTCGTCCTCAGAAACACTCTTCAATCAAGAATGGTAATGTTACAAATGGTTGAAACTGGAACAATACAAGGAATGAATGACAATTTGGGAAATAAGTGAAAGATGGGGAACTTTCTTATTGCTGGAGATATAGAAAATCAATCCCTAATTCTGCCTTTAACTTTGATAAATTGAGCATCATACCTAATGGAGATCATGAGCTTGCTGACAGAGGTACATACCCACTAGGACATATTTGATGGTTAAAACTCATGTCCTCTCTTTTCCTTAGTGATTATAATGTCTCCATAATCTCACTCTAGTTTTTTATCCCAAGTCCTTGACTCAGAAAGTCCATCCTAGGAAAAAGTAATTTAGGGGTATCAATGAATGAGTACGAAATAGATGTTCTTGAACAGAGTTAGTGTTGTAATCTCAATGGCCTCTGATTTCTTTTCCACTTTGGCTAGGATTTTGTCTTACTCAGCCCTGTTCTCCTTATTCTTTTCTTATAACTCCTTAAGTTCCACTTCATGGGTGGAAACTGTTAGGCCCATGAAATATTGGCTAAGTGTAAAATGGCATGTAGGTATGCAAGGCCTAGTTGAAGAAAGGTGCGTAAGGAGAAGGAACATAGGGAAGGATTTAAGGAAATATGTGGTGCATGTGCGGACAGAATTTAAAGCTTCAAGACTTAACCAAAATTTTGGGTAGGATATGATAAAAATGTGACCTGACTGTGCATGCGGAGTGGATAAGGTGCCAGCCTAGCGACAAGTTGGCCCGTGAAGGAATATTTCCTACGGTAGAGGCTTCTAGAAGGACATCATGGCACGAAGTGGTGAGCTCATGCCTAGAGGAGCATGCACTCCTAGAGGACCACATTCAGACACTTGGTGACAGATCTGAGGCCACAGATGAATGAGTTAGTAGTTCAAAGAGGCTATATATACAAGTTCCTACAGAAGTAAAACATACATATACAGACAGAGAGAGATATAGAGAGAGGGTGGAGATCTACAGAAATATACTACAAGGACTCTGTTAGTTGGGAAAATAAGGGTGGGAAAGGATGTATCAAGGGTTGGAAGTTATAAATTTTCTTTTAAGGGCCTAGTTAGATAATTCAAGTTATAATGCAAGACTACGGTATGCCTTTCTGTGACATTCTGTAATGGCCTAATGAATGTAATAAGGTTACTAGTTGATATGAATATGAACATTAATGGTTATGATGCATACATCCTTCTTCATAGTTATTTTTCATTTATGTCTATGAACTAAGTATGAATTCTTGTATGACTTCCTTTTTGTTTTGGTGTAAGTTCTATAATCTGTTAAGAACTTTATGTCTAGAATGACTACAAGGATCTAGAATCTGTTCTGAGGTCTATGGTGCTTGTATGTCTTATTCCCTTTCAAATCTCTTAAAATCAGATCATAGATGATGTTTCCCACTAAACTCACATAAAAGAGAGACTCAGCACCCGTGCATGCCTTAGGTGAGTGCTTAATGCCTGCTGGGTGATAGGGCAATGTGTATGGGATTTCTTTCCTTTGTGATGGGGTAAAAATGACTACATCTTGGTTCCATTTTCGGGACCTCTTTTCAAAGTTGTAGTGGGAAATAACATACATCATGATCTGGGGAATGAGTAATGACAGAACATTTAACTCTGGAAAGTGTTGAATCATGGTTCAAGAGCATGGAGGATGAATTTTCTCAGATATTTAGCACTGGACCTAAGTTTGATGCATGTAGGTGGGTAGAAGAGAACATCTACCATGATTTATATGAAACATTTTTTTTACTTCCCAGTAGAATTGTATAAATGGATCTCAGCATATGCATCTAGATCAACCTGGTATTATAGATCACATGTGTGGAACCAAGAAGAATACCAGAGGCTACATGATGCAGATTTGACATGGACCCGTGATGTGGATCATTGGTGGAAAGGTGTGTTGGCTAGCTACACTCTTAGAGTATGCTATTTCTACATATTCTTGTCTAGAAGTTACTGAGTTTGAATTTTTACAGGAGCCCAGAGGATCATTTCTACGTGTTATCCCTCTGGCAATGAAGATCTTGATTGATACTTTGAGTTTAGAGGCATTTTCAATGGCTGTCTAAACCATTCTGAGCATTGGGTGAGGAAGCTAGGGTGGAGGAAGATGGATGATATTATGACAGAGAAAGAAAGGAAGGAGAGATGACTCAAGTATAGTGAAGCACATGAAAGGGAGATTTCTAGACAATGCAAGGTTACAAGTGTGATGGATCTATGGAGGCAGACATTGTGGGAAGGAGTTGAGGTTCATGCAGAGGATGTGGAACCTAAGCAGTCTATGCTACCCCATCTTGGCAAGCACGTAAGAGAGACCCCTTTGGCTTCTGATGAGAGTTCATCACACACAGAGAGAAGATTCATTAGCATGTATCTGAACCCACCTAGTGACCCAACCCTAGCACTTGGTTTTCTAGATCAAGGAAGGAGTATCATTGACCCAGTTGGTATCAGTAGAAGTGATAGATTTGTGCCCAGGAGATATAATTTTTCAGTTCCCACTTCTATTGATACACATATTCTAGTATTTATAGGATTCTTTGGACAAGGAGCAAGTACACAAGCCTTTCGGTCTCACATCTAGGAGTGGCATGGGGTATAATAGTGGTAGTGGGGCATTATCACAAACCTTCAGCGTGTAGTTTAGTGGAACCTTGGGACACTTGGCACGGCCACTACAAAACCTAGTCATTTTGGTGGATCTAGTGGGTCATGAGGAACAAGACCTAGTGTATCAAGTGGATCTGGTGGCTTAGAAGGCACATGACCTGTGGATCCAGTGGTAGAGGAAACACCAGAGGGAACCAAGGATCTAGCTCGTGAGGACAAGGGCCCCAATCACCCCCTCAAGTATTATTTGATATTTCTTTACATTTTCTAGATTACATAGGTATTTAAGATCTTACAGAACATGTTCACAAGTGTGATATATTATGACATGCAAAGGGGATCACAATGTCAGAGCGGAAGGCTAGTCAGTTTGCAACGACATTGCAAGGGTGTGTGCATAGTTGGTATAGGAAATAAGACCCTCATCAAATGGTGGTGGATTATACTACTTTAAAGAACACCTTCTTGGTAGAATTCAACATCCCTGAGTTTGAATAGAAGCGCATCAATTCCCTGAAGGAGATTCAACAGGAAATGGAGGAGAGTGTGTAGGATTATGATGCATGCTTTAAAACTCTCTTTTCTAAATTATCATATGATAATCACCCTTCACAACATGCTCAGTGGTTTTTTGGAGGGTTTATCACACCTTTTAAAAGGGCCTTATCTCATAAAACTTTCACAGACCCAAGTGATGCGTTAGAAGATGCTCTGCATGCCGAGGTTGTTGGAAGTGTTGATACTGGTATTGGCCTATTTTTGGAGGTTTAGATTATTGTTATGGCTAAGAAATTGGAAAAAAATTCTGTAAACTCATCCCATGAGACTCACAGTGGCTTATGGTGTATAGATTGTAAATTAGAGGGGCATGTCAAGGATATTTTCCCCCAGAGTATAGTACGCATTGTGACAGTAGACTGTGAGATTTATTATGGGGACCATGATGTAAGTAGATGCCCCTTGTTATAGTGTAAAATTCGGAAGAATGTGTCTTACTACTATAAGATATACACCTCTAGAACCCATGATACTAAGGACTGAAGGCTTATTGACCAAATCCATGATGCCATTGATCATGGGGTGTGCCTTCTAAAGCTGATGATCGGCGTTATGAGGAACACGCAGATGGAAGTGCACGTGGAAGGGGATTTTGCAGAGGATTCCGTGGTCATGGTAACCATAGAGGAAGAAGTGATTTCCAATGTGGAACCTGTTGTAATTGTGGGTCTACAGAGCATTAAAAACAAGAGTGCCCAAACTTATTGTAGTGCACA
Organism: Taxus chinensis; assembly: GCA_019776745.2. Taxonomy (NCBI): domain Eukaryota; kingdom Viridiplantae; phylum Streptophyta; class Pinopsida; order Cupressales; family Taxaceae; genus Taxus; species Taxus chinensis. Next base: position 381,608,460 of record CM034157.1, on the reverse strand, counting down.
TGGTGCAGGAAGAAACACAAGTACGAAGAGTGCGTTGAGTTGTTTGAGCACATGAATTAGCAGCAACGGAAAAAAAAGTGCACTAAAATGGTGATAATTAAGAATATGTACACACAATGGATGCCTTGGGTAACACATGATGTAGGCTTAGAACCTGTTTTAATAACAACAAGAGCAGAGGCCACATGCACAAAGGAAATACCAAGGCATAGGACTCTAGTTTCAAGAGAAGAAGTGGTGCATGGAAAGTACCTAGATCCTGCTCATCAGAAAGAGGTATATAAAGATACCATGGACATCATTCAAAGTTTACAAGGAGAAATATAGTGTCTAAAGGAGAAGTCCAGGAGGGAAGAGAAAAGAAGGAAGGTCAAGGCGCTAAGAGATGACTTGGATGAGGTCAGGGAAGTATGTAAAATGTTACAGCAAGAGAATGTTATTCCCTTGCTAGGAGCATGGTTAAGGAATAAGGTACCACGCACTAGAGAAGATCACGAGAGGTAGGTCCAACATGCAAACCTTCCACCTCATAGCCTTGACTATGACAGGGAGATCATGTTAAATGCAGTAGTGGATGGATGGCTGCTAAGTAATATTCTCATTGACACATGCGAGAAGGTTAACATTCTCACATTGGATGTGTGGCATCTGATGGGAAGGCTTGCATTACAACCATCTTAAAATGTGTTTTATATGGCAAAAAAAACAAAGGAAATGCCCATTGGTGTCTTAAAGGATGCAGCTATCACCATTCAAGGAGATAAGTTTACTAGGGACTTCGAAGTCTTGGCGCTTGCCAGGTGTTACAAGAATAATGCGGATCTTTGGTTCAAAAAAGGGTACATCATCTTTGAAAATGAGGAGGAATGAATCATCATACCCATAGCTGATGGGAAATAAACACCCTATACTGAACCTTTGGGAGAAGAGGTCCTGGATAGAATATATGTGTGCTCAATCAGGGATCCAAAGATAATCCATCCTACCGATGGAGTTATCTATTTTGAATATGCTTAGTCAGTAAGTGACACCACTAGTCTAGCATGTGATAATTGGGCACATGGGACCTACGAATTGATTAGATGTCATTGAAGAGGATTGGTGACAAAGGCGACAAAGGCGAAAAAGGTGACAAAGGCATGCACAGTCAGGTGCCTTGGAGGAAAAGAGTTGCCTAAGTACTGAGGAGGAGCCTCCCCTAAGGTATTTTTATAGAGAATGGAATCTTAGTGGAAGGAGGAAAGTGAAAGGAGGGTGTTAATTTACATCCTACTAGGAAATGTTGCGTGCTAGTGGGAAACACATCAGGATAATCTATTAGAATGGTGTGAAGTAAGAATTTCCTTCAATGTTTGTTTCTCTAGAAGCAATGTGCCCACCTCCATCAAGGACTTCCATGGTAAGGATCCCACCTCTTTCCACATCCAAGCCTATAAAAGAACCTAGAGGGAAGGCACAAAAGATTTGCCACCATCCCTCTAGGTGTAGAAACTGTATTCTATACTACATGGCTGAGTTCACACATGGTACATACATTCTGAGACATGCTGCCGAATAGGGAATTGGCAATAACTAGCAGCTGACCTAGTTCAAACATTTGAGTATAGAAGTACCAAGCCATCAATTGATAAGGCATTGCAGGTTGTCAAGTGCTTTACCATGGGGCATAGTGCCATGGCAGAAGATAGGTTGTTGGACTTTCTTGGTGAACGAGGTTTGGGTGAGCACTTTGAAGAAGAGGAAATAGAGGAAGATTACTTTGAGTGCACGTGTGTGAAAAAGGAGAAAGGAAATCTTGTATATGTTATTGATGGGGAGGAAGCAGAAATCTTGGATGTTAACCATTCTGTAGGGATGCACGAGGTAGTGGATGGTGTTGATACGTGTACGCACCTACTATGAACCTTTAAAAACTAAACAAGTTAACATTAGCTCAAGAGAAGAACCTAAGAAAGCTATCATTTGAGATTAATCGTCAGAGAAGAAAGTCTCTAAGATCATTGATCTTTTGCATGAGTTTGAAGATTTATTTCTATGTTGGTACCATTAGCTCAAAGGCATCCACCATTCCTTAGGGGAAATGAGTATAAAGCTAAAGAATGGTGCACGCCCAGTTAGGAAGAGACCCTACCAGATGAATTCCAATTTACATGTGAAGGTAAAGGAGGAGATAGACAAAATTATAGCATCTGGGATCATTGAAGCTCTTGAAGAATCCGAATGGATAAGTCTGATGGTAATCAGCATTAAGAAGGATGGGTAGATTAGGATCTGCATGGATTATAGGGATTTGAATGCACTTTGTGTCGTCGATCCTTTTCCTACACCCTTCACTAAAGAAATTTTGGAGGAAGTCACTAGGCCTGAAATCTATTCCTTTACGAATGGATTTTCAAGGTACCACTAAGTTCGGATTGCAAAGGAAGACCAGGAGAAGATGAATTTCGCCACTAAATGGGGAAGTTTTACATACACGGTTATGCCCTTTGGGTTGAATAATGTGCCTACTTTTTTCTCACACATAGTGGTACATGCATTCCAGGACTTCATCCACAAATTTATTTAGGTCTATCTAGATGATTGGATGGTGTATGGACTAGTAAAAGACCATTGTGATAATTTGAGACTGATATTTGAGAGGTGTCAACAATTGAGGATATCCCTCAACATTAAGAAGTGTGTCTTTACTACCCCCTTTGGAACGTTGTTGGGGCATATCATATGTAAGGAGGGCTTACTAGTAGATCCTACCAAGGTTAATGTGATTGTGGGATTGGGAGAGCCTACTAGCCAAAGGGTAGTGTGTGGGTTTCTTGGACACATGGAATAGTATAGGAATTTCATCAAGGGGTATGCCAAGATCTCCGTGCCTTTAGAATAATTTCTCAGACATAAAAATTTCTTCCATTGGGGAAAGGCACAACAGAAGGCATTTGATACATTGAAGGATAGGATTGTCACCGCACCTATATTACGTTTTCCCTCTTGGGATAAGCCCTTCCATGTTCATGTAGATTCCTCTAGAACGGTCATTGGGGTAGTGCTTGCACAACCTAGTGAGGGAATTTTTGATCATCCCCTATGCTTTGCAAGTAGGAATTTGACACCAGCAAAGCATAGATTTATACTGTGACCCGAGTGCGAAGAATTATCAATGATCTATGTGCTTCACAAGTTCAGACAATATCTGCTAGAAACTCCCTTTGTATTTTACACCGACCACATGGCGTTAAAGTACTTAGTGAATGAGCCCATTCTACAAGAGGCACATATGTCTGGTGGGTGCTATTAGTTTCAAGTGTTTGAGTTCACGGTAGTTTTGAAGCCTGGGAAGAGTACCTGTGGACCTGATCATTTGTCAAGGATTGATTCAGGGGGAAGATGCAGTAGAGCATTGAATAGACAATACCAGACGCACAATTGTTTAGGTTGGGGCATGCACATCCTAAGATTTGGAGGAGATTATAGTATTTTTAAAGGAATGTGTGGCACCAGAAAGGGATAAAGACATTAGAGAAGAAGTAACTATCCATATGCATCGCACCCCTATATTTTGATCAGTGGGGACTTATACAAATTAGGGAGTGATGGAGTTTTGTGCAGATGTCTGCTAGAGCACGAGTGCCTCGCAATCATAAAGGAAACACGTGGAGGAAGTGCAGGTGGACATCATGTAGGCAACAGCCACCGCATGTAAAATATTAATGGTATGCTTGTGGTGGGAAACTACTATATAAGGATTGTAAGGGACTACTGTCAAGCATGTGACCACTGTCAGCGTATTGGCAAACCAAGGAAGAAGAGATGAAATTCCTTTGTGCCCTATTCCTAGCGCAGAACCTTTTGAGAAGTGGGCAATATAGACTTTTTAGGCCCTATTGTACTAGCAACATGTAGGACTGGATCACACTACATAATCACTTACACGTACTATTTGACAAGGTGGGAAGAGGAAACCCCAACTAAAGACTACATAGCAGCTACAACAACAAGTTTTTTATGGGAAAACATTATCACAAGGTATGGATGCCCTTTAATTTTAACCAGCGATAGGGGTACACATTTCTTGAATGAGACTATGAGGATCCTGTTAGCAGAAGTCCATGGTGGATCATCACAAGACTACACCTTATCACTCACAAGAAAATGGAACCGCGCGAAGCATTTAACAAAATACTGAGTCATACACTGACAAAAAACTTGTGATGTCGGAAGACAAGATTGGGGTGACAATGTATCAGCCATATTATGGGCTTATAGAACAAATTATAAAAGGATGAACAAAGCCACATCGTTTCTATTGGTGTTTGGCATGGAATCCATGTTCTGCTGGTTGAGTTCCTGATACCTTCTCTGCGAATAGTCATGTGTAGGAGGGATAGCTGATGAGCAAGTGCTGGAAGAGAGAATTGATGAATTAATGAAGCTGGATGAAAGATGATCACTTGCCAAGTGAAGCCAAATAGAAAAAAAAGCAAATTAAAAAGCATGACATGATCACCAAATTAGGAACAATAAATTTGAGGTTGGGCCTGGATGATCTTACTATATGATTCTAAGTTTTCGTGCCATCCTGGCAAGTTGAAATTCCATTGATTGGGTCCCTACATAATCTCGTACATCCTTGATTCAGGCACATGCCAGCTATAAGCACTGGATGGAACGAAATTTCCTAGTACACTTCAATAGGAGTAGGCTGAAGCCCTACTATAAATAAGGCTTCTTGGCGTTTGTAAATAAGGTAGTTTTTACTAGATAATTTAGAATTTCCTTTATGTCATTTCCTTTCTATGTATTTCCCTTTTGTGTTGTTGTTTTGTTTTGCGCCTTGGGCGCCGGTAACCTTATTACTTTATGATGGTTTTGAAGGGGTAGAGGGCCATGCATTGTTTAAGTGTGGGGTGGAGTGATGTGAGGGAAAGCTTCGAGTAAAGTGACAAGGAATATTTTGTTGAAAATCCTGGTTGAATGGCCCTATTAAAAGAGTTGCATATAATAAAAGGTGGAAAAGGATGGTTCGTGTCAAGATAAGGATACTTTCAGATCCCATGTATAGAGAAGGAAGAAGCACATAAACAACATGAGGTAGGTGAGAGCAAAAATCATGACAAAAGAAGTGCCTTCAGTGCACCAGGAGACGCACACGCATAAGTGTTTCCTGTCAAGATGGATTGGTTACATGCGCCAAAAGGTTGGAGATTAACTGTGCAAGGTTGAGCACGTAAGTTAGGGTGTAGAAGTTAGGCATTGTTTGAAAAAGCTGCTTTAAATGTTAAAAAGTACGGTGGTAGGTGAAGTAGCATTTAATGCTTAAAAATGGAAAAAACTATAAATAAAGGTTCGGGCATTTCATTATTCACTTTGTGTATAAGGAAAAAGAAGCACTTGTGCATCTTTGCATACTAGGGCTTCTATATCTTATCTTGTGTGAAGAAAATTTTGAAAGAGTTTGAGCATGAGTCACTAGTTTGGATTTGCAAACTAGAAGAGAAGGGATTTCACGGGCATAAGAGAAATTGTGAGAAGGTGTTGTCTTGTGAAGGAATTATCCCTAGTTAGGGTTTGAAGAACTAGGGCACTGAGTTTAAGGGGTTTTCTGTCACAAGTTCGAGATCTAAGGTTGGAAGAGAGTGGAAGAACAGAGTCACCAGGAAGTGATTGAAGTGATAAGAGAACCTAGGCAATGGCACCCAAGAAACTCAGTTGGCACACCTAAGAAGGGCAAGGGTAAGGGAAAGCAACAAGAAACTGTCACACATACAAATGAAGAATGGTATGTAGAAATGCAGTACCCATATGGAGTATTTCTGAGAAAGGAGTGGGATTCCCATTTAAGAAACATGTCTGTAAATGATTACAATCATTGCTTGAGCACAATCAAGAAAGAAATGGTACTAGAGTTAGTGCGCCAAATAAATAAAAGGACACCACCAGGGTTTGCCCATCTATAATGATTATGTAAAGGTCAAGTTAGAGAAGTCAAGGTTACTACAACTCTTTGAGTTGCCCTACTTTGGGAAGCCTTAGTGCACATATATCAATGGTTGAGGTCGTGCATGCACGAATACTACTTCTACTTCGCAGGGCACAAGATGTGCATTACCCCTCAGCTTATGTCACATTTCACAGGCCTCATCTGTGAAGGAGATAGTTTGGAGGATGACCTAAGTCGAAAAGGAGGAAATTAAGGAAATTATCGCTGCCTATGCATACAAAAAGGGGTCGAGGTACTTTGATATCATGGACATCAAGGACCCAGTGATGAAGATGTCTGTGCACCTTGTGACAAAGATAAATGGCCAGGGGAGATGGACCCATTTTAACAAGGAATGGTTGCATGTTTGCAAGAAAATATTAGAGGGCACCATTTACAACTTATCTGCATTCATCATGGATGATATTGTCAGCATTGTAAAGGAAGGTGATAAAATCCTTTTTGGTAATGTCCTGCTAACCATTTTATTTTTAGACATTAAAGTGTTGGATGCATCAGAAAAATTTGTGTGGGAGTACCCTACTGAAGACCCCCCACCCGCGAAGAGATTTGGGAAGTAAACATGTAATAGTATGATGGTCGTGCATAAGGCGCTCCTGGAGAAATGGTATATGCACCTAAGGAACGCATTTGAGGTGGAATGGAGGATCCTTGAACAACTTTTAGTGACCACCAAGGGAGAGGCCGAGTTTGCTATATACCAACATTTCTATCTAGGTAGATTTAAACTGAAAGATGAGACGTGTAACCCATGGTACAAGCTCCCTTTTGCCTTCACATCTCAACACTTCCAAGCGGGTGTGAATAGGTTCAGAGAATCCAAGAAGTTGAGGTTAGACCTTGGTAATCTAGACCGGGACCACAGGGAAATGGGAAAATGGTTGGTCTACCCCAACAAGTGCATGTACGTGGAGAGGTACGTGTCACATGAGGTCTAAATGGTGAGACCCATGACTTTTCCCATAGTAAGAGGATCTATGGTGCGCATATACCTCCGTATAAGACCCAAATCTAAGAAGGGATTGTATCTATAGAATGACATGTCCATACTTGAGGACTTGACTAGCAGGAAAAGACCCACACCCAGATAGGAGGAAAAATAACCAGAGAAGAAAGTACCAAGTATAGTAGATACATAGGTAGTAGGTTCCCTTGGGACAAGCGCTAGAACTAGTTTGTATTCACGCAAGAATAATTTCATAATCAAAGAGAAGAATCCAAAGCTAGAAAATCCGTTAGACAAGGAGTCATTAGAAGAAGAAGAGATAGAGTCACCTACACTGGAATCCCAAGTTAGGAAGAAGCAGAGAATAGAAGGGGAGACTACCTCAGAGGAAATTGAGAGTTTGGAGCGGTACATAGGTGAAAAGAATGATGAAGATGAGGAAGATGACAGTGAAGAATATGATCCTAGAAGAGATCAAGAGCCACCTATCTTCAACGTTCATGATTTAGAATAAGAAGGCAAAGAAGAACAGGGGTTCCTTTTCATATAGCACAAGGGTAGTTAGGAGGGGGAAGGCACCCAAGACATTGGAAGAAATGATTAGTTTGGCACAAAAAAATAGAAGGCTCCAAGCCTTACACAGGAACAAATAAACAAGGTGGAAGGAAGAGAGGATGAGAAGGTCATTGAGACCTTGGTAGAACATTCCCATTTTAAGACTTAGACACGAGGAATTTTTTTTTTGAAGCCATGTTCTCTATTCTAAATATTACATCATTTAGAACACACATTCTATGCCAATCAATCTCATAACAGATAACCATATGCAACTGTAATGACTTGGTATCTTTCGATCTCTCATGTTAATTTGAACACATAGTGTATACTATGTATACTTGGTTACTTACCCTAATATGGGTTTCGAGTTATCTATTTAAAGAACCTATCTAAATATTTGTTACTAATATTCATCCGACATCAAACTAGGTGATACAGGACAACGCAACCAACAACTTGCAATACTTTGGCCCAAGATTTTCAACATATTGTCTATGTTATTATTCCTAGATGGCATACACATCAAAAAAATACCTCCTTCACCTCACTCTTCTATTATCTAGAATGGTCTTTACTGACTTCTATCAGTCCACTTGTCCAATATTTTATCCTAACCCAAATTAGTGACATGATATAGTTTATTAGATCACTCATGTTAACTAAGGGTATTTATACATATTCTATCGACCTAAGCCGATTGAATGTGCCTACTTACCCATAGTTAGTGAGAGTCATCCCCTAAACTAGATCGTGTTTCTAATTCAGTCCAGAAGGAAACCAAGTACAAGTCCCCAACATATGTAGGTCTGGATGGTCAAATGCAGAAGTGTGCTACCACATGTCAACTGCAGTACTATATCTTCAAGAAGACCATAGTCTTCTCGAAGGTACAGTTCTGCAGATGGTGTGTGCCAACATCTGCCTGAACTGACCTCATCGAGATGTACATACTTCAAGGAGAATGTTAACATTCAGTTAATTAGTGGATTAAAGGTTCATTTTACAAATCCTTGCGAGATGTAAAAATCCACACTCCTTAAGTTATTTTCCAAAATCTGATTCAAGTAACCATTTAAGAACTTACTTAAGATTTCTTTTTAAGTTCATTCAATTGGCTTAATAAACAGTTAACCAAAAACAGGACAACAACGTCATAAGTTCCATTAGAGGCATCTTAACCATTCAAGAAGGTGTAGTAACCACATAGGATTACCTAAGTAGACTTCATTGAAATGAGGTCTAATGATTTAACGATCATTGCACCTTCCCTTTTATTTACATTCATTTTGAAAGAGGTAGAGTCTTCCTCTTTATGGTTAAATTTTAGGATTTAAAAACCCTCTTTATCTTTTACAATTTCTTTGGTTTTACTGCTTGTTTTATTATATCATATTACCATACAAAATTGTTTAGTTAAAAAAATCATATTCTATAACTTATCAAGTTGTATCTTAATTAGGGATATTGAACTTAACTCCCTTTATCCAACATAACAAAGGATAATCAATTAAGTATAAAAATAATATGAATAATATCAACAAGACATAATTCCATTCATTCATAGTAACACCCGAAAGTCTATAAATCCAATTCAGGTAAGTTTTCATCTTTACATTAACTTTTGCAAACTTATATAATTACAATACTATGCATTTAAGGAAAACTGTTAATACAATAGTCTTCTTTCAAAAAGAATACAATTTCTCTTATAAATTTACAACCCAAGAAAGAAATAAGGATTCTTCACAAGGAATCAAACTTAAACCAGCCAATGTATCATAAAAATTTTTCCTTCTTTTACCACTTACGGAATCCATCTACAAAAATTGCTAGCACGGGTCAATTCAAAGAACTGAGCATGATAAGTACCAAACATTAAAACTTCATGCTTTCAACTAATTGTCCCATTAAAACAACTCTGCTTTAATGAAACAATTAATATAACAACATAAAAGCATAAGAAACAACAAAGAGAAAAATAAATACGTTAAGAAAACTGAATTCCCTTTGAAGAAAAGAACCGAATATATTTCACAATATCTGCCTTATCATTTAAGTTTAAATTGAATGTATCAACTAAAAACAATAGTTCATACTATCATAATTTCCCATCCTATCTTCTTAGAATATAACATTAATCTTCACTAAGGACAAATAGTATTTACATTTCCTATTCCACAAACTGGGACGTCTAACCTCTTCCTGCATGGTTTCATCAAATGAAATAATCAAGGAAGACCAAAAATTTCATTCGAAACTAAAAAAGAGAGAGACTATCTCCAAATTACATACCATTGCCAAATTCAAAGAATGAACAGATAGAAAAGAAGAATGAACCGTTCATCTACAAATTTGATTAAAGTTACGGTCTCAAAAAGAACTTTATAACAGTAGACCAACCACTCTTCCTAAAGCTCTTAGAGTAAATAGTTCAAACTAAAAGAAATAGAGTTCAGAACTTAAACAGTTAACAGGATACAAGAAAACCCAGCAATAGCAAATCCATATCGAACATATCGATAAAAGAAAAGTCAGCTCATAACACAGAGTCCAAATTCCAAGCTGCCTTAACAAGCGCAGACTTCACTTACAGCTCAAGACAACTCATGATTAATCATAGTTTCAGGGTAATGTTCAGTTCCCATTCAAATTTATATTCAAAATGAAGGAGACTCAAACCAGACTTAAAACGAAACCCAGAATCAATCAAGAATTTAAAGTTAAGAAAGTATAAGGAAAAATACAAGTGCAGTACTAAATATGAGCTCCCAATGATAGCCAATCAATCCAAAGGGTAAATCATGAGCATAGAAACCACTAATAGGCTTCCAAAACAGTTCCACATTATCCACTATCCCATTTATTTATAGTAGTAATAAGAACTGAAATGCTAGGTTTAACAAAATGAAACTCGAATACCATTTTAACTCAAACACTGAGCCCAAAACAAGCTCCATGAAACACAAGTTCCAGTACAGGTTAAGGTGAAATGAGGCTTTGCATAAGCACTGGCTCAACTGAACACGAGTTTGGTTACAACTTAATGAACAAGAGCCCATAACAACAAACTGAAAACACAAGTCTCATATACAATAAAAGTGAAACGCATGTTCAGTAAAGGTCAAAGCTCAAACGAACATGAACTTACAATAGCTTCACACCCAAACTAAACACTTGTTTCACACATGGTCAACAGAACTCTTTTTTCCAATGGAGTTAAGATCACCAAGAGGCTATAGTACAACTCTAAACAAAAATGAAACCGAGCACAACTTAACGAAACACGAGCTTCCAAACAAGCTCAAGTCCAACATGGCCGAAGATGAACTTAGCGAAAATAGTCTCCTTAGAAGCTAAAACTCAACACGAGTTTCATATTCAGTCTAAGTTCAACACAATTGTTAGAATACAGGTTAGATGAAACATGAATAAAAACAAGTTCAATCCCAACATGACCGACTAAAAGCTAAAACGAGACACAGTTTTTACACAAGCTAAAGCTCTACGCAAGCATCGAATTCAACTATATTACCACATATTTCACAAATTCTAACTTCAACAAAAACATACAAGACCCAGATTTCATCAAGTTCTAATCATGGCATAAAAAACAACAACGAATGTCTGTACCACATCACACTTCATACACCAGTTCCAAAATTCATGCAGAGTTGCAGAATCAAGATTTACGTGCATGATTTGCTAACAAAACTCAAATGGAGTTCCCAAACTAAACATTATTTTTACAGTGGGTTTCATACCCCAAATCCACAAATAATTACATAAACCCAAAAAGACAAAATACCAGTTAAATCATGCAAGCCAAGAATATCATAAAAGTAGAGTTCATTTAAAGGAACATTTCGAAGAAAGAAAGAAATCTTAATGGTAAGAGCCTATCATGCCTGATAGCGCTTCTACCAAATCGAAGGAGCTTCCAAGACAAGTTTCCAACTTCCTTTCTCTTCCACGCAAGATCAAACAACAAACAACTTTCCTCCGAATGCCTTTTATATTTTCCCATGATTGAAAATAGATCAGAAGGACCAAAAATAGCTACAAACTACAAGTCAAACTGCTGGTTCGAAGAAACAGTTTTCCTCATGCAGAGCAAAATCCAGAGAGAGTGAGAAAACAAACAACTTTCCCAAAACCCACCTTCCAAGTTTCCAAGGCTATTTGAGTGCCTTGACCGAGGCCAATTAACTCCATTAAATGAAATTTTTCTGCTTATCCTTATGTGCCACCACCTTCCAAATCTGGCAAGCTTTAAGACCAAATCAACATGCATTTCTAAGTTTAGTAGAGCTTCCACTTAACATTCCACTAAGTCCACTAACTCTTTCCATAACTGGCTTATCCTGCCAATATTTAAAACCTTCTCTTAACATTCAATGCCCATTGGAACCGTCGCCCTTGTATATGCGACCATAGGCCCCCTCATAATTAGTTTTTAGGTTCAATCTTTTAAAACTTAGGCTAGTTTAGGATTTGTCACCATAGGTCCCAAATCAATGCCTTAGGTAGTTTCCACATAGTTTTTTTTTAGGAAATAGGTTTAGTTTAATTTCAAAAACCATATAACATTAGACATCAGGTTAGACTAACCTACTAATATATAGTTTTAGGAATTAACTTAGATTAGTTCTCATTTATATAGTTTTAAGAATTAAAAAAAATTAATTCACAACTATACATAGCTTAGGAGATAGGTTAAATTAATTTAAATAGGTTATCAACCTTTACAACTTCTCCTCAATTTTATTTAGCACTAAGGCTTAGGATAAAATAGGATCCAATTACACAATATAGCTGAGAAACAGATAATCTTACCTAACTCGGGATTCCAAACCCTTCTTAAACCGTGAAATGACTGCATTATATTTACGCCTGAATGTTCTACCAAGATCGACCTCCAAGACCAAAGCATAACCAATCAACTAGATTGAAACACGTTCACATAAGGTCAAAGAACTTGTAACCACAAAGTTCAGTCCATTTTGTCCTTTAATTTATTGATGTCAATATCCCATTCATTCAATAAGAAGATTAAAAACACTCCTTAGATCAATGGAATTGATCCAAGGATGTGTCAAATTAAGAGTTAGGTTTGCAACTCAAAATCTGATTGCATCTTGCCATCAAAAAGTGAAAGATGGATTCAAGGAAACCATTTTTATTTCAATCCAAAGGATCTTAAGAACAGGAATGATTCATTCATTTCAAGTATGATTTCCTATAATCAAAAGAACACATCTTTATAAGGAAAAATCACATGTCAACACTTGAAATGCAAAGGAGGAATATAAAAACTGACAAGGGTGTTACCCTCGCCATGGAGAGGCAGCCGTTAGCTTTGGAGTTTACAAAAGAAGTGGTCGCATGCTTAAAAAAGGAGGATAAGTTGAAATTTTTTGTGCTCATAGCATAATATAGCAAGGTCCTTGCTAATGTAAAGATTGCCTCCTAAAATGTTGAGGCCGCATATGACAACTACATGGATAGAGACAAAGTGGAAAGCATGCTGGTCTCCAATGATGAAGTGGAACTTAAAGATTTATAGGAGAAGAACAAAGGGAAAATATCCTAGCTGAGGTCGAAAATAAATCTGAGGCCATTGAAACCTTAAGGGGTTTAATCAAAAACGAGTTGAAGGAACTATACCCATAGATTACATTAAGGATGGATGCATTGGAGGATATAGGAAAGGAGTTAGAAAATATTGTTGACACCATGAGCACACAAGGGGATGGGATAGGTTTTGATGAGGTGAATGCCTTAGTGGGTGATCTTTTCCAGAGGGCATAGAATGAAGTCAATGCCTGGAACAAGTTGGAGGCTGACTCAAAAAAATATTTTCCTATCTTATTATAGTGATGACATCACTATCCCATTCTTTCTTCTTTCCCAAATTATTCATCCCCTTATTATTTTTCCAAGGTGTAATCCTACTATAATTCCATATTCATTTAAGAAGTGTTCATGCGGGTAGAGAACATGCGTAGTGTGGGGTGATGTTGGGCCCCTAAAATATTGGCTAAGTGTAAAAATGTACATAGGCACGCAAGGCCTAGTTGAAAAAAGGTGCACAAGGAGAAGGCACACAGGGAAGGGTTTAAGGAAACTCATGGTGCATGCGTGGATAGAGCCAAGGTTTCAGGACTTAGCCATGTTGGGTATTTTGGGGAGGATACAACAAAAGTGTGACCTGACTGTGCATGTGAAGTGGATAAGGTGCCATCCTGGTGACACGTTGGCCCAGGAAGGAATATGCCTTGCGGTAGAGGCTTCTAGAAGGAAATCATGGCACAGAGTGGTGAGCTCATGCCTAGAGGAGCATGTGCTCCTAGAGGACCACATTCAGACACTTGGCGATAGATCTAAGGCTATAGATGAATGAGTTAGCAGTTCAAAGAGGTTATATATACAAGTTCCTGTAGAAGTAAAACATACATATACAGACAAAGAGAGATATAGAGAGAGGGCGGAGCTCTACAGAAATATACTACAAGGACTCTGTTAGCTGGGAAAATAAGGGTAGGAAAGGATGTATTAAGGGTTGGGAGTTATAAATTTTCTTTTGAGGGCCTAGTTAGATAAGTCCAGTTATAATGCAAGGCTATGGTCTACCTTTCTGTGACATTCTGTAATGGCCTAATGAATGTAATAAGGTTACCAGTTGATATGAATATGAGCATTAATGGTTATGATGCATACATCCTTCTTCATAGTTATTTTTCATTTATGTCTATGAACTAAGTATGAATGCCTGTATGACTTCCTTTCTGTTTTGGTGTAAGTTCTATAATCAATTAAGAAATTTATGTCTGGAATGACTGAAAGGATCTAGAAGCTATTCTGAGCTCTATGGTGCTTGTATGTCTTATTCCCTTTCAAATATCTTAAAATCATATCATAGATGATGTTTCCCACTAAAATCACATAAAAGAGAGACTCGTCGCTCAGTGCCTATTGGGTGATAGGCCAGTGTGCATTGGATTTTGTTCCTTTGTGATGGGGGTGAAAATGAAAAAAAAAACTAAGATACTTGTCATTCTATCCCTATCTATGTAATTATCATAGGCAGCCTCAAAAATTTACATTGGGGAGGATCTTGTTGTGTTGAGCAATAATTTCTATAACCTTCATCTTATTCTCTTTTTCTTGGTGTGCCAACACCTCTTCTACAGATTCTAAGGAAAGTGGCCACCTCTCCATAATGAGTATGTGTGTCAAGTCCTCTAGGAAATGTAAGGATGATCCATATTTTTGTGCGGGTGGTGTTAAGTCTAGATGCTTCAAGACAATGGCATCCATGATCATCTCTATTTTCTTGTATGCCTCATGCACCCTTTCCTTCTTGTTTTTTAACTCATGCCTTAACTAAGCATTGATTAGTTCCTCCTACTTCAGGTCCTTTATTTTCTCAAGAATCTCCTCCTCCTTTTTCTCCAGCTCTACCTCTAGGAACTTCACCCTTTCATTTCTTCCGAAGAGTCTGGATTCAACCTCAACTGAAACTTTGTTGAGCACATTACAGATTTTCTCATCTGATAATTGTTGAGAATTCACCAAGGGGTTTATTCCTTTTTTTCTAGCACCTTCATCAATGCTCCTTGGATTATTTCAAATTTGGGCTCATCAATGTGGGACTCAAATTCCCATGATAACATTTTTCTCATCTGAGGGTATGCACCTTCCTCATCAAATGAAGTCATGGACAAGAGTTGTTTCTATTGGTACGGTGATCTGAAAGTGTGCATACACAACACCTTGTTTGGATCATCAATGTAGCTCATTCCTTGACCTTTTGCTGCTTCTGTACTCTTTCCTCCCTGTGCATGTAGCCCTTGGAAATCTTACAACCAAATTGGGATCTCCCCCCATGCCACCATATTCTTTTCCTACGCTTTCCACCTCAACTTCCTTCAACACCTCATCCACGTTGTGTTCTACCTCTTATTCCACCAGGTCCTTGATGATTCTTACCACTTCTCTCTATGCGGCCTCTTCTACATGTTCCTTTGTGAGGCTTGGGGTCCTTTGATCCTTTGTATTTTCTTCTCCACTCACCCCCTTTCCTTGAGCCTCAGCTTCTTCTTCGTCATCCTTCTTCTCATTCCCTTTGTTATACTCCTCATCTCCTTCTTCCTCAGAATCATGCACCTCATAGACTGGATGGTATTTTCCTCTTTTAGGCTCTACATTATCATCCTTTTTGCTGATGTAGGCATCTAGTTTCTCTGTCTCTTCTGATTCTAGCTCATATGTCACCTTCTACTTCTTTGTTATAGGGGATTCTAGTACAGGAGATTCTTATTTTTCTTTCTCTTTGACAGGTGATGTCTTCATTGACAATTCCTCATGGGTGAGGTGGTCTTCATGCTCTGCCGCCTCTTCTTTTGGGGTCTTTTCTTTGACAGGAGACTTATTTCTCCACGTGTAAGTACTAGGATTAGCGCTTGCTTCTGGCGCAGCCACTGATTGTGCAGTTTGAACACTTGGTGCCTTCTTCTTTTGTACCTCTTCTCTTTCTCTCTTCCTTGGTGTGGCCTTCTTCCTTCCTGTAGGGTCTTCAAGAATGGAGACATCATTCTCCAAGTAAACACCCTTTTCAAATTTTGGCCTTATGCGTAGATACACCCTTGTTGCAGTCCTCCCTGTAATCGAAAACATTAAAGGCTTCATCATTTGTACTTCGTGGGAGACATATTTCTCCACGTATACATGCTTCTTTGGGTAGAGGACCTTCTAGCATAGCTTGCAGTGGTCTAGATCTACATCACTGAGTTTGAACCTTAGTCTTTTGGCCTCCTTGAACTAGTTGACTCTGGCTTGGAAGTATTACATTGTGAAGGAGAAGGGTAGCATTCACCATGTACTCATAGTCCCATTTTTCAATGTAAATATGCCAATGAAGAAATGTTGATGCACTGCAAACTCTTCCTCTCCATCCAAAAAATCTAGTAACTTCTTTGGGATCCTCCATTCTTCTCTGAATGCATCACACATTTTCTTGTACCAATTTTCCAAGTACGCCTTGTGGGAGGCCATCATGGTTTCACAAGTGTACTTCACAAACCTTTTTGTGGGTGAGGGATCCTCTTCTAGATACTCCCAAAACAAAATTTTCTTTGACCATCTAGCACTCCAATCTCTAAAAAGACAATGGCGAGGAGGACATTACCAAATTATATCTTTTCTCCCTCCTACATGTTGCTTATGATTTCATCCACAATGAAAGTGGACAAGTTATAGATTGTTCCTTTTTATATCTTTCGGCATACATTTAGCCATTCCTCTTTCACTTGTGTCCATCATTTTTATCATTGAGCTTTGTCATCAAGCACACAGCCATCCTCATAATAGGGTCTGGAATCTTGGTGATGTCAAAGTATCATGACCCCTTCTTGTATTCATATGAAGCTATAGTCTCCTTGATAGCCTCCTTGTCACTCAGATCATCATATATGTTATCTCCTTCACAAATGAGGCCTGTGAACTTGGATATCAAATGTGGTGTTATGTGCATCTTACACCCTACAAAGTAAAAGTGATCCTTATGCATGTGTGACATCAACCATTGATAAAGTGCTCAAGCTTATTAAAGTAAGGCAACTCATATAGTTGCAATAATCCAACCTTCTCTAATTTGACCTTCACCTCGTCGCTGTAAATGGGAATTCCATCTGGCATCCTCTTGTTAGCTGGATGGACATACTCTAGCACCATTTATTTCTCATTTGTGATCATGTGATGGTTATAACTTCTCTTGGCCATCTTTCATAAGTGTGACTCCCACTCTTTTCCTAGAAATACCCCATCTAGGTACTACATTTCTACATACCATTCTTCATTGGTGCTTGCGATGGTAGTGGTTTACTTTCCCTTTCCCTTTTTGTTTCTTTGGTGAAATGGTTGGTTTCTTGGGTGCCATATTTTCTTTCAGGATCAACTACAGAATTCTAACTCTGCTTTTTACTACTCTACTACACTCCAAATTCAACTCCAAAGCTTCAACTCCTAGAATGAATCCTTCTTTCTCCATGCCCTAGTTGCCAAACCCTAACTAGGAAAACCTTCCACAAGATGGCACTTTTCACACAACCTTTAATTATTCCCATGTACTCCTTCCTTTTCATTCAAATATCTACTCTAATCACACACTCAAATTTCTTGGATTCTTCTTCCTTCACAAAAATTTCTCTCTGGATGCCCTAGTTTGCAAGAGATTTTTTCACTTCATAATTGCAAGGTAAAAATAATGATGTGCCCAACTTCATATTTATATATTTTATTTCTTTCTAGCATTAAATTTTATACCACCTACCACTATACTTGACACTAAATGCAGATTTTTTTACTAAGCTGACTTTAAGCACCCTTACCCATGCACCACATCCTGCACAAAAAATCCTTTACAACCTTCTGGCATGCAAAAATCAAATCTAACTGAAGACTCTTACGCATGCGTCTACAACACCGAAGGCACTTCTTCTCTCCTTTACCCAAAATTTCCCTCACCTACCTCATGTTGTTCCTGTGCTCTTCATCCTTTGTATGTGGTATTTGTTACATCCTTAACACCATACTTTATCATCCATTGTTTCCTCACACAATTTCTCAACCTTACACGCTTCCTTCTACTGGGCCACTTAACTTATATCGCATGCTTATACTTTGAATTACTCCACCCCACACTAAAACAGATGTGCAGTCCTCTGTGCATACACAACCTTGGAAAAAATGTGGTTACTAGAGCACAAGGTTCAAAACGAAACAAAAAGAAAGGAATAAGCAATAAGAAAGGGAAACACAAGAAAAGAAAAAGCATAAAGGGAAATTCTAGACTAATTGGAAATATTGCCTTATTACAAACACTGAGAAGACTTATTTATAGTAGGGCTTCAGCATACTTCCATTGAAATGACCTGGTAATCTCGTCCCATCCAGTGCTTGTAACTGGAAAGCACCTGAATCAAGAATGTATGAGATGATGTAGGGTCCCAACCAATGGACTTTCAACTTCCCAGGATGGCACAGATACTTGGAATCATACAACAACACCATCTTCCCAACCTCAAACTTATTTTTCTTGATATGATGATCATGCCATGCCTTTTGTCTTATTTTTTCTGTCTTCTGACTCCATCTAGCAAGTGATCACCTTTCATCTAACTGCATCAACTTATCAATCCTTTCTTCCAATGCTTTCTCATCAGCTAACCCTCCTGTGTGTGATATACACAGTGATGGTAACATGAATTCAACTGGAAAAATGGCCTCTATGCTAAACACTAATTGAAACAGTGTGGCCTTGTTCAACCTCTTATAGGTTGTCCTGTATGCCCATAGAATGGCTAATAATTTGTCATCCCAATCTTGTTTTCCAAAGTCACATATCTTAGTTAACGTGTGACTTAGTATCTTGTTAAATGCATTAGAAGTTCCATTTTCTTGAGGATGATAAGGAGTATTCTTGTGATGGGCCACCATAAATTCTGCTAACAAAATCTTGACTGTTTCATAGATAAAGTGTGTACCTCTATCACTTGTTAAACTTAAAGGAAAACCATACCTGTTGATTATGTTTTCCCATAAAAATCTAGTAGTTGTTGTTGCGGTCCGATCCTTTGTAGGTGTTGCCTCTACCCAATGTGTTAATTAATCAATGCAAGTAATGATATACCGTGAACCAGTCCTTCGCATGGCTGGGAAAATTGGCCCTAAAAATTTGGTTTCCCATTGTTCAAATGGTTCATCATTGGCTATTGTTCGCAAGGTAATTTCATCCATCTTTCTAGGTTTTCCAAGGCACTGGCAATGGTCATAGGCCTTGCAAAACTCAATACAATCCTTGGTAGATGGTTTCCCACAAAATCCCTACTAGTAAAATCTTCCACACTGTAGCATTTCTTGCATAGTTTCCTCCTGCAATCCCACCATGTGCTTCCTCCATAATTTCCATGTTCTCATGCTCCAATACACATTAGCACAGAACCTCATCACGACCTAACTTATACAGATCTCCACTAATTAACATGTAGGGTGAGGTACGTATTGCTAATTGCTTTCTCTCCAGAGCCTACATTCCTTACGGTGCCATACCTATTTTCAAGAACATTGTGATATCTTCCAAGTCTGAGGGTGTGTGCCACAACCTAAATAGTTGTGCATCTGACATGGTATCCTCAATGCTTTGCGCATCCTCCCCTGATTTAATCCTTGATAAGTGGTCAGGTCCTAAATTACTTTTTCCTAGTTTCACAACCACTGTGAACTCAAACTCTTGAAATAATAGGACCCAACTGGCATATGCACCCTTGTAGAATGGGCTTGTTGACTAAGTACTTAAATTCCATGTGGTCCATGTAGGATATAAATGGTTTTTCTAATAGATACTTCCTAAACTTTTTTAGTGCGTAGATCTAGGACAATGTTTCACACTCAATAGCTGTGTAGTTAAGTTTTGTTGGTGTCAACTTTCTACTTGCAAAGCACAAGGGATGATCAACAATTCCCTCACCAGGTTGTGCTAGTACTACTCCCATAGCTGTCCCTGAGGCATCAACATGCACATGGAAAGGCTTATCCCAAGAAGGAAAACATAATATGGGTGTTGTGACAAGCCTATCCTTCAAAGTGTCAAATGCCTTTTGCTGCACCTCTCCCCAATGAAAATCACTCTTGTGTTTTAGTAATTCCTCCAAGGGCACGGCGATCTTGGCATACCCCTTGATGAATTTTTTGTAATACCCCATATGCCCAAGGAATTCACACACTACACTTTGATTAGTAGGCTCCCCTAATCCCACAATAACTGTAACTTTTACGGGATCCACTAGTAAGCCTTCTTTGCATATAATATGTCCTAACATGGTTCCAAATGGAGTAGTAAAGACACATTTCTTAATGTTGAGGGATATCTTTAATTTTTGACATCTCTCAAACATCAATCTTAAATTTTCACAATGTTTTTTCACCAATCCATACACAGTCTAGTCATCCAGGTAAACTTAAAGAAACTTATGGATGAATTCTTGAAATGCTTGTACCATGATGCACAAGAACACAACAGGTGCATTCTTCAATCCAAAAGGCATAACCATGTAGGAAAAAATTCCCCACTCAGTGGAGAAAGTTATCTTTCTCAGGTCTTCCTTTGCAATCCTTACTTGGTGATACCCTGAGAACTCATCTGTGAAAGAGTAGACTTTGCGCCCGACTACTCCCTCCAAAATTTCTTCAGTAAAGGGGGTTGGAAAAGGATCAATGACACATACTACATTTAGATCCCTTTAGTTAACACATATTATTATCCTTCCATCCTTCTTGATATTGATGATCATTAGGCTTATCCATTCTAATTCTTCCACTGCCTCAATGATACTAGATGCTATCATTTTGTCTATTTCTTCCTTGACCCGTACATAAATTTGGATTCATCTGATAAGTCCTCTTACAAATCAAGCACGCACCTTCCTTCAACTTTATCTTCATCTCCCTTAAGGAATGGTGGATTCCTGTGAGTTCATGATAACCACAAGGGAATAAATCTTAGAACTTGTGCAATAGATTAATGACCTTTGAAACTTATTTTTCTTACCAATAGTCCCCAATGATGACTTCCTTAGGTTCTATCTCCATTCCAATGTTAACCTTATTTGTTTTCAAGGGATCATGGTAGGTGTGTGTTCGCTCATCAGCGCTATCTATGAACTTGTGCATACCTTCTGAATGGTTAATATCTAAAGTTTCCATCTCTTCACCGTCTACTACATAGACCATCTTTCCTTTTTATTTTTCAAAGCATGTGCACTCAAGTTATACTTCCTCTGATTCGTCTTCATTGAGGTGTGTCTCCAAATAATTTTCACCTAGTAATTTCAATAGCCTATCCTCTACACATAGCACTATCTCCCATCATAAGGCACTTGATTATTTACAATGCCCTATCCACTGATGGCTTTGTACTCCTATACTCAAAAGCTTGAATGAGATCAGCTGCCAACTCCTGCTAATTACCTGTTTGATGATGCATCTCTGAATGAATATACCATGCGTGCACAGCCTTGTAAGGTGGAATATATCTTATGCACCCATAACAAAGGTAGTAACACTTTTGTGCTTCCCATCTAGGCCTTTTCACATGCTTGGATATGAAATGAGGCAGTCTCTTTACCATAGTAGTCTTGTATGGTCATGGGCACGTTGCTCCTAGAGAACCTTACAGAAAATGTGATTCTTACCTCACGTAATTCTAGGAGGCTCTCCTGATGTGTATCCCACCAGTATACTACAGTTACAAGTAGGTTATAATTGAGAATTCCCCTCCTCTCGTCCTCATTCTTCCACTGAGCCTCCATTTCCTATAAGAAAAGTTCAAGGCATGATCCTCCAGAATAACTGTGAAACTTATTTCCTCCTAGGAACTTGACTGAGTGCACCTTTATCACCCTTGTTACAGATCCTCTCAATTGTCACCTAATCAACTCATAAGTCCCACGTACCTAATTTTCACATGCCACACTAGTGGTATCACTCAAGGATTGAGCATCTTAAAACTAGATAACTCCCTCAGTGAGGTGAATTATCTCAGTATCACTAATGGAGCACACATAGATTATGTCAAGGACTTCTTCTCCTAAGTGTAAAACCTTTGACAATTGTTATATCCCTCTTTTGCATTCAAGTGTTGACATGTGATTTTTTGGATAAAGATGTGTTCTTTTGACTATTGAAGATCATGTTTGATAAGGATAAAGCATTATTGTTCTTAAAAATCATTAGACTAAAATAGTATGGTTAACAAGAATTCATTTTCACTTTAGAAAGGTGAGTTGCAATATGGCTTTAAGAGTTGCAGACTTATTTATTCTTCTGACTCATCCTTGGATCAATTTCAATGATCCAAGGAATGTTTCAAATCTTCTTCATAGACTAAATGATAAATTGACATCTAGTATTTTAAGGGACATAGAAGACTGAACTTTGTATAATACAAATTATGTGGTCTTAGGTGAACATGTTTTCATTTAGTTGTATGTTGTGCTCGGGTCTTTGGTGATTGATCTTGGTAGGACATTAAGGATGTAAGGAAAAATTCAATTCACACAAAGGATGAGTTTAGAGTTCAAAAACCTAAGGATTATCCTAACAGTATCCTAAGCTAGGTAAGAACACCTATGTTGTAGCTATGTTTACTTATTTAGATTTTTATTCTAACCTAAGCCTCTTATTCTAATTTGTTGGGTTGGCATCCTAACATAAGCATTGTGCTAAATGAATAAGGGAAGGATTACCAAAGTAATACTGGGCTATTTCAACTAATACCTAATACTAAATGGTTATGAATTGAATCTAACCTAAGGTGGGAATTACTATTGGCAAATGTTTTCAATACCTAAGTAGGTTATTGCTAGACTAACCTAATTTTTAGGGGATCCATCCTAAACTATTAAAAAGGGAACCTAAGGGGTCGCATGTCTCTAAGGTGATGGTTCCAATGGCATTTAAATGAGTTGATAGGGTTTAATGGATGGAAGTACTGCCAGATTTGGCAGGGACTAGTTGACTTGGTGGAGGCATATGTGGAAGCTCCACTAAAAGATGGAATTGTATTTTTGGATGGAATTGGCATTCACCAGATTTAGGAGGTGGTGGCAAGGAAATATAAGTGGGATATTTGGAAGTAATGGAATTAATGGGCCTTGGTCTTTATGTGGGACCATCTTGGAAACTTGGAAGGCGAGTTTGTAGGAGGTTATTTGGTTTTGCATGCATTGTGGATTTTTCTCTGCATGGAGCTATCTGGTTCTTCAAACCAGCAGTTCAACCTTCACTTCAAAGTTATTTTTGGTTTCTACAGTCTATTTTTGATCGAAGGAAAGTATATGAGGCATAGGAATAAAAGATGTTTTATTGTTGATCTTTTGTGGAGGAGAAAAAGAGTTGGAAGCTCGGCTAGAAGTCTCCTTCGATTTGGCAGAAGCACTATCAAGCATGATAGGCTTTAACTATTAAAATTCTTTACTTTCTTCTAATGATTCATTAGAACAACTCTGTTCTCATGAGATTCATGTTTTTAGTTTTGTCTGGTTATTTTTCTTGCTGGGTTTTATGAATCTTTGTGATGTTTTGATATGAAACCATGGCAAAAATAATGTTGTTTTGTAAACCTTATCTCTGTGCAAGTTCGATGACAGCATGCACTTGAATCTTGTATGTGAAACTTGTTTTTTGTAGCTCTATATTTCATTATGGAACTTGTATTCAAGGTGGTTTTGCTTTAAACTAACCTTCATTGCATTATAGGGTTTTGAACTGTATGGGAACCTTGATTTCTATTTGATCTTGTTTTTGGGCTTCGTGTTTGGTTATAGACTTGTGTTGGAGCTTCATGTTTTTTGAAACCAATGTTGGAAACTTATGCAATGCTGATTTGTTGCTTGAAGTGCGTATTTGGCAATGTACGCATATCTCATTTCTTGTGAAGTTTTGAACTTTTGGGTGAAGCTCGGGTTCGACACTGTACTCTTATTTAACATTTGAGTGTTATGAGCTTGTATTTAGGTTGATGTATTGAATTTTGTTCTGGTATTTTTTGTTGGGTTATTCTTTTATTAAAATATTAATCTTATAATTCTTTATTTAAGTAACTTACTCACCAGGAAACTGGGTGATAGCTTGTTTGAGTCATTTTGTAATCTCTCTAAGATTTGGTGTTGGAAATGTCTTATTAAAAAAAGGAACTTTGGTTTCATGATTGTACTGTCTTCCTTGAGATGGTAATGGCGTGAGATTTTATTCTCATCTGATACAGTGAATGAGAATTGGCTTCTTTTAGAGAAAGAAAGCATATATGTATTCTCTTGGGATCTGTATGTTGTTTTGGGACTGCAATATGTTTTCATCTTGATTGGTTTGAAACTAGAAATTCTTTTATTCAGTTGAATGAAATGATTTATTATTGGACCTATCCTTACAGAGTTTCCTTTTCTCTATCTTTTGGATAAGCTCATTGATTGAACTTCTCTGCACTCGATGCTCTTATGAGATGGTGATCCCTTTATGGCTTGTTGGTCTACTTAGTTTGAATCATAGGTTGTAATGATAGTAGCTAAGTCGATTCTACTGTTAAGTGAATACATACTCTTTTTATTGACTGTTGTTAACTAAGCCTTCCTTATATGGATGGATAGGTGTAGGTTTTGTCTCTTGTACTCTATCTTTTTGGATGAACTTGAGTAGAGATTAACTCCTTTATGGGGCTACTTTGATTGTGAACGTTAGCTTTAGATCTTTGATTGATAACTTCTAACATGCAAAATTAGAATTGAAATTACAGTTAGACTATTTTGAGTTCTTACCTTCTCTTATTGTTATGAAAATATGTTTAGATGTATACCTTAAATGTTGAATTTATAAGATTTTTATCCCGGAAAGGAAAAAGATAGTTCATGTTATGAACCTGATCTGCTTTTTGGATGCTATGAGTTTGGGTATGGTATGTATTAGTTCTTTTTATTCCTTTCTTATGATTTAGATTAATCATCCTAGAATGAACCATGCTATAAACACTTCTTTTGTCTTATATAAAATATAAATGATGTATTCTATTAGGATAGAATTATGAAATAATGGAATGGCAAGATCTATAGTTTGTTTAAAAGTTATTGATATGATCAAATGAACTTTAAGTTTTTAGGTGGATGTTGTGGATTATATTTGGCTCTTCTCTTAACGTGGAGATAGATTTATTGTCTTACTTATTTTATGTTTGGTATCACTTATGTTTATTATATGATTTATTAATTATCTCATTAAAGTAGTGTTGCTTTAGTGAAACAATTAGTGGAATGCACTTCATTTTAATGCTTAGTGCTTATCATGCTCAGTTCATTAAACTGACCCGTGCTAGCAATTTTTGTAGATGGACGACGTAAGTGATAAAAGAAGGCAAAAACTTATATGATGCATTGGCTGATATAAGTTTGATTCTTAGTAAAGAATTCTGATTCATTCCTTAGTTGTATTGAAAAATAAAAGCTGTATACTTTATAGAATGAAGGTTGTTGTTATGCAGCATGCCTAAAGTGCATAGTCTTGTAAATTTATAAGTTATAATGATGAATTGTGAGTTGAGATTTATTTGCTTTGGTTGTGTAATTTATCTCGTACTTTTATGAAGGAGATGGAAGTCCTATCTTGTAGATATTATTCATATTATATTATGCTTATTTTATTATCTTGA
The DNA here is from genome assembly GCA_019776745.2 of Taxus chinensis. Lineage (NCBI taxonomy): Eukaryota > Viridiplantae > Streptophyta > Pinopsida > Cupressales > Taxaceae > Taxus > Taxus chinensis. The sequence continues at coordinate 381,582,708 of CM034157.1, read as the reverse complement.
TAAGATGGATAAAGGAAATTAGTTCAAATTCCCTTAATAATGATGCAACTTGTAAGTTGCATAAGATGTAGTGTTTTATCTAAGAAATTTAACATAGTAATGTGATGTGTAATGACCATGTAGTAAGAACTATGGATATTGAGAATGATAAATCCTAACACTTAAACTTTAGAGGAAGACTCTTCCTCTCTTAAATGAAGGTAAACCAAAAGGGATTGGTGATAAGATTGTAATTCATAGGACTTCATTTAGTATGAATTCTACTTCAGTTGGACCTATGTGGTTGTTAAACTTCCCTGAATGTGAAATTACAATATTTTGGAACTCATGTAATTTTTTTCCTGTTTTGGTTAGCTGCTTGTTAAACTGAATAAACAAACATTAAAAGAAATCCTAAGTTAAGGAAGTTCTTCAATTTCTAAATGAAACAAATTTAGAAAAGAACTTATGGAGTGTTGGATTAGGGTTTAGCATAGTTGTAATCAAATATTAATCCAAATTAACAATGTATAAATAACCTCCTATGGGTATGTACATCTCAATGAGGTAGTTTTTATAGGATGTTGGCACACACCAACTACAGTGATGTACTTTCGAGAAGACTTGGGTCTTCTTGAGAATACAACGTTGCAGTTGATATGTGGCAACACCCTTCTGCATTGATCATCTAGATCTACACACAAATATGGACTTGAACTTAATTCTTCTCTAGGTCAAGTTAGTGGCATATTTAGGATAGGAAGTAGCTTCCAAGGGCTAAGGGTACCTTGGCACATCTGGTTGAATTAGGTCAACCGAATATGCCCATTTACCCTAAGTCTTTGTGAGTGTCTTGCTATAATAAATTATGTTTCTAACTAGGGATAGGGTTAAACCTGGGACAAGTGGACTGATGGTAGTCAGTAAAGACCATGCTTGATAACAGTGGAGTGAGGTGAAGGATGTATTCTGAAATGACGAGTATGCCGTCTAGGAATAGTGACATAAACATTATGTTGAAAATCTTTGGCCAAAGTATCGCAAGCTACTGGTTGTGTTATCCTATGTCACCTAGTTTAAAGCAATGTGATATCAGATGAATATTGGTAATAAATATTCAGATATGTTCTTTAAACAGATCACTCAGTACCCGTTTTAGGGTAGGAAAAACAAGTATATAAAGTATATGATAAGTGTTCAATACTTAAAGTTAACATAAATAGATCGATAGATTACTGAGTTATGAAATGAATAGATCGGTGGATCACCGAGTCATTTACATCTGCATATGGTTATCTTTTTGAGATTGATTGGCATGGAATGTTTGTTCTAAATAATTCTTTATTTAGAATAGAGAACATTATTAAAAAAATCCCTTGTTTCTAAAGTCTTAAAATGGGAATGTTACATTAAGGGATCAGTATATGGTGCTGACTTCCCATCTATTAAAGGAATGATCACCCATTCTTACTTTTTTCAAAGCTGATATGAGTTTGTTTATTCTTGATGTGAGACATATTGGAAATGTTCTTGTAAACCATGGGTTTATTCCAAGAAATGCTGGAAAGTTTTTAGCTAAAAAGGTGAGCACTAAGACTTTTCAGTCTCTAATTAAAGAATCGCCCCTTGAATGGTGATAACTACATCCTTCAAAACTCCAATGGGAATTGCTTTAGTCTTGTTTATCATACATAACACATTCAAATATGGTTTTAATGTGGGCCTTCCCATGTGATGACAAACATCTAAAGTAGGAACATTGAACTCTTTTCCAATGTCGATGAGGATATTACTTAGAAGTCATCCATCAACAACTGCATTTTAAGTAATCTCCTTATCATAGTCAAGGCTGTGAGGAGGAAGGTTTGCATGCAAAATCTTCCTTTCACACTCTGCTCTATCATGTGGTACCTTATCTCTCATTCATTCTCTTAGTAAGGGAATAATATTCTCTTTCCTTAACATTTTACATAAGGAATTTGACCTCATCCAAGTCATCCTTTGGAGCCTTAGCATTTTTCCTTTACTCCAATTGCCTCAATTTCTCCTTTATACATTAGATATCCCCTTACAAACTTTGAATCATGTCCATAGTTTTTTGATACACCTCCTTCTGATGAGTAGGGTCTAGATACTTTCCAAAAAAATTACCACTTCCTCTCTTGAAACTAGTGTCCTTTGTTTTGGCATCTCCCTAGCATGTGCGGCCTCTTCTCTCATTGTCATCAGTATATGTTCTAAATAACTCACATGCCACTCATGGCATCCATTGTGAATTGAACTTCTTGATGCTCACCATCCTAGTGTCTTTGTCTTTCCGGTGTTGCTTGTTCATATGATCATAAATCTGTATACACTCTTTGTAGTTACATTTCTTTCCACACCATGAGCATTACATATCAAGAAACTCATGTTTTTAATTCTCTGTAGATCCATAGTTATAATAGGTTCCTTGTGGGAATTCACTTCATCCCGTGCCATAATTACTACCATGAAATCAAGAAACCTCTTCCACGTTTCCTCCATCTTGAATTGATTCATAATGATAGTCATCATCCTTGGAACTACTTGCAAAGCTAGTCTGACACACACCAAGATCAATAGCATCATGGATTTAATCAATCAACCTGTAATCCTTCATATCATGGGTCATAGAGGTACAAATATTACAATAGCAAGAAAAATTCTTATGAATTGCATGATGTAATATAGGGCACCTATTTGCATCATGTTCCCCATGGTAAATCTCATAGTCTACTGCCATAGCATGTACAAACTTCTAGGGGAAACTATCCTTTATATGCCCTTCCACTACGCAGTCTATACACCAAATCCCACTATGAACCTCATGTGCTGAGTTTGCAGATAGCTTCTCTAACTGCTTGGCCATTGCATCAATTTGAGCCTCCAAAAAAGGACTAACACCAGTATTGACACTCCCAAAATCTTCGGCGTACAAGGAAGCTTCCAATGCCTCGTGTGATTCTGTGAAATTCTTGTGTGACAGAGTCCTTCTAAATGATGTTATCAATCCTCCAAAAAACCCATGAGCATGTTGAGAAGGATGAATTTCATAGGATATTTTAGACAAGAGAGTCTTGAAATGCATGCCATACTCCCACACACTCTTTTTCATTCCCTACTAGATTTCTTTCAGATTGGTAATGCTCTTCTTCTCAAACTCTGGGATATCTTCAATGTGGTGTATTCTACCACAGTCTAATGGGGGTCATACTTCTTATACCAACTATACACGTGTCCTTGCAACATTTTTACAAACTAACTTACCTTTCACTCCAGGGTAGTGATCCCTTTTGCATGCCATAGTAATTCACACTTTTGCACATGTTCTGCAACATCTTCAATACCCCTATAGTATAGTAAGTGAAAAGACATCTCAAAAAATACTTGGAGGGTGGTTTGGGTCCTTGTCCTATTAATCTAGATCCTTGGTTCCCTCCGGTGTTTCCTCCTCCACCAAATCCACTGGATCCACTAGGTCTTGACCCATTAGATCCACCTCTTGTAGTCAGCAAAGGACCTGAAGTGGTCATGCCAAGGGTTCCCAACGTACCACCGAACTACGCATTAATGGTTTGTGATATTATCCCACCTCCAGTTGTGTGTCCTATTGGAACCCAAATTTGTTCTCCTTTTCAGTCTGAGAAGCATCAAAGATATGGCATGAAGCTTGAAGATAGATGGATCATGGTGTGTGTCATTTTGTAGCTGGGATATGATCTAACTGGCACTCAGATTTGTGGAGAGATGGATAGCACTCAAATAGGACTTGATCTTGTCCTAACTGTTTTAGGTTGTGCCTTTCAACCAAGGTAAGAGAACCTATTTTGTAACCCTCAAATGGTGAAGGAGATGAAGATATCCCTCAATTTGTGTAAATAGTATGAAAAGGGCCTTGGGAAAATATGATCAACACTCCAAATATGACTTTCACAAGTTGTCACTTCCAGATTATGGAGATACTTTCAATGCAAGGCAAGGGTTACTGAAGACATTTTGAAATCCTGATCTGTTTTGCATACTTTAGCAAATGGATTTTGATATTTTGTGGGTATACAGGTCAAAACAGGGGTAAAACAGGGTAGGATTAGTTGTTTTGAATGATTTTTTAGGTGGGAGTTTAGATAAGACAAACCAAGGTCTTTTCCAGACTCTTTGAGGATTTCAGAAAAATATGGAGAAACTTAACAATAGAAAGTATCAAAATGGTTAATCATCCCTTCAACCAGGATATGTGCATCAAATGGAGGCCCAGATCTACACTTTTCCACACAATATTTGATCATCTATCACAAAATCTTGAGTTAGAATGAACCAATGAAGCATTTAGCAATCACTATTTAATCATGACCTAAGGTGCACCCAAAGGTTTACAAACAATCTCTGAAATCAAGGAAGGTAAAGTGATTTTAAATTTGTTTATCTCTTTATCAGATGAAATCTCTTCTGAATGTGAGATTGCAAATGCCACTAAACTATCACAAGAAATGAGACCATGTATGATCAAGAGAGATTTTAAACACAAGACTGCAACAGGAAACAAGAAACACAAATTTGAAATGCATTCTGAAATGTAAGCATTCACAAATTTTTCCCAAAGACAACACATAATAACTAAAAAATGATCAGATTTATCAGCAGTGGAATTTTTTGAAAAAATAATCTCAGAGCTTGTTAATGGCTATACATGTGCAACCAACTTAACATGATTTGAAATCTGATACAGAGAGAGTTACATGAGTTTCTCAAGTGGTCACTCAGAGAATGGGCTTCTTCCCAGATTTTCCCGTGAAATTTTTAGTTTTCTAGGATTTTTAAACTCTTCCAACCCTTTACATGAAAAATTCATGCAATATATAGCTTTCAATCTCCTTCAATCCTTATTTCCCAAGAAAATAATATGCCAAAGGATCAAATTTGTTACAAAAATTCCTCATGATTCGCAGACAGGGACGTTTAACATAACACGTCAAAAAAGTTGCCAGGTGTTTCAAAAAAGGTGAATCATTGACAAAATTTGCATCATTATCCATTGTGGAGGCACGTTTTTCATCTTCAAAGCATGCAGACCCCTTCTTTCATTATTTCATCCTTATCCCTCCAAAATTTGACTCTACAACTTTTGGATCTGATATTTCACGTTTTTGCTGGAACCTAGGGCAAAATTCATTTCAAAAGTACATCTCAGATCTTCAAATTGAATCCTCAAAACTGATTGCATTGATCCTTGAAGGCAAAAACGACATGAATTTGTCAAAAATTTGATGAAAATTGATGCAAAAATCACATCTCCAAGCTTCCTGGAGCTCAAATGGCAGCCAAACTGAAAAATGCACAGTTACCATTGATCTTCCTTTATCCTTTAATCTGAGCCCTCCACGTGTCACAATGTGATTGGAAATGGGCTTGGGATCACTTTTTGACATTTTAACACTTTTGGAAAAATGTAAAAATTTGACATTTTTCTCTGCCCCTCCGCCCTTTGAAAATGAGCTTGACACGTGTCCCAAAGTGGGCCCCATTGGAATCACGGCTCGATTCTACACATTTCCACCTTTTTTGGAAAAAGGAAATTTTTCCAAAAGATCCCCACATCTCCACCCTTCCACCCTTGATTCTTCCCTGACATGGGTCCTAGTAGACTTGCGCTCAATTTTATACATTTTATACCTATTTTGACAAAAAGGTAAAATTTCCATATTTTCCCTGCTGGCCCGCAATTGCACCTCTGACCTTGCCATGTGTTCATCTGTGATTCATTGCAAGGTTTCGGCTCATTCCTGCATTTACATATCTTTTGCCAAAAAAGACAAAAAATCTCTAAGTCTTCCGCCAATCCACATCCCCCTCCTTTGATGTAAACATGACACGTGTCCACCTGTGATTCGCTATGGAGTTCTAGATTGTTTTGTGACTTTAATCTTTTAACCAAATAAATTCAAAAAAATTCAAAATAACCCGACCACCTACAATTCCATCCTTGGCTCTGAAGCTGCCACGTGTTCCATTCTGATTCGTTGTGGGCCCTAGGCATTTTCTTTGCACTTTAACTCTTTTTCCAAAATGCCTTAAGGCACAAAAAGACCCGTTGCTTCTCATCCAATCAAAAGAGGACACATCATCAACATTAAAACCAATCAGAGCAAAGTGGAGCCATGGGACCAAATTCACCCTTTTGCTAAAAAAACAAAAAGTGATAAGTTAAAACAATTTTCCATCATCCCTCGGCCAATTAGAACAAGCCACGTCGATGAATGCTGAAGAAGAAATTGACAGGAAAATGATGCCTGTCTGACCGTCAAAACACAGAAAATGCCAAGGGATGCCCTAGAATTTGATTTTTTCACTAAGGATGACAAATTTCTCAAAATTGAACCAACTGAAACATGTTTTCAAAGAATTTTTTATCATGGAATTGGATTTTCAATGGCATACAAGTGCAAATCGATCAATTTTAAACTTCCATGATCAGGCCAAAAATAAAAATGTCAGAGACCATAGATTTTGGAAAAATTAAAGCACAAAATAGGGCACACATGCACATTTCTTTCAAATTGGTGAAAAACAACAAGTTTCTGAGCATTTCAAAGCATCCAAGCAAGAGGGGAAAGTTACAGACCACTAATTTGATAGAAAAACATTTCAGAGCATACAAAATGAAGGAAAAATTTAGGGAAAAATGGTGCAAGCTCAAAAATGGCACCAACATCGGCTCCTGCTCAGGGATGGGCACTCCCAGTGAGTGCCACAAGAACAAAAGAAGCAGACCAAGTGCCAAAAACAACCATTGGGAAAACAGAGTCATGAGCCAAAGCCACCAAAAAACTAGCTGAGAAACTGACAAAAATGGCTGCCACACACCAAGGCAAACCACGAACTGACAAAACACCAAAAACAGAGAAAAATCCAAACACTATACACTGTACAAGTTGGTAAGAAAACCTTGATTCAAAGAAAAAAAATCAAGGGGAAACCCCAAATGTCCTCCATGTTGGATATGACCATGCCAAGAGGTTATGATATGTTTTTAGCAACTGAAATATACCTCTTTTTCTTCTTTGTTTAATTTGTAAACCATCCAGTTTCTTTGAAGCTCCTCCATTGTGTTCAGGTCAAACCTTTTAACATTTTTCAAGGCTGAATCAAGGACCAAATTTCCAGAAAAAATAGCATACTTAGGAGATATGTTTTCAACAACTTCATACTCCCTGAAATCCACAAAACTCACAAAGTGATCAGTACTAGCATCTACCTGCAAAACTTCATAAGATGCATTGTTTGGGTCTTCAATAAGGTACAACATCTTTTTCTCTCCATATAACTTTACTAAGTTTCCTTCAATGGGGATAGTGGCATAAGACATGTCCATTTGGACACTCCCACCAACACTTGTAGCCCATTTCCTTGATAATAACATACCCCATTTGGCAGGGCAATCAACAATCACAACATCCAATTTTAAATTCCTCCCAGGATAAGATGCAAGTTACACCACCAGATCTTTGACACACCCAACAACTGGCACTTCCCTGGAATCCATAGCAGTACACTTTCCATACACTGTTATCACTTTGATTCCCAATTCATTCATGACCTCCAAAGGCATGACATTGCATGATGCCCCAGAGTCAAACATATAGTTATGTAACAACTTGTCTTTGATAACCAAGGTAGTGAAAAATGGATCCACGTTCAGCTGAGATTTAACCAAAGAAGTTCCTAAGTAAACCTCAGGTGGTTCCCCCAACTCTTCCAACACTTGTGGTTGTTCCAATTCTACAATGGCAATAGGAATCCCAACCTTGTTTCCAACTCTGCCTTGGGTACTCTCTTCCTCTCTGAATCCTAAATATTCAAAAGCCCTCTTCTTGTGCTCAGGAATCCTAAGCAACTCAGCAATTGGGACAAGAATCTTGATCTGACTCAAGACTTGGGCAATATCATATGGAGCATTCTTGGGTAAAGCAGCACTAGGGGAAATATTGGAAAATTCATCAGATGGTATGGAAGTATTTTCAGTTTGGGCATGGGGAGGATCACAAGTTTTTCTTGGGGGAATAGGGCCTTTACCAGATGTATTTTTCTTTGGAGTTTCTTTAGTAAGCAATGGAAATTTTGACTTGGCTTGTTGCCCCTTGGCAAGCTTTACTTCTGGTATTGTGCTCCTTCTCTTGGGCAACTACAACATTCATAAGCAACTACCTATCCTCCTCTCGAAGGAATACCCTCCATCATACTTCTTAATCATTAATGCCCTCAAGTATTCAAAATCATTATTGGGAAGCTCAAAGGCTTGTACATTATCAATTTCTAAAACATGAGAAGGAGGAAGAAGATGTACCCATTGGATACAATCCCAAAAAATAGTAGCAGTCCTAGCACTTATGACATCCATTGAAGTTTCTCCCCTTGGTGAACTTGTAGGGATCTCCATCATGCAGGCATCATCATCAATTTCATCATCAACTTCCTCTTCAATTTTCTGATCTGTTCCACATGGAGGATGGGGTAAAAAACACTTATCACACCAATCAATATCAATAACTTCCTCAACAGCAGAAACCCTAGCAGTTAGGGGATCAGGTAACACTTTTCCTTCACGTGCTTGAGGATGTCTATTTGCAGACCAATGGGTCCTTTCCCTCTATCATCAAATCTCTGATCACCTCTAGGATGATTGGAAAATCTTCATGGTTTTGTGCTTTTTCCTAACCTTGTGAAGTCTACCCAATTCCCTTCTCTGCCCCGGCTAGTTTTTATGAGATTTCTTTGACAGCCCCTGCCAAATTTTTCACAACCTCCTCCAAATCAGCACCCTTGCTAGCTTGAGGTTTTTTCAAGGTTTATCAACTTTACACCATCTCTCTTGAGAGGTTTCCCAATTGCCTTAATGTTATTTTCAATCTGCAGTGCCATGGTAAAGGCCTGCCTTAAATTAGTAGGGTTCTTGTCTCTTAAGTAGTAGGCTGCCTTCTTATCAAATGCATCTGCATATTTGATCAAGCATGACTCATCACATGGCCTCAAATTAATAGGCAGCCTTCTCAAAGTTTTGTTAAACCTTGTGTTAAAGTCATGAACTGATTCATTGGGGTTCTTCTTGATATTTTCAAATTCAGACAAGAGAAACCTAGGATCATTCTTGTCACCATATTGCAACCTAAATGCATTGTTCATTTCAGTCCAAGAATCAATAGAATTATCAGGAAGAGCCTTGTACCAATCCCTTGCATCCTCTTCTAGTGTATGAATGAAAAATTTAACATACACATCTTCATGCTCAATCTCAAAGTCCTCCATCATGTTAACAAAAAGTTTAGATGCTGATCACCAGTTATTGCATTGTTACCTTGGAACTTTGGCAATCTATTTCTTACATCTTGTGGGACAACATTTGGGTAACCATCCATTCCTCTAAAGTTTATAGGACCAAAGGTGTTAACAACAAATGGAGGTCTAGGTTGAGCCATATTGTTTTGAGGTGGTGATCTTGGAGGAGAAACAAAATGATGAGGAGTGAGAGGTCTTTGGGGAATAGAAATGTAATCTTCAAAATGGATATCCCCTATAGGATCAACTTCTTGATAAACTCTAGCAGATTTGGAAAAAATAGGGGCAGAATGAGGAGCAAGATTTTCAAAGACAAATGAAGGTCCCTCTCTAGATGGAGAATGAAAATTTTCAAGAGGAATATCTAATTCAAATCTACCTGAAGAAGAACTGCAGTCCTCAATGACAAGCCAATTAATCTCAATTTTAGTGAAAGGGAACTTCCTTCCTTGAGCTCTGCTCTCCAACCACCTTCCAAACTCTTCTCCCTTCTAACTCTGAGTTCCTTGAATCTGAAAACAACTTCTTAGTAGAGTCTCTAATGAAGAGAGATCTTCTTCCTTCCAGTTTTGCAGAGATTAGCAACACCAAAAAACAAATGACAGAAAGCTAAGACACTAGTATTTATCAAGATCAAAACAACATGGAGTCGCCACTAAGGAATTTCACCCTAGTTGTGAAAATGCACTAAAATACTCTGTCAAATACCTATCAGCACTAAAAATCTTGCCAAACTTTATAGATCAGACCTTCCTTTTCTTGAATCTATCAACCACAAATGCAAATGAAGTGCAACTACTGCTAGAAACTGATAAAATTGTAGATAGAGTTTGAAACCTTTGCATACACCTTACAAATCTGAGTATAGAATGATGCTTTAACAATATATTTGTAGACAGAACTTGCAAGAGACATTACCAGGGTTTGATATGCATTCAAATATTTCAAATATGTATGCACATGGATCAGATTGAACTAAGAATGTTGGAAGTAGATTAACCTCGACACTGGTGTGTTGATGGGCTCAAAATAATATGAACTAAGAATTAACAAATTGGTCTGGATATTGTATTCTTCATCCCCGGTAACGGTGCCACTAGTGTTGGTACCCAAATTTGTTCTCCTTTTTAGTCTGAGCAGCATCAAAGATATGGCATGAAGCTTGAAGATAGATGGATCATGGTGTGTGTCATTTTGTAGCCAGGGATATGATCTAACTAGCACTCAGATTTTTGGAGAGATAGATAGCACTCAAATAGGACTTGATCTTGTCCTAACTGTTTTAGGTTGTGCCTTTCAACCAAGGTAAGAGAACCTATTTTGTAACCCTCAAATGGTGAAGGAGATGAAGATATCCCTCAATTTGTGCAAATAGTATGAAAAGGGCCTTGGGAAAATATGATCAACACTCCAAATCTGACTTTCACAAGTTGTCACTTCCAGATTATGGAGATACTTTCAATGCAAGGCAAGGGTTACTGAAGACATTTTGAAATCCTGATCTGTTCTGCATACTTTAGCAAATGAATTTTGATCTTTTGTGGGTATACATGTCAAAACAGGGGTAAAACAGGGTAGGATTAGTTGTTTTGAATGATTTTTTGGGTGGGAGTTTAGACAAGACAAACCAAGGTTGCCAGACTCTTTGAGGATTTCAGCAAAATATGGAGAAACTTAATAGTAGAAAGTATCAAAATGGTTAATCATCCCTTCAACCAGGATATGTGCATTAAATGGAGGCCCGGATCTGCACTTTTCCACACAATCTTTGATCATCTATCACAAAATCTTGAGTTAGAATGAACCAATGAAGCATTTAACAATCACTATTTAATCATGACCTAAGGTTCACCCAAAGTTTTATAAACAATTTCTGAAGTCAAGGAAGGTAAAATGATTTTAAATTTGTTTATCTCTTTATCAGATGAAATCTCTTCTGAATGTGAGATTGCAAATGCCACTAAACTATCACAAGAAATGAGACCATGTATGATCAAGAGATATTTTAAACACAAGACTGCAATAGGAAACAAGAAACACAAATTTGAAATGCATTCTGAAATGTAAGCATTCACAGATTTTTCCCAAAGACAACATAGAATAACTCAAAAATGATCAGATTTATCAACAGGGGAATGTTTTGAAAAACAATCTCAGAGCTTGTTAATGGCTATACATGTAAACCAACTTAACATGATTTGAAATCTGATACAGAGGAGTTACATGAGTTTCTCAAGTGGTCACTCAGAGAATGGGATTCTTCCCATATTTTCCCATGAAATTTTTAGTTTTCTAGGCTTCTTTAAACTCTTCTAACCCTTTGCATGAAAAATTCATGCAATATATAGCTTTCAATCTCCTTCAAGCCTTCTTTCCCAAGAAAATAATATGCCAAAGGATCAAATTTGTTACAAAAATTCCTCATGATTTGTAGACAGGGACGTTTAATATATTTGCAACAAAAGTTTCCAGGTGTTTCGAAAAAGGTGAATCATTGAAAATTTACATCATAATCCATTTGGGAGGCACATTTTTCATCTTCAAAGCATGTAGACCCCCTCTTTCATCATTTCACCTTACACTTTCCAAATTTTGACTCTGCAACTTTTGGATCTGGTATTTCACGTTTTTGCTTGAGCCCGAACAAAAATTCATTTCAAAAGTACATCTTAGATCTGTAAATTGAATTTTCAAATTGATTCCATTGATCCTTTAAGGCAAAAACGACAGGAATTTGCCAAAAATTTGGTGAAAATTGATGCAAAAATCACATCTCCAAGCTTCCTAGAGCTCAAATGGCTGGCCAAATTAAAAAATGCATAGTTACCATTGATCTTCCTTTATCCTTTAATCTGAGCCCTCCACATGTCACAATGTGATTGGAAATGGGCTTGGGATCACTTTTTGACATTTTAACACTTTTGGAAAAATGTAAAAAATTGACATTTTTCTCCACCCCTCCGCCCTTTGAAAATGAGCTTGACACGTGTCCCAAAGTGGGCCCCATTGGAATCAAGGACCGATTCTACACATTTCCACCTTTTTTGGAAAAAGAAATTTTTTCCAAAATATCCCCGCATCTCTGCCCTTCTACCCTTTGCTTTTGATATGGGTCCTAGCAGACCTGCACTCCAAAATTTTATTTTATACCTATTTTTCCAAAAAGAAAATTTTTCCATATTTTCCCCGGGCCTGCTAGTGCCTCTGACCTTGCCATGTGTTCATCTATGATTCATTGTGGGGTTTCAGCTCATTCCTACATTTTCATATCTTTTTCAGAAAAAGACAAAAAATCTCTAAGTCTTCCACCAATCCGCATCCCCCTTCTTTGATGCAAACGTGACACATGTGATTCGTGCGGAGTTCCAGATTGTTTTGTGACCCTTTTAACCAAATAAAGTCAAAAAACTTCAAAAGAACCAACCACCCACAATTTTGTCCTTTTGAAGCCATCACATGTTCCATTTTGATTCGTTGTGGGTCCTAGGCATTTTCTTTGCACTTTAAATCTCTTTCCAAAATGCCTTAAGGCACAAAAAGACCCACTGCTTCTCATTCCAATCAAAAGAGGACACATCATCGACATTAAAACCAATCAAAGTAAAGTGGAGCCATGGGACCAAATTCACCCTTTTGCCAAAAAAAGCAAAAAGTGATAAGTTAAAACTATTTTCCACTATCCCTTGGCCAATTAGAACAAGCCACATTGTCAATGAATGTTGAAGAAGAAATTGATGGGTAAATGATGCCCGTCTGACCGTCAAAACATAGAAAATGCCAGGGATGCCTTAGAATTTGATTTTTTTGCTAAGGATGACAAATTTCTCAAAATTGAACCAACTGAAACATGTTTTCAAAGCATTTTTTATCATGGAATTGGATTTTCAATGGCATACAAGTGAAAATCGATCAATTTTAAACTTCCACAATCAGGAAAAAAGGAAAAAACACCAAAGCCCACATATTTTGAAAAATTAGGGCACAAAATAGGGCACACGTGTAAAATTTTTTCAAATTGGGGAAAAACAACTAGTTTGTGAGCATTTCGAAGCATCCAAGCAAGAGGGAAAAATTTGCAGACCACTAATTTGAGAGAAAAATGTTTCAGAGCATGCAGAATGAAGGAAAATTAGGGCAAAATGGTGCAAGCTCAAAAATGGCACCAACATGGGGTAGCACAGACTGCTTAGGTTCCACGTCCTCTGTGTGAACCTCAACTCCTTCCCATATCATCTGCCTTCATAGATCCATCACACTTGCAACGTCGCATTGACTAGTCATCTCCCTTTCATGAGCTTTGCTATACTTGATTCATATCTCCTCCCTTTCATTTTCAGCCATAATATTGGCCAAATTCCTCCACCCTATCTTCCTCTCCCAACACTCAGAGAAGTTTATCCAGCCATGGGAAATGCTTCTAAACTCAAGGTAATGACCAAGATCTTCATAGCCAAAGCAATAGTATGCAAAAATGATCCTCTAAACTCCCTCAGAAACTCAAACTCAACAAATTTTGGGAAAGAATACGTAGAAATGGCATATTCAAGAGTATAACTAGTCATCACTCTCTTCCAACAATGATCAACAACACACGTCCAAGTCAAATCTGCATCTTACAGCTTCTGATAGTCATCTTAGATCCATACGCACGATCTATAGTACCAACTCGATCTAGATGTATATATTGAAATCCATTCATATAGTTCTACTAGGAAATAGCAAAAGAATATCTCATACACCTCATGGTACAAGTTCTCTTATACTCATCCATGTGCATCAAACTCAGATCCAATGCTAAATCTTTGAGAAAACTTGTCCTTCATGCTCTTGAACCATGTCTCAACACTTTCCAAATTCATACGTTCTATCATCATGCATCACAAGAATAAAGATGCATGTCATTTCTCACAACAACTTCAAAAATATGTCTCGGAAACAAAAACCAAGATGTATTCATTTTTATACCCTTAAATTAACAATAGAATCCCATGCACATTGGCCTATCACCCAGTGGGCACTGAGCACTCAGCCGAGGCATGTAGAGGAACCGATTCTCTCCTTTACATGAGTCTTGTGAGAATGCATCATCTAATGAAAGATAATTAAATATAGAAGGACAAAAAATATCTATACAACATTATAAGAACCTAGAACTAGTTTTCATCTCATTACATCCAAAAAAGAGAAATAACAAGAAACATATATGTAACTGGTCCATTCATAAAGGAAATGCATAAGGAATATACTCATGAACATGTATATGGTTTATAATAGAGCCTTATATTCATATTGATGGATTCAATAACCACATTGCATCCCTTGAGGTCATAACATACCCTCATATAACCATACAGAGCTAAGTCATGCACCAGAACTACACTATGTTCATCACATTACAAACATGATTGCAGACTCATCCCTATAAATGTGTCATCACTCCCAGAGTTATCCTAATCCCTAACCCCTAGAACCCTCCATTATATTTTTATAGAGCTTTACCTCTCTTCAAATTTTCTTTTCTTCTATCGGGTGCTTGTATTTATAACCTTAATAACCACCACCATGCATTTCTAAAGTTATAGATTGGTTGCCAAGTGTTGAAGTTGTCCTCCATGGGAACATGTGTTCCCAGATCCAAGATCTCCACTCTTTGCAATGATGTTCTTCTGGAACCTTCCATTGTATGTTTGGAATATTCCCTTTTTATCCTCTAGTCGCTACGCTGACACCTTATCCATAAAGGTCATGATTTTCTCGTGTGTTTCCTGGGATGCCGAATATGGATAAGTCAAAAAATTATCTAGCCTTGCATGCACGCATCATGTGTTATAAAAAACCCTTCTATAACCTTGTCCTTCATTTCTTTACCTTATGTTCCCTTATTTAATTAGGTCTCACCTTCCTACATGCCTTCTTGCACTTAGCTAAAATTCTAGGACCCAACATCACCCTAACCGGTGCCGGTCTCCTGGACCGTCACTGGTTCTCCTTGACCGACATCAATTTTGATTAACTGATTTTGATCACCTTAGTCTTGACCAATTTCATCTATAGCCAATCGATGTCAACTAAACCTTGACTGACATCGGTCTCTATCGTGACCCCCAAAACTGAAATCCCCTCCTCTATTTCTTGAAAATTAACAAAAAAAACAACCTACAACCCTACTTAATCCCAAACACTTACACCCAAAATTTTATTTCTCCCCCTACTTAGCCTATATTTGACCTCATCCCCCCAGATTTCATCTATTTTTCACCCACATTTCAAAATTAACATTCCAACCCAAAATTTCTTCATTGTAAAACACAATTGGAGCAGATAACAAGCTAGAAAACACCTTCTACCTCATCCCGATGGTGTCTACATGATGGCATGTCTAGCCACTGCACCGGTGGTCCACCCATCACCTCTCCCACCTCTACCATACCAAAATATACCTCTAACCTCTCCACAAATCACATGTCTCCAACTTCTCTAGTGAACCCGTCTACCTGGCTCATCTCACCAATTAGTCACCTCCACCTCAGCTTGATACAATATCTTGTCTTTTTCCTCCCCAAAAAATGCACGAGTCACTCAGCTTTGTCATTTTCTCAATATCAAAAATAATAATGATTCCATAAAATATGTAATTTCAACTTTATAACCCTAACCCAACATGACCAACATCGGTCATACCAAACCGACATCAGTTTCCTTATAACCAACATTGGTCATTTGTCAATACCATGTCCTACACATTTTTCCTATTTTGACCTAACCTCATTATTGTCCCATAATTTTGGCATTACCAACATGTCATAGACCCTACCCATAAGCCTCAACTACCCATACAATTCCTTAATTGTGTTTAGGGATTTGTTATTTTACCTATACCTTGGCCTTACTTGTGCCACGACCTATTTACCTGGACCTGGCCTACTTTTTCTGACCATTGAACTTGTGTACTCGTTATACATTGTGATGTTGTTACGTATGTTTTTTTAGCTTAACAACCATACCTTTCCTATTGTCATGTAAGTACATTCTTTGGTAAGTACCTAACATATCTTCAGTTATCTCTATTTTCTTTCAGTAAGATTATCATTCCTCTTAGTAATTTATTTTTCTATACATCCGTACACCTCCTTCCTCCCACCAACCTATCACTTTACCATATCTATCCCTTTCACATATCTTCACCCTCTCCTAGTCATCCCTGAGTCATTAAGGCCATTTTACGACCTCATCTTCACCATTTCCAGCCTTTGAAGTAATTATAGAGAGCTTGGAAACTAGTCTCTAAGAGCCTTTTGCTAACTACCCCCCACCAACGTCGGTTAGGCAACTAATGTCAAACATCCTGCCAAACTAGCATCGGTCACACAACCGATGTCAGTTACTATGTTTGATAACATATCTCATACCAGCGAGCTCATACCCATTCCCTAATAGCCCAAAATCACTCTTAATCTTTACCAGATCATACCCAATGCCTATACTAGACCTGTAACCCAATACCAACCCATCACCTAACCCATTTTGACCTCAATCACCTTTTATTTTACCTTTCTTATTTATTTTTCACAAGATACCTAAATCATTTCAAATTTCAATAATATTGTTATTTCATGTTTATTTTGGATAGCATTAATACTTTTATATAAAAATGGATTGACAGCCTGTTCAGGAAGCATCATGCTTCCCAGATCTATCTTCTACTAGGTA
This sequence comes from Taxus chinensis, assembly GCA_019776745.2. Lineage (NCBI taxonomy): Eukaryota > Viridiplantae > Streptophyta > Pinopsida > Cupressales > Taxaceae > Taxus > Taxus chinensis. The sequence goes on along the minus strand of CM034157.1, from coordinate 381,565,668 downwards.
GTCCACTCGTTTTTTATTTAACTCTATCGTGTGGTATTGTTTTGTATTTTACAGGTAGTTCCTCCTAGCCAAAAGGGACCTCTCATAATCATCATTGGATCAGGAAATTAGAACGCATGCACAACCTTCAACCGACACCAAAAATAGGTATTCCTCCTTGGCCTATCACCCTCTATCTGTTTCATTACTTTGTTAAGAACCTGATGAAACAAGTTCCACCCCTTAACAAATTTCTAATCCATAGGGAAATTATCCCTAAAATTCAATTACTCCTTCATTCAAGTAGTTTGTTCCTACAAACACCTCAGGTTTTGATTACCGAGCTGAGTTTTCCCATGAATAAAAAAGATATAAAAGAAATAAGAAGCAAATACTACAGGCTACTATAACTTCAGATCCTGCCATAATGATGGTATTGTCCACATATAACCCTGACATAGATACCATGGAATACATCTATGTTGTAACCAAATTTGTACAACCAGAGAATTAAATGGTTTCCAGTGACTACGACGAATTCACCCTTCAAATAGATTTAATCATAATTAAACCTTGTGATAAAATAAATGTATTAAAAAGGAATACTGATGTGGTATACATAACATTTATAAATTCAGATAGAGAACAATAAGTTGAATGATAAAATTCAAAAGTTATAGGTAGACCTAGAAAATGAGAAAGCAAATAGAAAAGCAGAAGTTAATAAAACCATTGAATTGGAGAAGAAGATAAAATCATCTACCTCTATGACTATATTCATTTCAAATGAACAGGCATAAGTGGAACAATTGTAATTTAATTTTAAAATTTGTTCCATTTGTTGCAATCTTAATTTTTTCATACAAGGCATGTACCAAGAAAGTTGAATGAGGAATAGTGTTATTTTTCATTTCAATGCATACTGGTTTGTAAAACTAACAAACATTTTATGTTAATGCTTTGTAATTGTAGATTTATGAGAAACATAAGTGTTTTTGAATATATTATATGAACATCTATATCATGTGATATCCATCTCATGAGTGTTTTTTAAAAATTTAAACAATGTATTTCTATTTTGAAGAAACAAATCAAAGCAATGTATTTCAAGTTTCATTCCTAAGACTACAGTCTGACACAATGTTTCTTAAAAAATAAAAATAAGGAAAAATATATTATCATAACAATATACTAAATATTTGAATATATTAATTCTTATATGAACATCTATATCATGTGATTTCCAAAAATGAAAGATTCTAATTTAATGATGGATCGTCTCTATTTCTTTCTTGACCAGATATCTGACTCTCACTTTGTCAAAATTCAACTACTGTAATAGGGTCATTTGATGTATTTGTGCCATTTTTTTCAGCCCCTCTCATTTCATTAATCAAATTCCATACTGCCAAATTCCTGTTATAGGGAAATTTATTCACTTCATACCATGATGTGTAAATTCTCAAACAATTTTCCAAATTTTTGTCAAGCTTGTTTTGTAATTTTGATTTTATAAAGGTCAATGCACTAAAAACTCTCCCATCTTGAATTGAACCCAAAATCATTGTTTGGCATAGCTCAGCTAATGAGAAAAAATTAGACATGGTTTGTTGTAAAATAGTAGTTAACCCATTTTTTTCCATAGTCAGGTTATTACTCCACACTCTAAGGGATTATCCAAATATTTGAATTACTTAATCATTGGAGAGGATCATTCATGGTATTGATCAATCAAACTATCCTCACTTAAAATACCTAGAATATTCATTTCATTGATATCAACTAGCTTACAAAAATGTTTAATCAATGTATTCAACCTCTTTTAGTAGTCTTCCTCCAAATATCTTTCATTTTGGACAGAAATCCAATAGGTGGGATTTACTAAAGCCATCACTTCAAGTAAATCATCCCTATTAAATCATTCCCTTATTTATTATAGTAGGTAAACTACAATTTCTCTTAACTTTCCCCTTGTTGATGATACAATGTTATCAAACAACGGCCCTGTGACATTTACCATCTCAACCTTACTGGTTATTACTTAAACATGTGCATTGGTATCTCATATCCATGTAGAGAAGCAAAAAATTCCCCAAAATTTTTGAAATTTAGAAATCTACTTGAATTTCCAATGTTTATCAAATCATTCCAACCATCAAACTTTAGACCTAATAAAGTAGATTCATCGACAAACAAATATTCTATTTCCATACAAACTCGTTTCCTCAAACTAGAAAAATAAGCAATATAGATAATTATTTATTGGGATTGTTTAATTAAATGATACATTTCATCTAACATAGGAAGGAGACAACACAAAATCATAAATGACTTTATATCATTCAAACGATGTATCAAATCCTGGGCCTTGTCCACTTCCATGTCGATTCTGCCACATCACTCCTAATAAGGATTGGTACTCATTGTACACCTTATGAACCGGTTAGTACAATGAGATCCATCTGGTGTTGACATCCTTTAACATTTTATGCCCATTTTTTAGTCCTAAAATATTTGGAATTCCATTAATATTTTAGGACTAAGATAGAAATAAGCATGCATCTCTCGAACAAGTTCTTCAACTTTTACTACAGGTTTTAATTTGTCAACTATTTTGTAAGCTAGATTCATTCTATGAGCCATACAATGAATGAAAATCATATACATGAAATGAGATGTTTATATTATTACATACAGGCCATTATGATGACCTTACACTATATATGCCCCATCCACCCCTACACATACCAGCTTTGATGCAATTATAGCATCATCCATGCCACTGATCTCCTTCAAAAAAATTATCACCAATTCACAAAGGTTTTCAGCATTGGATTTCTCTCTCATCTTGTGAATGGAAATTAAGTTAGGCTTTCTCACATAATTTTCAATAGCATAAACATTTATACAGAACCGAGCATTATTATCTACTATTGTAACCTCATCAATAAATAAAGACATGTTTCATGGAGACTTCAGTTTCTCTTTCAAGTCTTCTTTCTCAACCATAGCTATGCATTTTTCCCAATCCCAACCACTACTTTTAGACTAGTAATAATGAGTAAAGTGTGGGACACCAAGAAAATATAACATCTTGCTTGTTCAGGAAAATATGTTATAAGATGACAATTTTTAAGAATGTGAAAAATTAGAGCTAACTGAACTGTTTTACCTAAAAGACAGTTTTGAATGATCTTTTTGAATTGAGAGTTAATTTTCCCTCAATTCACTATAAATATTATTTCAATTCTCTTGTGATCTTAAAATTATTTTTCATACCTAAAATGTAAACAATCATACGCATTTTTCCATCTAGAAACATTTTTCTTAACACCGTCTACAAATTTCTTATCATATATATTTTCTACATGCTTCTCAATAGTATCTAACTTAAGTTGCATTGTCTTGTCCCTGCCTAATTTCTAGCTACAAATTTTGTGTTTGCATTATTTGGGAGGTTCATGTTTATTCTCATTTTCAATAGGTTTGATAAATGGATACTTAGAAACCCACTCTAACCTAAAACTCCTTCCCAAGTCCCATTTTATTTCCTTTCTCTTGCTTCTAGAAATAGGTGTCACCTAAGTATTTTCCATGGTGGAATTTAAATTTCATTGAAGGCCAGAAGTTTCACCTCCAACATTCGATTGGGAAGGTGATGTAGTGTCAAATTCATTCAATTGGGTAAGTGATATAGTGTCAAACTCAACTTCATTCAATGGAATGTCTTCAAGGGAGGCATTACATTTTCGCTGTCATTGAAAACATCATCCATTAAATCAAAAATGAATTGATTATGAGTTTCATTTTGAATGTAATCATTATCCCTTGATTATGCTAGTCTTGCTAGAGAAGGATGGGTTTCCTTAGATGGTTTCTCAAAATAAGATGTTATTTTTTGAAGGCCATTACCACTACCAGGAGGGGTTGGAATAGATTTTTTTACCTAAGCTTCCTTTTTTAGTTATCATTTTCCTTAATCTTGTATGGAATTTTGAGTTGTGGAGATCAATTTCTTCACAAATAGCATGTTTTACAATTTCAAGGTTTACACAGTAACCGGCATCCATCGACTGACCGATCGGTCACCTGGGACTAATCGGTAGCATCGAGTTACCTGTTCTTGAATGATTTTATTTATAACATGGGATTAGATCTAACATTTGATTAAAAGGTGATCTAATTTTTATAATTGCATAGCTATGATTCCATAATTTTATATATGTTTATATAAGCTAGAAAGCTAGGGTTACAACATAAGAAGTGAGAATAATTGTGAGAATGGTAAGAAGGAATTCTTGGAGAGAGTTGAGAGAAGCTTGTTTGAGGAAAATTACTGTACATTCATGAAAGGTGTGGAAGATTGTAGATCTTCATTGTATATCCTCTGGAATAATATATTGGTTATTTCTTGGTGAATGTAGCCCACACTGGGTGAACCACGTTATATTTATTATATTTTATTCTGGTTTAATTTCCGTATTTATTGCTTGTATAGTTAAATATGATATAATATTTGTACAACCTTATGATCTAACCCCAACAACTCATATCAGGCCTTTGTTTGAGGGTTTTTTGTGTTGAGATATTTACTCACAGAGGGATTTCTGATTGAGTGGGAGCACAACAATGGCATAAAATAATAAATACAAAGTGGAGAAATTTGACGGATGTAATTATCAATTATGGAAGATGCAGGTGGAATATTATTTGTATCAGAGAGATTTATATTTACCGTTGGATGAGAAGACAAGGCCTACAAATATGACTGATGAAGAATGGAATATTCTTGACAAAAAGGATCTGGGATCTATAAAGTTGAGCTTGGCAGCATCTATAGCTTTGAATATTACTGAAGTAACAACCACAGTAGATTTAATGAAAGCTTTAGCTAATTTATATGAAAAACCAAGTGCTTCGAATAAATTTTATTTAATGAAGAAATTATTTAATTCTAAAATGCAAGAAGGTGGATCTGTATTAAATCATTTGAATGAATTATCTTCTATTGTAAATCAATTAAAATCAGTTAATATTCCATTTGAGGATGAAGTGAAAGAACTTTTATTCTTGTGTTATTTGTAAGATAGTTGGGATAACTTGGTAATGGCTGTTAGTAATATAGCTTATGCTACTAATATTTTAAAGTTTGATGATGTGGTTAGTATAATCCTTAATGAAGAAATACGAAGAAAAAGTATAGGAGAATCATCATCTGGAAATGATTTGAATGTAGAAATTAAAGGAAGAAAAAAGGAGATATCCAAGAGCAATAATAATGGGAAATCAAAGTCAAAGAATGGAAGATCTAAATCTAGAGGTAAAGGAATAACCTACTGGAATTATGGAAAGAAAGGACATGCGAAGAAGGATTGTTGGTTCAAGGAAAATAAAGAGATTGTACCAGATAAAGGTAAAGAGGCAAATGTTGCAACAGAGGTAATGCATGATTCCCTTATTCTCTCCTTGGATAGTAAAATAGAATCATGGGTTTTAGATTTAGGAGCGTCCTTCCATCCTACCCCTAATAAGGGTTATTTTAGAAATTATGTGCATGGTAATTTTGGGCATGTTTATTTAGGAGATGATGAAGCATGTAATATTACTGGTAAAGGTGAAGTTCATCAGAAATTCCATAATGGAAATGCATAGATATTGAAAGATGTGAGGCATGTGCTAAGCCTCAGGAGAAATCTAATTTCTGTAGGACAACTAGGTGAAGTTGGTTACATGGTCACATTCATAGTCAATTCTTGGAAAGTTTCTAAGGGATCTCTTGTTGTGGTAAGAGGTAAGAAGGTAGGGACATTGTATTTGTCTACCTGTATTACTTATTCCTTTTATGTTCTATCTACTTCAGATTCAGATGCAAGCATGTGGCATAATCGGCTATGACATATGAATAAAAAGGGAATGCATATCTTAAAGGAAAAGGGTAAGTTATCATATTTGAAAGATGTAGATCTTGATTTCTATGAGCATTTCATATTTGGAAAGCAAAAGAAAGTGAGATTTATTAAATTTGGGGCAAAAAAGGAGTAGAAATTGGAGCTTGTGCACTCATATGTGTGGGGACTAGCCCAGGTAGCTTCTCATGGAGGATCCCAATATTATGTGACTTTCATTGATGATTCCACAAGAAAGGTATAGGTTTATTTTATAAAATGTAAATCTAGTGTTTTGAGACTTTTAAAAGATGGAAAACCCTTCTGGAAAATGAGACTAATTTAAAGTTAAAGTGTCTTCGATATGAAAATGGTAGTGAGTACTGCAATAAGGTTTTTCAGTTATTATTGTTCAGTGAATAGAATACATAGAGAAAGAATGGTTCCTAGAACACCATAAGAGAATGGTGATGTTGAGAGAATGAACAGAACTATCATGGAACGTGTAAGAAACATGAGGATACATGTTGAATTACCTTGCATTTTTGGGCAGAAGTAGTAGATACGATAGTGTATTTAATCAACCATGGGACTTCAAGTGCATTAAATGGTGGAATACTAGAGGAAGCTTGGACTAGAAAAGAGGTAGATATTTCTTTTCTTAGATTATTTGGTTCAAAACCTTTTGTGCATATTGATAAAGAAAATAGGAAGAATTTCGATGCTAAATCCAAGAGACGTACTTTTTTTGGTTATGTATTTGGTGATTTTGGATTCCATTTTTGGGATTTAGAAGATTCTAAGATGGCTAGGAATCATAACATTGATTGGAATGAAAAGAGAATGTATAGGGATCAAGTTTTGATACCTAAGAATGAACCGAGTGAAGAGTTTGTAGAAGAAAATGCATTCTTAGATTTAAAACAATCATCTACAAGTATCGGTGTTGGTCAGGGTGATCGTTGTCTGCCGGAGCAGGACCGACATGGGTTGGGTGAACTGACGTTGACTACAGGTGAACCGGGTGTCGGTTAAAGGTGATCGGCATCGATCACTGTCAAAAGTAGATACTAATTTACATGATGTATAGATTGAGTCTCACGCACCCCAAATTTCTGTAAGAAGGTCATTACGGGTAAGTAAACCTATAGAAAGATTTACACCTTTCTTATTTTTATCTATTATTTACTGATAGTGGTGAACCTGATATTTTTGAAGAAGCAATGCAGCAGGATACCCACATGGAGTGGGAGCATGGCATGAATGAGGAGATGGACTCCTTGGAAAAAAATCAGACATGGGATTTAGATAAGTTTCTAGCATGAAAGAGAACATTGCAGAACAAATGGGTTTACAAGATCAAGGAGGAAGAGGGTGGACTGAAAAAGATACAAAGAAAGGCTTGTGGTAAAATGGTTTGCACAAAAACCAGGTATTGATTTTGGTGATATTTTTTCTCTTGTAGTAAAAATGACTTCCATACGTATTGTTTTGAGATTAGTTGCAGTAGAAAATTTGTACATAGAACAGCTTGATGTTAAGACTGATTTCCTTCATGGTGATTTAGATGAAGAGATATACATATATATATATATATATATGAAGCAGACATTTGGTTATGAAGTCAAGGGTAAGGAGAAACTTGTGTGCAGGTTGAAAAAGAGCTTGTATACGCTCAAACAAGCTCCAAGGAAATGGTATATAAGGTTTGACAGTTTTATGCATGAGCATGGTTATATGAGATGTGAATTTGACCATTGTGTTTATTCCAAGAAGCTTGAAAATGGAAGCTATATTATTTTGTTACTGTATGTGGATGATATGCTTATTGCGGGATCTAGTATGCAAGACATTGTTGAGCTTAAAGAAAAGTTAACTCATCCATTTCCAATGAAGGATTTAGGAAGCTGTAAAGAAAATCCTTGACATGAAAATTCATTGAGATAGGAAGAATAGGAAATTTTATTTGTCTCAGGAAGATTATATCAATAGGGTGTTGAAAAGGTTTAAAATGTAGGATTCAAAACCTGTTAGTACACTTATGGTTGGACACTTCAAATTAAGAAAATATCAGTGTCCTACATCACATGAGGAGGTTGAGTACATGGCACGGGTTATATATGCTTCAGCAGTTGGAAGTTATATGTATGCAATGGTTTGTACTAGACCAGAAATTACATAGGAAATGGGAGTTGTGAACAAATTTATGGCTAATCCAAGTAAAGAGCATTGGAAAGAAGTCCAATGGATACTCAGATATTTGAGAGGGACATCATGCATGCATTTATGCTATGCAAGGTCAAATACTTCTTTACGTATCTATGTTGATTCACATATGGCTAGATATTTGGATGGTAGGAGAATCACTACTAGATATGTATTCAGATTAGGTGGCATGACAATTATGTGGATTTCGAGATTGCAAAAGATTTTGGCCTTGTCTACTATAGAGGATGAATATGTTGCAACTACAGAGGCTAGCAAAGAGATGATATGGATGAGCAAGTTCATCGAAGAGTTGGGAAAGGAGCAAGAGGATTACATATTATACAGTGATAGTCAAAGTGTGATTCGTCTGGAAAAGAAGTCACCATTTCATTCAAGAACAAAACACATTTAGTTGATATATCACTTCATACAGAAGGTGTTGGAGGATGGGTAGCTGAAACTAGAGAAAATTCATACAAATGAGAACCCTGCAGATATGCTAATGAAGTCGTTGGAAAAGGAGAAGTTAGAGCTTCACTTCAACTTCTATTGGTCTTCAAGTTTGAGACTTGAAAAGGAAGAAACAAAGCTAGGAAAGGACCCAACGATGGAGTTGTACGGTACAGTGCAGTAATTTATCTCTAAGTGGGAGATTTTTGAGATTTGTGAGCTCAATTGCTTCACAAATAGTATTTTTTACAACTTACAGGTTTACACAGTAATCGTATCAGTCGGTTGACCGGCGTCAATCACCTGGGACCAACCGGCATCGGTTGGGGTAACCGGCATTAGTTACCTGTGCATGAATGATTTTATTTATAATGTGGGATTAGATCTAACCTTTGATTAAAAGGTGATCTAATGGTTGTAATTGCGTAACTATGATTCCCTAAGTTTTAATATGCTTATGTAAGCTAGAGATATAGGGTAGGGTTAGAAGTGAGATTGATCATTATTGTAAGAAAGAATTCTTAGAGAGATATTAGAGAAGATTGTGTGAGGAAAAGTACTATACATCTGTGAAAGGTCTGGAAGATTGTAAATCTTCATTTTATATCCTCTAGAATAATATATTGGTTGTTTCTTGGTGGATGTATTCCACACTGGGTGAACCACATTATATCTTGTGTATTTTACTTTGGTTTATTTCCATATTTACTGTTTGAATGCTTAAATCTTGTGTGTGTGTGTGTGTGTGTGTGTGTGTGTGTGTGTGTGTGTACAGTTGGTGTGATCTAACCCCAACAAGGAAAAAATTCTAGTTAGCAGAGCTATGGGATGAAAAATGACTAAGATATTACATTTTCATGACATTCGTAATACCGTAAAATCAAAAAAATACATAAATAACTTACAAAACTTATAAGCAGATAAAACAATGCGATATGAAAGAAAATAAGTTTCAAATAGACTCACCTATACAATAGTAAAATACCAGGATAATTTTTTTTTTTTTGACTTACATTTCTCACTACACACAACACAACATGGGCTTCAAGTACAGAACTCGACTCACATACGACAATCACAAAAATCATCGACTCACATAGACACACGAAAATGACATAGGCATGTTGACGCTACACTTTTCCCAATGGAAGGTTACTAGTAAAGACCCAACCACAAGAACATGGCTTCAGGAACAGCGAACCCACAACACGTCATTTCCTTAAATGTATTTTTGGTTAAAGTTAACATTCCAAGGACATTATGAGCAAGGATAAATTTTCTCGTTTGTCCACCTACATTTTCTTAAGTTTATTCCGCGGTTGAAAATACAATTCGACCTTCTCAAGTTGGCTTCTTATACTTTATATAAATTTCCATAACTGACATACATATTTGGCATAAATCAAATTGCATACAAAGTACTTAATTATCTTATTATTATGTAAAAATATTCTTCTCCAACGTTTATTTGATGTCTACAGTTTTACCCTTACAACTCAAGCGAAAGTGACTTGATGTCCAAAACGCAATAAAAGGATTTGACGGAGATTTAGATACAGGGCAGCTTTTCACCAAAAATATTTCTCGATTCACACTATATTTATTTCCCTACCATTGTTATTATAATTTGAAAACTTATTGAATTCCTATAAGATATATATATATATATATATATATATATATATATATATATATATATATCTTTTGTTTTCTCAAAGTTTGGTCGCACCAAGGTAACTTATATTCTTTGCAACGCATGATAAAGTTTAATTAAGTTATAAGGACTCCAAGATTGACCTTAATCCTAATCTCCAATCTCGTGTGCAGCATTTATATAATATGCTCTTACATCGCACTAAGATCTCGTTCTTAGCGTTGTTTTGAAATCAGGAGTTACATAAGCATTTGACTAACATCTTGAAGGGGTACATGACCGGAAGAATTGTAACTATACATGAACCACGTTCAAGAAAATACCAAGATGTTATTTTGATAGAAACCAAGGTAGCACCGCTGAATCGTTCCTTCGAACAATGACTCATAAGGTGACTTCTAAGGCGGTCTTCAACACTCAGCCTGGTGTCGGACCTGAAGAGAGGACATTCTTCTCGCGATTACCAAAACTAGAAGGAAACCGCATACTCTGGATAGGTTGGACCATGTCATTCCTAAAATATGGGTTCACGACAAGTTCTCTAAACCTAATGACTATGACGGTAAACTCCAACTAGGGGTCTTATTTACCTAAACTAGGAGGTTCCATCGAGTGCAAAGTTTAAGTTGATCCTACGGTTTCAATTTCTTCTATGGTAAAAAGGATCACACAAGCAGGCAAGCTATGCACGAATATTTTATTAAGGTTGAGTGTTCCCATTATAACTCTTTATTATGTTTGCAAGGTAAGAAGATAACCCAGTAAATTAATTTAATCGTTTATTGAATACTGAGAAAATACTACAATATATTAACTTCAATTTCAATTTACTATATATAAATCAAACCCTTTTTTTTTGCCATACACAACTAAGAATCAAATTGAACTGGTGATTAGATGCACATTTCCTAAGTTATCCCTAAAACTAGCATCTCATGCATATTAACAAATTTCAATTATAACTTTTCTGTAACAAGAGACTACATTAGACAGTTATTCATTTTACAATGACCTATAAAAATTACAATAATAATAATTAAATTACACATCACCTTTTTTCGTCGTCATTCTTCCATCCTGCAAAACCCACGTGAGCATGATATCAGTGATAAATCGCTGGCATGGCATCCACCCTAATCAATCATAATTATCATTTTTCAGTTTCCCATTTACATCTGACAATAATTACAATTTGCAATCGAAATAAAAAGGTCTAGAAACATGTATTCATTGCATTTCATTTTTCTTCATTTTATAAACCTAGGAGAGAGAAAGAGAAAGGGAAGAGAGAGAAAACATCATTTTGTCAAAAGTTCTAATTCACACAACAGATTCACTATAGGGTTTTAAACAGTTATTTACATGTGTTATAATTTTCCAGGGTGGTTTGGCAACCCCACGAGGATCCGGAGCTTTCTATTTTTACATTTTCTTACTAGATACAAAACGTACAAAACGGGCTCGGAGGCTAAGAAACTGCTTCCAAAGGTTATCTTCCAATGAGAACGCACTCCATGATTAACTTTCTACATGTCCCCAGATATACCAAGAGTTCATAGCAACTGACGGAATTGAAAAAGAGCGAACGGTTTGCGTTTGGCGGCTAGTTTTCCGGGGCCACTGGTCGTAGTTCACCCAGTTGTAAAATGACAAAAGTTAGCTCGAGGGCCCAGAAAACCACGTCCAAAACAACGTTCAATGGAGGAGCACAACGAGACATCTCCTACTAGTTCCTCTATATAAGGAGAATTCATCAGAGTCGACGGGATTGAGAACTAGTAAACCATTTTCAAACGGCGACAAGTTTTCTGGAGCGACAAGACGAAATTGGTCCAGTTTGACCTCGTCAAACTGCGACCGGAGGCCTACAAAATGGCTTCGCCAAACTATCCTGAAAAGTGCTCTTTCCTATACTGAATGTTCCATGCATTTGTCTAGTATAAACGCTAGAGGTTTGCGAAGACGGGAAGTGATTTCTCTTTCCAGGTTTCAAATGGCGGTCCAAAACGAAAGCCAACTTTCTAGTTTTAACAACTTTCTACTGTTGTAAACCAGTGTAACAGGGATCCTATAAGAGCGTCAAAAGGATGTCATATGATCATTTTCAGGTCAAACCAAAGGTCAAGGTGACTCCTCGTATACCAAGGTACACGAATGAAACTTCACATCTCATTTCCAGAGTTGTGAAGGGTACTTAGTGAGTCTCCAAAAATTGCAAAATTTAACTATTTAAAACAAGGAGAAGGTCAACTTTATCAATGGGGAGTCAAATTCGTCTGGTCGATAAAATGATATTGGAGTGATCAAGAAGGGTAAGAGTTTTCTAAATCATCTCGAAGTGAGGGTGATAGTTCATGTTTTAAATTAGACGAGTTATAATGACATCGTGAGTTACGACACGACAATTTATTGTTTTGCAACGAGTTGAAGGGACATTTAGCTGTATTAAAAATCCTAATAACTTTAAATTCTATTTAGTTGCAAAAGAGAACTAAAACATGAGAATTATGAGAGGTAAGGGAAGAAGAACCATGCCTGGAGAATGAAGTCGGTCGAAGCCGCAGGCTTGGGTTCAGTCTCTTGCTTGGGCACTTCGTCAACCAGTCCACGAGCGTCCTCAACTCCACCATTTTGCATACACGTCTACTAGGGAAGTTGCATTGCAAACAAAAACATCTTGTTTTCTATGCCTTGATGGTTTTCCATGCTCAGATTCTAAAGCTCTTATTTTTGCAAATGCGGGGAGGATGCTGACAGAGGTTGCAAATCTAGCTTTACACGTACCCATTGCATTTGCTTGAAGGTTTCCAAGGCCTTTTTAACCAACTCATTTTTATTTTTATTTTTACACCTCCTGCAATCATTGCAGCCCATAAACCACATTCCTTTCAGGCATTGTCGAACCGTTTACATGCTTGCACATTTTTACACATTCTTGTGTGCTCATCAACACACCAAGATCTAACATAATGATTAATTCTAGGCAAATCATGATTCTACAAGAGGCACTCATGCCATCTGGGTATTTATAACCCTCATGCACTTTCAAACATGCATGGCTGAAAGCCAATTAAACAAAAATGAAGCTTACATGGTCATGGTCTATGTTCCATAAGACCACATCTCTTTGAGGCATTCTGTCAAACAGTTCACAGGCCATTTTACATTCATCCATTTTGTGCATATGCTTGCCATCATGGCATTCCATGAGACAACATTTCTTTGAGGCATTCTATCAAATGCATTTGCTATGTGCTTTTTTTTCAACATACCCATTTTTTGCATATCCCACTATCATTGCAGTCCCTGGAACTACATTTCTTCCATGCATTTAATCAAACAGTTCACATGCTTCCACGTTTTCACATATGCATCTACCAAGGCACTTGCAACTTCAACATCTGACAAAAAAGGATTTATCTTCCATGCACTGAAAGGAGTCCATGCAGTTCTGGCTCATTTTTTGACACAGGCTGGAAAGAATTTGTTGGCAAATGAAAATTTGCTGATTAACTCGAGACCTATTTTTTGGAAGTTTCAAAGGTGAAACAAAGACATGACTGTCCCTAAATCATTGAAATCCCCCACATTTTTTGTACGCATTTAGCAAACAGTTCGCCCTGCTCCCACATTTTCTAGTTCTTTCACGTTGACTAAACATGAAAGGTGCCTCCAAAGGAATTTTGCTTAATGGGAGCAACATCTGACGAAAATTATCATGTCCCTTATGCATTGAAACAAAAAACCTCCCATGCTTGGCAAGATCTGGCGCAGGCTGGGAGGATGTTGAAACCAGGTTGTGGAGTTTAGTCATTAAACTGCCAGCCACCCTCCCCAATCCCTTCAAGGTGGCCCCTTCCAAAAACCAAAAGGATGACAACCCTAACGCCACAAAGTTTTCTCGCCCTTCTTTTGCCCTAATCCGCCCCCAGCAAGAATCACAGGTTTTTCTTAATTTTAAAACTTTAATTTTAATTAATATTTTTATTTTTGTTTGTTTGTTTTAACTAAATAGGAATACAAACCCTGAACGAGGTAAAATATTTATGAGCAAAATTAATGATGATCGCCCTATTCATAATAACAACACAAATTTATTATTAATAATAATAATAATCGCACCTCAACATTATCAATTATAATATTATTATAAACATTATTTTTATGATTTTACGGCTAAACAATGATAATAATTATTAATCCTATTAATGTCGACGACCCGACAAACTCGAAGAGCCGAGAACCAATTTTTCCTTTAACCGGATAGTCATCCATGACGCTACGAGGTCCACAGTTGGGGTGTCGACAACGACTCGAAAGGCAAGAAGGAGAGGGAAGGTGAAAAATATTCACTGTGACCTGGACAAGGTCAACAACGGTCAACGAGAGCACATGCACACCAGTCTCCCAGGCTTAGAAACAAGGTCGTCATGCCAGGAATAGGGGGAACATCTTCATTCAAACATCCAAGTACCCCTTGAATCTATCACGTGGACATTGTCTGTTAAACAAGTTCAATGTGAAGAAGAGTTTTGTAAAAATCTAGTTTGTAATTCACATTTTCCATCAAAAATGTTTGAATCTCAATATTCTTGAAATAAAAGATGAGATTGTGAAAAAAATAAAAGTTAACGAGGCTCTCACAGTTTTCATTTATAAGTTTAAAACATCACATTCGCACTCCATAGGATTTGGCCTAATTTATGACATTATTGAACATCTAATTCAATATGAACATGGGAAAAATTTAATACAAAATGGGATTAATGTTGCAAATCCTAAATCTAAGACAGAATGCCCAAATAGTGAAAACAAGATATGTGGTGTTAATAAATTCAATGCGTGGAACTAGAAAAATGCAAAATAGAAAATTTATTTTAGGTGGTAGTGACTTTTTTTTGACATTGCAAATTTTGTAATCAATCAAGTTATTATTGTAATGAGGATCAAATTATTATTTTTACTTCAACAATTTTGAGTTGTTTCATTTCGTATAATCATTTAGTTTCATTTGAGTTTGAATATGAAATCTGCAATTATTTATTTTACTTCAATGTCATAATCAATCAAGTTGTTTGATTTAGTTAAATTTGTTTTCATTTTCTTTTATTTTAGGTATGAAATTAAACTATTTTATTTAGTCACAATTTTTTAATTTCAATTAATTAATTTTGTTTTGAAATTTGTTTCCATTTTATTCCTTTAGTTCAAATATAGAAATAAAACTCTTTTTTATATCAATTTTATAAAATTAAATTATTGAATCAAATTATTGCAATTTGGTAGGAATTTTGGTATGTAATCAGTCAAAAAATATAAGAGCACGAAAGGTTGATTAAAATAGAGAAGTTGAAAAGGATACATAATACAATTGAAAAGAGAAACAAAAAAACAAGTTAAAAAGGAGAATATGGTACTCTTCAAGCTCATGAAGATCTTTAAAATGAAAAATATCTTGAAACTATTCAAACTCATTTAAGTGCATTCAAGAAAAATAATATTTTCAATCTCAAGATATATAGATGAGGAAGTTTAAGGAAATAATTAAAAAATAACAATGGATAAAGATGTTGATTTTTCTAAGGAGAGGAAGAAGAAATGTTTCCATATGGAGTTACCAAAATTGAATAATATCGAGGTATATGGATAGCTAATTTCTAGTGTTATTGTTAAAGAGAGTAATTTGTATTCTATAAACAAAATAAAGGATCATTAAGTTGAAATCTACAAAGATTTAGTTCAAAACAAATATCTAATTGGTAGAGCTTAATTGATAGAAAACATTTTTTCAACGTAAATTTGTGGTCAATTTTTCCCAAGTTATAAGGATTTAGATTCAAATAGATAATAATAACATGAAAGATGATCATGGCACAAAATTTACATAATGCACTTGTTGTATTACTAGTAGCTTCTCTCGTAGCATCAAAGCTTTCTACATTACACAAATATATCATAACAACTTTATTGGGTTCAAAAATAGGAAAAATTTTTAGTTTTGTTAACCCAATTGAGATGAAGGTAAAGGTAGACTCTGTACTCAAGGTATGTGAAGTGCATGGTTAAAGTGGATTAAAATCATGGAATTATTTTTTTATTGATATGCAAGGCACCTTGAAGAAACAAAATTTCTAATGATGTAAAAGATACTTATTATTATTATTGAAAAAAACATACTCATGTATCTTCCAATTGTTAAGGATTATTTTATAAATTATTTAGTGCTCGTTTTATGAGAGATTTACCCAAAAAAAATTGAAAGTGAGTTAGTATAGAAGTTTTAAAGATGAAAATTCTGAAAGAAAAATTACATAATGAGCATTTGAGATTTGAAGCCAGGGTATGTAAAGACAAATACAATATGTGAGACATTTTGTTGTCGTACGCATATTGAATTTGATATACATTTAGACACATTTATAAATTTTAGGGAGCATATGGTAGAAAATGATGTCCCCCTCCACATGCAAGTTAGGTTGTCAGTGATATTATTTGTAAGAAAGTAAAAGGTGCATGTGAATTTTAGGTTGATTGTATCAAAAGGGTATTTACAAAATGTGGAAATTTAGGAAAATCTATCATAAGACATTCATGACTCATCAACAAACCAAAAATTTGTTTGGAAAATGTTCAAGTATGAAATTTATACTAGAAATTCAATGAAGGAATCAACAAAGATTTCCCTTATAGAAACAAAAGTTCTTGTTTGTGATTTCATGTCCAAGTTTAGGAAAATAAATTTCATATATAAAACATAGCTATGGTTCAATGTAGCAATCTTTGGAGTTTTGTAAATATAAGAATTAATTTTCTATTGGTTATGTCACGCCCCACTTGACGCAAGTTTAAAAAAAAGCTAAAAAGATAACCAAACATCCCAATCAAAGGTGATAAAAGAAGAAAAGGTGGTAGTATTTTTTTAAAGTTATTTAATTACATGGCGGATAAGATTACTCATTACAAAAGTAATGCGACTAAGTTGTAACATGTGATGAAGTCCACCAAAACGCAGTCATGAATGACAAGGAGAATATTAACACTTTTTACAATGTTATTTTAGTGTCACATTAATGACCAAAAGGGGCAAGAAGTTGGCTTAACGTTGTTTCTGAAAGTTATGCAAATTATGATTATTTTTATAAGCATTGATGATAAATATGTCATGATAGAAAAAAAAGTGTTGAAAAATGCATTAGCGATTCATGATTGCACTTGAGATGATAAAGAAAGGTTTTTTTGAATTTCCACTGATAAACTAAAAATGGAAATATATGATAGTTAATCTAATTTAGAACAAAATGTAAATGCAATAAATGACTATGGAAAATGACCCAAACAACTAATCTAATGAAAGTAGAAACCCTAATGTGCAAGGAGAGTGAGGAAGTGACTCAGCTGATTAGAGAAGCTCGCTGCACTGTGTCACATAAGTTACTCAAGAAACACGAAGAAGGAACAACTATGCAGAGGTCCTAAAAAGGACAGATCTGGATTGATTCTTTGAACTGGGGCACTTGGAGAAGGATTGGGGCACCTTGCGGGTGCTCTGGTTTGTAAAATGGGCACCTTGGTCTGTGTAAAAAGTCTAAAACTAAGCTTAAAAAAATTAGTAGGAGGTTTGAAACCCTCATTGTGTGTCGCATCAATTTCGCTACACTACGCCAGGTCTCACTGATAATCCTAGATGTATAAAAGACATGCAAAAGACCAAAGAGGAGTATCAAAACCGTAAAAAAAATAATGCAAATGAATGGGTTAGACTAACTTTAGCTACCAAACTAGTGGACTTATTGTTGAGCACTGCACTACATTTTGGACCCAAATGTATTTTTGGTG
Source organism: Taxus chinensis (assembly GCA_019776745.2). Taxonomy (NCBI): domain Eukaryota; kingdom Viridiplantae; phylum Streptophyta; class Pinopsida; order Cupressales; family Taxaceae; genus Taxus; species Taxus chinensis. The sequence continues at coordinate 381,547,656 of CM034157.1, read as the reverse complement.
CATGTGTGCATGTTGTGCCCTAGGTGCTCTCATCCTAGTCATACTTCATGAAGTAGCAAGAATAACTAGCTATAGAAATGTAAATAGAATGTGTATGTGGAATAGAATAGAATCTCTCCTCCTGTGTAGTGTGTGTGATGTAGATCTGCTTATCCTTGATGTATGGTGCTATGTGGATGTAATGATGCAATGGATGTGGCTCTAATGGAGTGATAGATAGTAGTGACCCTAGGACCCTCATTATAGTCTTATAAGCTTTATGTTTATAGGGCTCTCAATTCTAATTTCGTAATTAATCCCAAAAAGGCCGACCAGAAAAAGATAAAGATGACTCAAATGGCTAGAAATGACCCAAAAGGAGTGGTGAAAAGGGGATTCAAATAGATCAGGGTGCCCCTGAAGTGGGACCAAGGGCCCATGGGGCACCCTAGTACTAGGATGGGGTGCCTTGATTTAGGGATAGACTGTTGGAGAAGTTGCGAAATGGATGGATAAGTTTTGAAAACTATGCAGTAAGTGTGAAATAAAATATAAAATAAAGATGGCCAAAAGGTGGGATTAATTAGTACTTTAACCACTTGAGAACCTTCTAAATAGTAGTATAAGACCGGGCTAAATTATGTGTAAAGTGCATAATTTTGTGTCTACATACTTTACACTGTCTAAAGTGCATTTTGTGTCTACATTTTCCCCACTTTATGTTGGTGAGCGGAAAGCTCAGTAACATAAAGTAGATAGAGATGCGTACCTGATATCCATGTAGAGTGTAGAAGAAAACGTGCTGATCATGGAATAGACTCAAGCGTGGAATGACAAAAAAAAATATGGAGGAGCATGGATTCTAAAGATGAAAAATGTGCATAAAATTTATGAGAGTGAACCTAGGGCAGAAACACGTGTGTAGTTGTGTTGTGTGTGTAGTGTACCTGCATGGTTAGTATGGAAACATGTGTACTGTGTTGTCATTGTCGTCACTTTTGTTGATGTTGTTGCCCCCAATTTGACTGCTTGTTTCTCATATGACTGGATCTGCAAGGAGAAAATTATTAAGTAGTAAAATATGTATATATGTAAAAATGTTGTGTAAAATACACATGTAAAAGTATATGTAAAATACACTAGAAAAATGTAAATGGAACATGTGCACCTGATCCATGTCGAGAAAAAGGGTGTAGAAGGATATCCTATACTGTCGTGAGTTTTTCAGGAAATCTCACGCCACCCTGGCTGAAGAAGTGTAGGGAGGAAATGCTCTATGTCCTCCAACTCTAACCACTTCTGCTGAAATTTGTTGAAGAGATCTCTATACTGCGCTAGTTTTTTAGGTGATCTAACGCCACTGGATGGAGAAGTGTAGAGAGGCCACCCACTGTAACCCCTGAGCCTGTAACTGCTCCATAGAATTGCCGAAGGACACCATGTCCTATTATGGCCACAGTGTATGGAGTTCATAGACTATTCTGAACTCACTCATTATGTCTGAACTGGTGTAAATATGTTGTGTTAGTAGAAAACCCACAATGATGCCCCCCTCTTTGGGGGTGCATGCGACAACCCTGGAAGGAGAATGTGGCCCCAAAAGAGGACCAACCACACTCTGACCTTGTAACCAACTCAGCCCTGCAGGGGGAAAGGGAAAGTGCTTGGTAGATACCAAGGCACAAACAAAAGGGGATGGCTAGCCAAAACAAGTTTTAGTCTGAAAACACATGCATGTAATCAACAAGTGTAAAAATGCAAAGACAATGTAGAAAAACTACCAAGTACAGTAGTGTAAACACACAAGAAAAATCAAGAAGACCACACAAAGTGGGTTACAAATAAGGTACATCACTCACGATGTTGCAAGACACTCAAGGCCATCATGGCCACAAACAATAGACAAGTGTGCACACAATAAAGGGGAAAATCCCGCATACAATAGAAAACAAAGCAGACAAGTAGAAACAAAAAGTAGTCATGGAAACATGTAATCCTGCAAAACAAGTGTTGCACATGGAACACCCGTTAGCATGTTAGAGTGATAACCAATATGTCAAAACATGTATGAACAAGTAGTATAAGATGCTAAGTACAAAATGAAACAATAACACCTGTATGAGATGAATGTGGATGCCCCCAGCAACCAGTATAGGAAGGGTAGAAGGCGAGCATCCATGTCGTGTGTAAATGTCATGTATCTACTGATCACACTAAATAAAGAGGTGAACACACATGTGTGTATGATAATGACATATGAGAAATCAAATCTAACATGTGTAGTAAAGTGAACATGCAAAACACTAGTAAGTAAAAGTAAATGCCCCCAAGACAATGCAGTATGTTGTGGATGGATGGAATGGAATGCAAAATGGAATGATAGGAGAAACATGCCCCCCCGAGTGTATGGAAGTGTATGTAGTGAGGTTCATTTTTTTTCCCCCTCAGCAGTCAAGAATGAACCGTAAACAAGAGTGCATCATCGGGAAATGGTTGAATAGTGTTGGTTGTGTCTAGCACGTTGTGATGAGTGTGTAAATGTGTAATGGTGATGAAATGCGACATGGGGAGATGATGTGCATGGACCCTATAGCCTAAGTGTATACCATGAATTTGTTGAATATAATAGTGATGATCTATCCCTAAGCGTATATCACTATTGGTATGAGCGGTAGTAGATGAGATAAATATTGAGATGTATAGCAATTTGTATGGAAAGAATGGAGGATTGATGATTTATCCCTAAGCATATATCACTACTTGATGAAAGGAGAAGGTGACGATTTAGCCCTAAGCATATGTCACTACGAGATGGGTGATGAGGGGGAAGCGTCATATAAAAAGGTGTGGATAGTCAGATGGACCATATTTAGCACTAAGCATATACCACTACGTGATGAATAAGAATGAGTGGTGATTTAGCCTAAGCGTATACCACTACGTGATGAATAAGGATGAGGGTGGTGATTTAGCCTAAAGCATATACCACTAAGTGATGAAGGATGAATGATGATGAATAGAATGACTTATAATAATATACTAGAATATGTGATGATAGGATGTAAGATGATAATGAGAAAGCAATGAGGGGAGTGGTGATTTAACCTAAGGTGTATACCACTATAGGATGATTGAAGGTTTGATAATGCAATGGAATAATTTGGAATTGAGAAATGTAGGATGATATAATAGAAGATGATAGAATGTAATATAATGATGTAGAATTGATGAAAAGAGTGGTGATTTAACCTACAGTGTATACCACTACGTGATGATGAAAGGTATGACCGTGTAATGAATAATGTTGGAATGAGAGTATATATAGGGTAGTGATGGTACCATGAATAGAATGACAACGTAAGTGATGAAAGGAGTGGTGATTTAACCTAAGTGTGTATACCACTATGTGATGATAGGTGTGTGTGATGATATATAGAGAGTTGGTCACTATCCGATGAATTGAGATGATGGATGTGTATATAGAAAGGATTTGATTGGTAAACCCTATGATAGTCGAGTATGGACCAAGGAACTAGAGTGCGTCATATGGTAGTGAGTGCTAGTGTAGAATGTAGAATATAGTGTAGATGACTAAATGGTGAATAGAGTGTGTAGAGTGTGGTAGAATAGAAAGTGAGTGATGATAGGTGTAGATAGAATATGTAGTGATGATAGGTAAAGCTAGACCCATGATAATGTGACCTAGCGTAAATATAGAATGTATGATGAATATAAAACTAGACTCATATAGATGATGACTAGTGTAGCGTGTATGAGTATAGATGATATGAGAAATGTATAGGATAGTAGATGAGGTATGTATAGTAAGTGTAGACCTATGTGTGATAGTGTGTGGGGTTAGGTGTAATGGTAATACATCAACATCCCAGTGTGAACTGAAGCACAAGAGTGCGTCATCGGGTAATGACAATGCTATAACATGTGATATTGTATGCCTATATAAAGATGACAGATGTGCGAGTGAGTAGGGGGGTAGGGTGTTATGCCCCCAAAGTGTACTATGATGATAGCAATCTATGCAGCCATGCAAGAGGTTACATGCCATTATGGGAGAGCATTGGTTATGTCATGATAGGAGAGAGGGCCAACACAATGGTAGGCCAAAACAACATTAAAACCATGTGATGATGACAAAGTTGGAAATGTGGATTCCCATTAGTATAATTAGTAGTGTCTTTGTTAATAGTGATTGGTTGGAGTGTATGTGGGATTGGTGATGTTTTATAAGTGTTTGGAGGAGAAGGAAGTGGAGTGTTTGTGAGAGGTTGTTATGTACTTTTACTTGGTAGTGTTGTTGATGGCTTGAGAAGGAGGTGCTGATTTGATTTCTAGAGGAGGTTATTGAGGTTGTGTTTGATCATTAGGTATTGATGAATCAGAGCTAGGAATTCATTGGGATGTAGCATTATTATTACGTGCAAGTATAAGAGGCTCAACTGATGTCATGTCCCGAGGGTCAATTATATGACAGTATAGTGGACCTAGATTACATATGAGATGTAAGAGGAGGAAAACATGTGATTGAAGAGTCGTCTTTAAGTTGTTGGATTTCAGATTTGAAAGATGTAATAAGGATTTGATAGCTTGAAACTTGTCGTGAAACAACAAATGTATGGCCTGAATTGATTCTAATAAGGGTTGATTAGGTGGAGGAGGATGGAAATGTAGTATAAACATCAGGTAGAGAGTAAAGAGGGATAGCCTAACCCATGCTTATGTGTTTGTGTAGGAATATCCCAAGGGGTTATGACTTTAGGGTCTTGTGTACTAGTATTAGTAAAACCATAACGGTATAAAAAGTCATACCCTGACCCATACTTAGAAAAATCCTGGGACTTGTTGGCAATGAAGGATCACTAGATTGCTTAATTGAGTTACAATATTCAAAAGGATAAGGGTCAACGGGCACATCATAAACAGTACCATGGTAACAGAACTTGAGTTTTCATGAAGTGTAGAAGGAACCGCATGTATGGCATGGATCCAAGGCCTACCGAGGAGAATGTTATAGTTAAGGTCATTGGGCATGACATGACATGGGATAGTAATCTTACATGGACCGATGGTAATGGGTAACTGGACAATACCTAAAACACGTTTTGGGACGTTATCAAAACCATGAATAGAAATGGTGGAAGGAGCAAGGGATGTTGGAGTCATGCCAATATGGTGAAGAAAATTGATGTTACAAATGTTGAGGCCAGATCCATTATCTACTAAGGCACGCTTAACACCTACTTTGTTAACACAAACCTGGATATATAAGGGAGGGTCATAGGCTAAGAACTCTGGTGGTGGGAGATCATTAGATGTGAAAGTGATTTGATCTTCGTTAAGGGATAAAGTCAAAATAAACTTATGGTAAACATATTTTGGCGATATGTGTGGAGAAACATAATGGGTAGCTAAGTATTTTTGGAGGCGAAGGAGGAAATCTGGGTATTTTTGTAAGTATGCATGAATAGATATGCTCATGGTGCATTGAATGTAGTGATAACTACAGAAAGGGAGAAGGTAGAAATGACGGTGAATAAGTGGCGTATACAAAAAGGAAAAAGAGAAGTGAAAAAGCATAATGACAATAGGGAGGAAAATTGAAAGCCCTAGAAGGTGCTATAAAGAGACGTCGGGTTCACCAAAATGATTAACTAAAATAAATATGTAAGGAAATAGTAACCCTAGTTAAGCTAATTAGGAGGACATACAATGTTGTATAAAGTAACTAAAGTAATATGAATAAATGTAAATAATTATTCTAAGTGAAATAAAACCCTAATGTATGCAAGATAAGGGAGAGAAAATGACTTAGCTGATTAAGATGACTGTCACAGGTTGTCACAATATGACAGTGTAGATTCTAGAAGTGCAGAACGAACACATAGGACCCTATGCAAAGGGTAGATCTGGGTCTATGAAGGAACTGGAGCACCTAGAGAAGGGAATGGAGTGCCTCTAGGCTCTCCCATCCTTGATTTGGGCTCTGTAGTCCTCAAATGTTTTCAGGATCTAAATTTTTATGGGTCAAAAGAGTGTCACAACTATTCCTTGTTTGTCACATTGGATTCACCGGATGAGCTGAATAATGACATGCAATACAAAAGGAAGTATCAAACCCTAGAAAAAATAAAAATGCAAATGAATGGGTTGGACTGACCTCAGCCACCAAACTAGTGGACTTATCACTGAGCACATCACTACATTTCAGACCCGGATGTAGTTCTGTGTGTGTGTGTGCATGTTGTGCCCTAGGTGCTCTCATGTCAGTCACACTTTGTGAAGTAGCGAGCAATAGTAACTATAGAAAATGTAAATAGAATGTGTGCATGGAATAGAATAGAATCCCTCCCCCTATGAAGTGTGTGTGATGCAAATATCTCCTATCCTTGATGCATGGTGCTATGTGGATGCAATGGATGTAATGGATGTAACTCTAATGGAGTGATAGTAGTAGTGACACTAGGACCCTCATTATGGTCTTATAAGCTTTATATTTATAGGGATCTCAAGTCTAATTTCATAATTAATCCCGACAAGGCCGACTGAGAAAAAGATAAAGATGACTAATGGCTAGAAAATCCCAAAAAGGAAAAGGGGATTTTCATAGATCAGGGCACCCAGAGTGGGACTCGAGGCACCCCAGTACAGGGGGGCGCCTTGAATATGGGCTAGAATGATGGGGCCGTTGCGAAATAGGTGGGTATGTGTTGGAAAATACATAAGAAGTATGAAAGAAAATATAAAATAAAGATGGCCAAAATTTGGGATTAATTAGTACTTTGACCACTTGAGAACCTTCTAAATAGTAGTATAAGACCGGGGAATTTGAACTACCCAGAAGGTCAGAAATTTCAAATTCCCATTCTTCAAGTCCTTGACTTATTGCCTTTGTTTGAAAATATGCATTGCAAATACACAATTTCAAATTTTAGTCATAATATTAAACCAAATAACAAGTGTTATATCTTTGATACCAACAAACAATGGATCAAATGAGTCCTTAAGCATAGATAATGCAGCTACTATTACAAAGATATTGTTTATATTTTTTGTTGGATTTACCCATAGGTACCTTATTTTTTCATCCTATGAAGCTTTAACAAACTTCATATTTGGGAATTAAAACTATTGTCTACTATAAAATGCATCCAAGCATGTCAATTTTTTTTATATAGAGCATTGATGGTTTATTGTGTTAATGGAGGGTTCTCTAAAGCTACAAAGGCCAAAAATAGACCATAATTGATTGTTCATACCATGCATGCCAACTTCTCACTTATTTGGATTATGGACACAATTTAGATTTTGCATCAATAAATATAAAGCTATCATTTGTTTTCCAACTGTGATAATTTTTTTAAATTTAACCCAAATTGATCCTTCCTTTGAAACCGAGCAACATCACAAGTTGATCAGGATGCTTAGAGACAAAAAAATCATAATAGGAGTCATTTTGTAGCCGGGGATGGATTCTAGATGACTCTTTATCACTCTGGTTTGGAAAGGACTGGATATCACCATGCTAAGAGTTTGACCTACCCTTACTACTTTAGGTTGTGCCTTCAACCAGGGTGAGAGGACCCATTTTGTGACTTGTGTTAGTGGAAAATATCAATGGATTAACAATATTTGACTCTCCCTTTGCAATATTTTGAAGGAGACCTTGAGAAAACATGGTCAATGTAACATAACCTAACTCTCATGAGTTGTCACCTTAGAGAATGAAGATGTTTTCTAGACAAGGTCTAGGTCACTAAAGACAATGATAAAAACTGATTGCATCTGCATATTTTGGTAAAGGATAGACAAATTTAATGATCTTCTTCAACATTTGTGGATATACAGTGCAAGAAGGGATGGTTCATGTATGATTTATCACTGAATATGAAATTTGTGGTTGGGAAGTTAAGCAGGATAAAGTTGATTATACCAAATTCTTGAGAACTTTTAACAAATGTTGAAAAATCTACAAAGAAAAATGACAAATGGCTTCAAATAGTCAGAATGAACCTTCAACTAGAAAATTGTGCATCTATGAAAGCTCAAAGACACACGGCTTCACACATTCTTCAAGGATTTAACACGAAAACTCATGATAAAGACTTAATTAAACATCAGAAGCCCCTGATTTATCACACTTATGATACACTCATAAACTGACAAACAATTTGTATCACCAAAATGAAAGTATAGTGAATTTAAATCATTTATTGCATTATGAAATGAAAACTCTCTTCATAATGTAATTGCAAATGCCACAATACTATCACAAGGATGAGATCTTGTGTGATTTTAGAGGGATTCATAATATAAGATTGCAACAGGAACACAAATAACTATTTGAAGATATCTCAAAATGATAGCAGACACAACAAGGTTCATGATTAACACGAATTACTCAAGGTTTTTCAAATTGATCAGCAAGGGAAAGTTTATTTACAATCTCAAAGCTTATCAATGGTTGGACACTTGTAACCATCTTGACATGATCAATTTCAAAGATACACAAGAAATAACTGGTTTCTCAAATAAGTTCCTTTGGAAAATGGCTTTTCTCGGCTTTCTCTCCTTCTCTTTTCTTTGAATAAATCTCAAAAAAATTAACCCCCTTTGGCATGATTATCCTTTTTCCTTTTATATCACCCCCTTCACTTGTTAACCTTCAAAGTTTTTTCCCCTAAAAGTATGAATATTCCAAGGAATATTCCCTTTTCAAAATTTGTTCTAGAACATGGCATTTAAAAAAGGTTTTTCTTTTAAAACTGCCAGATGTACAAATCACAAGTCTTTTCAATCAACTTCACTTGTGCTCAACTGGGATATCAGGTCATCACTTCTGGCAATTACTTTAATCATTCTTTCCTGATATTGATTAGATAATCATTTCAAACAATCTCTGAACACTTCTGGATGACTCTGATATGACATATATCCATACTCACTTTTCAATAATCTACCTTGGGTGCCACACACTCTGTTTCATGTCTCATTGGCTTAATTTCCACACATAGTTTCTGTCGAATCACCTTGATTTACCAGCTCTACTCATTCCTAACCTTTTCCAATTCTTAAATTCCCTTCTGTGTGAACTGAACAAAATCTCCTTCATTTCATGGGAAATATTTTACCAAATCAAAAACATATGTCTCCTTTTCATTATAAAACCTGGCTCAATTTCATTATCATCATGCATTTCCCTTCTTGTTCTGAGTATAAGAAATTTCAAAGAAAATGGTGAAGGTACTCGTAGCTCACAACCTGAAGGATATTTCTTTAGAGGACTTAAATCAGATTTTCAATTTAAGTGGTCTTGATGAAGCTTTTTTCAGGGCTCTGTTTGATATAGAATGTGCGGGTGACACCAGAGGACCCTTAACATACCAGAAATTCTGGTTAGCACTTCTTACAAGGCTAATCAGGATCAATCCTGTGTTTGTAGCCTTCCAGGTTATGTATTTCCATCTTTTTAGATGGGAGCACTTGAAATCTCCTGAAGATTTAAAAAGATACTGGGTTGAGAGAAGACCTCAGGTCTCTGGGAAAACCAGTTTTCAATGTCCCTTTTTATGTGATGAGGGGTTTGTATCAAAAGAGATTCCCAAGGAATCATATGTGTTGTATGATAAATCCTCCATCGACACAGTGCCTGCTATTTCCCACAAAATAGATGAGTTAGAATGACAATCAATTTCCTAGAGAAAAATCAAGTAGAGACCATGCCTTTGCAACCAGTTTCAGTACTAGGGTCATCTTTAGGGAAAATAAACGGTGAACCACAACCTCAACCTCCAATCATTATCTTAGATGGAGAAGAGGACCGATCATTGTCTACTCACCATTCAAGGGAAGAAATTTCCTCCACTCAGGACAATAGGGGGAGATTTGTAATTCAGTCATCCACCCACTTAATGCATCATGCTCCTCAGGTAGAGCATGAGTTTTTGGGGCCTCAACCAATTCCTTCTCCAAAAGACAATCCACCTTTCACAAGGAAATGGGAGGCTGGGTCAAGTTCGAGGCCTCACAATCAGCCTAGCCAACAACATGTAGTACTTTCCCTTCCAATCACCTCAGGCATCCCCTCTCAAACCACTCCTAGCATGTCGACCCTTCACAAAGGGAAAGGAAAGACAACATTCTTCACAGGAGGTCTGGATCTTTTAGATTGGGTGTCATCACAACAGAAGAAAGTTGAACTTGAGAAAATCATGAGTCATCCTAGAATGACTCTGGAAATGTTGATGGATATGGGAATGTCCTGGGACCTGGCAGGGTCAGTCATTTTTGTTCAGACAGCACAAGGCTCAAGCGAGTTTTTGCTAAGGAAAAACAAACTTTGAACAAGCTTCCCCTGCTGGGAGGAAATTATGAAGTAGGGCTGAAGAATGCCTAGATGTTGTCTTCATTTCATTGTTTCTATCTCTGGCATATGTATATATTTCTTTGTCATGGGTAGGGGCCCCTATAGAACCCCATTTTGTTCCTTATTCAGAATGCAAGAAGCACAACAATATCAATCATTTACATGCTTATCCAAATGTATGTTAATTTCATCAAAGTAAATATGGCATTACTGCATTCTTCCACTTTTCAATTGAAATAAGGAAACAATAAAATTCAGAAAAACAATTACATCCCATGTAATAGAATTGTTATTTTAAAGTATCAGTTTAAAAGGATGAATATGAAAAGAGAATATAGTTCAAGGAACAATTGTCTAAGCATGTTCATCATCCTTTGCATCTGCATTTTCTTCTTCTTCAACTTCCACTTTTGTATCTTGTTCTTTTGGTAGCCTCGCCACATATGCATCATACCTTTTGAATAACTCATTAACCTCATCCTCATCTGGTCCTGTATGATGCTGGAAAATCAGTGCCTGCCTAGATATTGCATCAATGCAATGGCCCATTTTCTACTTGTATTCCAGTGGTCTTGCTTTTAACTCTGCAATTCTATTCTCAATCTTTCTCATGGTCTTAATGACTTCATAGGAGAAATCATTCTTCATAACATTCCTTTCAAAGGAATTAAGTAAGAAGTCAATCTTCATATCCCCATAACTCTTTTTGAACTTATCAATGACCATATCCTCTAACTTTAAGTCAATAGCATCGAGAGTATCATTAACCCAGTTTCTCTTAATTTCAAGTTTTTCCTTGATCCCATTCAAGGTCTCTACTCTGATCTTTGACAACTCTTCAATATCATGTTGGCTTCCTTTGACTGCTATAGGCACAATATCTTCCTGCTCAACTAACTCATCACTGAGCTGGGTAATGTGGTCTAACTTGGGAAGAATACCTTCAAAATAGAAAATCTCATTGTCACACTGTTCAACTATCTCATCAATTTCACTGAGTCTATTTTTGAGATCTTCATATTTTGACCTAGCCTTTGCAATTGATTCCTTTCCCCTCTTGGTCAATTTTTCAATCCATGTGTCTACTTCCTGAACCTTCTTGACAACCTTGTTTATTTTATCCATTCCCTCAGGGGTATCAATGGAGGCACTTGTCTGAGCCTGACTAGGTTTCCCAATCAATTGTTGCAAACTCAAACTTAGGGATTTAACTTGCTCTTTTAATTGCTTCTTTGTCATTCTATCTTCATCCACTTTTTGCAAAAGGTCATTGACAACTTTAGACACCCCTTGCTTTAATTGGTCTCTTGAAGGATTTCCCAAGGGAATAATCTGGATGTTATAATCATTGGTTGTTATGTCATCCCTAGTCTTTCCTTCAAAGGGGATTGCTACTTCCAAAGTTTTAGCTCCTGATGAGTCAGTGTGGGTTTTAGTAATAGTTCTAGCTCTTTTTGAGGCTCTTACTGTCTTTGGAAAAGACAGAGCAGTAAGGTCAATAGCTTGCACAGGAAGGATCTCTTTTTCCTCATTTGAAATTAGTTCACTGATCCACCCTTTTTCCAAATTTGTTCCAACCCTTTCCTCTTGTGATTCATGTTGAGGCTCTTCCTCAGGGACAACCCTCAACTATTTGAAACCCCCCATGCTCATCCATTTTTAGTGATTCTGCCTGTTTTTCATTATTTACTTCAATGACCATCTTGTTATTCTCACCCTGTGTTAATAATTCTTTTGGATGTTCCTCTCCTTGGTCTAGAGACTGAAGTTGATCATTTCTTCCTTGATTTATATCAACAGTCAGGGGAGATTCCTTCCTTATTTCTTCAATGGATGCCATACTGGACCCCACTTCTCCTTCGACATTTTCTTGAGTTACTGATTGGCTTACGAGTTCTTCATTCTTCAAATTCTATTGATTTGGCATCCTACCCTCCTCGTGCTCTGATGATATTCCTAGAAATGATATGGTAGGTTGTTCATCTGAAGCCAAATCCACATTTCTGTCTAGGGGTTGCATGTCCTTATCAGTAATGCTTATTTCACCAACAATTGTGGCTTGTGTTACCTCTACTTTCTCTTTATAAACAAATTTTCCTTTTTGAGATAGTTCATCAACCTTAGTAACTTCAACAGAAATAGAAACAATCTCTTCTGTTAACACCTCTGTATTAACATCTTCTCCACTAGGAAAATTCTGGTTTACCTGATTCTGCAACAACTTTGTTTTATAGAAGGATCATCTGTTACTTGAGCCTTTTCTTTACTATTCAATGGAGGAGCATTTCTCTCTATTTCCTCACCAATTTGGAGGTCATCTACCAGTATCATTAATGGTTCACTCATTGATAATTTGAGAGCATCTAACATGGAAAATCCCTCACCAGTATCAACATCAATTACATCATCTTGGGCCTTTACAGATTCATATAATGTTCCAGTCAAAGGCATACTCATATCATTAGTAAGCAGGGTCTCAGATGTCTTCATACCTGGAGTTAAGATTTGGCTACTTACTGAACTATCTGCAACATTTTCCTGGGTTGCTTGATCTTGAGTAGCTTTCATTATTGCTTCCTCCACAGGAAGAGGTGGGAAAGGAGACTCTGATTGTCCCACTTGTGGCAATGATGGGGCATGTTGTGCCTGATAAACATCACTCCTTTCAAATTCAGGAGGATCAATTACTACATCTCTGTGCTTTGTGCTTCTTGGGCATGTGGTCACCTACTCTCACCAAGACTGGTATATTAGCAACCTTATGTTTTTTGTGTGCCCTTTCAAACTTTTTAGATCAGGAGCTGCTCTTTTCCCTTCCTTATGTGACTTGGGTTGAGTAAGACCACTTGTTATGGCTCCACTCATTAATTTCTCAGTATTATGAGGCTTTAGTGCAACACCTGAGAAAACTACATGGGATGCTAAGCCCTTCCCCTTTTCCTGGATTGGCATTGCAAAAGTAATGGGGGCATTTTCCATAGATTTCAAAAGCATGATTTCAGTATTTTTCTTGAGAACTGACATAGGAGTACCAGTTCCACTAGCGGCTGAGGTCCACTCATCTATGAGTTCAGGAGTAGGCCTTTTTGAGGGAAATTGAGGGGCCTTTCCTCCCAGAGGATCCATTCTATCTGCTCCCTCCTTCAGGGGTGGAATATCATCATTTAAGTTTCCCAAACTCCTGAAGTTATTTAAGATTTTGGTATTTTGAATTGATAAGTCAATGCCTTTCTGAGTTAACCAATTCATAGTTCTTCTCATTACATCAGCTATCCTTATATAAGAATCATCAGATTCTATCTCATTCCAATCTGGGGGAATTATGGGTTGTGCCTCCACCTTCTGATCAACATAATACCTGCTTACCATATGTGGGTCATCCACAATTCCTTCTGGAATAACTGCAATTTTGAAATCAATTATTTGTGAAAGGGTCATTCTAGAGAAATCCCTTAATCTGACCTCTTCCTCATCCCTACAGTTCATCCAATAATCTTCAAACTGAGGCTCATGCTCAAAAGTGTTGGCAATGTTGTTGAATACCCATCTGATGTCATAACTGGCCCTTGCCTCAAACTTTTCCATATCAAATTTTTGCATTTCATCTTCAATCAACCTAGCCTTTATGATGGAAGGGCATGAATACCTTCCAATTCGAATAGGGAATTTGATATTTGTCTTATGCCTCCCAACAATTAATTTATGCACAGGTGTTAGCTACCTTGCTAGTTCACATAAAATCAATTTATCATCTACATACCTAGGAAACTTACAAGGCTTTCCCTCAAAACCACTAACCCTTATGTAAGTGAACTTTTTATATTGGATGAAGTAGCATCCGTATTCCAAAATCACTTGTCTAGCTTGTTCAGACATCCTATATTGTCCCCACTCTGGCTTGAAAAGACAAATGATTGGGGCAAAGAAAGCATCATTAACTAACCTTACATTCCCACTCCAGTTGATCAATTGCAGTTGGGGGAATATCTCATGCATTTGGCACTACTTGAAATCTACATGTGGTGAAAAACCTGAGAAACATCTATGCCCAACAACATTGTAGATTAAGTAAGTCATCATATAAAATTCTAGCTCTGAATTGTCACCCATCTCAATTCTCACTGCTAAGGTGACCATGTGACCATGGAGTGCTTCTGTAATGAAATTTTCCCAACAGATACTCCCTTTTCTCTCCAAAATGATCCATATATAGGTAACCATCCACTCCTTAAATTCATTTACAGTTTCCAAACCCACCATTCGACTTAGTAACACAATGACATCTTCAACCTCTTCAACAAATTGTGCCCTAACCAGATTTTTAGGGATTCTAGCCATTGTCTTCTTCGTAATAAGCCATTTTGTATTTATCATCTTGACATAGTCCTTTTTCTTTGTTTCATAATCCTGCAAGGCTAATTTGATAGCAATGGTGATCGGGTTGGTTATTACAGGAAATTTTAACATTATTCTAATGGCTACAGGTGTCAATGTCAAAATAGCATCCCCACTCCCATCTAATACTTCCCTCTTTTCAGGGATCATAATTCATAGCACAATGCCACACCAATTCTGGGTAATGAATTGCTGGTGGGATAGCACCTGCTAAAGCAATACGACTGTCTTGAATTGCCTTAAGGGATTCACTCTTATGGGGGCTATTAAGTCTCTGAAGAAAATCATCTAGATCAGCACACATTAAGTCCGTGTCTGTAATCTTGTCCAAATCACTCATGACCCCTGACACAACTGAGAATGAAGATGGCATAGTCATTTCATCTTTCAAAAACCCTAAAAGAGAAACACAAGAGTTTCTTTCCTTTAAACCAACTTGCCACTTCAAAAGAGAAATTCACATCACAAAGAGTTTCTTTAAGCTCTTACCAGTCAATCCATGAGTTCCTGAAGAATTTAAATCCAAATCAACAACCTTTTTAAGTCCTCATTTCACAATTCAAGCTTCACAGCTAATTACACGATAATTTTCCATGAAAATCACAAAGGTAGCAACAAAAATCAAGCAAATTGGTAAATAAAGATGAAAGCATTCACAGGCTTTAAAACATCCTTGATTTGTGTAGCAACATTAATGGTAGAATTGCATCATGACTATTCAATCTATCATTCTCAATTTTGAAAATGAGTCATTCACATGGAGAAAAAATTTTCGCTAACATGGGCTCAGAGGCACCTTTTGTAATTTTGCAGCATTAGAGAATTTACACACTTTTGGAAAACTTGACCCGCCCATCCACCTTTTGGTTTTCAACATGGGCTCAACACATGGTCGCACTTGAGTGATAGTGGGGCTGCAATGCTTTTTTACAATTTTATCCCATTTCCTTTTCAAACCAAAAATGCTTGAGTTCCCCGGTGACCCGCATCCCCACCTTTTGCATATAAGTAGCCATGTGTCCCTTGCGGGTTTTGGGAACCTTTTTACACCTTTACTCCTTTCCTCTTAAATGCACAAAGCTACAAATATGTACTGCCTCCCCGCATCCACTCCAATTGTGACACATGTACACTCCTTGACACCAATTGAGAAATTACTTGCGTTACCTTTTGACTGCGAATATTTGGAGAACATTTATCGGGTGATAGGGCCGATTTCACACTTTGTGAATGTGAGAGAAAATTACAAGTTTGCAAATTTGACCCACCACACCACAATCAATTGGGAGTTTCCACGTATCAGTGGGTAATGGGAGAGAAAACACAAATAAAGGACAAGACCCAAAAGTAATTTTTAATGGGCGATCTCTCCAACTTCAAAAATTAAAACACAAAGGATTCCCCACAAGAAACCACCAGATAATGCATATCTAGACATAATCCTCAACCAAAATTGAGAAAATACTAAACCATACATAGAAAATCCATAAAGCTGACTCGTACCTCTACAAGGAAAGTAGAAAAATATAGTAGACAAAAATGGAAAATCTTAACCAAATAAGGGCGTGATTAATTCGAGCACTAACACCGGTTCTGACTCGGGGATGAGCACTCCCTATGAGTTCCTCAAGAACAAACCATGGTGTAGAGAAAATTAGACCATGTGCCAAAATCCATTGGGCCATGGAGTCAAAAAACTAACATACAAAAACAAGTGATAACAACCAACTCCCCAGAAAACACACCGAGAAACCCAAAACCAATGGTCACCAAGGACCGAGACAAACAAGGACAAAAAACCAAAAAACAAACAGAAAAACTATACATTGTACAATAGTGCGTACCTCAATTTTGAGAGATCAATCAAGAAAGTGCTTCAAGTGCCTGCCATTAACAGGAAACTCAAGTAGTTCTCCATCTAAATCCTTTAAGAAAAAGGTATGCTCACCAATTCTGATGTCAATGGAGTAAGGACCCATCCATAATGCATCAAACTTTCCATGTTTTCCTTTGTCCTCATGCCTGTTATCCCATAGTAACACAAGATCTCCTACACTGAACACTCAAGGAGTCACCTTTTTATCAAATAGTTTTTTCAACTTTTCCCTAAATTTCAAATGTCTCTGATGGGACTCTCTTCTTACTTCATCTAATTCAACAATTTGATTTATCCTTGCATCATATGGACTAACTTCTTGATCCTCAAATTGTCGAATAAATTGGTAGGAAGATAGTTGCATGTGCAGGGGAAGGAGGGCTTGAGTTCCATACACCAATTCAAAGGGGATTTTTCCAGTAGCTCTCTTAATAGTAATTCTATCAGCCCAGACAACAAACTTCAATTGTTCACCCCATCTTCATTTATTTATCTCCAATGTCCTCCTGATTATTTTCAACAAATTCTTATTGCTTGATTCAGCTTGTCCATTACCTTGGGGATTGTAATTAGATGCATATGTGAGATTTATTCCATACTCCTGACACATGGCCACCAAGGGTTTAGCTCGAAATCTCATAGCATTATCAACAATTATTTTGGCAGGTACTCCAAATCTGTAGATTATGTGATTTAAGACAAAATCCATAACAATCTGGTGAGTTGCCTTCTTAGTAGGAATTTCCTCAACCCATTTGGTGAAATAATCAGTAGCCACCAATATCCATCTGTGGCCTACACTTGAAGGATCTGAGATTTCTCCAACAAATTCCATACCCCACTGTTTAAAAGGGCTTCAACTGATACTGGTTGTAAAGGGAGAGCTCTTGAAGCTTTCAATCTTCCTGAGAAGCGTTGGCAACTCTCACATATTCTCACTAACAGAGTTGTATCTTTAAAAAGTGTGGGCCACCAATAACCAACCCTTAAAATCTTGTGAGAAGTTACTCTTCCAGCAAAATTCCCCCCACAAACTCCTCCATGAAAATCAACAACTAGTTTAGGGGCTTCATCTTCAATAATGCACCTCAAGAGAATCCCTTCAGGATTCTTCCATGCCAGTCCATAATCAGTGATAATATATTTCTGGGAAGCCAACCTAAGTGCCCTCTTCTAATTTTTACTCAAATGTCCAGGACATTCCAAATTCTTAAGATAAAACATGATGTCCTTGTACCATGCTGAATTGATCAATCTTTCATGGACATTCATACCTTCTCCCTCAATTTCATTTATTTCCATTACCTGCAGGTTGCTCTCTGCCATTAGCTTTTCCAACCCTAAACCCCTAACTAACTTGGTGGTTTGAATATCCATGTCATACTCTTGTAATTTGTTTACCCACCGACACCTTTTGCTTGAGATTTCCATTTCTGATAAAATATCCTTGACCATAGTATGAGGAACATAGGCTGTGATCTTGGAGCTCAAGATATATGGTCTGAAAAATTTTGTTGCTCTTACCAAAGAGAAAGCCTATTTTTCCATGATAGTATATTTCAATTCTACTCCTTGAAGTGCCTTACTAAAGAAAGCAATTGGCCTTTCATTTCCTTCATCATCCTTTTGCAATAGTATAGAGGCAATAGTATTTTCAGAAGCAAAAGAAAACATTTGAAAAGATTTCTTGTAATCAGGAGCTGCCAAAATAGGGGCATTCTTTAATGCTTCTTTAATCCCAACAAAATCTTGGATAGCTTCTTCCTCCCATTTGATAACCTGATCCTTTTTTAGCATACTCGTAATGGGGATAGTCATTTCAGCAAAGTTAGAAATAAATCTCCTGATGAAATTTATTTGTCCAAAAAAGGATTGAATTCCCTTTTTAGTTTTGGGTATAGGGACTTTTCCAATAGCTTCCACTCATTCAGGATCTATCATGACCCCTTCCTTAGATACAATGTGTCCCAACAACTTTTCCTTCTGAACCCCAAAGTGGCACTTTTTAGGATTCAGTGAAATGCCATATTCTCTGCACCTTAATAACATTTTCTCCAGATGTTGCAAGTGATCACTCCTTTTCCTTGAAAATATTGTCACATCATCCTGGTACACAACAATGAAATCATTTATGTATCCTGAGAATGCTACATCCATAGCTCTTTGAAATGTTTCTCCAGCATTCATCAGACCAAATGGCATTCTTACATACACATAAGTACCCCATGGAGTGGTGAAAGTGGTTTTGATTCTTTCTGACTGTTTCACCACCACTTGATTATATCCTGAGAATCCATCCAGAGTAGACAATAATTCTGAGCCAGTAACTAACTGCAGCATGTTATCCATATTGGGAAGGGGATAATTATCTTTGATTGATGCCTTATTCAAGTTCCTAAAATCCACACACAACCTTATATCTCCATTCTTTTTTTGAACTGGCACTAAATTTTCCACCCATGAAGAATACCTTGTGGGTTGTATGATGCCTCCATCCCTTAAATTTTTTAATTCTTCTTGCATTTTGAGGGAGAGAAGTGGATTGATTGGTCTTTGATTTTCCTGAATGGCTTGGCATTAGCTTCCAGTGGTATTTCATGCTAGAAAAGGTCTTCCCTATATGCCTTTAATTCTGAATATGACCATGCCAAGCAGTCCTGGTACTCTTTCAATAGTTGGACATATGATTTCTTTTCTTCCTTATTCAGGTTACTACCTAGCCATATTTTCCTAGGTTTATTGTTTGTCCCCAGGTTGTGTTCTTCCACATCTCTCGAAGCTGACATATGCCTACTAACAATGCGATCAACATTATCAAATTTTGACTCAAGTGCAACCAAACCTCTTGGAATAGTATTTGTCTTCAACTGAATAATATCTTTACCAAATAAGGTTTCTCTTCCCTCATTAATACAAACCATTGGCTCCCAATCCACATTTTGATTTGTGAATTCTCCTTTGTTTTGTAAAAACCTCTGAATTTGGGCATCATCTTCAAAAACTTGCCAATGTTTGACATTATCAGGGACAGACGGTCTTGTCAGTACCTCAATGTCATATTCACAATAAGGAGACACTGTGTAATTTTCAAACCTAGACCCCAATACTGCCAATCTGTCTGCTACAATATTTTGTTTTCTTTCATGGTACACTATGTTGAAGGAGTCAAACATTTCAATGAAATCCCAAACTGCATGCTTATATTGTTTCATTCTTTGATTCTTTGTTGCATACAACTTGTGGACTTTCTTGAATACTAATTCTGAATCCCCTTTAACAATAATGTCTTTAATACCATATTTCCAAGAAATCCTTAAACCCAAAAGCAATGCTTCATATTCTATAATATTGTTTGTGAATTCGAACTTGAGTTTAAAAGAAAAATTGAACTCTTTCTTATCTGGGGATATCAAGACAATACAAACACCATTTCTAAAATTAGAACAAGCTCCATCAAACATCAAATTCCAAGGGGAACCAAGTTGCTCAGGAAATTTGCATTTATCAATTTCATGCTCCTTGAAATCTGCATAACCAACAAAATTGTCAACATCTACATCTGTATATAATACTTCATACGAAGCATTGTTAGGATCTTCAATCAGATGTAACATCTTCTTTTCACCATATAACTTTACAAGATTTCCTTCCAATGGTATGGTTGCATATGACATATCCATTTGCACACTTCCCCCACACTAGCATCCCATTTCCTTTATAATAGCATTCCCCATTTGGTCGGGCAGTCCACAATAACCACATTCATAGTTAAGGATTTTCCAGGGTAAGCTGCTAATTGCACTATTAACCCTTTAACATATCCAATCATAGGAACTTCCCTTGAATCCATAGTTGTGCATTTTCCAAAGGTTGTTGTTACTTTGATGTTCAATTCATTCATCACCTCAAGAGGCATCACATTGCATGAAGCTCCCAAATCAAACATACAGTTGTGCACCAACCTATCCTTGATGATCAAAGTGGTATAAAAAGGATCAACGTCAAGTTGAGATTCCACAAGTGAAGTACCCAAGTATACTTCTGGTGATTCTCCCAATTCTTCTAGGGCCTGTGGTATCTCGAGCTCTGCAATGACAGGAGGAAGATCCACACCATTCACATTATTGCCTTGGGTTGTTATCTCTTCTTTAAATCCCAAATACTCAAATGCCCATTTTCTATGCTCAGGGATTCTGAGCAATTCAACAATAGGCACAATGACTTTGATTTGACTCAAAATCTGGGCTATATCACATGGAACATATTTGGGTAAGGTAGTGTTGGATGGGAGATTTATGATTCCTTCTGGTGGTATAATAGTCTTTGCAATTTGGGCATGAGCTGGGGTACAAGTTTTATTTGGAACAACAAGGCCTTTGCTAAATGTATCCTTCTTAGGGGGTTCCTTGGGGATATTAGTGAGAAGTGGAGTTTTTGGTTTGGCCCGAGGACCTCCCCCTTTGATAACTCTACTTCTTGTATTATATTCCTTTTCTTGTGCAACTACTGCATTCATCAATAGTTTCCTATCTTCCTCAGAAGGTATTCCCCCATCATACTTCTTAATCATTAAGGCCCTTAAGTATTCAAAATCATGATTAGGTAAATCAAAATCCTGCACCATATCAATCTCAACACCATCATCATGTGGGAGAGGTAATACTCAGTGAATGCAATCCCAGAAACTTTGAACAGTTTTGGCACTTATAAATTCAGTTGAAGTAGCCCTCTGTTGTGAATTTTGAAGGCATTCCATCATGCACACATCACCATAAGCTTCATCATCATTTACCTCTTCAACCTCCTTACTCAAATCACATGGGGAGTGTGGCAGGAAACACTTATCACACCAATCAATAATGTGGGCCTCTTCCACTATAGCAACCCTAGAAGTCAAAGGATCAGGGACCAATCTATTCTCTCTAAGTTTTGGTTGCTTATTACCTGATCCCATGGGCCCCTTTCCTCTGTCATCTGATCTGTGATCATTCCTAGGATGATTTCCAAATATATCTTGGTTTTTTGGTTTATGCTGACCTTGAGAGCTCTGTCCTATCCCTTTTTCTACTCTGGCCAACTTGTACGATATTTCTTTAACCACCCCAATCAAATTCTTCACAACCTCCTCCAGATCAACTACTTTTTTCACCTGAGGTCTATCAGGATTAATCAATTTGACACCTTCTCTCTTAGGAGGTTTTCCAACTACCTTGATATTATTTTCAATTTGCAAGGCCATAGTGAAATCCTGCCTTAATGTTCCAGGGTTCTTGTCTCTTAAGTAGTAGGCAACCTTTTTGTCAAAAGCATCAGAATATTTGATTAAACAAGACTCATCACTTGGCCTCAGGATTATGGGTAATCTATTCAAAGTCTTATTGAATCTGGTATTAAAATCTTGGACAGAATCATTGGGATTCTTTTTAATATTTTCAAACTCAGACAGAAGGAACCTTGGGTCAGTCTTATCCCCATACTGTAATCTGAAAGCATTTTTCATCTCAGTCCATGAGTCTATTGAATTGTCTAGTAAATATTTATACCAATCACGTGCATTTTATTTGAGACTATAAATGAATAAATTTATGTACACATCCTTATACTCAATTTCAAAATATTACATCATGTTAACAAAAAGTCTCAAATTGATCCCCAGTAATGGCATTATTTCCCTGAAATTTAGGCAACCTATTTCTCACATCTTGGGGTACAACATTAGGATACCCAACCATGCCTCTAAAATTTATTGGTCCAAAAGTATTGACAACAGAAGGAGGTCTAGGTGGAGGCTGAGCCATATTATCTTGAGGAGGTGATCCTACAGGAGAATCAAAATGATAGGGGACCAGGGCCTTTGGAGCACAGGAGTATAACTTTCCAAGTAAATATCCTCTAATGATTCAGTTTAGTGAAACACCCTATCAGTCCTGGATGATGAAGGGAAAAAATGGGGGATACATTTTTCAGACACAAATGATGGCCCTTCACTAGTTGGAGAATTTAGTTTTTTACAAGGACTATTTGATTCAGATTTATTTGAAGATGTAGGGTAGTCCTCAACTACAGGTTGATCACCTTCCAGAACTGGTACTACCTTTTCTCTTGACTCTTGATTTCCCAATACTCTCCAGACTCATCTTCCTTCTGAATTTGCCTTCCCAAGATCTGGAAATAGCTTTCTAGTAGGATCCATAGTAAAGAAATATCTTCTTCCTTCCATCTTTGTGAATATTAATGACAAAATCTACTTGACAAAGATTAAGACACTGATAATTGCCAAGAATTGTAAACTAACACGGAGTCGCCACCAAGGATTTTCACCTTAGATATGCTAAAGCACTGTAAGTAATTTTTCAACTGTCTATCAACACTCAATTTCTACAAATCTTGATGGATCTGATCATCCTTTGTCGATATTTATCAATATCCACATGATCTAGTGCAACATTTACTAAAACCAGAAAATATTACACAACAAACTCCTGATCTCATACAATTCTCACAAATTTTAACAAATGATGATGTTTAAACAACATATTTGCATACGAATCATTACCAGAGGTCGATGTGCATATGTATTTGTACAAATAGTCCCCGAAATGGTGCCAGATCAGTGTTGGTACCCAAATTGATCCTTCCTTTGAAACCGAGCAACATCACAAGTTGATCAGGATGCTTAGAGACAAACAAATCATAATAGGAGTCATTTTGTAGCCGGGGATGGATTCTAGATGACTCTTTATCACTCTAGTTTGGAAAGGACTGGATAACAACATGCTAAGAGTTTGACCTACCCTTACTACTTTAGGTTGTGCCTTCAACCAGGGTGAGAGGACCCATTTTGTGACCTGTGTTAGTGGAAAATATCAATGGATTAACAGTATTTGACTCTCCCTTTGCAATATTTGAAGGAGACCTTGAGAAAACATGGTCAATACAACATAACCTAACTCTCACGAGTTGTCACCTTAGAGAATGAAGATGTTTTCTAGACAAGGTCCATGTCACTAAAGACAACGATAAAAACTGATTACATCTGCATATTTTGGTAAAGGATAGACAAATTCAATGATCTTCTTCAGCATTTGTGGATATACAGTGCAAGCAGGGATGGTTCATGTATGATTTATCACTGAATATGAAATTTTTGGTTGGGAAGTTAAGCAGGATAAAGTTGATTATACCAAATTCTTGAGAACTTTTAACAAATGTTGGAAAATCTACAAAGAAAAATGAAAAATGGCTTCAAATAGTCAAAATGAACCTTCAACTAGAGAATGTGCATCTATGAAAGCTCAAAGACACGTGGCTTCACACATTCTTCAAGGATTTAACACAAAAACTCATGTTAAAGACTTAATTAAACATCAGAAGTCCCTGATTCATCACGCTTATGATACACTCATAAACTGACAAACAATCTGTATCACTAAAATGAAAGTAAAGTGAATTTAAATCATTTATTGCATTATGAAATGAAAAATCTCTTCATAATGTAATTGCAAATGCCACAATACTATCATGAGGACAAGATATTTTGTGATTCAGAGGAACTCCTAATATAAGATTGCAACAGGAACACATATAACTATTTGAAGATATCTCAAAATGATAGCAGACACAACAAGGTTCATGATTAACATGAATTACTCAAGGTTTTTCAAATTGATCAGCAAGGGAAAGTTTATTTACAATCTCAAAGCTTATCAATGGTTGGACACTTGCAACCATCTTGACATGATCAATTTCAAATATACATAAGAAATAACTAGTTTCTCAAATAAGTTCCTTCGGAAAATGGCTTTTCTCACTTTCTCTCCTTCTCTTTTCTTTGAATAATTCTCAGAAAAATTAACCCCCATCTCTAGCATGATTATCCTTTTTCCTTTTATATCACCCCCTTCACTTGTTAACCTTCAAATTTTTTCCCCCCTAAAAGTATGAATATTCCAAGGAATATTCCCTTTTCAAAATTTGTTCTAGAACATGGCATTTAAAAAGGTTTTTCTTTTAAAACTTCCAGATGTACAAATCACAAGTATTTTCAATCAACTTCACTTGTGCTCGACTGGGATATCAGGTCATCACTTTCTGGTGATTACTTTAATCATTCTTTCCTGATATTGATTAGATAATCATTTCAAACAATCTCTGAACACTTCTGGATGACTCTGATATGACATATATCCATACTCACTTTTCAATAATCTACCTTGGGCACCACACACTCTGTTTCATGTCTCATTGGATTAATTTCCACACATAGTTTCTGTCGAATCACCTTGATTTACCAGCTCTGCTCATTCCTAACCTTTTCCAATTCTTAAATTCCCTTCTATATGAACTAAAAATAATCTCCTTCATTTCATGGGAAATATTTTACCAAATAAAAAACATATGTCTCCTTTTCATTATAAAACCTTGGCTCAATTTCATTATCATCATGCATTTCCCTTCTTGTTCTGAGTATAAGAAATTTCAAAGAAAATGGCGAAGGTACTTGTAGCTCATAGCCTGAAGGAGATTTCTTCAGAGGACTTAAATCAGATTTTTGATTTAAGTGGTCCTGATGAAGCTTTTGTCAGGGCTCTGTTTGATATAGAATGTGCAGGTGACACCAGAGGACCCTTAACATACTTGCAAGTCTGGTTAGCACTTCTTACAAGGCTAATCAGGATCAATCCTGTGTTTGTAGCCTTCTAGGTTATGTATTTCCATCTTTTTAGATGGGAGCACTTGAAATCTCCCAAAGATTTAAAAAGATACTGGGTTGAGAGAAGACCTCAGGTCTCTGGGAAAACCAAGTTTTCAATGTCC
Source organism: Taxus chinensis (assembly GCA_019776745.2). Classification (NCBI taxonomy): domain Eukaryota; kingdom Viridiplantae; phylum Streptophyta; class Pinopsida; order Cupressales; family Taxaceae; genus Taxus; species Taxus chinensis. The sequence continues at coordinate 381,522,208 of CM034157.1, read as the reverse complement.
CTTTTTGTGTGATGAGGGGTTTGTATCAAAAGATATTCCCAAGGAATCATATGTGTTGTATGATAAATCCTCCATCGACACAGTGCCTGTTATTTCCCACAAAATAGATGAGTTGGAGAGGAGAATCAATTTCCTGGAGAAAAAGCAAGTAGAGACCGTGCCTTCTTAACCAGTTTCAGCACCAAGGTCATCTTCAGGGAAAAGGAAAGGTGAACCACAACCTCAACCTCCAATCATTATCTCAGATGGAGAAGAGGACCGATCATTGTCTACTCGTCATTCAAGGGAAGCAATTTCCTCCACTCGGGACAACAGGGGGAGATTTGTAATTCGGTCATCCACCCGCTTAATGCATCATGCTCCTCAGGTAGAGCATGAGTTTTTGGGGCCTCAACCAATTCCTTCTCCAAAAGACAATCCACCTTTCACAAGGAAATGAGAGGTTGGGTCAAGTTTGAGGCCTTGTAATCAGCCCATCCAACAACATGTAGTACTTTCCCTTCCAATCACCTCAGGCATCCCCTCTCAAACCACTCCTAGCACATCAACCCTTCACAAAGGGAAAGGAAAGATGAAATTCTTCACAGGAGGTCTGGATCTTTTAGATTGGGTGTCATCACAACAGAAGAAAGTCAAACTTGAGAAAATCATGAGTCATCCTAGAATGACTCTGGAAGCATTGATGGATATGGGAATGTCCCAAGACCTGGCAGGGTCAGTCATTTTTGTTCAGACAACACAAGGCTCAAGTGAGTTTGTGCTAAGGAAAAACAAACTTTTGAACAAGCTTCCCCTACTGCGAGGAAATTATGAAGTAGGGCTGAAGATCTACTTATCTTTGACAACTCTTCAATATCATTTGATTCCTTTGATTGTTATAGGAACAATATCTTCATTTTCAACTAACTCATCACTCTGGGTAATGCAGTCTAACTTGGGAATATTTTATTCTTCAAAATAGAAAATCTCATTGTCACATTGTTCAACTATCTCATCAATTTCACTAAGTCTATTTTTGATATCTTCATACTTTTACCTAGCCTCTACAATTGCTTCCTTTCCCTTATTGGTCAATTTTTCAATCCATGTTTCCACTTCCTAGATGTTCTTAACAACCTTGTTTATTTTATCCATTCCCTCAGGGGTATCAATGGAGGCACTTGTTTGAGCCTGAGTAGTTTTCCCAATTATTTATTGCAAAATCGAGCTCAAGGCTTTAACTTGTTCTTTTAGTTGCTTCTTTATCATTCATCTTCATCTACCTTTTGTAAAAGGTCATTGACAACTTCAAACCCCCTTGCTTTAGTTGGTCTCTTGAAGGTTTTCCCAAGGGAATAATTTGGATGTTATAATCATTAGTTGTTATGTCTTCCCTAGTCTTTCCTTCAAAGGGGATTGCCACTTCAAAAAATTTAGCTCCTGATGAGTCAGTGTGGGTTTAAGTGATACTTCTAGCTATTTTTGAGGCTTTTGTTCTCTTTGGAAAAGACAAAGCAGTAAGGTTAATAGCGTGCACTGGAAGGACCTCTTTTTCTTCATTTGAAATTAGCTCATTGAACCACTCATTTGCCAAATTTTTTCCAATCTTTTCCTCTTGTGATTCAAATTGAGGCTTCTCAGGGACAACCATTAACTGTTTGAAAACCACCTACTCATCCAAACTTAGTAATTCTTCCTATTTTTCAATATTTACTTCAATGACCATCTTGTTATTCTCACCTTGTGTTAATAATTCTTTTGGATGTTCCTCTCCTTGGTCTAGAGACTGAAGTTGATCATTTCTTCCTTGATTTATATCAACATTCAGGGGAGATTCCTTCCTTATTTCTTCAATGGATGTCATACTAGACCCCACTTCTCCTTTGACATTTTCTTGAGTTACTGACTGGCTTATGAGTTCTTCATTCTTCAAACTCTGTTGAGTTGGCATCCTACCCTCCTCATGCTCTGATGATGTTCCTGGAAATGATATGGTAGGTTGTTCATCTGAAGCCAACTCCACATTTCTATCTAGGGGTTGCATGTCCTTATCAGCAATGCTTATCTCACCAACAATTGTGGCTTGTGCTACCTCTACTTTCTCTTTATAAACAGATTTTCCTTTTTGAGAAAGTTCATCGACCTTAGTAACTTCAATAGAAATAGAAAACAATCTCTTCTGTTAACACCTCTGTATTAACATCTTCTCCACTAGGCAATTTTGGTTTACCATTCTGCAACAACTTGTTTTATAGAAGGAGCATCTTTTACTTGAGCCTTTTCTTTACTATTTAATAGAGGAGCATTTCTCTCTATTTCCTCACTAGTTTGGAGGTCATCTACCGGTATCATTAATGGTTCACTCATTGATAATTTGAGAGCATCTAACATGGAAAATCCCTCACCAGTATCAACATCAATTACATCATCTTGGGCCTTTACAGATTCATACAATGTTCCAGTCAAAGGCATACTCATATCGTTAGTAAGCAGGGTCTCAGATGTCTTCATACCTGGAGTTAAGATTTGGCTGCTTACTGAACTATCTGCAACATTTTCCTGGGTTGCTTGATCTTGAGTGGCTTTCATTGTTGCTTCCTCCATAGGTAGAGGTGGGAATAGAGACTCTGATTGTCCCACTTGTGGCAATGATGGGGCATGTTGTGCCTGATAAACATCACTCCTTTCAAATTCAGGAGGATCAATTACTACATCTCTGTGCTTGTGCTTTTTGGGCATGTGGGCACCTACTCTCACCAACACTGGTACATGAGAAACCTTATGTTTCTTGCATGCCCTTTCAAACTTTTTTAGATCAGGAGCTACTCTTTTCCCTTCCTTATGTGGCTTAGGTTGAGTAAGACCACTTGTTATGGCTCCACTCATTAATTTCTCAGTATTATGAGGCTTTGGTGAAACACCTGAGAAAACTACATGGGATGTTAAGCCCTTCCCCTTTTCCTAGATTGGCATTGCAAAAGTAATGGGGGAATTTTCCATAGATTTCAAAAGCATGCTTTCAGTCTTTTTCCTGAGAATTGACATAGGAGTACCAGTTCCACTAGCGGTTGAGGTCCACTCATCTATGAGTTCAGGAGTAGGCCTTTTTGAGGGAAATTGAGGGGCCTTTCCTCCCAGAGGATCCATTCTATCTGCTCCCTCCTTCAGGGGTGGAATATCATCATTCAAGTTTCCCAAACTCCTGAAGTTATTTAAGATTTTGGTATTTTGAATTGATAGGTCAATGCCTTTCTGAGTTAACCAATTCACAGTTCTTCTCATTACATCAGTTATCCTTATATAAGAATCATCAGATTCTATCTCATTCTAATCTGGGGGAATTATGGGTTGTGCCTCCACCTTCTGATCAACATAATACCTTCTTACCATATGTGGGTCATCCACAATTCCTTCTGGAATAACTACAATTTTGAAATCAATTATTTGTGAAAGGGTCATTCTAGAGAAATCCCTTAATCTGACCTCTTCCTCATCCCTACAGTTCATCCAATAATATTCAAACTGAGGCTCATGCTCAAAAGTGTTTGCAATGTTGTTGAATACCCATCTGATGTCATAACTGGCCCTTGCCTCAAACTTTTCCATATCAAATTTCTACATTTCATCTTCAATCAACCTGGCCTTTATGATGGAAGGGCATGAATACCTTCCAATTCGAATAGGGAATTTGATATTTGTCTTATGCCTCCCAACAATTAATTTATGCACAGGTGTTAGCTGCCTTGCTAGTTCACATAAAATCAATTTATCATCTACATACCTAGGCAACTTACAAGGCTTTCCCTCAAAACCACTAACCCTTATGTATGTGAACTTTTTATATTGAATGAAGTAGCATCCGTATTCCAAAATCACTTGTCTAGCTTGTTCAGACATCCTATATTGTCCCCACTCTGGCTTGAAAAGACAAATGATTGGGGCAAAGAAAGCATCATTAACTAACCTTACATTCCCACTCCAGTTGATCAATTGTAGTTGGGGGAATATCTCATGCATTTGGCACTACTTGAAATCTGCACATGGTGACAAACCCGGAAAGTGTCTATGCCCAAAACATTGTAGATTAAGTAAGTCATCATATAAAATTCTAGCTCTGAATTGTCACCCACCTCAATTCTCACTGCTAAGGTGACCATGTGGCCATGGAGTGCTTCTACAATGAAATTTTCCCAACAGATACTCCCTTTTCTCTCCAAAATGATCCATATATAGGTAACCATCCATTCCTTAAATTCATTTACAGTTTCCAAACCCACCATTCGACTTAGTAACACAATGACATCTTCAACCTCTTCAACAAATTGTGCCCTAACCATATTTTTAGGGATTCTAGCCATTGTCTTTTTCACAATAAGCCATTTTGTATTTATCATCTTGGCATAGTCCTTTTTCTTTGCTTCATAATCCCATAGGGCTAATTTGATAGCAATGGTGATCGGGTTGGTGATTACAGGAAATTTTAACATTATTCTAATGGCTGCAGGCGTCAATGTCAAAACTGCATCCCCACTCCCATCTAATACTTCCCTCTTTTCAGGATCATAATTCATAGCACAATGCCACACCAACTCTGGGCAATGAACTGCTGGTGGGATAGCACCTGCTAAAGCAATACGACTATCTTGAATTGCCTTTAGGGATTCACTCTTATGGGGGCTATTAAGTCTCTGAAGAAAATCATCTAGATCAGCACACATCAAGTCCATGTCTGTAATCTTGTCCAAATCACTCGTGACCCCTAACGCAACTGATAACAAAGATGGCATAGTCTTCATCTTCAAAAAACCCTAACTTTCCTTTAAACCAACTTGCCACTGAAAGAGAAACACAGGAGTTTCTAAGCTCTTACCAGTCAATCCATGAGTTCCTAAGAATTTAAATCCAAATCAACAACCTTTTAAGTCCTCAGGTTTGTAATTCAAGCTCACAGCTAATAACATGATAATTCTCCACAAAAATCACAAAGGTAGCAACAAAAATCAAGAAATTTGGTAAATAAAGATGAAAGCATTCACAAGATTTAAAACATCCTTGATTTGTGTAGCAACATTAATGGCAGCAGAAATAAATGCAATGCATCATGACCATTCAATCCACCATTCTCAATTTTGAAAATGAGTCATCCACGTGGAATAAAGTTTTCGCTAACACGGGCTTGGGGGCACCTTTTGTAATTTTGTAGCATTTGAGAATTTACACACTTCTGGAAAACTTGACCCGCCCATCCACCTTTTGGTTTTCAACATGGGCTCGAACACGTGGTCGCACTTGAGTGATAGTGGGGCTGCACCCCTTTTTTACAGTTTTATCCCATTTCCCTTTCAAACCAAAAATGCTTGAGTTCCCCAATGACCCGCATCCCCACCTTTTGCATATAAGTAGCCACGTGTCCCTTGCAGGTTTTGGGAACCTTTTTACACCTTTACTCCTTTCCTCTTAAATGTGCAAAGCTACAAATGTGTACTACCTCTACACATCCACTCCAATTGTGACAAATGTACACTCCTTGACACCAATTGAGAAATTACTTGTGTTACCTTTTGATTGTGAATATTTAGGGAACATTTACTAGGTAGCGAGGTCAATTTTACACTTTGTGAATGTGATAGAAAATTACAAGTTTGCAACTTTGACCTGCCATACCACAATCAATTGGGAGTTTCCAAGTATCAACGGGCAATGGGAGAGAAAACACAAATAAAAAGACAAGACCCAGAAGTAATTTACAACAGGTGATCCCTCCAACTTCAAAACTTAAAACACAATGGGTTCCCCACAAGAAACCACCAAATAATGCATATCCAGACATGATCCTCGACATAAAATTGTATCGCAACAGGGAAAGCAAAAAAATATAGCATACAATGATGGAAAATACTAACCATATAGGGGTGAGATTAATTTGAGAATCAACAGATTCATCACTATTACAGTAGCTAATACATCAAGAAATGTATGATTAGAACAAATACATCGACAAAGATTTAATGTTCTTCCTACAATGGTTTCATCAAAGGGGTTACAATTTAGAATACCCACATATTCCCTAGTTCTCCTGTTTTATCCCCCATTTACTAAACATTATCCATACATCCCTCTTCCTCTCCATCTATCTCTCTCCTCATTGCCATGCAAATCAATACAAAAGGAGGAGCATGGAAGGAATATCATCTAACTGCTTCATCATTACTCAATAACATACCAAATTTCATCATGTCTTTCCCTACTCGATTATCCTCAACATGCAATTTACAGCTAATCCATATCTAATTCCACTTTACATCTCCTAATCCTATCATGATAACCATATCTTGGAATATGCTTTCCTTGAGCTGCAAGGCTTAATTTTATAACCTTATCCATAACCTCTCATGGTCACCTTTCAACGTGTTCTTCTATCGTTACTTTAACCATGGTCCAAAAAGTGACTAATTCCTTAACTTGTTCTTCCTAGGCATGAAACTTTGTGCCATCCCAAATGTTACTTCCGCGATAACCTTCACACCATGCTTCTATGTGCCACAATACTTTGTGCCTTAGGTACCTAGTCATTTTAAGGGCTCAACATCACCCCACACTAGTTTGATTTCCACCCACTACAATCCTTCATGTTCCCCAAACAAAAATTCATCGACTAAAAATGTGATAAGGCAAAAAGGAACTCACGTGTCCCTACCGCCTACAAGACCAACTGGATTAACTTGAAGAATTTAACATCTATTTCCCACTTCATCATTTTCCATGCCTCTATCTCTATCAATTATTTCCCTGGAGCTCCCCCTAAAATGTTGGGTACTTGGTCTGGTGTGATCTCTTCCACCTCCTTCAGCTCCTAAATCACCACCACCGATTATGCGCAAAGACCCTTGAGCTCATCCATATGTTCGGTGATGGAGTCCTAGAGTTCACCAATCTAGAACTCTAACTTTTCACGCTTGGTCTTTATCTTTTATTTCTACTTCATGGTGTCAACAATTAGTTGTGCATGCTCAGACTTATTTTTCGAGACCTTCTCCTGCAAGGCCTTGAGGTTAAGGAGGAGCATGGAAGGAATATCCTCTAACCGCTTCATCATTACTCAAGAACATACCAAATTTCATCATGTCTTTCCCTATTCAATTATCCTTAGCATGTAATTGATATCTAATCCATAACTAATTCCACTTTATAGCTCCTAATCCTATCATGATAACCATATCTTGGAATATGCTTTCCTTGAGCTTTAAGGCTTCATTTTATAACCTTATACATAACCACTCATGGTCACCTTTCCACGTGTTCTTCTATCACTACTTTAACCATGGTCCAAAAAGTGAATAAGTTCTAAACTTGTTCTACCTAGGCATGAACCTTTGCACCTTCCCAAATGTTACTTCCACGTGAGCCTTCACGCCCTACTTCTATGTGCCACAATCCTTTGCGCCTCAGGTACCTCATCATTTTAAGGGATCAAAATCACCCCACACTATTTTTACTGCCACCCATGGCAATCCTTCATGTTCCCCAAACAAAACTTCATCGACTAAAAATCATATAAGGCAAAAAGGAACTCACATGTCGTTATCACCTACAATACCAAATAGATTAACTTGGGGAATTCAACATCTATTTCCCCCTTCATATTTCTCCATGCCTCCACCTCTATCAACTCTTTCCCTAGAGCTTCCCCTACAATGTTGGTTTCTTGGTCTGGTGTGATCTCTTCCACCTTATAATTCAAATCTCAAATCACCACCACTAGTTCTGCACAAGGACCCTCAAACTCATCCATATGTTTGGTGATGGATTCCCAGAGTTCTCCAATCCAGAACTCTAACTTTTCACGCTTGGTCTTTATCTTGTATTTCTATGTTGTGGTTTCAATAATCAGATGTACACGCTTAGACTTATTTTTCAAGACCTTCTTCTACAAGGCCTTGAGTTTTTCCTCCTCATCTGTTACCCGTGCATCAAAGACAAGATCACACTTACAGTAGCTGTTGAAATCCCTGTTGACTAGTATATCCACCTCCTTTAGTTGGGTGAGAAATTCCTCCAACTCCATAATCTATGATTACACAGTGATCTTGTTCTCTTCCTTCTCCTTCACGAGCTTCATAGTTGTTGGTCATGCGCTATCTGTTATTTTGGTCAGTAACATCCCTACCATGTCCTCCAAGTATTCCATTTCATCGCCATAGTCTATCCTGGCTTGGCTTACCAGTGATGGGAATTTCTCAAGACCTTTTTAATTGAAGCACCAACTTGATTGTACACTTCCTCGGTCTGTGCTTGCTCACCTTTCAGTCCATAGTGTAATTTATCTACCTTCTTTTGTTTCTCCTTTTTTACCATGACCAAAATTTGAATAGTGGCCCACATGTCCAAACCTTATCTGATTACTTTCAATGACATATTCTACAACGTGTTACATGCCTACTCATCAATGAGGTGGCTTGGATCCACCACCTTATACCTCTCTCCTCCCTTCTTCTTCAAATGAATTATCTTGATCACATGATCGTTGACCTCAAACTCGGGCTCCTCTGCATGAAAGTGCATATTCTAGCTGATCATCTTCTTCATCCTTTTCATGCCCCCTTCTTGATCTAAAATATCCCATGCATGTAGCTTCTCTGGGGAAAGGGTGCTATAGAACCTTATGTGTAACACCTTCACAGGATTATCCATGAAGTCCATGTGAGGGGACATACGTGTCCACTTCTTCCTTGTTTCCTTTCCCTTTGATCGTTGTTTCTTTGATCTTGGAGTTAACCCTTTATCCTCCCTAATCACAAAAGAGTATTCTTTCTTAGTCTCTTTTGGGCTGGTGGGATGAATGGATGAGGTCCCATGTGCTGGACTATGTTCCGATCCTTCTGGAAAAATGTTATTTTTTTGCACGTGACTCACCTACCACCTTGGCCTCTACTTTAACCCTTATATTGTCTTTCTCCTCAAGTTCTGCCTCGATTTCTTCCCTGAATGTAGTAAAATCCTTATCCTCCACTTCCCCTAAGCCTGTGGCAGAACTTGGCACATCGTGGACTTTCTTATTTTTCTATTCATATCTCCTATTCTGGTAGCTCACCTCCCTCTTTCCCTGTGGGTGAATCCTCAACATTTCCTTGTTGTAAGGTCCATGCACCTCCACAGTTATTATGGTGCATATAATACTTCCTCTTCCACGTTATGTCTATCTTTCCTTCCCTCTCTTATTCTTCTTCTACTACTTCTTCTCCCTCTTCCTAGACCACTTTCATGGGTGGGATCGGTGCTTCACGTAGCCTTGGGAAAATTACATCTCTGATCTCCACCTCAATCTATCCCTGTGTCTTAGGGTGCAGCTATACAAACACTCTATGGATGTAACCCTTGATGGTAACATTGATCTATGGATGTAGATCTAGACATTCAAGCTCCAAGGCATCCACATACGATGGCCTTTATTCATACCTTTAGGTCATGAGTAGGGTGTGAACATTAGTGTCCACTTTATCATCATCAAATGTCAACTGTTGCACATCCTTTAACATTTGAAGGCACACTTTATGTACTTAGTGGTGAATGCAAATGGAAGTTTGCACCATGGCCCAATTTCTCCTTTGGCCATCACAAACCTAGCCAAACTAAAGTGTTGTGTGGAAAAACACTTCACTTGGTCCCCAACAACCTATGGTAGCTCATGTGGAATGTGTCATTCATTCTCAAAATCTCCATGCAATATTTCATACCACTTGTTCATATGTGCCTTGTACATACTTGTAATTGTGCCATTGCAGGTGAACTGTGCAAACTAGACTGTAGGAGATGAGTGCATAGGTGGGTAAACCCACAGGTTTCCCTCTATTTCATCTAGGATGCCAATTTCCCATAATATTATCAACTACAATATAGAACCCCAGGTTAGTTTTTCTCCTGCTTCATTCTGCACTCACGCTTCCTAAATAATGGTATCCACAATAAATTGTGCAAAGTTTTAATGTGCCTATGTGTACACTTTATAAGCCACATACAAAAATCTCTTGTTGGTGTCTGTCCATCTCTCTGATGTTTCTAAATTGCAGCTAATGAGTCGAGTTACGAATCTTAAAGCTAGGTCAGGTATATCTGCAATAACTTGGGCCCTTCATCCCTTCTCATAGTTTAATTGTTTTTATAAATCCTCAACTTTAGTAGTGGCACCCAAATCGAGGGCCATATCCTCACCCATGCTTCCCAAGCCCATTACCCTTCTAATCAAATGACCTGTAATCCTCATCCTCCTCCCTGACATGTAGAAAAATTCTTCATGTACTCATGACATTAACCATATAAAGAGTGGTGTGAGTTTGGCAAAAAAGGGCAGCTCCCATAGCTATAAAACCCTAGTCTTCTATAATTCCTTTTAAACTAATACATCCACCCTAGGGTTTCTACATTCATCTACCCCTGGGACAATTGAAACCAGATCTACCCACATTATTTTCTCATTGTCACTCATTTTTTGGTTAAATTCGCTAATTTTACATTTATAAAGCTTTGAACTCCACTTTTCTACCTTAACCACACCTGGAGGGTATTTCCTTTTCGAGTAAACCACAATGGGTTCCTCCTTCTCTACCACTGGTTTCTCATTCCTCCCCTTTTTGGTGCCATCTCAATTTTTTTTCTCTTTCATACCCTAGGTGTTTATAGTTTTCCCCTGTCTTCCTAAGTTCATCAAATTCAACTGCTTCTCTTCTACACAACCCTTTTCTGTCCTATTTTCTTCTTCTCCCCTTAATACACTGCAAGATCTCACCACATTTCACACAGCTTTCACTGGTTCGTAATAAGTACCTCACTTTCTTAACAAACCCTCATCACACTTCAAGCTCAAGAGCCCAAAAAAATTTAAGGTAAGGTAGTTAAAATGACTACCCTTGCCCATTATTTATAATTCTTCATAACATCAATGTCATTACCCCATTCATTTTTAAATTCACTTTTTAATAAAGTACCTTTTTCCACTTAAATAAACTTTTGTGACCTTTCCTCGCATGTTGTAGTTGTAACCTTCATGCATACCAACACTACTTCACTTCCACATACCTCTTTCATGCACCTTATTGTGCCAAAGTACATAACCTCTGTGTTGTCCACTAAGTAGTCTCCCATGGTGCCACATACCTCATGTTACACTGTGTGATGGTTTCTCTCTCCACACAATCTTCAATCATCTTCATTTTCTCCAGAACACCTCTCATATAGCACGAAGCAATTTTTCTATCTTCACACCAATCCTCCAAAATGAGTTTTCAGTCAAACAAATCTCCCTGAGAAAGGTGCTAACCATTTCCATGATCTACCCCATACAAAAATTATGTGCATTCCTCTGCACATAAAACCACTTATGATATAATTAGCTACTGGCGCACCAATGCACAACACAACACAGGAATAAAAGGACAAAGCAAAGTGATGATGAAATGAAACACAAGGAATGGAAAATGCATTAAAGGAAATCCTAAGCTAGTTGGCAATACTGCCTTATTACAAATACCAAGAAGACTTATTTATAGTATGGCTTCAACCTATTCCCATTAAAGAAACTGGGTAACCATGTGCCATCTAACACTTCTAACTAGAAAGTGTCTGAATCAAGTATATAAGTGATAATGTATGGCCCCAACCAGTGTACTTTAAATTTTCTAGGATGGTGCAAAAACTTTAAATCATATAAAAGAACTGTTTTCCCAACCTTAAGCTTCTTATTCTTGATGTGCCTATCATGCCATGCCTTCTACTTAGCCTTTTCTATTTTATTACTCCATCGTGCTATGTTACATCACTCAACCAACGGCATCAACTTGTCAATAAATTATTCAAGTTCTTGTTCATCAACTAAACCTCCTGCACACGTAATACACAAGGATGGTAACATGAATTCAACGGGTAATATAGCCTTCAAACCAAACACCAACGAAAAGGGTGTTTCTTTGTTTAACCTCTTGTATGTTTTTTGATATGACCATAGCATAGCAGAAACTTTATCATCCCAATCCTTTCTTCCAACATCACAAATCCTGGTCAACATGTGATTCAAAATTTTATTAAAGGATTATGTTGTCCCATTATCCTATGTGTTATAGGGTGTTGTTTTATTATGCACCACCATAAATTATACCAATAATATCCTAGTATTTTCATTCAAAAATTGGGTTCCCCTATCACTTGTTAAACTTAACGGGCTTCCATACCTGGTTATTATATTCTCCCAAAGAAACCTTGCTACATTGGTTACAGTATAATCCTTCATAGGCACTGCCTCTTCCCACCTTGTAAGATAGTCGGTACAACTAATAATATAGCACAAAACTGTCCTACACGACAGTGGGGAAATAGGGCCCATGAAGTCAATTTCCCACTTCTCGAATGGTTTTACACTATAAATAGGTCTTAATGGAATTTCATCACGATGCCCATGTTTCCTAAGGCATTGGCAATGGTCACAACCCTTGGTATACTTTTTGCAGTCCTTGTACAATGTCTCCCACCATAAACTAGCCATCAAAAACCTTGTACATGGTGGCTCACCCACCATAGTTTCCACCAGAAATACCTTTATGACCCTCCTCCATAATAGCTTCACACTCATGTTTAGGTACACAATGGCACAAAACTTCATCCCAGCCTAGTTTATATAAGTATCCACTAATCAGCATGTAGGGCGCGGCACAAATGATAATTTGTTTCTTATTTATTCTCCTCATTCCTTCGAGTGCCACACCCATTCATAAAAATATAGAAATGTCCTCCAAATCATAGGGTGCACGATGCATCCTAAATAACTATTCATCTAGCATTGTGTCCTTAATGCTTTGTGCATCCTCACCTAAATTAATCCTCGATAAATGATCAAGTCCAAAGTTGCTTTTCCTTGGTTTTACCACAACCGTAAACTCAAACTCCTAAAACAATATTATCCAACGGCATATGCATCCCTACAAAATAGGCTTGTTCACTAAATATTTTAATGCCATGTGGTCCGTGTAGAAAATAAATGGTGTTGCTAGAAAACAATGTCTAAATTTATGCACCGCGTAGATCATCGATAATGACTCACACTCTATGGTATTATAATTTTGTTCTTGTGGAGTTAGCTTCTTACTAGTAAAACACAAGGGATGGTTAACAATCCCATCTCCAGGTTGTGTTAACACCACTCTAATTTCCATTCTTGATGCATATACGTGCACATGAAAGGGCTTAACTAAAGAGGGAAAAGTAAAATGGGCGCAGTACTAAGCTTCTCCTTCAAAGCATCAAAATCCACCTGGTGCGCTTCATCCTAATAAAATCACCCTTTATGTTTCAGAAACTCCTCCAATGGCATGCAAATTTTAGCATAGCCTTAATGAACTTCTTGGAGTACCCTGTATGCCCTACAAATCTGTGCACTTTGCTTTGAATGGTGGGTTCCTCTAACCCTAAAATCATAGCAACTTTGGTAGGATCCACCAATAGACCCTCCTTGTAGATAATATGGCCCAGTAGTTTGCCAAAAGGAGTTCCAAAGATGCACTTCTTAATATTTAGAGAGATGCTCAACTTTTTGCACCTCTCAAACATTAGCCTAAGGTTGTCACAACGATCCATTACTAACTCATACATCATCCAGTCATCTAAGTTGACTTGAAGAAATTTGTGAATGAATTCTTAAAACGCTTGTACCACAATATGTGAAAATACTGCAGGAACATTCTTAAGTCTGAATACCATTACCGTATAATAAAAAATTTCCCATTCAATGGCGAAAATCATCTTTTCCTGGTCATCCTTTTTAATTCTAACTTGGTGATATCCTGAAAACCCATATGTAAAAGAATAGATCTTGTGCTCTGCTACTCCATCAATAATTTCTTCTATTAAGGGCATTGAAAAAGGATCTATCACTTAAGCAGCATTTAAATCTCTATAGTCTACACATATCAGTATCCTATCATATTTCTTGCTTTTTTTTACCATAGGGCTAACCCACTAAGATTGTTCAATGGCCTCAATGATTCTAGACTCTAACATCTTATCAATTTCTTCTCTCACCTTGACACGTAGGTTGGGATTCATCATGTAGGTCCTTTTCCTGATTGTTCATGCTCCTTCCTTCAATTTTATCCTTATCTCTCCTAGAGATTGATGAACCCCATTTAACTCATGGTACCCACACAGGAATAAGTCTTATAAATCACGCAATAGTTTAATATCTTTAAAACTTATTGATCCATCTAGTAATCCACAATGATGGCTTCTTTTGGTTCCTCTTCAGTGCCAATGTTGACCTTATCCATTTTCAAGGGCTCATGGTAGGCACATGCCTTCTCATATACACTATCTAAAACCTTGCGTGTATTTTATGTTTGAGGAATGGAGGGTATTTTGAATAGAAAACTAGGATTTTTCAAAGTCTTAGATTTTAAAGGAGAAGATTTGGGTTTAGAATTGGAAGAGGTATCGGAAGAATTACTTGGAATAGTGAGAGCCTTCTTACTTTCTACAGGATCAAGATTCAACAATGTGGACTCCATGGAAGGAGGAAGTGTTGATCTTTGACTAATTATTTTGTTTTGCAGAGTCTCCATAAGAGGATCATCGACCTTCTTTTCCTTTGCAGCAATGGAGAGAGGTTCTCCTTTCTCAGACTCAGAACGAGTGAATACTGCACATGAGAAACTAGGTGTATCTTCTTCATCTTCTTCCTCACATCTAGAATACTCACAAAATCTGATTTTTGTATCATTCTCAAGTTCATCAATTTCTAGGAAATTTCCACCTTTACTTTCTTGTTCATGTTCTTCTTCCTTTTCTTGAATCATGTAATTTACGTTCAAGGGTGGGGCCTCCAAGGTGAGCCTTTAGGGTGCTCCTAAAATTTGATTTATTTTACATCTTTGAGAAGATACTCATTCAAATAATTCCCTCTTCAAAGATGCCATCTCATTTCCCAGCTTTTACAGTGATGGATTGGTTCTCTCATCTCCAGAATGGTGGGCCTTGCCCTTTGAATGGATTCTTGATCTTTCCAAAGAGGATGAGATCATCATTTAATTTTGATAGCCATCCTTTGTGATTCTACAATGTTAAAAGATTGGTTGAGATCTTCATAGGAGAAATCCTACCTCTAGTGGTTGAGCATTTATGAATAATCTCTAGATATTATTTTCATATGGTGAATATTCTTCTTGTATCCTGCGAAGCAACTGAAATCAAAGATAAGCCATGAAGTCTCTCATAGTTTCACTTTCTCCTTTCTGCATTTGAGCCGATAGATACACTAAGAGGTAATGACAGTCTTCAGTTGATTTAAATATTTCTTTGAAGGTAGTCCTTGATTTCATTCCTAAGAATTCCTGACAGTATTCAGTCGATTTAAATATGTCCTCAAAGGTGATGAATCGGGCAAGAAGGAGGTAGAACCATTCCATGCTTTTTCTTGGAGGGACTCCATGAATAATCTTACAACAATTTATTCATGTTGACACCAAGAATTCCAACCGATGTTGTGAAATCAGTGATGTGTTCTTTAGGATGTTGTGTTTTTTCACCTTTGAACTTTGGAAAGTTCTTACGAGAACCCACTAGTAGATCATGTAGAGGGCGTTCAAGAGCAAGTGGGCCTGTATTCCTTCCCTATGGAACAATGTGTTGAGGTATTTCTTGCTTCATCCACCATTGTTTCTACTTCTCCTTCTTGGTTCTACAAATTATCTTCAAATTCTTCTTCTTTTGGGAGCTTATGCTCAATGGTGGTTGAAAATGGGAGAATTTGAAGGGGGAGTATTAACAGGAGTTTGGATAGATTTTCAGGTGAAATTCTGAGCCAGATGAAGATTGAGAAAGAAGTAGGATTATAATTTTTTCTTGTTGATTTTTCAAAGCCTCACAACTCTCGACATGTTCAACTTGGTGTATCTTCCTTCAACCAATTTTGGAAATTCTTGAAGTGCGTAAAGACATTATGGAGGCACATGCATTAATAGTGTATCTTTCAGAAATGGCTTTTCATGAACTCTTTTTTTGATTTTTCAATATTTGAAAATTTTACCTTTCGGTCGTATTTTGGGTGTAGATGCTACTAAATTTGTCCCACAGTGGGTGCCAAAAACTGTTGACGAGAAAAAAAATCGAGTGGACAAACTTGTGGATTTCTTGCCAATGCTCTGGGAATCTAAGTCCCTCTACTTAACCGGTGCAGTTGTCGTATATGCATGCACGAGAAAAGGTGGATTTCTATGGTGGCCTTTTCGACTGGGGATCCAATAGGGGCACTCCACTGACCCTACGGAAAAGCTAACGATATCTTGCTAGGGAAGACTTTGTCTGAAGAACGGGGAAGGGGAGTGAGAAAAGAGGTAGGAGAACTAATGTTACAGGTAGAAAATCAGATTCCTGCACACACTAGTTAGAAATTTCAACACATGCATTTATGAGAAGAAACAACCCCAGAAATAAACAAGACCAAATAGAATTTATTTATCACAAAGTATCAAGAAACCCCTTAGTCAAAGAAAGATAGAAACTCATTTTTGTATTGATTTCTTAAACAAAAGTTGTACATAGTGTGGGAATGGAAGAAATTTGAGAGTGGAGGAAAGTAGAAGAAAATGGCTATCTCCTTTGCTTTCTCTAAGTACAATGCACTCTTGAGTTTACAAGATCAATTTCCAACCCTTTGAGATGGGAATGGCTTTACAATTTATAGAGTAGACTCGACTCCTCATCTTCTTCATGACCCTCCATATGCCTTATTTCTAACTTTAGACTATTCATATTCCTATAAAATATTTAAGTCCCTTTTATAAAATCAAGGTGACTTAATTTACATTATGTTTCTAAAGTCACTTTTAGGTAACTTAAAGGCATATCAAAAAGTGCAAACCCCAACAAAAAATTATAACATTTGAAGGGAAAGAAAGTTGGGGGAGAGGGAAGAGAGAGAGAGGGGAGAAGATGTTGCCCATGATGAAGTCCAATGATTCTCGCTAATGGAAAGCTCTGATGCGACAAATTTTTGAATGTCCCATTGTGCCAAAAATGCTCTTTGAGTGTGACTTACTATTTTTAGTAAATGCCCAGATGGGAGACTTACTATTTTTAGTAAGAGGTGATTCTTTACTTCTTCTTGATCATCTTGATGTGATGAAAATATTCATTCAATCCTACGCACACTGCCTTTTCTTTGACCACTTCTTGGGGTGACTTACTATTTTTAGTAAGCACCCATATAAGGGACTTACTATTTTTAGTAAGTGGTCATTTTCACTATTTTCTGCTCCAGATAATCATTCTGGCTTCTTGGAGATCTTCAGTGCACACTGCCTTTTCCATAGCACTTTTGATGAAGACTTACCAAAAATAGCAAGCATGTGTAGGAAAGCTTACTATTTTTGGAAAGTGGATTTCTAGTGCTCGGTTTTTGATGGAGTATATTTTTCTGGATTCGGCTCATCATCGTGGTCACGTCCTCTGAATTTCACTTGATTTTTCCCGCTAGAATGATTGGAAATAAATTTTGAAATTTTAACCTGCTAGTGGCTTCAGGCACAGAGCTGCCATGGCGGCCATTAATGGAGCTCAAAATTTTTAGGTCTTATTTTTGTCTCCATTTGCAATGAAAAATAACTCCATTGTGATAGGTTTTTCATTTGGAGCTCGTGTGTAATTTTTTAGCTCATTTCCATTGCCGGAATGATGGGAAATCCACGAACATGAGCTAGTGCACGAAGTGAGGATTTTATGGGAACAAATGATTTTGGTCACCATTTTACCTCTCTTTTATTGCATCTTGATCTCCTTGAAAAATGAGGAATTATTCAAAATATGGCATCTTGATCCGACTTGTATTTTGTAAGATATGAATATTTTTCAATTGGGTGACTTCGTGGTTATCTGGCAAAAAATCTTCATCTTCTCTCATTTCTTCATTTCTTCAACTTTTTTTATGATATTTCCCTTAGACCTATGTTTTTCATGAATTGGAGGATTTTTGGGCCATGACGGAGCTGGTTTGGAGCTGCAATGGTGGATCGGGTGTATGAACAAACAAGAACAAGGCCATGGCATGGTGAGGAGCTGTGAAGGAGAAATGGGGGGAAATAACGGCTAAGTGCTGGATTTAAATTTTTCAAAAAATGCATAGAAGGGGTTGGGAAAATTTTTATGTCCTTGACATCCCTCACCTCAAAGGGATGTGAGGGACATCAATTTCCATGGTGGTCAAGGTGATGCCACGTGGCAGAGATCCGACGATAGGGAATGAAGGCTTGGCAAGCACCTGGGGGCTGGAAATTCACTCTTGAAGAGGTCACATGAGTGACTAGGAGTCTCCTTAGGGGCTGGGCATTTTTCCATGTTTGATTTCCCTCACCTCAAAGGGACATGAGGGACATCAATTTCCATGGTGGTCAAGGCAATGACATGTGGCAACGATCAACAGGAAGGCTGTGAGCTCCTGCAAGCACCTGTGTGCTGAATTGGCTATCTTGGAGGTTATATTTGGGTTTACAGGGCTTCAGGGGGGATGGGTGGATTTTCCCAACCTTGATATCCCTGATCCTTAGGGACGTCAGAGACACAAAATCCCATCATGCCCCTAGAGCTGAAAATTTGACTAACTCCAAACCTTGAGGACAACTTGCGACGGCAATATCTTGAGCTCCAGAAGGTATTTTTTAATGAAATTTTATATTATCCTGACTGGAAATGGAATTTTGAATCCAATTGTGGGGTTATAATGTCTTTATTCATCCATTTGATCCCTGAAAAATAGGAATTTTGGTTTGGTACTCCACCTGTGCCTGAGAAAATCTGCCTGCAGACCTAATGCACCAAAGTGTTGTGAAAAATATGATTTCACCATCTTGTAGGGATTGGAATTATATTTTCGGAGATGTTTTTTTTTCTCCTAACTCCATCCGTAGCTCCCAGAATCACCTTCTGAAGCTCAGCAGTTTTTTTGGCATGTGCACTGACTAGGCCTGTGAACCCTAATTTTGGTGAAACTGCCCCAACTTCTCCAAATCTTCCCTAAACCTTCCTAAATCATTTCATGATGTCCCAAGATATTTTAATCACATCCACATCCATTTTGGATTTTCTGATCTGCTCCATGGGGTTGATCCAGTCCTAGGAAGGCTAGTGATAGCCCTTCCCACAACTGCCTGTAGCTTGCAAATGAACTCCTAAAATCACCTAGGGGAATGATTTGAATTTCCTAAATCACCTAGGGGGATGAATAACATTGATCGAGGAGGTCACTTGGACTAACTGGTGGACTTGGGGTGTCTTGGGAATGATAGGACATGAAAAATTTGGCACAGGGGTATAGTTGTCATGCTTGGAAATTGACAATTTCCTTGTTGCACATTTGCACGACAATAACTGGATCTAGATTGGGGACATGACGAGGACTAAATGCAGTGAAGACATGACATGGATAATCCAGAATCTCAACTTTAGACCATATAATCATTGACCAATGCCTTATCCATTGGGCCCTGCGGAGTCATGTACAACTTACAAGAGAGAGAGAAATAGAGAGAGAAGAAGGAAACACACAAAACAAGGAAAAAGAGAAACACACAACACACAACAGAAAGGGAAACACACCTAACAATCACCTATGGTACAAGGCGGGGGACAACCCACTTTCACTAAAGCACTTTTCATTCCTCACGAGTTACCCTTGAGTGGGAAACACTGAGTGATGTTGTTCTGTGAAGCCATTGACTAGTTTGAGAAAGTAACCTCCTTTCCTTAATTGTTTATGAAATTTAGGTGCTTCCATGATTGTCTTTGTACTTTATAGGAGTGAGTCCATGTGAGCCTCTTGATGCTCAGGTATTCACTTATAAATTCCATTACCTTCACATTCTTTGAAATTAGTTTCATAGTTTTGGTTTCCTTTCGTGTTTATCCATATAGCTTATTCTCCATTAAGCATCTCATTGCAACTCCAAATCTTATTTTCATTCAAATTTCTTGAATATTCCAAGTTAATTTATTTCTTGGGTCTATGCTCATTGACATCTTCTCCATGAGAAACATTAGATTCATCCTTTATCTCTACTCCACTATGAGGTGTTTGAGTATTGACGGGAGGATCAGGAGGAAAACTCATATTTGTCTTGTATGTCCATGTCACGAGTGAAGAGATCAAGAATCAGATCAAGGTCTTCCACAACTTCTACTGCATCCAAGATTTATTGCATGGAGTTATGCTTCATTGTTTCCTATAACTCATCTTTGTACGCCTTTGAAGAATGCAGCTCAAGGAAACTATCTAGAGGGATTACCTCATCATTTTGGGAATCACTGCACTCTACCAATCCTTCATCAAAAATAGCTTCATCTTCAGAGGTCTCAAACTCCTTGCTTCAATTTCTTCATCATGGAAAGAGTCTTCATCTTCAAATGGGAAATAAAATATCTCCATTTCATTATTGCATCCATCAACCATTAGCTCAAGAGCGGGCATCATATTTTTCATCTTGCCTTATCTCAATATGGCCAACCTTCACATTGGTTAAGGCTTCCAAATCAGCTTCACACTTATCTTGCATATTCATGGCTTGCATCAGGAGTTCAAGACTGAACTTAGGGTCCTTTTTTTCTTCTACGGCTTTCAGTAGTTCTTGTACAAACATTTCTTTCAAAACTTTCACGGGCTCATCACAAGATGATTTTGTCTCTCCATATATGGCCTAATTGAGATCATCTTCATTCCCAAATGGGACTAAGAATAACTCCTCATCTTGGATAAGCATATAAGCTGATTTTTCTTCTTGAAAATCATCAAGAACCATCTCCTCTTCCTCATGGTTTGCATCGTCTGGTAATTTGGGGCTGCCCTCTTGTAACTTGAATCTCTTAAATGTTTCTTCAAAATCTAAATCTCTCTGGGAAGGCATGTCTATCCCTATTAAGATGGGAATATCCTCTACCTCCTCGGTTGTCACAAAGTGAATCATCTGCCTGTTATCTTGGTAAAAAAATGTTAGCTTCTTGGCTTCCAGAATTTCATACCATGTACCTCATCTTCTTCTCAGGAAGTAATTTCTCCATGTCTCCCTTCACTGGTATGGTTGCGGATGACCAATTCATCTGAATTTTCCCTCCCAAGTCTCAGTAGAAACTTCTACTCAACAACATTCTGAATGAGGTTGGGATGTCTGCTACCAAAATCATCATTGAAACTTTCTTGTCTAGAAATTTGGCGAGAGCCACCTATGCATCTTTGACCTTCCCTACAAGTGGGACCTCTTTTGACTCCAAAGAGTAACAAGAGCCACCAGGTGGAGTCATGGTGAGTTTGAGAGCTTTGGCAACCTTCACAGGCATGACATTATCTGAGGCACCTGAATCTATTATGCAATTGTTCAATACATATTCTCCAACAAGAAGGGAGACATAGAAAGGTTCAACCTTATCAGTCTTTGATGCACTCAAGAAATCATGTTTTGTGAGGGAGGTGTAGGTGGGTTTGGTAGTGTTCCTTTAGGACGAGGAGCTACATCATTAGGTGTTAGACTACCATTCTTGATGTATTAAATAAACCTCTCTAATTGTTCAGGATGGGTCTAAAAATATTTGGTTTCAATAATTTACATATTCTATGAAGTCAAAGGGAGAAGATGCAGACAAGGGGGGTGAAGGGACTGATTTTGGAGTCTGGATAGGCTTGGGAGAAGGATTTGATGTTTGAGGAATGGAGGGTATTTTGAATGGCACACTAGGAGCTTTCAAAGTATTAGATTTTAAAGGAGCAGATTTGGGTTTAGAATTGGAAGAGGTATTGGAATACTTACTTGGAATAGCAAGATCCTTCTTACTTACTACAAGATCAGGCTTCAACAATGTGGACTCCATGGAAGGAGGAAGTGGTGATCTTTGACTAATTTTTTTTTTTTTCAAATTCACCATAGGAGGATCATCAATCTTATTTTCCTTTGCATCCGTGGAGGGAGGTTCTCCTTTCTTGAAATGAGAATGAGTGAATATTGTACATGAGAAACTAGGTGTATCTTCTTCATCTTCTTCATCACCTCCAGAATACTCACAAAATCTGATTTTTGTATCATTCTCAAGTTCATCAATTTCTAGGAAATTTCCACCTTCACTTTCTTGTTCAAGCTCTTCTTCCTTTTCTTGAATCCTAGAATTTATGTTCATGGGGGCCTCTAAGGCAAGCCTTTGGGGTGATCCTGCAATCTGATTTCCATTGCTTCTTTGAGAAGATACTCATTCAAATAATTCCCTCTTCAAATATGCCATATCATTTTCCAATTTTTGCAACGATGGATTGGTTCTCTCATCTCTAGGATGTTGATGTTGGACATTTCCCTTTGATGGATTCTTGATCTTTCCAGAGAGGATGATATCGTCATCAATTTCAATGGCCATCCTTTGTGTTTCTACAATTTTCCTTGGTTGAACTCTTCGTAGGAGAAATCATGGAATACGTATTTTTGAGGTGATAAAATCAGCAATTTTAAGAATGGACCTTGCGGAACTCGTATTTTGGGTGCCTTGCAGTCATATTTTGGGTACAGATGCTAAATTTTTCCCATGGTGGGCACCAAAAACTATTGACGAGAAAAAAATTGGTGGAAAAACTTGTGGATTTCTTACCAATGCTATGAGAATCTAAGTCCCTCTACTTAACTGATGCAACTGTCATATATGCATGTGTGGGAAAATGTGGATTTTTGTGGTGGCCTTTCGACTGGGGATCCAACAGGGGCACTCCACTGACCCTGTGGAAAAGCTAGCAATCTCTTGCTAGGGAAGACTTTGTCTGAAAGTGGGAAAGGGAGTGAGAAATTGAGGTAGGAGAAAAAATGTTGCAGGTAGAAGATCATATTTCTACAAACACTAGTTATAAACTTAATCACATGCATTCATGAGAAGAAACAACTCTGCAAATAACAACAAGACCAAATAGAATTTATTGATCACAAAGTATCAAGAAACCCCTTAGTCAAAGAAAGCTAGAAACTCCTTCTTCTTGTATTGATTGCTTAAACAAAAGTTTTACATAGTGTGGGAATGGAAGAAATTTGAGAGTGGAGGAAAGTAGAAGAAAATGGCTATCTCCTTTGCTTTCTCTAAGTACAATGCACTCTTGAGTTTACAAGATCAATCACCAACCCTTTGAGATGGGAATGGATTTACAATTTATAGAGTAGACTCGACTCCTCATCTTCTTCATGACCCTCCATATGCCTTATTTCTAACTTTAGACTATTCATATTCCTACAAAATATTTAAGTCCCTTTTATAAAATCAAGGTGACTTAATTTACATTATGTTTCTAAAGTCACTTTTAGGTGACTTAAAGGCATATTAAAAAGTGCAAACCCCAACAAAGAATTAGAACATTTGAAGGGAGAGAAAGTTGGGGGAGAGGGAAGAGAGAGAAGAAGGAGAAGATGTTTCCCCTGATGAAGTCCGATGATCCTCGTTGATGGAAAGCTCTTATGCGAATGAAGTTTTGAATGTCCCATTGTGCCAAAACTGCTCTTTGAGTGTGACTTACTATTTTTAGTAAATGCCTAGATGGGAGACTTACTATTTTTAGTAAGAGGTGATTCTTGCTTCTTCTTGATCATCTTGATGTGATGAAAATATTCATTCAATCCTACACACACTACCTTTGCTTTGACCACTTCTTGGGGTGACTTACTATTTTTAGTAAGCACCCATATAAGGGACTTACTATTTTTAGTAAGTGGTCATTTTCACTATTTTCTGCTCTAGATAATCATTTCTGGCTTCTTGGAGATCTTCAGTGCACACTGCCTTTTCCATATCCACTTTTGATGAAGACTTACCAAAAATAACAAGCATGTGTAGGAAAGCTTACTATTTTTGGAAAGTGGATTTCCAGTGCTCGGTTTGTGATGGAGTATATTTTTCTGGATTTAGCTTGTTGTCACAGTCGCATCCTCCAAATTTCACTTTATTTCTCCCGCTAGAATGATTGGAAATAAATTTTCAAATTTTAACTTGGCAGTGGCTTCAAGCATGAAGCTGCCATGGCAGCCATTAATGGAGCTTGAAATTTGTAGGTATAGTTTTTGTCTCCATTTTTGACAAAAAAAACTCCAGTGTGATAGGTTTTTCATTTAGAGCTCATATGCAAGTTTTTTAGCTTGTTTTCATTGCCAGAATGATGGGAAATCTGACGAATGTGAGTCGATGCACGAAGTGAGGATTTTTTGGGAACAAATGATTCTGGGCACCATTTGACCTCTTTTTTGTTGCATCTTGATCTCCTTGAAAAATGAGGAAGTCTTCAAAAGATGTCATCTCGATCCGACTTGTACTGTGTAACATACAAAGATTTTTTGATTGGGTGACCTCGTGGTTATCTGGAAAAAAATATTCATCTTCTCCTCGTTCTTCATTTCTTCAACATTTTTGATCAATCCTTCCCCTAATACCTATTGTGTTTTTATGGATTGGATTATTTTTGGTCCATGGTGGAGCTGTTTTGGAGCAACAATGGTGGACCAGGTGTCTGAACAAGCAAGAACAAAGCCATGGCATGGTGAGGAGCTGTGAAGGAAAATTTGGGGGAAATAACGGCTAAGTGTTGGATTTAAATTTTAGAAAAAATGCATAGAAGGGTCTGGGCACATTTTTATGTCCCTGATGTCCCTCACCTCAAAGGGACATGAGGGACATCAATTTCCATGGTGGTCAAGGTGATGCCACGTGGCAGAGATCCGACGATAGGGAATGAAGGCTTGACAAGCACCTGGGGGCTGGAAATTCACTCTTGAAGAGGTCACATGAGTGACTAGGATTCTCCTTAGTGTCTGGGTGCATTTTTCCATGGTTGGTATCCCTCACCTCAAAGGGATGTGAGGGACATCAATTTCCATGGTGGTCAAGGTGATGACACATGGCAACGATCAACGGTGAAGGTTGTGAGCTCCCGCAAGCACCTGGGGGCTGAACTGGCAATCCTAGAGGTCATATGTGGGTTTAGAGGGCTTCAAGGGGGTTGGGATAATTTTTCCAACCTTGATGTCCCTGACCCTAAGGGATGTTAGGGACACAAAATCCTACCATGCCCCTAGAGCTGAAAATTTGACTAACTCCAGAACATTGAGGACAACTTATGACGGCAATATCTTGAGCACCACATGGTCTATTTTGATGAAATTCTATATGATCCTGACTGGAAATGGAATTTTGAATCTAATGGTGGGGTTCTCATGTATTTATTCATCCATTTGGTACCTGAAATAGAGGAAAAAAAAATTGGTACTACACTTGTGCCTAAGAAAATCTTCCTTTAAACCTAATGCACCAAAGTTTTGTGAAAAATATGATTTCACCATCTTGTAGGGATTGAAATTTCTTTCCTTTGATGTTTCATTTTTCTCCTAAATCCATCAGGATATCCCGGAATCACCTTCCAAATTTCAACAACTCTTTTTGACGTCTGCACTTCCTAGGCCTGTGAATCCCCAATTTTGATGACACTGCCCCAACTGCTCCAAATCTTCCCCGAACCTTCCAAAATCACCTTCATTATTATCCTAGGCATTTTAATTGATTTTGTGTCCATTTTTTATTTTCTAATCCACTCCATGGGGTTGCTCCAATCCTAGGAAGGCCAGTGATAGCCCTACTCGTGACTACTGAAATTTGCATTTTCAATGAATTCCTAAAATCACCTAGGGGATATAGTTGACTTTCCTAAATCACTTACGAGGATGAGATAACATTGGTTGGGGGTCACTGAACTTACTGAGTGGACTTGTTGTGCCTAGTAATGATAGAACATGAAACTCTTGGCACAAGGGTATAGTTGTCGTGCTTGGAAATTGTCAATTTCTCTATTGCACATTTGCACGACAACAAGAAACTAGTAGCCTTAGAAGCATCCATTGGGAATGTGTTGGTATCCAAATTTGTTCTCCTTTTCAATCTGAGTAGAACCACAGTTATGTCATGGAGCTTAAGGAAATATTAGACCATGTTGTATGTCATTGGCAGCCAGGGATATGGTCTAGCTAGCACTCAGGTTTGTGGAGAAATGGATAGCACTCCAATAGGACTTGATCTTTTCCTAGTTGTTTTAGGTTGTGCTTTACAACCAAGGTAAGAGTACCTATTTTGTAACCTTGTAATGGTGAAAGAAATGAAGATTCCCTTCTCTTTGCTTGAAATTCTATGATGGAGACCTTGATGAAAATATGATCGACACCCTAGATAAGAACTCTCACAAGTTTTCACTTCTCAAAACATGGGTATGTTCTCAAAACAAGACAAAGGTTACTAGAGACATTGGAAATCCTGATCTGTTATGCATACTTTTACAAATAGATGTTGATCTTCTATGGGTATACACATGGAAATCAGGGATAGAATCTTTGTTGTTGGATGATTTTTTGGTAGGAGATTGATAAGACAAATTGGGATAGATCAAATCTTTGACAATCTGTACAATATATGAATAACCATCAAATGAAATGCCTAAAGTAATCAGGTTGTTCTTTCAACTAGAAGAGGAAAAAATGGAAGCCCAGGTTACACTCTTCACATAATCTTTGAGAACTCACTATAAAATCTTGAAGTAAATAACTCAATTAAACACAAAAATCCATGATCAAATCATGCCTTAGGTACCCCCAAAGGCTTACAAGGAATCTTTGTAGTCAAGGAAGGTAAAGTGATTTTAAATTTTTTTATCTGCTTATCAGATGAAGGATCTTCTGAGTATGAGATTGCAAATACCACTAAACTATCAACCAAAAATGGAGATCTTGTGTGATTTCTAAAGACTTTCAATGCAAGATTGCAACAAGAACACTAAGATTTATCTGTAGGCATTTAAAATTGATAACAGACATCATATTGCCCAAAGAAAAACACATATTTAACTCAAAGATTGCTAGATTCAATAGCAGGGGAAAGTTACATGAACAATCTCAGAGCTATGTTGTGGCTATACACTTGTAACCAACCCACATTCATGAATTTTCCAACATATGAGACATTAACCTGGTTCTCTAGTGGATTTTACAGAAGATGAGCTTTCTCTCAAAATTTTCCCATAATTTTCAACTCTCCACACCTTAAAAATTTCTCCAAAATGCATAATATACCTCATGCCATCATGGATTCCTCCTTCCCAAGCAAATAATATGCTTATGGGATCAAATTTGTTACAACAACTCCTCATGATTTGTAGAAAGGGACAGCAAACAGAAAAACATTCGATGAATGCCAGGTGTGCCAAAAATTTTAAATTATTACAAAAATTCATATCCTTATCCCCTCATGGTCACATTTCTACCATTTAGGCATGCAAGAATCTTTTACTAATCATTTTTCACCTTTTCACCTCTGCGACTTTTGATTTTCATCTTTCACATTTTTTGACGGACCTGAGCAAAACATGTATCAAAAACACCACAGATCACTGAATTAGGTCATGAAAATAGTGTCATTACACTTAGAAGGCTGAGACGATACAAAATCATATAAGGTTTGAAAAAAATTGATGAAGAAATCACGATTCCAAGCTTCTTGGAGCTCCAATGGTAGCAAGGAGGAAGAATGTGCAATTACCATCGATTTTTTATTGATGTTAAATGTCCGCCCTCCATGTGGCAGATGAGATCCACAAATAAGCTCAAATAATACCCTTTTTTCACTCTAGATAAGGTGGAACATGTGTCAAAACATGATAGGATCGGGTTCCCATCTTTAAAAATGCATTTGCAACCCTTTTGAATTTTGGAAAATTTTGCAAAATTTCCCTGCTCCTCCCCTGGACCCGCCATGTGTCCATATCTGGGCCCCATTAAAAATGCAGGCCAATTCTATCAATTTTGACACTTTTTTGAAAAAAGGAAATTTTTGTCTAAATTCTCCGTGGGCCCAAACACCCGCTCTCTTCCTCACCACGTGGCGCTCTCACATTCGCTATAGGTCTAGGCCTCCAATTCTTCCTTCAGACCTCCTTGCCAAATTTGCAAAATTCCAAAATTCTCCTCGGGCCCGCGCTCCCCATTTCTACCTTTTGGGACATGTGTTGGCTCCTCATTGGTCGCAGGACCATCTTTCATTTTTTACCTTGCAACACAAAGGCAAAAATTCATAAAACTTTCCTTCAGCCCTCATTTCCACTTTTTGCATTTCTTGACAAGTGTCCTTTTCTTATTGGTCATGGAGCTTCAGCCCAAAATTTGACATTATACCATTTAAAGTTAAAAACTTCAAAATCATCAGAAAACCCACTGCCCCATTTTGGCTCTCTTGAACATGTGTCACCTCGTGATTTATTCTAGAGATTTAGCTCAAATTTTAACTTTAAAGTTTTGAAGTTAAAAAACTTCAAATTCATCAAAACCTCCACCCTCCCATGCTGACTTTTCCTAGACACGTGTCCACCTACTATTGGATGAGGGCCTTCGGGTCAAAAATTTCCCTTTAGCCAAAATTTCAAAAATAACAAGTTAGAAAACATTTCCCAACCACCCCCGGCTAATAGGAACCCGCCACATTGTAATAATGTTGTGATGATGAATTTGACAGGCAGATGACACCCGTATGACCGTCAAAACGTCAAAAATATAGAGGATTCCCTAGAAACCAAATTTTTTAACAAGGATGGAAGATTTCTTGGTTTTAAATCAATTAAAACATGATTTGACATTGTTTTTGACCTGGGGATTGGGATTTTAATTGCAAACAACACAGATTCGATCAATTTCAACTTTTTTCATGATTTGGCACAGGAGAACGATACAACCTGAAAATATGGAAAAATTAGGGCACGAAAAAGGGGAAAAATTGTAAAATTGTTTAAAATTAGGCCAAAACAACACATTCTTGGGCACCTTCGAAGCATTCAACTGGGAAAAATGAATTATAGATCACCAAATCAAATAATAAAATGTTTCTAAGCAAAATTAGACATGAAAAATTAGGGCACATTCTGAAAACTCAATAATTTACACTAACATAATGGAGGCAAGCCCTAAACTTAAAGACCTAATTTGTAACTTGAAGATTACCATGGAGTCACTTGAAGCTCTGTCTGAACTTTAAACTGAATCGTTTCTCTCCTATGAATATATTCTAAGTTGGATTGATGAGAGTGAAATTTATACACTGACTATTGGAACTACCTCTGCCAAAATTGAATAGTCATCCTAGAAAGTAACAAAAATGGTTTCATGGGCACAATAGAAAGGAAAGGTGCCAAAGGGAACATGTCGAAATAGAAGCACAACAATACGTACAAAATTATAAAATCATACATGTCCGAAAGGGAACATGTAGGGTGTGCTCAAGCACTTTTTTTACTGAAAGAAAACCTATTCTACCCTACACTAACTAGAGGAAAAGGGTACTAAAGTAAAACATGTGACAGGTAGGGAGAAGTAGCTTCCCTTCCTCATAAATTGTGACCATGTAATTGATTTGGAGTTGGACATGGTAAGAAACGAGAGTGAAAAACTGACTTGTGGATGAGGTTTCACCCTATTCAAAGTGTCAACAAATATAATATATACCTCCTGAAGTTGTTATGCGCTTAGATCTGGGAGGTGTTGTTGTTGACCTTTGGCGTGCTGAAGCTTAACCTCATGCTCTGAAGTGAGCATGACTAGTGGATAATTTGTATTTGGCTCTAGGCTAGCCAGATATCTATTGGGCACGGTCTGATCCTTGTGATTTTACCATTGCTCTAAATCTTAATCCCACAGATGGGATTTTCATACAGACTGACATCCTGAAGAGGAGCGCTTATAGGTTGGGTCATGTAAAGCTAGGGTGCATGGGCTTCTACGTGTACAAGCACTTGATTCTCCTCTAGGAATGTGCCCTCTAAAACTAATTGCTTTTCTTCTAGAACAGATGCTTGTATGATTTCCTCTTCCCATTCAGAGTCACATGAGTCATGTCATTCTTCAATTGTTTTGCAATCATCAAACATGATGATATTGGTCTGGAAAGGTGTTTTGGTAAGGGGTTGTTCATTTATGGTACAGTTAGACAATGGGGACTCAAAATAAGATGGAAGGATGGGAATGGAAGGGACGCAAGGCATGCACACTGAAGGAATGGAGGTGCATGTGGAAGGAAAGATGGAAAAAAATTGAGGTGAGAGGATGGAGGAGGGTAATTCTCAATGGGGGTAGCACGCAAAACTATGGGAACATTTGTAATAGGCTTAGATGATGTAAGTAGGTGTAGAGGAGTGGGAGGGTTATACGATGGTAGTGCAGGGTTTCCTCATTTACAAGGTTTCTATGCGCTAGATTTTTTAGCCTCCATTTCTTCTACCCACTCTATAATCTAGGGCAGCATCTCAGTAATAAAGTACGGCTTCTGTTAGGTGTTAAACCAATCTAGTACAGGGCCAACCCATGGACAAGGGACCTTGTAGCCAACTTTACCTACCTTTATGGAGCACTTGACTTTGAGCTGCATCATGTCCATTGCCATTTTTTGCACCTGTCTCTCAAAATCAGCTTCGTCCAAGGAGTCACCACCATCATCTGCATAAACCTATTCTTCATAAATATTTTGGTTAAAAAAAAAGTGGATTATATGCATTTTAAGGATAATGGGGCTTATAAAACTGATTTGGAGGAGGATTTTGAAATTGTGGTGATGGAGAAAAATAGCTCTACTACTGCAAAAGATAATTTCATGAAGGGAAAGAAGTCATGATTACATAACTTCAAAAGAGGAAGGTGGAATGATGGAAGAAGGAAAATGAAAGAAATGAGGGGAGACTAGTATGTGAATGAAATAGGGGGTGTGTTTGGATCAGTGGAGTTGTCAAATGTGTTGAAATATGCCTCCAAAGGCTAGATCTCAAAAAAACACATCAAACTTTCTGAGATGAAGATGTAAAGCTCTTCACTCTTGTCCCACCGGGTGTACCAAAAACTATTGGTCATTCAAACGTATACCTACATCTCAAATCAAAAATAACTAAGCTTTTTGAGACAACAATTGAACCATCTTCAAGTTTTGGGACTTTGCATGCTTGAAATGGATCTTTGGAGAAGGTTGGTTCCTCTACCTACCTCTAACATTATTGCTACTCCTAATGCTAAAATCAAATCCTAGACTAAACATGTCAAGGGACCAGGGATAAAAGGATTAGCACAAAGGGGAAATCCTAAGCTAAGGAAGGTGATAGTGCCAGGGAAATGGTCAATATCTCTCCAAGATAGGTGAAGGAAATAGAGAGGGCATGAGAGAATAGGGAGAATGACACGTGCCACAAATCAACATGTGGGTTTGGCCTTCTAGCGAGCACAACACATGAACATGGAAATTGTAAGCAAGAATATGTACATCATGCCAAAAAATGTAAATAGAGAGGCCAAATGTAATGAAAATGAGAAAGAGAAGACAAGAGTTCCACAAAATACAATTTCATTGCTTAAGGGATGCACAATCAATTACATTCATGGAAGGAGGTGAGAATACATTTTAGAGACCATGCCAAGGTCTAAAACCCATGGGAAGTTAGCCACCATTTTGGCATGGTGTCGTTACAACAAAGAGGGATCCTTTTTACTAAGCATAACTCTGCTATTTATAGAAGGAGAGAAGAGGAGGAGAAAGAGATAGAAACTTGGATTCAAAATCACAACCATGAATATCCAGTGATAAATGATTACAAAACCATCTATAGGGCTGTCAGATGTGCTTCCCCATATCTGTTTGGCATGTAGAATAAGGAAGAAGGAAAGATCAAATGAAATTTTGTGGTTGATGTCGATTAGATGTGTGCATTTGATGATCAGAAAGAAATTTCCCTATTTTTTTCCTACCAAATCCTGCCTAAATATGGTTTTGAAAAGTGTAACGTGTAGCTGATGTCAGTAGATTTCAAATGAGACCAGGCATGTGGGAATCTGAGCATTGTAGCAGAAGTTATGGCTCTCAAAAATTTACAGGTCACTCTGACATTCAATTACACGTGGGGCACGTTGATTGACTGGGGAAATCATCTAACTATTTATTTGATTTGTCATATCTACCACGTGTCATGAACCAGTTGGTTGTTAGGATTCATCACCCTATTAGCGTTCTTTGATAGGTTATATGTTTCATGCTCAATTGTAACAGATGATGACATGACACAGTAACTTGTGTAGAAGAAGGTGCAAGTCACGCGAAAGGGAAACAAATTGGAGGCATGCACGGAGGTGTGTGCACTGGAGGAATAGGAAAATATTTATATGGGGCAGGTATGGGGAAGGGGCATGGGCATTCAACTGAGGAAGGTCATGCAGGGGTAGAAAGAAAAGTGGTACGCAAGGGAGATAAGTGTATGAAAACTCATAAAAGAAATGATAGGGACTTATCCAATTGGAAGGTAAGTCTGTAGGGGTGCATGCAAGGCGTGCATGACAGGATAGGAAAGAAATCGGGTGTGCAGAGGGAAAGCACAAAGGGGAAATGGAAGGAGATAGAATAATGCAGAGGAAAGGGAGCAGGAAGGCATGTAAGGGCACAGAGAAGAGCTAAAACTATGCCAAGGTGTCAAAAGAATAATATTAAATGCACGCAACCTGAAATATAAAACATTAGAGTCAGAATAAAATAAAAGTTATCTAGATAACTAGCACACTTATTTGGATAACAGGTATTATGGCTGGTAGACTTATAGATCTTACAACAATAGGACACATTCTTATGGAGCACGTGTTACAGTAATGGGCATCTACTTGGATCATGATCTTCATGAAAAATTTCACAATACAATTACACCAAATTCCACTATGAGTCTCATGCACTAAATTTGTAGATAAATTCTCAAGTTTCTTCACCATGGAAGTAATCTAAGCCTCCAAAAAGGGACTCACTCTAGCATCAATGCTTCTGATGGCCTCATATCACATAGCAGCTTCCAAATCCTCTCACGGATCCCTAAAATTCTTATGTGAGAGTTCTCTCCTGAACAACATGGTCAAGCCCCCAAAAAAGCACTGATCATGTTGAGCTGGATGGATTTCATAAGATAATTTAGACAAGAGAGTCTTAAAATGTGTGTCATAATCCTGTACACTCTCTGCCATACCTTGTTAAATTTCCTTGAGTGTGTTAATTCTCTTTTTATTAAACTCGAGAATATGGAATTTTGCTAAAAATCATCCTAAAGTGCCGTATAGTCCACTATTGTGTTATGTGGGTCATACCTCCGGTACTAGCTATGTGTGTGCCCTTACAACGTAGTTGGAAACTAGCTTTCCTTCCACTCTAGGGTGGCGATCCCCTTTACACACCATAACGATTCACACTTATGAACATGCTCTGTAGCATCCTCAACACCTTTGTAATAAGGTAAATGGAGCAACATCTCATATAATACGTGTTGTTTGGATTGTGGTCCTTGTCCACTAGGTCCAGA
This sequence comes from Taxus chinensis, assembly GCA_019776745.2. Taxonomy (NCBI): domain Eukaryota; kingdom Viridiplantae; phylum Streptophyta; class Pinopsida; order Cupressales; family Taxaceae; genus Taxus; species Taxus chinensis. The sequence goes on along the minus strand of CM034157.1, from coordinate 381,488,808 downwards.
ACCTTGATTTCCTCTGGTGTTTCCCCCACCAAATCGGTTAGATCCACTCACTCTTGAGATCCTAGATCCACCAGATCCTCCTCTTTTAGTAGGTACAGGACCTGAAGTGGTGTTACTTTTTGTTCCTACCGTCAAGATAAACTGAGTGCCAACGGTTTGTGAAGTGGAACTACTCCCAGATGTGATACCCATGTTCTGCATGCCCACACCTTATTGAAATGATGTGTCGGATAGGATACTACCAAATATAGGAAGTGTCTACATGGCCATAGAACTCAAAGAAAAATGATATCCACTGGAAGCTTCTTGCTTGCCAAATCCAACACCAATTGGACTAGCAATACCTCTCTTAAAACTTGGAAAACTAAGCATAAGGGTCTAGTTGCTAGGTGGGTCCATATGCGTACCTATGGCCCTTCTCTTTCATTTGTCTAATGAGCTCTCATCAGAAGCTGAGGGGGTTCTTCTCCCATACTTGCTAAGATGGGGTAGCATAGACTGCATATATTCCACGTCCTCTGCATGAACCTCAAATCATTCCTACAACGTCTACCTCTATAGATCCATCATTCCTATGATCTCATGTTGTTTTGCTAACTCCCTCTCTCAAAATTCATTATACTTTAGCTTCCTCTCTTCTCTCTCCATTTCCATCGTAGGATCCACCATATTCTTCCACCTCTACTTTTGCACCCAGCACCTAGTGGAAGTTTTTCTAGCCATAGGAAATGCTTCTAAACTCATACTGATGATCAAAATATTAATAGCTAACAGTAAATCATGTAAGAAATATCTTCTAGTTTCTCGCAAGAATTCAAACTCAACAACCTCTGAGCAATAATAAGTGGAAATTGTGTACTCCATGTATCTAGTCAACACACCTATCCACCAATGATCAATCACATGATTCCATGCCATAATAGCATCATGTAGTCGTTGATAATCTTCTTGAGTCCAAACACAAGCTCAATAGAACCAACTTCTCCTTAATGCATAGGTTGACATCTACTCATATAGTTCCACTAGAAAGTAACAAAATAAGATCTCATATAGCTCATGATATAGATGATCCTCTACCAATTTACGTGCATCAAACTCAAGTCAGGTGTTGAATCTATGTTCAAACTCATCCTCTGTGTTTTTAAGCCAAGTTTCCACGCTGTCCAAATTCTAGTCTTTCACCATTCTTACAACAGATTCAAAAGAGGTCTTGGCAACATAACCAATATGTAGTCACTTTTTCCAACCCTTTAACAATCTCAGGTGCGTCAACATATCACCCAGTCTAACTAGAAACTCAACCAAGGCACACCCAGGCACTGAGCCCCTCCTTTATATGAGCTTTGCAAGAATTTTTATAATTAATGGAGGAACAATGCACAGACATAAATGCACACATTTTATGATAGAGATAAGAAGGCTAGATCCAACACATATACATCATAACATTAATGAAAATATCACAATCATAGGGAAGAACCAGATCTGAACCATATACATAATAAAGAACACACAAATTAAGATCCATCTACTGAATTATTTAGATCAACCCTATTATATTGATTCATCGACATTATAGTAGCTAATACATCAATAAATATATGGTTGGAACAAATACATCAATAGAGCTTCAATGCTCTTCCTACAATGGTTTCTCACATGGGTTACAATTTAGAATACCCACATATTCCCTAGTTCTCCTGATCTATCCCCCATTTACTACACATTATCCATACATCTGTCTTCCTCTCCATCTATCTCTCTCCTTATTTCCATGCAAATCAATACACAAGGAGGGGCATGGAAGGAATCTCCTTTAACCACTTTATCATTACTCAAGAACATGCCAAATGTCATCATTTATTTCCCTACTTGAGTATCCTCATAATGAAATCACTAGCTAATCCATAACTAATTTAACTTTACAGCTCCTAATCCTGTTATGATAACCATATCTTGGAATGTACTTTCCTTGAGTTGCAAGGCTTCATTTTATAACCTTATCCATAAATGCTCGTGGTCACCTTTCCACATGTCCTTTTATCACTACTTTAATCATGGTCCAAAAAGTTACTAATTCCTAAACTAGTTCTTCCTGGGCATAAACCTTCGCACCTTCCCAAAGGTTACTTCCACATGAGCCTTCGTGCTCTGCTTCCGCGTACAACAATCCTTTGCGCCTCAGGTACCCTATAGTTTTAAGGGCTCAACAAGTACATGGATGAATGATCATAGAAGGGATATCCTAAGATGAAGGAGGATACAAGGGTTAAATATAGGTGATATTAATTCTATAACCATCCACATGAACCATATTTTTAGTGGAATTTAGAATAATCAATGATGATCTTCATTGATAATCTTAATTTAATTATTTCATGATTATCAATCCATGGTGGTGTCCATAATTTTTTGTAAAAAAGAAAAATATAATGATTGAAATTGTTCTAAGCATGCATTAACTTCTAGATTCAACTAAATACTACTTCTAAACTTATCTATCTAAACAATACAACTACGGTAAAATAGAGATAACTAAATTCAAGAATTAAAATGTTGAAAGTGCTAGAATTCTGATAAATAACCAAATGTTAAATTACAAAAATTTAAGTAAACAAAAAATGTCCATCATTTTGGGGAGGAGTGGCCCTTGCTCTTTCCCTTTGGTTCGGTTCACAATTGGATATTACACCGGTTGATTTAACTTGGAATCATGCACATTATTGAATGTAATATAATACTTCCTTACATTAACAACCAACCACCCTAATTCTACTAAAAATGCTTTTTTATAATAAGTGTTTTCCTTGTCACTCTATAAGAGGACTGATTATTTCCAATAAGTAACTAATAGCTAACTTAAAAAATTCTACGAAAACAACTGCTTGTTAATAAGTTACAAGTTTGACAGAACAAGTATATACCACACTTGGATTAGATTTCATCTTGTTAACTTAAAGTGGAGTCCTTAATCAACACTCAACCAAGATGATTTAGCAATTTTCAGGGATGTCAAAGCTTATACATTCGAATCCCTTCAATCATGGTGAATACAACTTTGTGTTGTCTATTTGTTCCATGTTTCCAATTGAAATTGATGTTGAATTGGAGTCTCATAATCCACGCGGGTCACATGATGACTAGATTATAACCCACATTCAATGTTCCTTTCATCATGCAACCCATGTGTTGACTAGATCATCTCGTGTCCTTGCTTTATGAGTACTACACTCTAAGGAAAATCATGGTTCTAAGTGTTCTTGGATCATAACCATAGCTAAGGAGGAAACAAAATCATCTGCTTCCTCTGAATCATTTTTCCACCATTGTTTATCCTTAGTGGTAAAATGTTTTACAACTCTGTGTGTGTGTGTGTGTGTGTGTGTGTGTGTGTGGAAGGAAGGAAGGATGATTAAGAGGAAGTAGAGGATGTATGTGTGTGTGTGTGTGTGCGCGCGCGCGCTCGCATGTGTGTGTGTGTAGTTTCTTTGAATCATGTCCATTTATAATTATCATGTTTCCTATTCTATAATCAATAAGAGTTATAGCATTGGCTAACCACGGGCGTCCTAATATCAAGGGATTTCTAATTTTCTTATTATTTGTTTTAATAACCATAAAATATACTAAATAATCCCATGCTCTAATTTTTATGGTTACATCCTCTATGATCCCTTTCGGTTTGACAATAGATTGGTGTGCCATTTGTAACACTATTGGAGTTGATTATGGGTTAGAAAGAGATAATGTTGACAAGGTATCAGTAGTCATCATGTTAATTGCAGCCCCTAAGTCAATTAGAAAATTCAAAATCTTCACATCTCTAATACAAATTTTAACAATTAGACTCCTAGGGTCACCATATTTTGGAGGGGTCATCTTCCCTTCTAATATGCTAGCTAGTTTTCCATCAACGTAGATTATTTTGGGTTGATTTTTCCTTCTACCTATATTTTTCACATAGAGTTCTTTGATATTTTTATTTAACTTTGGGATATCTCTAAGATACTATAATAGAGGTATTCCAATAGTTATTTTATTTATTCCTAGAATCAACTCTCACTCTAGTCTCTCTTAGGTTACAGTGTTGTTTATTTCCAAAAGTCCATATGGGAATGGAATATCTACACTAGGTTAAGATGTTTCTTCAAGAAAAGGCTTGGGTTGTGTCTCTTCTTATTTTTCCTTGTCTTCGATGACTTCTTCTATAATTAGAGATGATGGTTTTGAAGTAACCTTCCCTAATCATAACAATATGTTTCTACAGTCCACAAAATTCACCGTGGTAATCTTATCAGATTCAACAATGTATGTTGGGTTACCCTACCTCATATTCTTTGGATTTTCCACCATTTGAGTTAGAATTTGTGATTGGGTAGGTTTTTCATATGGAGTAGTAGTTGTAGGCTCAGTTAACAAAGCTTGTTTTCCATGGGGGATTTTTGGGTTATAATATTGTTGACCTAATCCTTGGGGTGCATTCCACTATTGTTAAACTTGTGGGTTAAATTTTTGGAATGGTGGAATGTTTGAGTTTGGATTCCATGGTTATGGATAATAATTTGGTTGTGAATTCCACTAAGGACTCCATTCATGTGGGACTTGTTGAACCCAAGGTTGGGGGGTATGACCATGGTGTTCTCCACTATTTGGAACCCATTGTGTTTTTGGTGTATAGAAATGGTTTTGATTTCCTATAAAGCTCCCTCCTTGTCTCAAATCCACATATTTAACCTCAGATTCACTTTTTGTGTTATGTTTCAAGTGATTCTTTAGAAAGGGAAACATTCGACATTAATCAGTGGTATGCTTCAAGTCACAGATAAGGCAGAAGTCTATTTTATCTAAGCAAAAAATCCTTAAACCCATGTTTGTTCCGACATCTTGGATAGTATATGAACAATGGCTCTGTATTCCTATCCTTTTCCCTATCCATAGTTTTTTTAAGTTGAACTAAGATATCCATTCTTATATTTGTAATATCTTCTCTTAGTTTGGATATGTCACCATCAGCAATTTTTCCTTTCTACTTTCAAAATTTTGGGCAAGTCTAGGATTATTTCCTACAGAGATCAATGATATCAGTGAATTCTAATTTACTCATGTCTCCTTTTCCCATTAAATTAAAGTCTTCTTATGTGTCTTCAACCAATCCTTTAAGGAACAAAGTTTTTAGAAGAGTAATATTAAGACCTATACCACACCTCCTATGAAGAAAGAGGAATCGATCAAGATAGTCCTCAATACTCTCATCATCCTTTTGTCGCATCCTAAAGAGTTCTTCCTTTTGGTCCCTAATCCTACATTAATCTTGGGATTTTTCCAAGAAGACTATTTCCATCTCCTTCAGAGTGTGGATAAAGTTGGGTTTTAGGCCCATGAACCACCTCATGGATGTATCCTTTAGAGTTGAAGGAAGTAACTTTAACTTCTAAGTGTCTAAGGTATAGTCATAAGTCTAGCATAACACTTTCAACTTAAATAGAAATTGGTTAGGGTATTCTGAGACTAGTCCCATAAAGGTTGGTAATATTGAGAGAGATATGTTCCTCATCATGGTTAGGTCATTAGGTTCAAGTTATATGGGATAGGTGAATGTCCTTCCTAATGGGGGGTTTCCATTATTTACACCATTGGGGTTTTCCACTCCATCATCCATCCTTCCTTGTTGGTCAAGTTTCTCCACAAGTTGATTTTGAGGGGGGTTTTGTAAGTTTACTCTAATAAATCTACCTATATAGTCTCTAGGTCTAAACATAAAATCCTAACATGTTTAATAACAAACTCCTTACCATAAGTTCTTAATTAATTACTTGTGTTCCAATAACTAAAAATCACATAAAATAATCTCTCTCACTACAAGGTATTTTATTACAAAATAAAAAGTATGGAAAATAAATTTCTAAATGGGAACTTACCAGGATATTAATAAGTATGCAAGTTAGTACCTTGATCTTTTCTAACACCTTAAAATAGTCCTCAAAAATAGTGCCAAAAATTTACGAACGTCGTTGATACTCATAGTTTAATTATTTCATGATTTTTATACCAGGGAAATGTCTACAGATGTTTGAAATAAAGAGAATGATTGAAATTATTCTAAGCATGCATTAGCTTTTAGATTTAACCAAATACTACTTCTAAACTTATCTATCTAAGAAATTTTTCTACGGTAAAACACACATTACTAAATTCATGAATTGAAATTTTGAAAGTGTTTGAATTATTCTTGCAAATAATCAAATGCTAAATAAATGGAAAATTAAACAAACATGCAATGCTTCCCTTCACGTTAGGGAGGAGTGGCCCTTTTTCCTTCCCTTTGATCCGATTTCAGTCTTGAAAACTACACCAATGAGATTTAACTCATAACTATGCACTTTACTGAGTGTAATACAATACTTTATTTCATCAACAACCAAAAACTTCTAATTCTAATACAAACACTTTTTATAATAATTGAATTTCTTGTCACTCTAAAAGGGGACTTATTGTTTGCAAGAGCTAAATAATAATTAACTAACATATTTCTATGGGAACAACTACTTGGTAGGGAGTTACAAGTTTGAAAGAACAAGTGCACATCACACTTTGATTAGATTTATCTTGCTAACTCTGAGTGGAGTCCTTAATCATCATTCAACTGAGATATTTAGAGATTTTAGAGGATTGTAAACTTATGCATTTGAATCCCTTGAATAATGATGACTTTCAGTTCACTAACAATTTGTATCATGTCATTTGTTCAAACGTTTCCAACCCCCCCAAATGTTGCTCCTGGAATCTCCTTTTTTACTGCTGAGTCATGTGATGAGTAGATGATAATACACAGGGTTTGGGTGTCATTCTTTTCATCATGCTCCTCTTCATTTGAGCTTAACCAAGGTAAATTCCTTAAGCCTACAGGTTTTCTAAGTCCATGCGTTCCCTATCATAACTAGTCTTGTGCTTTATGGAAAGAGGCCATAAACATAGGCTTGATGTTCAATCATGCAATCAATGCTCTTCGACTAATTCTGGTAGTTATTTGAGAGGTATCAAGTTCTTTGTGCTTCTTAGGCTTAAAATTTGGTGCATTCATTAACACTAAGATCTTCCAAATCCAACCTAGCTTCACCTAAGGCTCTCAACATCCTTTTCTCAACCCATGAGCGATTAGAGAAGATCGAAAGCCATTCTATCTATCCTGGAGGTTATGGACCAAGGGCCATATTTCCCACATCTCTCAGAAGGCCCCACAACTTTGGTGACTTTGATCTGAGAACTAGTGACCATCAGTCAATAACCTTTCCCTAAAACACCTAAATTTTAGTATCCCTTCCTCTTCCTACATTAACTAGGTCATGATACGTCCAGCCATAGAGTATACATATGGCATGATGGTCACTCCAGATTAGGCTCCAATATCCTTAGTCTCTAGTGGCTTACCATTTTATACATCACAGAGGATAGGAAAATAATGCAAAGGGGTTTTAATCTTAACTCAGTTGATACAGTCTTTAATGATGCACATTCTTCCCTTAGTGAGTGACATGAAGAAAATAAACATAGGGGAGGTCATAACATTTGATGATATCTGTATGCCTAAACATATTAAGCATAGAAATATGAATGCATGTAGATTTTTCTGTATGGAACTTCCCTCAAGAGTAATGTATCTCATTAGACTATCATGAGACAATATATAACTTTTGAGATACTTCTATTCATCGAATTTTATATAATATCGAGCAATTCAATCGACAAGAAGGTAGACCTCGATTCTTGACTATTAGGAAAATGTCCTTAGATTTCATGGTTACGCCTAGTTTGATATTTGTACATGCTCCTTAACCATCTTCCGTTTCCATCTCGGTCACATGTGTAATTGGAAAGTTATGAAACCCATGGTCATACATATCTCATATTACCTTCATCTTATAGACTTATTCCCCCTTACTTGAAGACATCAACATCAAATACATGAATTCTAGAGCTATAACCTAAAGGGCTAGACCCTGTGCATGACTAGAAATAAAATTTCCTAGAGAAGGGTTTTCCTTTAGAGCAAACTTCATAGCTAGTGGGTCATAACTTATCAAGAACAACTTTGTCCACCTCCCATGGTTTCCTCACTTGCATGTCAAACTGGGAAATGGGTAATAGAAATTTGGTTCAAATATCTCACACATGCCAAAGGTCTTACTTTCCATGAATACATTGATGACAAGGATAAGATCCGAATGAGGGAAAAAATCCACTCCTAATTTAGTACCTTTCATTAGTAATGAGATTAATAATAGTATCGAGAGGATATCCTCCCCCTTTCCCACAAGCTTTACAAAGTCATTACCTAATTAGTCCCCTTCACATTCAGCTAAATAATGTGTGCATTTATTACCATCACACCAATGAGTGTGAGTAAGATCAAAGTTCATCAAAGCCATTTTAAGACAGTGCCTTAATATCGTTTTATGAACATGTTGCTTAGTGTCCAATTTTCTTGAAACCTATATTTTCTATCCATGAGTTGAGAACCTCTAGAACCTTGCTTGAAAGAGTTCAAAAATTGATCCTCTTGATGAACCTTCTATTTAGAATGCCAAGAAATGCTTGCCCCAAATACTGATAACCTACTGCTTAGGATCTACAAACAACCATTATTGGTTTTAATACAAATTCATCACTCTTTAACACATTATCTTTACAACCAATTTCAATTATAAAAAGATATGCTCCCAGGATGTCTAGTCTTCCCCCAATGAGTCATCATTTCTCCATGAACCTATTTGAACTCTTCCTTTGTATTTATATGCTTCATCAACACATTCTGCTTAATCTAGGTCATATTGAAGATCCAACTGTTAGGAATTTAATAACTTCTTCTTCATCTTCAAATTTAGGGAAATTATCATCAATGGGGGGACTAGAACCTAACTATTTTCTAGAATTCATGAGACATCAAATTCATCAGGGCAACAGATGGAAACAATAAGATTGAACTATAACGAGACGTGATTGAGGTATAAATATGACATATTTGGTGAGTCTATTAACAACCACCATAATTACACTTTTCCCTTTACATGTTATCACTCTAATTCCATGATGAGGAGTCCATGGAAACCTCTCCCCATCATTCAATAGGAACTAAGATAGAGGTTGTAAAAGTACATGTGTTTCTTAATAGATATCCTCCAAGTTGTTTAAAATTGCTTAACGACTGAATAGCTCTAATACCAATTGTTCTAAGCACAATGGACTAAGGAGGGGGGGAGGTTTAACGCTTCCAGAAAAAATTTAACTTCATTTTCCATTGCTTATGACATCATTTAGATTAACCATTTTTGGGACCAAAACATGACCACCCACCATGAGCTTATTAATATGGAACTTCAAGAGATCCTACAATTATACAATGCAAGAGTAGAGAACACAAGTACATAACATACTAATGAGGGAAACCCTTAAGGGGACCACAAAAACCATTAAAACCTTTGTATAATAGTCTTTTCCACAAAAAATGGCTTGTATGAATATGAAACATTGTATAAAACTTGTTGAATGAGAGTGGGGGTCTTCTATGTCAAGGATCACCGTTCTAATATTTCAAAATCTTTGCGAATATTTACCTCATAACAAATGGAAATGACATATGAATAATGATTTTATGGACACATAATTATAAGACGGGGAAAAATTAATGGATGTACCACTCAAGATATGGTTCTTACATAACTAACAGTGATATGAAGAAGGAGCACATAGGACAGGATAAAACAGGGATTGCATGTGGGATCTGTGCATCTTTGACTAGAGACTTATCCTATTTCACTAAGAAGCTTCTTCTAAATATGTGTTGAAAAGGTCAATTGGAAATGCCACATCTGATCCTCATTATGTAATCATGTCTTCAGGGCACCTCTCCTCACTATGGTTTTCCTTGACCCCTCTAAAGTATTCTTACTTCTAATCTTTAGTTTTGAAGCTTACCACTTGCAGTTAAACTCACATGCTATGGAAGATATAACCATAATAGGACTAAGGTGGAGTATTACACAACACTAGAATAATAAATTATCCCTAAGTCTTGACATGACCATATAGGTTGGTCATGCAAGCTATATACGTCAAAAATGAGTATGCAACAATAATGATATAAAACAAATCAAAGGACCCATACATAGGGAAGTGAAGGGTCAAGCCCCCTGTAACAAGCACACACAGACACACATAAAAGGCCAAACTATTAGAAATTCATTATTTTGGACACTCAGATTGGGGGTGAGTAGAGTGATGATGCCCTGTTCTTCTAGTGCACAGTAACTCTTATGAGAATGATCTGATATCATTGTGTATTCAACTTATGCTATGTAATATTTTACTTACGAATGGAAAGGTTGTGGATGGATTATGGTAATTGATGTATCTGAGTATGGTGATCACAAAATGCACATTAATATTAGTAGTGGTTTGAGGATGCCAATGATTTCCTTATTACATGTGGGAAACCTTATGATGATTACAAAAATGATCTACATCTGAATGTATGCTTTGGTAATGGTAATCTTGGAACACACATGCTACCATATTGACAAGATAACGTAAACGAGGGACAATGTTAGGCTTCATGTGCATATGGGTGAGCATTCAGGTTTGTCTGACTCACCCTGAAGCAAAAACTCGTAGCCTAGGTTATAGACACCTAATTCAATTCAATGACTCAAAGCACCGAATCTACTACTGTTTTGCATAGCACCATCCATGCAAGGAAGCTCACTTCCAAATTGTCCTTTACTGTAAATTAGTCTCAAATTCATATCACAAGACATTATTTATGACCTTAAACACTTTTTTGCTTACACCAACAAATTGAGATCACTATTTCTGCTCTTTACTTCAGTGTTTCACTCTTATCTCAATGATAACAATCTTCGCCTATATAAGTGATGACATAATTGAGATCATGGTATCTTCAAATATGTTTTACAATCATAAATAATAGCTCCAACTTAATGAAAATGGCTTTCTCAAACTTATATGACCTTGGTATTTGATAGGATACTTGATACTTGAATTGATGACTCTTAAATATAGAGGGAGGTTGGACCTCTATCATGAGGAATACCTACACCTGATGTCAGACCCTAAAGTCGTAATGCACGTTGACAATGAAGGTTTCCTGGAGAGATATGGTGTAGCCTAAATTAGAATGGTACAAATGGCCTTATTTAGTCTCTCACTATTCTTGTGTTTCTTCATCATTCTGTAAAATGCAAAAGAATACCACTTTCTTCAGAGTTAAATAAAACAACAAGTGGTGCTACCTAATGGATGCCATAATTCTTCTGAGAAGCGTGATGCTTCTTGTAACAAGCTATCAATCCAATTTCTAACTAAGCCATATTAATGAGATATCCCAAAGTAAACATTAGGAATTTTCCATTCCATTGTTAGGCCTAGATCAATTGTGAGGTATCTCAATTTTACACATTCATGAGAAATGATACGACCTAAGTACTCTACCTAGGATGACTTCAAAATCAAAACGGGTTAGGGCTTGGCATAAAGTTGTTTTTGTTCAATCATGTATCAAAACCTAGTATTAATGCTCTATGTAAGGTGTTCTAAAGATTAGGAATTACTCTGGGTTGTTAGGGATATAGATATCATCTTATTGAATACTAGTACAAAAATGTCACTAGAAAAATCTTGTTATGGAAAAGTGACATGCGAGCATGGGAATCTACAAGTAACTCTTCCTCGCACCTGACCTCCCGAGGTCGTGCCAAGACAGCCAGTGGGGATGGAATATACGTGGGGTGTAGACAAACTAGTTAGGCAATCTTATGTCTTCGACACGCACTAATGGAATCTATGAATCTAAGGCAAAGAAGGCCCTCCTAACCTAAACTGGTGTGATAGATCATTCAGTGAGGATGACTGCTCGAAGGCTCCAATCAATATCGAGCTCTGGCATGATCCAATCTATAGGTTGTGGAATACATGGAAGATAGCCTGTGGGTGCTTCGTATATGTCTCCCGACAGGGTCATGAAAAATGGATGATGGATATATAGTGGATTCTATGGGTGATTCTCTGGTCTAGTCCAGAAATCCTTAGCTTGATTAGCTACTATGTCTAGTGAGGATAGTTGTGTGATAATGCTTGGTGGAAGTGGAGAGGACCTAAATACTAATGTGCGTAAACCAGCATCAACGTCTGATTGACCTGTGGGCCTGTTGGGTTGTGGGACCTGTGGATCACAACCATAAGTTCATGGTTGTTGTGGACCTCCTATGGTCATGTGAAGAATCAATCCCTAATCCCTAATATCCAATAGTCGTATGCCTTTTCGGCCTCTATATTTAGAACTAAAAGTTGTGCAATCTTCTCAGAGTACCTTACAGGCATTCTGGAAACTTGAATTCTTAAGCTAGTGTCTATGTCAATGAGGATGTCTCCTGCATCTGGCTGTGGGACTAAAGGATCACAACCGAATGTTTTCTCTCTTTCAAGCCCTTCTACAGTCATGTAGATATCTATTAAGGCAATCTGTAGTTTGGCTGGTTTGACCAAAACGTATGCGCTTTGTCGTCTTCTATGTTTAATCCTCTCAACTGTGTGCTGATTTCTTGTAGGTCTGTTGTTGCTCGAAAGACCTGAATTATGAGATTTTGGTCTATGTCAGTTATTGCTGCAACAATATTGGGTTGAGGTATGATTGGCTCAAATACGTATTCTCTGGGCTCCCTAGGTCCCGTGATTGTCATACAAAAGGAACAATATAAATCTAATTAAAGTAAAGTAAACTAATTATGCAAAGTATATCCACAACATATATAAATTCTCTATTTTTGTATTTTTGATAGAATATTTAACAATGAATTAAGATAACAACTATTTAATATATCTAGAAAATGACAACTAACCTAATAACAAAATTAAAAACAAACAAGGTAGCCGAGTATAGCTACTTGTCTGTGCAGTTGTGAATCTATTCTAAATAACTAAATAACTGATCTAATTTAATTGAAAGATTTTCGATCCTACCTCAGAAGTGAGGAACGAATCATAGTTTCTCAGAAACTATCGATCCCCATGGCTTCCCTGGCAATATCGAAAAATGAACGTAACTAAAATGAAGTAATTCACTACTCTATTTGGTATATTTTAACTAGAACTTTGAAAGCTTGAACCTGGATTTTGTAGAATAGTGGTGAATCCAATTGTGTGTGGCTTTGTCCCCTCAGTGTGGTCTCCTCATTCCTTCGTGCTCACGTGAATCTAGAAAAGCGTGTAATGCTAGCATCAACAGAAGTAGGTATTGGAACAATGGCAGCTTTGGATGTAGACTGAATACAATGCAAGTAGGAGAGGGATAGCGCAAGAGAACAGAGCTTGGCTTATGTAATTCCTAGCGGGATTTATTGCGAGTCATACAACACAAAACATCCAGAACCTGAAACTATCCTTCTTGATGAACAAAACCTGCAACTCTAATGGCTTCAGACTGAAAATGAAACTATCCTACCTCAATTGATTGTATGAAACAGTAATAACACTAGAACAAGAAGATCATGTGGCTTCTAAACAACAAAATAAGACTAACTATGCATGCAACAAATGAAAACTATTGAATTCCTAAGCAAGAACTGAAAGACTAAACTATTGAAATGAGAAGATGAGGGGCAATTTTGAGGGGCCATTTGCTTGTAATCAAACCAGCTATTTATAGAATTCCCATTCACCCAAAGGTAACTCCAACTAGGACTCTTTTACTATAAACAATGGAGAAATACTATTCCAGGGAACCAAAATCATAAATACAAGCCAAGGCGGTGGAAAAAGCTGGTAAAAGTTGAAAATTTACGCGAGTCGCGTTCAAAGAAACATGCTAGAAAATGCGTGAAGGACCACCGCCCTGAGCAGGGGGTGGTTACAGGACCACCTCCCTACCTGGGTGGCGGTCACGAGATCACCACCCAGGTAGGGCAGGCGTTTCATCACTGAAGACAAAAATGCAAAGGAAAAGAGGGGAAAAGAGAAAAAACAAAGCATGTGGAGGCTAAGCGGGGCATGCGGGATGTTAACGTACACTTGGAGAGATTTTCCGGATCCTAAACACCTTGCGAGGAGACCTGTATCATCATTGGGGCATGTGTAACATCGTTCTGGCAGTGGTACAGTACCCTTACAATTTTGGGTACGTACATATTGCCCCCTCGGAGAAGTGTTTTAGCCATGAAGAGGCGTAAAACGGTGGGTCCGAGTATGGCGGTCCCAAAATGGGAAGCTAGAAATTATACCTGACACGTCCGTGTGTCGAAATGACGCCATCCAAAATTCCCGCTACCTGCAAAATGAAAAGAGGACTCAAGTGCAGATAGATAAAATAAATCAAAAAATAAATACTAAAATAATATGAAGTGAGGACTTACCATTTGCGTGGGGATAAGAACTTACCTCCGTCGGTGCTCCAAACCTGTGAAAAGGGAATTCAAAATGAGTCAAAATGTTATATATATAAAAACGGGTCCATTTTCCTATTCATTTGTGCGTGTTGATTTGATTGATTTTGAGCTATGGGACCCACAGTGATGGTTTTTGATGAGAGTATAGTTGAAACATTCGTGACAAGATAGTGATCATGCCTCTGCAAGTGGAACATCGACCCACGAGATCTCAGGTTAGTTCTTCTCGATTTACCATTTTTATACCTAAAATGTAAAAATGATGAAATCTTCACCATGGGGGGGTAATTTTTGAAATTTCTAGTTTTAAATGTGTCCTTAGGGGGGACGCCTAATGGGTAGGCTCTTGTTTTAGTCGAAATGGTTGTTTTTTAACATTTTTGAGCATTTTTATGGTACGTGACCCATTTGGAAATGCGGGACACGACTGCCGCCCTGAGCAGGGCAGGTGTTACAGACCGCCACCTTTCAAAGCCACCCCCTGAGGGTAGCGGTCCTTTCTAGAATGATAAAACAGCCTTGTTTTTAACTTGTTTTTGCATTTTGCATTTTCCTGCATGCTTTAATGGATTTTCTAATGTGATTCAAATACTAACTTACTCCTTTTTGCGTGTTTTTGGGTGTATGCAGAAGAAGGAGGAGTATATTAGATGGAGCCAAGAGAGAGAGTGTGACTGGCTTTCAGCAGTGTTGGATGTACTTTCTCACGCCGAGTAGGACATCCTTCAGAGGGCCGGCATATTACGTATATCACGGGTTCCTCATGTCGCACCTTCTAGTCACATACTATGTGACCTGTTTTCGTATTGGGATGTTGATCAGAACACTTTCTGATTTCCAGGAGTCAGGGGTGAGTGGACTATCACCCTGGAGGATGTCTACCACATCTTGGGAGTCCTGATCATTGGGAGATGACTTACACTTGAGACAGCGGGGTCACGGGCTCAGATAGCTCAGTGGGCTACATATATGGGAGACGCAGTTGTCTCCACTGGTTCGAAGAAGGGGGTGAGGGTCCATTCCATTCCTAGCTTGCCTATCCCTTTGATTCATCAGGATATTATGGGGATCCTTGCCTCAAGATTTATCAAGGACAAGGGAGGGGACACCTTACTCTACTGCTGGTCCCCTATTATTGCACAGATTGAGGCACATGGTCAGATTTATGCCTGGGGAGCTGATATACTTGGGACCACCTATCACGACTTGTACAGGGTGGTTCACTTACAGGGATAGTCTTTGAGCCATCCAACCTTGGTTATGAGCTGGGTCTATGAGCGTATCATCCCTTATGGGAGAGGCATAGAGGTGGCGGATCCCGGAGCCGTGAGGGCAGCTAGATGGATAGAGATGTCGGTGCTTAGAGCACCCCACCAGCCAGTTGCTTCCCTGACTACTGATGATATGGAGGCCACACCTTATCAGGCCATGGCAGGGTTGTGGGGTGAGGAGACCTTCACTTTGATTTCCTGCTCTACTACAGGGCAGCTTGTGGATAGGATGGGGAAGGTAGAGACACACCCCTTTGATCGAGTGCCTCAGCAGTTCAGCCTTGCTTACGTTGATATGCTTCCCCCAGTGGTGCCAGTGTTCAGATCAGTTCAGGAGGCTAGGGGAGGCCCTAGAGGCCAGGTTGGACTGTTGTTACTCCTGGCATCCCTATTATAGCTAGGCGGGTGGTACGTGCCTGAGAGAGAGTCGGTGCTCCTCAGGCACCTTTACTTCAGATTGCCGCCAGTCCTGCCCATAGCAGTGATGACCCTATTGATATAGACTCTGAGTCTGAGGAGTTCACAGGGGGAGAGATGGAGGAGGAGACCGAGGACATGGAGGTCAGTGAGTCAGGTGGAGAGGAGGATAGCGATCCCGAGTGGCATGACACTCAGGAGATCTTACAGGCCGAGAGGGCAGAGCAGAGTGCGGAGAGGGTGACTCTAGTCTCAGAGGAGTTGCCCTCTCAGGACCTAGGCGGAGAGGATGAGTCCATAGTAGGATGCTATGTTGCCCCAGACATAGGAGGAGGACATCAGTCAGTAGCAACATCTATGGCAGGCGCTGATCCTAGGGATCCCTCTTGGAGGCCCGGAGATCTGAGTGAGTTGTCACTCTTCTTTTAATATTTGTTTTTAGCTAGGATTGCCTTAGTTGCTATCTCTCCTTTTGTTCATCTTTGTTTTTATCTTTTGATTATTTTCTAATTTGTTTTCTCCTTTGCTTGCAGAGACTGTTGATGAGTGGCGAGACTTGATTCATCGGGTATGTACTGATACCCTGATGCTCCCCATGGAGAAGACTCACGCCAAGCTATCCATGGATGCAGGGGAGCCTTCAACAGCTGGTAGGCATAGCGATGTCTTTTCCCCTATCTGGCATGTGGCCAAGATGGTGACTTCCCTCCATACCGAGTTAGCTGGGTATAGGACTGCAGAGCACCTGATGAGGAGCCACTCTCATAGCGAGGCTACAGCTACTGTTCGGGACCGTGAGCCCTCAGTGCACTCAGAGCGCCAGCATAGCCAGAGTCCTAGACATGGTCATGTGCCTTCTGAGGGATCTCATAGGGGTTGAGAGGCCACTTGGCTCTTTTGTAGTGACTCTTGCTAGATTGTTTATATGATCATTTTGTATTTTCTGGGCTCATTGAGCATTTTGACCATGCCTAGCGCATGATGGCATTGTACATAAAACTTGATTATATATATATATATACATCTCTTTTTGGATCTAGATCTCTTTGTACCTAGAGTTTTGTGATTCATTTTCACATGTATACTAGATGTTTATAAATTTTTTGTTTTTATATGCTTTTCAGAATGTATGCAATGGAGAACAAATGATACAAATGCTTTTTTTTTTTGTATTTCATGATGCTGATGTATGATGATGCAAATGAACTTGTGATCTTGAACTTTAGCTTTCATAAGCAATTTTCTGGTACTTCATATTGTTTTGACAAAATGTAATGACGAACTGGTATGATGAGCAGATGCACTTGCCCCACTCCTAACTCCACGCAACTAGTAAGATGCGAGGGCTCACCACCGAGAGATAGAAAGGGCACAAGCTATGAGGTGTGTTGAAATGGTAATGATGGGAGATAGACAAAGAGTTGGTGGAACCAAATTAGGATGCTACAAACCTACCCTACTCAAGTGACTCCATAGTTTAGAATGCGACTTGCTTTGCAGTTTATCTAGACTTAGATCCGTAGATGGCCACTTGGTTGACAAAATCTGGTTTTCAGGGTTTTGAACTCTCTTGGAATTTTGGACATCTGATTCATTTGTTTTTGACTCAAGATTTCAAAGGTTTATTTGAACTATTTGCTTATGACCTTCAACGTTTACTGTCAAGAGGACCCCCTACACCTTGCCCCATGCTACTAGTAGGAAGCATGGGCTTATCACCATGGACAAGGCACAGGTGAGTAAGGGCATTCCCATCCTTTCCCAACCCTACGTCACTAGTAAGAGATGCAAGCTCATCACCGAAGGTTGGTAGGGCAAGGAAATGTGTAAAAGTAAAATTTTCTGTTTGATCTATATTTGACTTATTTATTTGAGCAAAATGTCAGTATGTTCTTATTTCCAAAGAGATCTATATACGGGATAGATGTGACACCATGAAGCTTCTAGAACAGACCATAGGCAAGACACCTATCCTAGGAAGAAACAAAAGTGAGAACAAGCATGCAGGCCTTGGTATGGCTACCGTTAAGACTTTGTCATATCTAGCTTTAATTGATGAAATGATTCTGAAACAGTTGATGATGTTATGAAAATGAAGAAGTATGATTTGAATGCTTCTGCCAATACCATCAGAAGTTTGTAATGAATTTCTTAAGAGCAAGTCCCTTGATCACCAAGTTTTATGAAACGAGTGAACAAAATGAACCTATCTAAATGAATATGTAATGTAGATATAATTATACAAATAGTGTCGATGCTTCATGCGTAAAACCGTTTAAGGTGCAAGGAATTGACAGTTTCACCAAATTCCTCACCTTCTAGTGTGCACAAGAGATACACACCATTTCCGTAGTCCTTCATGACTCGATATGGGCCCAACCACTTGGGCCGGAACTTTCTTCCTTCGCCGATTTTCTTATCGATCCAGCTGTCTAGTCTTAGAACTAGATCTCCTTCATATATTTCTCACTCATAGACCTTTTTGTTATACTGCCAGCACATCCGGTCAGCATAGACTCTATGCCACTGTTCAGCATTTAACCTGGCCTCATCTAGGCTTTCTAGTTGGGAGAGGCATGTGCCTCTCTATAAGCTTCCTCATCCAGAATCCCTTGTAGTGAGATGCGGAGACTGGGTATTTCAACCTCAAGTGGGAGAACTGCTTCTGCTCTGAATACCAATGAGAAAGGAGTTGCTCCTGTTGGTGTTCTTATTGAGGTTTGGTGGGCCCACAAGGCCGGATATAACTTTAAATGCCAATCTCATTTGTTTTCTTTTACCGTTTTGAGGAGAATAGCTTTCAACGTCTTGTTTGTTGCTTCAGCCTACCCGTTGGCTTGAGGATAGTAAAGAGAGGCTGTGTGATGGTTTATTTTGAACTTGCTACATAGCTCATGAACCTCGTCATTCTTAAAGGACATGCCATTATCTGAGATAATGACTTGTGGGACACCATACCTATAAATAATTTGGTTCAAAATGAACTTGGCGATCACGGCACCTGGTACAGTGGTAAGAGGCATAGCCTCTACCCATTTGGTAAAATATTCGGTGGCCGTGATTATGAAGTTATGGCCATCCATTGATGAGGGAGAGAATTTCCCTATCAAATCTAGGCCCCATGTAGAAAAGGGCCATGGAGTCACGATTGGTTGTAGAGCTTGTGCTGGCATGTGAATCTCGTGGGAAAATTCTTGGCATTTATGGCATCTACGTAAAAACTCTACTGCGTCATGTTCTAGAGTGGGCCAAAAATAGCCCATTCGATGTATTTTGTGGTAGTGGCATGACCACCAAAGTGGCCTCCACATATTCCACTGTGGGATTCATAGATAATATTCTTGGATTCTTCTGTGTCAACACACCTTAGAAGCATTCCATCGAAAGCCTTACGATAGAGCACTTGTTCTATAATAACGTATTTAGCTACGATAATGCGTAACCACCTTCTTTGTTGTGGTGTAGCACCTTCTGGATATGTATGGTCCATGATAAAATTGATAATATCAGTATACCAAGGACATTCAGAGATGGGAGGTCTGGTTTCAATGTAATATATGCATTCATCGGGAAAATCTAGATCTACTAGATCACCTCCATCTAACGGGTTGTCAGCTAACCAATCTGTAATGATTTGTCCCTTAACAGACTTCTGGTTTACAAAAGTTAATTCAAATTCACCCATTAAGGTTATAAAGCATCCAACCTTTTTAGACAAGGACCCTTGCGTGAGGAAAGTTCGTAAATGGTCTGTTTTTACAATGACCCTTGTTTCTTGGTTTAACATGTAATGTCTTAAGCATTTGGTTGCAAAGACTATGGCAAGGCATTCTCATTTTGCTTGCATATAAC
Source organism: Taxus chinensis (assembly GCA_019776745.2). Classification (NCBI taxonomy): domain Eukaryota; kingdom Viridiplantae; phylum Streptophyta; class Pinopsida; order Cupressales; family Taxaceae; genus Taxus; species Taxus chinensis. Next base: position 381,468,815 of record CM034157.1, on the reverse strand, counting down.
ATGTTTCATAATCGAGCAATGTTCAGCTAATAAAATAGACCACACGTTCTCATTTATCATCATCTTCTTGAGCCAACATGCAGGCTAGCGAGACATCCATAGCTCGTGAATATAAGATCAAAGGATGATCTGGTCTAGGTGGCATTAACGTGGGAGGAGACAGTAAGAAGCATTTAACTGCTTCGAAGGCCTCATGGCATTCCTTTGTCCAAATAATGCAGCAATCCTTTTTCAACAAATTGTTGATCGGATGAACAGAAAAACTTAAGTCTGGAATGAATCTCCAGATTGCACCGAGCTTTCCAAGAAATGATCTAATGCCAGAGTCGTCTGATGGTGGGATCATCTCAAGAACAACCCAGATTTTGGCTGGGTCTACATCGATCCCTCGTGATGATATAATGTAACCTAGGAGTTTCCCTCCTGTCACACCAAATACACATTTTTTTGGGTTTAGTGTGACTCCGTATTCGATCAAACGTGAAAGAATGATGCGGAGCACTTCTGGGTGATCACAGCACTTCCTGGCCTTGGCCAACAAGTCATCTACATAGGATTCCATGATTTTATGAATAAGATCGTGAAATATGTATGTCATTGCCCGCTGGTATGTAGCGCCAGCGTTCTTGAGACCGAATGGCATAACAACGTAGCAATAAGTTCCCCAAGGAGTTATAAACATGGTTTTGGCTTGGTCTTGTTCAGATATTCTGATTTGATTGTATCCCGAGAACCCATCCATGAGAGACAAAAGCTCAAATCCAGTTGTTGCATCAATGATGACGTCAATGGATGGTAACGGGAAGTCATCCTTGGGGCACGCCTTGTTAATGTCTCAGAAGTCTATGCAGATGCGTATCTTCCCATTCTTTTTTAGAACGGGGATGATATTAGATACCCACTGAGAGTAATCGACCGGTTTGATGAACCCTACCTGGAGAAGTTTCATTACTTCTTCCTTCACCATGAGAGCTACCTTGGGTTTCATTGGTCTCGATTTTTGTTTAATTGGCTTTGCATCTGATTTGGTGACGAGGTTATGTACCGTGATGTGTGGTGTAATTCCCATCATTTCTTTATAATTAAATGCAAAATCCTTTTGATGTTCTTTGAGGATTCGAGTGTGTATTTCTATCTCTTCTGGAGTTAACGAAGATCCTAGTTTCAAGATCTTTGGTTCTTCCTCTGTTCCGATGTTAATATCAATCATTCCTTCGATTAAAGAAGTGTTACCTTCTTCAAACTTAGGCGGGGCTGGAGGTAGTTCCAGATCTTCTCCATTCTCTACCGCGTATATGTCGAGTTCCTTTTGTGGGGGAAGCTCTACCATGGGATTTCCAAAGTAAGAAGATGAATGTGGGATTAAGGACAAATCTACCATGTGATGGGTGAGATGTAACTCTGCATAGGCATTTAGGTAATCAAGAGTGGCTCTATCACTGTCAACGTGACCTAAGATAGTAGATTTATTCTCAGCTATGTGCATTAGAAGAGGGTTTGTTGACGTTTTCTTTACTAACGGTTCAGTACGAAGGGATACCATGAAACGGGTGTCTTCCAACTCACTGTTTGGAGTGAAACGTGAAGCTGAGGTTGCTATCGAATCTGTGAGAAGGTTTTGTTCTCGTGGGATTGCCTCAATGGATATGAAGTTAAATCCTTTGCTCAAATCTAATACTGTTGTTTTGTAGAGCTGTAAGTGTTCAGCTCTAGTCTCATACACCTCAGAGACTTGGTTTGCTACTAATTGTGAGTCTCCTAACACTCTGATGTCATTAATACCGATCCTTTTAGCTATGATGAGACCAAGGAGGAGGGCTTCGTACTCAGTGCCATTGTTTGTACATTCAAAATTTAATTTAAAGGTGAATGGTAGGATCTTTCCCTCGGGAGAAGTAAAGATCACACCTGCCCCAGCCCCATAATGACATCTAGCTCCATCAAAGTGGAGAGTCCAATGTTTATTTGGGAAGATGGATGTTGGGACATTCGTTACATCTATTTCTTCTGCTTTGGTTACTTCTACCATGCAGAGTTCCTCTGCTGGAAGAGAACCAACTCCTAGGGTACATCCCATACCTGTGGAATCAAATGGTAGGAAAATTGGTAGATCTTGTTCTAGCAACTCAACAATTTTTGCAGTAGTTCCTAATGATACTGTTTCTACAATGTTAGCTTCATCCTTGAGGGCTGGGATGCTCTTGACTAGGTTCGTAATTTCTAGTTCTGTTGTAGGTATTAATTTTTCTTCCGGTTTTGAGTTGGTTGGTTTGTTAAGTTGGTTTGTTGGGAGTTCAAACTCAGAGTGAATGCCTGGCCTTTTCTTCAGGTCTGCTAGGTGTATATCGAATGGTTTCAGATCACCTTTTGCTATGAATATCTTTCCTAAGTGCAAGAATCTTATTTCCTGAAATAACGTAGAAGGGATTGCCTTCATACGGTGTATCCATGGTCAGGCCGAGGATCATATTATAGTTGGTTTCCCGATCTATAATATAAAACTCAGTGAGGATTGTTTTGGGTCCTAAGGTGACTGGTAGTATTATAGTCCCAATCGAAGTGGCTTTAAGGCTATCATAGCCTCTTAGTGTATTCCGAGTCGTGGAACAATTTGTTTCTCCATACCCTAGCTTTTGAAGGAAAGAGAAGGGGACTATGTTAACTGCTGCCCCATCATCAACCATTGCACATTTAACATAATTGTTATAAACCCACACTTGTAAATGTAAGGCTGGATCACCTCTACATGCAATCTCAGCATCTGTTGGCATTTTGTTTACGTCAAATATAAATTCAGCATCCCTATCCGGCTGCCCCGGAGGGTGGATATCAAAGTCTATATGGTTTACCTGTGTTTCAGGAGGTGGAGTGATGTTAATTAAATGACCTAAACCTAATGCTTCTAAAAGAGCAGCCCTATGGGCAGGAGAGTTCTTCAACAAGTCCAAAAAGGAGATGTGAGAGAAGGTCTTTGTTAGGTCATTAATTAAATCATAGGCACCTACGGGTTTTACTAATGTTTGTTGAATGTTATCTGGCTCTAGTGGGTAACTTGGATTTGGCTGAGAGGAATACTCTCATGTCCTTGTTATGGCTTCCACGTGTAGCTCAGTGTCTAACTCCACTAAACCAACTATCTTGGTTCATGGCTGATTTCCTAATTGCGGTGCGACAGGTGGATTTAGTGAAGTTGAGGCTTCATGATCATTGTTTCCTGTCATTACACCCTTGTTCGTCCCATTTGGATTTAATTTGTTGTTATTGTGATTTGGGAGTGGATCATTGAAGATCTTGAGGGGTGCATTTTGAGGGGAGACTGCTCCCGTGAAAGTGTTTGGCGTAGGTGATGCAGGATCTGCTAAGAACATATCTATGAAAAGTTGTCTTTGTTCCTCTGGCAAACGTTGCATGAATTTATTGTAATCACGGCAAGTCCTAGTGTCATGGCCTCAAATTTTGTGGAAACCACAATACGAGTTGGGATTATAACTCCTAGGTTGTTGGTTTGGCACGTGTTGTGGTCCAAAACTCTGATTAAACCATTGAATATTAGGATTAAAGTTTTGCGTTTGTTGCCTTTGGTTTTGATATCCAGTTGAGTTTTGACTTGGACCCTGTGTCTGGATCTGCCATTGTTGTTGTTGTTGTTTGGATGATTAAAATCCACCGCGTTGATTGTTGGGGTAAAATTGTTGTTTCGCTGATTGTTAACCGGCGGTGGAGCATTTACAATATTTTCCTTTTTTGCTTGGTCAGTTACCCCATCTATTGTCACTCCACGATTTTTGTTAAGGATTTTAGGTCCTTGATTGGCGTTTTTGGTAGTAGGATAAGTCGTAGTATTTTGGTTGGGGATGATTAACCTCCCATTTGTTCCATATGTCTTGCGACCGCTATCTATTGCAGCTTGATCTATTCGGAGAGCGCTCTCGAGCACCTCATCATAAGTTCTTAGTGGGAACTTCTGGACTTCTTCCTTTATCTCTCTGCTAAGAGAATGAAGGAATAAATCACATAGTTCCATCTGATCCATGTTTGGAGCACTTGCTGAAGAATAGAGGACTGTACGCCATCTTTGGATGAAATGAGCAACAGATTCATTGTGTTCTTGTTTAATATGCAAGAATTCCCTGATTCCTGTTCTCAACAATTTGTTCATGTCGAACGCCTTGATGAACTCTGAAACAAGTTGTTTAAATGAATGGATGGAGGCTTCAGGTATTCTGTAATACCAATCGAGGGTGATACCCTCTAAAGTTTTGGGGAATATTTTAGCAACAACTCCATCCCAAGGGAGCAGTTCTCGAATGGCTGTGGCATAAGCCTTAATATGTGCATTCAGATCTCCCTCCCCTTTGTACTTGGGAAAATCGGGAAGAGGTCTTGGAAGCATGACGCTTCGTATAGTGAAGTCTAAGGGCTCTTTCAAATATTCTGAATAAGTCCCTATCGCATAGGTTTCGACCATCGATGGTGCTTGCTGAGGGGGTGGAGGTGGAATGGGTTGTTGATATGGCGTAGCATATGCATTTGCAGGGACATAAGGAAATCCCTGTGGTTGAGAAAACATCCTAGGAGAAGAGAACATATCTCCCTGTGGTGATTTGGAATACATGTTCAAATATGGAGGAGCATTGCTTAGGAATGGGTTATTTTGTGTTAGGTTGGGAGGTATCATATTTTCCACTGGAGTGGCATTAGAAAACGCGGTTCTAGTTGGCATTTGTTGTGAATACTGAGGAGGCATGCCCAATGTGCCTGTTCCTGTGAGGAGGTCTACTTGGCTAGGATAATGTGGAGGATTGGAATTTCCTACTTGCATGAATTGTGAATTTTGACTTACCTGATCAAGTTCCAACCCTCTAACTTTCTCTACTAAGGCTGAGATGACCTCATTTGGTGAAGATCACAGTATTTTTCCTTAGTGGTGGTTGTTGTATATTTTGAGGTTGTATAGGCATATGGTACCCTGCTATGAATTGATCATTACCCTACCAATTTCCATCGTGGGCATTTCCTATAGGTGGGGGAATGGAGGTGTTTTCTTGAAAAGAGACCTCGGGTTGTGTTTGTAAACCTCCTATAGGTGGGTACATACTTTGAGAGCATTGTTCACTCCTGGCATAACGTGCTAAATGTTCATCATCTAAAAATAGATATGGATCTGATTGTCTATTGATTTGCGGTCTAAGCAACACCTGAGGAGATGAACCAGATTCTCCAGTGAGCATCATGTTGTTCGAGCCTGAAGGCTCTGGTTGTTGCATTTGAGTGAGCTGATCCAACTCCTCTATTTGGAAAGAAGAACTATATCTAGTCCTTTGAGGTGGAGTTTGTGTTGAAAACCGGTTAGTTGAATAGTTGTCACCCCATGCTGAGAGCGAGGGTGATGGTTGTCTATTCAGTTGATCGTAGTATGCTTCAAGACCTAGGAGAGGTCTGCCATATGCATCGAATCCTGACATATTCGGGGGGTATATGAATACCCGCAGAATAATGGGAAAGAAGCGAAGGTGGATGAAAGAAAGAAGAAAGAGTGAAAACTAGTTTCCGTCAATATCAGGTTCACCAATCTTGGGGGTGAAGCTGATGTGAAGGCTAATGAGGTGGAAAAGATGAAAAGTATACTACCAATTTTGTTGGTGAAGAATGTGAAGGCTAAAAAGGTAGAAAAGTATGACTCAAGTAGAAATAGAAAGTAGATAGTTTGTTTGATTCACGTCGGGTTCACCAATTTTGTACGATGGAAAAGTGACAAGCGAGCATGGGAATCTACAAGTAACTCTTCCTCGCACCCGACCTCCCGAGGTCGTGCCGAGACAGCCAGTGGGGATGGAATATACGTGGGGTGCAGACAAACTAGTTAGGCAATCTTATGTCTTCGACGTGCACTAATGGAATCTGTGAATCTAAGGCAAAGAAGGCCCTCCTAACCTGAACTGGCATGATAGATCATTCGGCGAGGATGACTGCTCGAAGGCTCCAATCAATATCGAGCTCTGGCATGATCCGATCTATAGGTTGTGGAATACGTGGAAAATACCTGTGGGTGCTTCATAGATATCCCCTGACAGGGTCATGAAAAATGGATGATGGATATATAGTGGATTCTATGGGTGATTCTCTAGTCTAGTCCAGAAATCCTTAGCTTGATTAGCTGCTACGTCTAGTGAGGATAGTTGTGTGATAATGATTGGTGGAAGTGGAGAGGACCTAAATACTAATGTGCGTAAACCAGCATCAACGTCTGATTGACCTGTGGGCCCGTTGGGTTGTGGGACCTGTGGATCACAACCGTAAGTTCATGGTTGTTGTGGACCTCCTATGGTCATGTGAAGAATCAATCCCTAATCCCTAATATCCAGTAGTCGTATGCCTTTTCGGCCTCTATGTTTAGAACTAAAAGTTGCGCAATCTTCTCAGAGTACCTTACAGGTGTTCTGGCAACTTGAATTCTTAAGCTAGTGTCTATGTCAATGAGGATGTCTCCTGCGTCTGGGTGTGGGACCAAAGGATCACAACCAAAACATTTTCTCTCTTTCAAGCCCTTCTACAGTCATGCGGATATCTATTTAAGGCAATCTGTAGTTTGGCTGGTTTGACCAAAACATGTATGCTTTGTCATCTTCTATGTTTAATCCTCTTAGCTGTGAGCTGATTTCTTGTAGGTCTGTTGTTGTTCGGAAGACCTGAATTCTGAGATTTTGGTCTATGTCAGTTATTGCTGCAACAAGATTGGGTTGAGGCATGATTGGCTCAAATACGTATTCTCTGGGCTCCCTAGGTCCCATGATTGTCATACAAAAGAAACAATATAAATCTAACTAAAGAAAAGTAAACTAATTATGCAAAGTATATCCACAACATATATAAATTCTCTATTTTTGTATTTTTGACAGAATATTTAACAGAATTAAGATAACAACTATTTAATATATCTAGAAAATGACAACTAACCTAATAACAGAATTAAAAACAAACAAGGTAGCCGAGTATAGCTACTTGTCTGTGCAGTTGTGAATCTATTCTAAATAACTAAATAACTGATCTAATTTAATTGAAAGATTTTTGATCCTACCTCAGAAGTGAGGAACGAATCATAGTTTCTTAGAAACTATCGATCCCCATGGCTTCCCCGGCAATATCGAAAATGAACGTAACCGAAATGAAGTAATTCACTACTCTATTTGGTATATTTTAACTAGAACTTTGAAAGCTTGAACCTGGATTTTGCAGAACAGTGGCGAATCTTATTGTGTGTGGCTTTGTCCCCTCAGTTTGGTCTCCTCGTTCCTTCGTGCTCATGTGAATCCAAAAAAGCATGTAATGCTAGCATCAACAGAAGTAGGTATTGGAACAATGGCAGCTTTGGATGTAGACTGAATACAATGCGAGTAGGAGAGGGATAGCGCAAGAGAACAGAGCTTGGCTTATGTAATTCCTAGCGGGATTTATTGCGAGTCATACAACACAAAACATCCAGAACCTGAAACTATCCTTCTTGACGAACAAAACCTGCAACTCTAATGGCTTCAGACTGAAAATGAAACTATCCTACCTCAATTGATTGTATGAAATAGTAATAACACAACAAGAAGATCATGTGGCTTCTAAACAGTAAAAATAAGACTAACTATGCATGCAACAAATGAAAACTATTGAATTCCTAAGCAAGAACTGAAAGACTAAACTATTGAAATGAGAGGATGAGGGGCATTTTTGAGGGGCCATTTGCTTGTAATCAAACCAGCTATTTATAGAATTCCCATTCACCCAAAGGTAACTCCAACTAGGACTCTTTTACCATTAAACAATGGAGAAACACTATTACAGGGAACCAAAATCATAAATACTAGCCAAAGCGGGTGAGAAAGCTGGTAAAAGTTGAAAATTTACGTGAGTCGTGTTCAAAGAAATGTGCTGGAAAATGCGTGAAGGACCGCCACCCTGAGCAGGGGGGTGGTTACAGGACCGCCGCCCTACCTGGGCGGCGGTCACGAGACCGCCACCCAGGCAGGGTGGCAGTTTCATCACTGAAGACAAAAATGCAAAGGAAAAGAGGGGAAAAGAGAAAACAAAGCACACGGAGGCTAAGTGGGGCATGCGGGATGTTAACGTACACTTGGAGAGATTTTCTGGATCCCGAACACCTTGCGAGGAGACCTGTATCATCATTGGGGCATGTGTAACATCGTTCTGGTAGCGCAGTACCCTTACAATTTTGGGTATGTATAGGCTCCAAGCTCTGTCCTTCATTACAAATCACACGATGCAAAAAATTTGTTAGACTGAAAAATAAACTACCTTACCCACCACCAAAGGAAACTCCTTGGGTATGCGCCACTCTTCTTCAAATGTCATAGGGATTCTGTCATACCACATCTCCACCCTCTACTTGAATGCTCCACTCATTGATCCATCACACAAGTACTTGCCAAATCTTTCCACAGGTGACTTGTGTTCCGTGGGGTACTCCCAAATCTTCTCCTTTGGCCCATCGAGCACCCCAATCTCCATAAACACTAAAGACAATAACATAGCACCAAAACTTATTTTTTCACATGATCTCGACAAGTTCTTCAATGATTGTCTTTGCTATGTGATCCATACAGTATTGTAGAACCTACTCCTTGAGACATCTTCTTTGACAACGTGACGTAGCCACATTATGTTTACCTGTGACCACCTTTCTTGGTCATTCAGGTTTGTTACAATATGTGCAATTTCCTACACTACTAGGTACTTCTTTAATTTTTCAATGTCCATGCCACACAGACCTTTGGTATACCCCAGATCCTTCCTTGTCTCCAGGATTGCAGCCTTATCAGTTAAATCACTCTCCAGATCCACTCCTGAGGCCCTTAGTCCTGTCACTATTGAAATCAAGGTAGCTGTTGTATTCTAACCCTCCATCCTGTGAAATTAGAAGAAGTCCTCATGGAATCTACTCATCAACCACTAATACAATGGTTCATACTTCCCAAAGTATGGTAGCTCATATAACTGGTAGGCTCCGTTTTGCTTTAGTAACTTCTCACCAGTGTCATCGTACACTGACATATCTTTTACATGTGCACTTGTTCAATTTTGTGCTCAATGACGCATCGAGATCCTTCTTATTATCTGATGTTTGATGGTTGTAATCACTGATTTTACATTGATAGATGTGGGAATCCCATTCTTGTCCCACAATCACACCCTCTGGATACTGTATTTCTGAGAAATTACTCTCGGGAGCAATTTTCTTCTTCCACTTCAACCTTCTTCTTCCCCTTTTCTCCTGTTGTGGGTGCTTTCTTCGATGTCATTTGAAAAATCTCTCTTTTCTTCCCTCTATAATCAAGATCAAGTTGAAACCCTAGTTTAAATCTTTGCCCTAGTGGAAATTGCATGCCCTAGCTCCATTTTTAACATGTGTATGCTTCACTCAAACCCTTCACATATGGGAACACAAGCTTTTCCTTCACACAAACCTTCTCTCCACGTCTAGTTTCACACTCTTCACACCTCAACATGATTTCTCGCTCATTCACACTTAGCCCTTTTCAAATTATCTTAATTGTAATGGTAAAAATGAACTCACATCCCATCCTTATATATAATTTCAAAAAGTTAGTGCATTTATTTCTCCTCCACCTACCAACAATCCTCTCATTAATCAACCATTTTCATTCTTTCCATGTGGTACATCTTTGCGCCCAAGCTATAACCTTCTAGTGTACCCTCCTACCTTTTGGCTGTAGACTTCTCTTCAGCACGCTTCCATGCACCTGAGTACCTCGTCATTGCACCTTCCACTGGTAGTCTTCACGGCCTCTGCTTACCTCACGTTATACTTGTTTCTTCATTCCTCTCTATCTATGGTCCTTGTGTCCAGAAGAAATCTCTTTTATTTTTCAATTCTCCAACCTTGAATAGCACCCGTAGATAGTTCCTTTCATGTGTACTTATTTTCATCAGTCCTTGTACCTAGATATCAACAACCTACCCCACACTAAGGGTATGTGCAGTCCTCTATGCATAAAAATTCTTCAAATAGTAATTAGCTTCTAGCACGTAAACGCGCTTATTACACAAACACACCAACTAAATTGACAAAGCATAGCAACAAAGAAGGAAACACATTAAGGAAATAAAGAATTGAAAACCTAATCTAAATGGAAACACTGCCTTATTACAAACACCAAGAAGACTTATTTATAGTAGGGCTTCAGCCTACTCCCATTGAAGTAACCAAGTAACCGTATTCCATCAAGTGCCTCTAATTGACAAGCACCTGATTTGAGTATGTGAGTGATAACATACAACCCCAACCAATGTACCTTGAGTTTTCCTAGATGGCACAAAAATTTAGAATCATAAAGGAGCACCATCTATCCTATCTCAATCTTTTTATCCCTGATGTGCCTGTCATGCCATGCTTTCTGCCTGGCCTTCTCTTGTTTTTGACTCCAACATGCTATGGCTCATCACTCATCCAACTTAATTAACTTTTCAATCCATTCTTCTAATGCTTTCTCATCAGCTAGACCTCCAGCGCATGCAATACGTAAAGAAGGTAACATAAATTCCATAGGAAGAACTGCTTCTGTGCCAAACACTAACTGAAATGGTGTGGCTTTGTTCAACCTTTTATATGTTGTTTGATATGCCCAAAGTACTGCAGATACTTTATCATCCCAATCCTTTCTTCCAACATCACATATTTTTTTCAATGTCTGGCTCAAAATTTTGTTGAAAGCCTCAGCAATTCCATTTTCCTGAGGATGATAGGGTGTAGTCTTATGGTGTGCAATCATGAATTCATCCAATAAAATTCTGATTGTCTCATTAAGAAAATGTGTGCCCCTATCACTAGTCAAACTTAAAGGACATCCATACCTTGTAATAATATTTTCCCATAGAAACCTGGATGTTGTAGCCATTGTACAATCCTTTGTAGGTGTTGCTTCTTCCCACCTTGTCAGATAATTTGTGTAAGTTATGATATAGCGTGATCCAGTTCTGTGTGTGCACACTGGTGAAATAGGACCCACAAAATCTATAGCCCATTTCTCAAATGGTTCTACACTAGTAATAGGTCTTAGAGGCATTTCATCTCATTGACCTGGTTTCCCAAGACATTGACAATGATCACAAGCCTTACAAAATTCCTTACAATCTTTATACAGGGTCTCCCACCATAATCCAGTGAGTAGAATCTTGTGCACAGTGGCATCACCTGCATAGTGGCCACCTGCAATACCACCATGAGCTTCTTCCATAATATCTGTGTGCTCATGTTCGAGTACATAATGGCATAATACCTCATCTTGCCTAATTTGTACAGGTCACCACTAATCAACATATAGGGTGCCGTGTATAGCAAGTTGTTTCTTCTCCAAGGATTTCATTCCTTCTGGTGTCATACCTTATCATAGAAAGACAACAATGTCCTCTAGTTCTGATGGTGCTCGTTGTAACCTGTATAACTTATGCATCTGGCATGATATCTTCAATTTCCTGTGCTTCTTCTCTTGACTATATTCTGGATAAATGGTCTGGTCCAGAATTACTTTTCCCTGGTTTTACCACAACTGTGAAATCAAATTCTTGAAATAAGAGTACCCACCTACATATGTGCCCTTGTAGAATGGGCTTGTTTACCAAATACTTCAATGCCATGTGATCTATATAAAAGACAAATGGTGTAGCTAGTAGGTACTATCAGAATTTATGTAGTGCATAGATCATTGACAAAGCTTCGCACTCTGTAGTTGTGTAATTTTGTTCTGTAGGAGTCAGCTTTCTACTAGCAAAATAGATAGGATGATCTATAATACCTTCTCTAGGTTGAGCCTATACACGGCGCCAATGGTCGTGCTAGAGGCATCCACATGTACATGAAATGGTTGGTCCCATGAAAGGAAAATGTAGAATAGGTGTGGTAGTAAGTTTATCCTTTAATGTCTCGAATGCACACTGTTGATTTTCTCCCCAGTAGAACGTACCTTTCCCTTTCAGTAACTCCTCCAATGGTGTGGAAAATTTGGCATATCCTTTGATAAACTTTCTGTAATATCCTGTATGACCCAAAAATCTGTGCACCTCACTCTGACTGGTAGGCTCTCTTAGGCCTATAATAACTGCAACCTTGGCTGGATCAACCAACAAACCTTCCTTGCAGATTATGTGTCCTAACAGTATTCCAAATGGTGTAGTAAATATGCACTTCTTGATGTTCAAAGAGATACTCAACTATCTACATCTTTCAAACATTAAACATAGATTGTCACAATGATCCTTAACTAATCCATACACCATCCAATCATCCAAATAAACCTGTAAGAAGTTGTGAATAAATTCCTTGAATGCTTGAACAACTATGCGTGAAAATACAGCAGGCACATTTTTTAGACCAAAAGGCATTACAGTATAGGTGAAGCTACCCCATTCAGTAGTAAAAGTATTATTTTCCTGATCCTCCTAGGAAATCCTAACCTAATGATACCCAGAGAACCCATCTGTAAATGAATAGATTTCACACCTGCAACACCTTCTAGTATTTCCTCAGTGTATGGCATAGGAAAGGGATCAGTCACACATGCAACATTCAGCTCCCTGCAGTCTATGCAGATCCTAATCTGTCCATCCTTCTTGATATTGATCACCATTGGACTAACCCATTCTGACTCATCAAGGGGCTTGATAATCCCAGACTTCAACATTTTTTCAATCTCTTCTTTGACCTTTTCACACAAGTTGGGGTTCATCCTGTAGGGTCTCTTTCTAACTGGGTGTGCACCCTCTTTAAGCTTTATCTTCATCTCCCCTAATGATTCATGTACGCATTTAAGTTCATGGTATTCCTAGGGAATAAGTCCTGATAATCCCTCAGTAACTCTATGATTTTTGCCACTTCAGAGTCTGACCAATAGTCTCCAATTATGGCTTCCTTAGGCTCAACATCTGATCCAATATTCACCTTCTTTGTCTTCATAGGTTCATGATAGGCGTGCATGGTCTTATCTACACTGTCCAACACCTCACGCCTACCTGTTGAATGGTTTACATCCAGATTTTCTACTTCTTCATCATCCACTAAGTAGACCATTTTTCCTTTTTCTTTCTCAAGGAAAGCACACTGAAGTAGTGTGGCATCAGCCTCTGTCTCTTCAACAAGACACACTCCTGAGTTTCCTTCATCCAATAACTCCTGAAGGAGTTCTTCAGCCTTGGCACTATCCCCCATAGTTAAGTGCTTTATGACTCTTAATGCTTCTTTCACTAGAGGTTTAGTAGAGAAGAAGTCAAACATCTGGGCCATTCCTATAATTAAATCCTGCCAATTTCCAGTCTCTCTATGGAGTTCTGCATATACATACCAAGCACGCGCACATCCTTGTAAAGTGGAATAAAACTTGTGCACCCATAGCGAAGGTGGTAAAGCTTCCTACCCCTCTGTCCAGAGTCTCTCACACTTCTGAACATGGTGTTGAACAGGTTGATTACCATGATAAGTGTGTATATTTGAGTAGGTGCATTTCTCCTGAAGAACCTAGTAGCAAGAGCAATCCTAATTTCATTCCATCCTACAAGATTATCCTTGTGGGCCACCCACCAGCATGTTGTTGTCCCATGTAGTGTATATGCTAGCATATTTCTTCTTTCCAGTGGGTCTATCCATTGTTCCTCCATGGCACACAGGAATACCATAGGATCTCCTTCTCTAGTGTAACAAGGTACCGAGTTGTTACCTATTCTCCTGACATAACGTGGTTTTTACCTTTAGGAAATATGCTCTTTACTTCATGCCCCTACCAACTCATAAGTGTTATGATCCCAATTATCACAAGCAACACTTGTAGTATCGCTAAGATATTGTTCATCCTCCCACTAAATTATTCCTTCTTTAGATGGCTCAAGCATCTCTGAATCCCGAATGGCATGTACATAAATCCTATTCAGGTCTTCTTCACTCAAGGGCTCAACATAGGGCACAATTTTTCCATCTATTAAAGGGATAATAACTCTTTCCTCCTTGTTTTCAAAACTGATATAACCCTTGTTGAACCAAAGATCAACATTATTTGCATAGCACCAAGGATGCCCCAATAGAGCTGGGAAGCTATCTGACTCTGCCAGCACTAAAACCTCAAAATCTCCAGTGAACTTGGCTCCTTGTATGGTAATGGATGCATCTTTTAAAACTCTGATGGGAGTGGCCTTAGTCCGATTAGCCATGAACAATACATTAGAGGATGGCTGTAATGGGGGTCTCCCCATTTGTACCCATGCATCTAAGGTAAGAACATTGACTTTTGCACCTGTATCAATCAATATATTACTCAATAGCCACCCATCCACAACAACATTCAGAGTGATTTCCTTGTCATAATCTAGGCTATGAGGGGGAAGATTTGCATGCAGGATCTGTCATCCAGTCTCAAAACTTGCACATAGAGTGTTTCCTTTTAACAAATTCCCCAACATTGGAATGATGTTATCCTAGTGCAATAATTTGCACACTTCACTCAAGTCATCCATATCAGTTTGGACCATTTCTAATGCTTTCTTTTGCTCCATCTTCCATGATTACTCCTTTAAATATTGTATTTCACCCTGAAGATTCCTGAGTACCTCCATGGTTTCCTGATAAACCTCCTTCTGATGGGTAGGGTCATAGTACCATGTGCATGAAGAACCTCCTCCTTAGTGATGGTAGGCTTCTGTTGTAATGCTTCTCTGGCACGTGCCACCTCAGCGTGGGTCATGATCTTTACTTGCAATGCCTTGGACTCTGCTTCCAACTTAGGCATCCACTAATTTTCCACAGCACGTTGTATCCTAACCATCCTTGTGCCTTTGTTTTCTTGTTTATGTTGCTTGCTAAGATGCTCATACAAGTTCGGGAACTCCTCATAGCTATGATTCTTTCCACAGAAAGAACATGTAATATTCTGAGGACATTCATGCCTGTAGTGGTTAGGAGATCTGCAAGTATAACATGTTCCATGAGGGAACTCACTTCTTCCACCACCACATCCTCATCCTCCAAATCCACCACGGTATCCTCGACCTCTACCATGACCACCTTCAAAATGCCCTTCATTCTGATCATAGCACACTTGATTGTGATCCCGATCCTGATGCTCATTCTTGCCTTTAGAGTTATCTGAGACTCTTGTCTGTTGTACACCAATATCTATAGCATCATGGATCTGACCAATCAGTCGAAAGTCTTCCATGTCATGAGTCATGGACCTACAGATTTTACAGTAGCTTGAAACATTCTTCCTTATCATGTTGTAGTAATGGACCAGTGGCTATCATCATGGTTTAAATGGCATATCTCACAGTCCAATAGCAATGAGTGCACTGATCTATGGGGACAACTATCCTTTGTGTGACCTTCCACTTTGTAATCTGTGCACCAAATCCTTATGTGTATCTCATGTGTTGAATTTGCCAATAGTTTCTCTAACTGCTTTGCCATAGTTGTGATATGTGCTTCTAAAAACGGGTTCACCCCAGTATCTATACTTCTAATTGCCTCAGTGTGTAAGGCTACTTCAAGTGCTTCATGTAGATTAGTGTATGTCTTATGTGATAATGCCCTCCTAAAAGGGGTAATCAAGCCCCCAACAAACCATTGTGCATGTTGGATTACATGAATATCATAAGAAAGCTTAGATAACAGTGTTTTAAAACAAGCATCATACTCTCTGACACTTTCAGTAGTGCCTTGCTTAATATCCTTGAGTGCACTTATACTCTTCTACTCAAACTCAGGGATGTGAAACTCTTTAAGGAAAGCATCTTTTAAAGTTGTATAGTCTACGCAAGTCTAATTAGGGTCAAACTTTTTGTACCAGTTGTGTGTGCACCCTTGTAACGTAGTAGCAAATATACTTTCCCTATGCTCAGAAGTCATGATTCCTTTTGCACACCATAGTATTTCACACATATGCACATGTTCAACATCTTCTATGCCCCTATACTCTGGAAGATGAAGAGACATCTCCATGTAAATATTCTGGGGTTGGTGTGGACCTTGCCCACCTGATCCAGAACCTCATGTGTTTCCTCTACCTCCAGAACCACCAGATCCACCAGAAATAGAGCCACCTATACCTCCTGATCCCAAACTTGTAGCTGGGGTCAGACCAGAAGATGTACTTCCCTGTGTCCCAACAGTAGAACTGAACTGTACCCCAACAGTCTATGAAGGATTACTACTCCTAGAAGATAGTCCAAAAATCTGCACGCCTGAATTTTGTGTAGATGATACACCCAAAAAGGTACTCCCATATAACAATGAAGTTGTTTACATTGCCATTGTTGTGCCTCTTATAAGACTCACTCCTACTCTCCCACTACTTGAATTAGCTTGTTGACTGTTTGTTGTACTAGATGTTGGAAAACCAAGCGCAAGGGAAAGGTTTCTAGGTGGATTCAGATGCATGCCCATGTGGCCTAGGTTGTCTCTACTAGCACACTTCTATGTGAGGCTAAGGAGGGTTCCCTGTCATGCTTTCCCAAATGGGGGAGTTCCTGAGGCTTGGGTTCCATGTCTTCTGCATGAACTTCAACTCCTTCATGAACTATCTTTCTCTACAACACCATTTTCTCTACAACCTCCCGTTGCTTCTCTACCTCCCTCTCGCGTGCCTCATTATACTTAAGCTGCCTTTCCTATTTCTTCCTTTCTGCCGCTAGGTTTTCCATATTTCACCAAACCTACTCCTACCCTCGTGCATGGTGGGGTTTAGTTAGCCATCATTTTACTCTCTAAATTCAAAGTTACCATCAGGATCTTGATTGCCAATGGAATGCCTTGTAGGTAAGTTCCCCTTGGATATCGTAAAAACTAGAATTTAGCTACCTCTGGGCATGAATAAGTGGAAATTGAGTACTCCAAGATATAATTGTTCAAAACACCACAGAACCACGTATCCACAGTGTGAGTCCAAATCAGATCAGCATCATAAAGGGCCTGAAATTCTTCCTTCATCCAGAAAAGTGTGTGATACCTCCAATTTTGTTTAGATGCATAATCAATAAGCCACTCGTACAATTCTACTGGAATGATAGTGAAGAAGCTCTCATATAAATTGTCATACAAATTCTGCTCCACCCACATGCGTGTGTTAAACTTAAATCCATAGTTGAACCATCGTGTGTATTCTTATTCCAAATCATGTATCCACTCCTCAACACTTGCTAGGGTCAATTTTTATGTCTTCATCATGAACCATCCTGAAAACAACTAAAAAAGAGGTCCCGACAATGGAACCAATGATGCAGCCTAGAATTCACCAATACAAGCCCAGGCACGCTGGCACATCACTCAACCTAGACTGAGTGCTCACCCAAAGCATGCAAAGGTACCAGGCCCCTCTTTAGGGTTGTTTTTGTAGGATGTTAGCATGATGAAGACTTAAAGCATTCATATCTATGACTAATATATCATTCTACAGTGCATGTTCAGATCTAGATCTAGAGAATAATAGACTTAAAAGATAACCATGATGAAATCAAGCATGTAACACTGAACTATAACCATGATAACACCTTAATTCAGTTCATAATCTCCATTATATTAAATTTAGTAATACATAGAAGCTTTCATACAATAACAGTAGTATATGCTCATGCACACATTAGATTTGGCAGCATAATCTCACTATAACACAGTTCTCACACACTATATGCTACACAGTTCACTATATATTTATAACGGTGGGGAGTTGCTCTTCACTACTTATCTAATCCCAAAATAGGGCACCTATTATTATTAGCCACATGTTGTTACAAAAATAGCCACACATGTAAGTGCGCTAAAATTATATGGTTTTTAGTTAACTACCGGTAGTAGATCTATTCTTGACCTGAATCCATGCAAAGTGCTTCGTAGCCAATCTTCCAAAAATATCCAATGTGTGTCGCTCAAGTATTTGACCGGTTTTTGTGCTCCACATGCTATCTCCAAAATTAGATCCTCATCGTAAAAATAGCTAAGTCCTGAATTTGTCTCGCTTCTTCACGCATGATCCTTTCCAACCCTCCCACACTTTTGAATGTGCTATGCTCTTCTACATGAACCTTATGTATGTCCTTTACTAAGTGTCATATTCTGACTAACCAAAACTTCTTCTCCAAGAGTTTCTTTGCGGTGAATTTAAAGGAGGCTGAGGAATATTATAAATGCCTATCAGATAGCCCATGGTTCTGGGGTAACGTGATATTGTTTCTCACTCCTTGGTTCCTTGAGTTTGATGTAAATTCATTATATGTTATAAAAATTCCAGTGTGGGTCCAGCTCCCCAACCTTCCACTAAATTTTTGGCATGCTCTTGAGGATATAGGAAATGCTCTGGGTAAATTCTTAAAGGTGGATCATGTCAGGATATTGGTTAGCCTCCGTACATATGCTAGACTTTGAGCAGAGATTGATTTAAGAAAAGGATTTCTTTATAAGATCTTACTGAAATTGGGGATCCTATAACATGTCCATTCCCTATATTATGAGAATACATATTTCTGGTGTCATATTTTTAGGAATCCTTGCCATTTGTAGGCATCTTTCCCACAAGGCCAAAATAAGTTCTCCCAAAGGAGAAAGAACACATCATATCGAGATGGTTGGAAAAATACCTCCCAGGCTCAAGCAAGTGATACCGACCGAGAGGAAGATCTCAGAGTGTCTAATCAAACAGTTTTAGAGAAAATATTCAATCGATCTTACATGGATGGGAAATGGGGCTATCCAATTGTAGCTGGTGGTGTGAAAAGGGGCCATGTATCTGATAATTTTCACAAATCAAATTCATATTAGGAGGGAGATTTTGGTGGTTTCAAGTCACCATTAGGCTCAAATAATCTTATGTTGGTGGCGGCCTTTGATCCGGGTCAATGGAAAGAGGTCAGAAAGAAAAAATGTAAAAAAGGGTGTCTTGCAAACCTGTTGGATTACTATCCCTTGCTCGAGATGAATTGTTAGTTGGGATTTATTTCATTCCTATTTTTTTGGTTTTTTTGTTGTGTTGGGGTCAAATTGTTAGTCTTTCGTGGTGTTTCTACTCCAGTTCATAGCTCTATTCAAAATAATTTATCTATTAAAAATAAAATAAGGCTCATCAATTAGGTAGAGGGTCATTATATAATTTGATATGCTCATTATCTTGATGAACCACTTCATAATGATCACATTGTTGGTATTTGTCACATGCCTTTATGGCCTCATTTAATTTTTTTGAGGTGATAGCTTCATGGTTAAAGTTGTTACCAAGGATAAAGGTGTAGAAAAATGATTGGAGAGCACAATAATTGTTATATGCGTGACCCCAATTAGCATGTCATGAATAAAATTTACTTGCATCATGCCATTGAGGGAGAGAACAAGAGGGATCTAGCACCATGGTAAATGAGTGAAGGCAGCATTTTCATAGATCTTCCTTAGATAGAGGTTGGTGAAAATTGGCATGAGAGGAGGTGGAGTGTGATTGTGTAGTAGATCTATCAATGTTTTAGAGGGTCCTATTGAAAAAATTACACTGAAGAAGAGTATCTATGACTCCTTCATTACTAGAATTCTCATTTCTAGGATGCATGAGGACTTAGATGTTCTTATGGGAATGTTTCTTTGGATAAGTATTTTCAAACTCACTAATGAGATAATATTGGCACTTTGGATTGTTCAAATTATTCTTCCAAAGAGTTAGGGGGAAATTATTTGACCTTGTATTGAAGGTGAGGCTCAAGTTCTATAAGGAACAATTGGAATAAATTCCCATCAAGCATGTTTTTCTCAACCCTACCGGATAAAATCTTCCAAATTTTAATGAAGGCTTGGGAAGATTCATTTTTCATCTACTTACAATTGATGAAGACATTAATTTTTTTTTCAATAAGATCGTGTTATTAGAATTCGTTGACTAGGGAAATTACCAAGTTCTTTAGTTTAACAATAGAGTTAGCTAGGAGGGTGTGATATCAATCCAACACATCTCCAGTGAGGTTCTTGGATAAGATCTTGGTAGTAGCATAAGATGTTTTCTTTACCTAGTCCTTATAATGATTACCAAAGTATTTGATGTGGAGAGTGGGATCTGTAGACACCCTAAAAATACATATTTTTTCCTAATCATCCCTATCATTTGTACAATAAGCCAAATCAGTTCTAGAACACTTCCTAGACCACTATAATCTCAAATCCCATCAATATTCACCCACATCCCACTAGAATTAATTAAATTAATTATATCGTGCATAAACTATGCATTTACGCTACCTAGCTAATTTAATTATCTATTTAAATAAATAAAAACTATTTATCCACTCACCTCTACTTCATTTTCCAACTCACTCAAGTTGAACTAGCTCACTCCACTCAATTTCTAGAACCCTAAAAAGAGGCTAAATTACATGTATAATTGATGGATTCAAGATCCAACTATTCAAATTCATTTCCCCTTAAATTCTTATTCAAAGCAGCCAACTACACAAACCAAATCAACTTGCTAAATCAAGAAATTTCATTCATTAAACTGTAACTTATTCAAAGCTTGATCCACAATCCATGGCCTCTCTCTCAGTTATAAATAAGAGGGTCGTCCCTTTAAAAATGATATCTTGGAATCTTAAGGCATTTGTAGCATTACTCTGTCAATTTTCCATTAGATTTTATACGTTGTCAGGTTGCCCATTTAATCAACAAATTCATCCATTACTTGTAGCATATGTTTCTTCCATTTGGAATTAATTTTAGAGCATCCACAAATACTTCATTAAAGAGTATTCAACAGGTGTGGTACTTCATTCCATACTTCATCCATCTCATTTGAGGCTGGAAGGGAACACAAAGGAATATCAAGTTTTCATTGTTTGTTTGTTTCTTCCATTGTTTTCATTTTTCATTGTACATATTCTGCAAAGCCCAATGGGACCCCCATAACTCTTTTGTTTTTTTATCATTTAAACTTTGTATTAATATTGTTTGAAGTGTTTACATCATACTGACAAATTTTTAGGTCCATTGGTGAGCTCTCCTATGATCGGTTCTTGAAAAACCAATCATTTTTGGTTGGATTTCATAGTTGTGTGTAGTTATAGGTTCCTTGCATCTTCGTAGCTCTAGGTGCATTTGCATATCCCATAAAGTACATTACTGTAGTTAAACCTACGTCTTTATACCAAAATCTACATCATCATGAATCTATTAGTACTACCATATCAAAACTTGCATCTGCATGAATTTATTTACCCTATCATGTCATTGGATGTGCTACCATCTCATTAGATGTGCTACAGTTCCATTGGCTTCGCTATCATGATGTTACCTACACTATTGTTCCCTTAGTTACACTACGGTCTTCTTGTGTGTGTTTATGTGATTTGTGTTAGTGTCTCTTTTCTTACGCTACCATCCTCTTGGCTACGCTAGCGTCACACCAAAAATATCTTAGTGTCATAGTAGGCGTGCTAGTGTTTTGTGGTAATTTTCTTAATTTTCCAGCATCTCATTTAGTTTTTTCAGTTGTTATATATGAATTTCTAACTCTAATTTTTAAGTTACAAAAGTGCTAAGTTTTTTATTTTTTCTCGTTCATTTTTTTTTTATCAACATCTTATATGCTCTTCTTTCATCCTCTTGAGAGATCTTGAGAATCATAAATGAACAAGATATCTTATTGTTAATTTCTTTTAACATCATGTTTGCAGGAAAATTACAAACCACTTTTGTGCAATAACATGTCATTTGGAACATATTTCATAAACAAGTAACAAACTGCTATTATATTTCATGCAAGTTTCCTTAATCAAAGAAAAACAAACTTTACTAAATTATAATAAACAAAAAAAAAATAGTATTATAGGTTCAGATAATGGTTAATACCCATTTGCTCAACTATGGGAAGTAATTGGGCTTAAGCCCTAAAAATAATTATGAGTACCACAGTGACCCCGAAGTAGTTAGAACATTGAGACGATCAGCCAATGAAACAGGTAGTGCTCTATCCTACTTAACTAGTGTCACTCATGAGGAAAACCAAATATTATATATGGTAATGGCCCCGTTCTTATTGATTGAGGGGTAAAGTCCAGAACCAAAACTTTTCTGGTTCATGAACTTGTTCAGAAAACATTAGTGATAAAATCTCCCAAACTCCTAGGAATCCTAACAAACTTGTACCAACTAATTCCATCTTGTGCCACAAAACTTATCAAAATCAAATCAAACCATTCTTAGCCTTGGTATTTGATTTCACCAAAAATCCCAGACTTCAGAAAAATCCAATCAAACCACGATTTAATTTCATTGGATCTTCACTTTATCCATTGTTTAAGCACATCTGATTCAATCAAACCCCTTATACGTTAAATATTCACTTTATTCACATATTAAACCAACTCAAATTGAACCCAATCAAGAGCCTTATATATTTAATATTCACTTTATTTAATTTTAGGAAATTCATATGCAAACGAAATCAAGAATCAAATCCAAAACCTTATACATTGAATACTCACTTTATTTGTGTATTAAGCAAAGCAAGCCAAAATATAAAATGTATACGTTGAATATTCACTTTATTCAAGTATTAAGTAAAACTAAATCCAATTCAATCAAAACAAATTCCAAATCTTAAACTTACGTTTTGATCCTATCAAATAGAACTAAAAAAAGGAGCCAATCTTATCCATATTTTTAGCTCATAATTTGCCAAAATATCAAAATCATTATTCACTTACGTTTTTACCTATAAAAAATGGTGATTACACATATCAAAATTACTAATTCCCATGAGGAGTATAAATTATTCAACTCTTTTGGTCATAACGCTTTTGAAGATGAAGACGTTGAAGAACAACATGAAATTTTTAAAACCGAGAGAGAAACTATAGATAACCTTGTGATACAAAATAAAAACCAAGATTTGTTTCAACTATTAGAAATGGGAGAAAATATACCCTCATATTTTGGGCATGAACATTTAAAAGACTTAATAGAAAAATTCGGGTTTGGTAAAAAAAATAAAAAATCAACCACTACATCTGATTCATCAAAATAAGACTTAATAGCCAAAATCAAAGAGGTAACTCGTCAACTCACAAACAATAAAAATCCTTAAAAAGAGGGAAAATGCAATTCAACCAATGACAATGATGATACCATGAAAATTCCTCAAGAAAAATCCCCATTCGCACAACAATGGAAGAGTGTGAAATAAACCTTAATGGGATTTCGAAATTGTACAAAAGAATTTAATTGTCTCTACCTTTTTCCTATAAGATCCAAGCTTCTATATACATAATTGGTTAGAGATTATTGTTTTGAATTGCATTGTTATGCTTCCCATAATCCTGCCAAGAAATACACAAGCAAGCTTAGTTCTCTTGCCTTGTTATTCTCTTGCGTTGCTACCAGATTGCTTGCAAGCCATTCCAACTCCAATGTTTCTTCATCATTTCTTCCACACAAGCCAACACAGTTCCCTGGACTCATTTGAACAAAAAGTTGGAAAGAAGCTGAGGGGAAAACAAACCAAAACCAGTTCTGACATTGTCACAGTTCTACAATTTCCAGGTTGGGGATGTATTTGGATTCTTAAAGCTTTCTTTGTTTTAGTAGATATTATTCCACATTCTGTTAGAGTATATTAGTTTCTGTAGCTTTCCTTTATTCACACAAAGCTTCTACTGAAATTTTCTTCCCTGCCTATCCTTGTGGGTTTGCATGGGAAGTTTGTCTTAAAGAAGATTTTATATTTGTTTAGTGTTATTGTAATTTCCCTTCATTTTTGTAAGCTTCCATAGATCTTGTTGTTTCTTCCAAGAAAGTTTCAAGGGAAGAAAAGCTTCTGAGAAGCTTTCCTTTCTTCCTATGACTCTGAGGAAAGAATAGAGGAAATTGTAAATCCACAAATACAAATTGGAAAAATTTTGATTTATTAAGATAGATTAGATCTTCTCTGCACAAGGAAATAGCCACATCCAATTATTTATTTTTTTAGTTCTGTTAATTTTTAGCGTAGAAGAAATTTTAATTAATTAGAAGAAATTTAATTTTCCTGTGTGTGTTTCCTCTATTTTCCAGAAAGAATCAAAAATTAAAAAACCATAGGTTAAACAAATTAGTTTCCTTATTCTTATTTCTTTTATTTGAATCATTGAAAATAAAAAAAAATAGATTAGTTATTTGCTTTGTTAAATTAGTTGGCTTTCATTTGTTAATTAGCTACTGGAAACACGTAGATTTAATTAAATTCAAGGAAAGTAATTGAATTGATTTTATTTAAATCTGTTTGTTTCCATTTGTTAAATTAGGAACATAGAATTAATTAGAAAGGAATTAACACATCTCCCCACGTATCCCTAGTTGGCTTAGGATTAACCTTTCCCTCTTGTGGTTTTCTTTGCGAGATTTTTTATTTCTTTTCTTTAGTATTTCACACATCCCACATGACCATTCAAGGCCCTCAACAACCAAGAGATTACATATATGACCCCCGAGTCCCACAACCAAACTCAGCTGTTTTATTTATGGATATTGACACGAGCCTTAGAATCTTGGTTTTCTAGACTGCACCACTTCCACCTGTCATTATCTCATAGTTGAAAGCCCTTAACGTCAAAGTCGACAATGCTTACGAGTTATGGAAAAATCAACTAGGTCGAACTTAGTTCCCAATTCCACCATTTGTCCTATTCACATGTTTCCTCCCACACCTCCATGACCTTGTCTAGAAACTTCTACGAGGAAAATGCAGGACAGTTCCCACACCTTCCACAACCCAGTTGCGAGATTTTGTGAGCCATATATTGATAGACCATTTATGTTACCATCATCTTAGATCATTCCATCTCACCCCCATGTAGGAAAGCATTTTTGCTTTAGACGAGAAGATTCCATTAGTGCCCATACAGGACATTAGATTTCCTTGATCACTTTCCTTATTCACATTTTCATATATTCCCTATCCTTATATATCCCATTCACATAGCCATCTATCCATTCCATTGTGGTTGTCCCGACATGACCTCGGGAGGTCGAGTGCATTAAGGTCACGTGTTGATTTTAAGGCATACAAAATTGGTGAACCCAACGTGAAGGACTAGTTCCTTTTCATTTCCATTGTTTCTACCTTCTTTCATCCATCCTTCTCCTCTCCCATTATTCTATGGGTATTTATATACCCCCCAAATATGTCAGGTCAGGAATACGACAGGCCCATTTTGGGTCTTGAAGCATATTATTACCACATGGGTATGCAACAATCACCCTCACTATCTGGGTGGGCTGATAATTACTCATCCAATTTACCTTCCCCTCACACTCCTCCTCCTCAAGGTGCCAACAATGGTTCATCAGTCAGGATCGAGGAGATTGATCAACCTATGTATAGCCCGCAAACCTAAGCTCTCCGGTTCAAACAACATGACATTCACAGGAGAGAAAGGGTTCAATCCTCGGGTCTTGTCAAGACCACAAATCAACATGTAATTTGCTTCACTCTCATCTTACCTATTTCCAAATGATGAACTCTTGACATGCTTCACCCAAAGTGATGAGCGTCTTAACACAATAGACTAGTCCTTGGACTGAATGCAAGAGTACACTGATGTTCTTCTTCAGAACAACTCTACTACCCCTCCTCCTACAATAGGAAATATATCCAAAGAGGGGTGGCCTCCCATAGATCAATCCATAATAGGACATCATGTGCCTTTGCTTCCCAACTAGACCTAAAATATGCCTAAATCAAATGCAACACCATCTTGCAGGTGATGTAATTTCAACATTGGTGGATAGAGTTAGGGAACTAGAGCTTTCCCAACCTTCTCGTGCTACACCTTTTGCAGGGCAAAGGAAAGATCCCCCACCATGCACAAAACTTTGGTTATGTTCCCTCGCACCTTCACCTCCTCTGGTTTACATGGGTGTTCCTAACCCTGGAGACCTTCTTACTAGATTGGGCATGTTAGGTATGCCCTCTCACACTTCATATGGATATCCTCCATAGGTGCCAACTGGAAGTGCATTCTCAAATGCCATTCCAACTGGAAATGTGATGTTCCCTAGTTTCACACCTACTACTCCATACCAAAACAATGTTCCCCCATACCTCCACATGTATTCTAAATCACCGCAGGGGGACATGTTTTCCTTTCCTAGCTAGTATGCTCAGCCTTAGAGGATGCCTTACACCCCTGCAAATGCTTATGTTATGCCATATCAGCCTTCTATTCCTCCCCCACCTCCCCATCAAGGGTCATCCATGGTAGAGTCTTATGCATTGGGTACATATGTTGAATATCTCAAGGAGCCCCTTGACTTTACCATATGAAGTGTAATGCTTCCATGACCACTTCCCGACTTGCCAAAGTTCAAAGGGGAGGGGGACCCAAATGCACATATCAAAGCATACACAACTACCGTCAGAGAGCTACTCCCATGGGATGTAGTTGTAGCTAATATTTTCCCCAAGACCCTTGAGGGGATTTCTCTCGACTGGTACTACAGGATACCAGAAGCCTCGATTCATTCATTCAAGTAACTCATTTCAGAGTTCATAAAGGATTTTGATATGAAAAACTTTTAAGGACAGGAATCAAATAATTCCTTCATATCAAGCAAGAGCATAATGAATCTTCCACCCATTTCATTCAGAGATGGTGGCAGGTCCTCTACTCCTCAGCTAGCACTCCAAACATGGACCAAACAGAGCTTTGTGACTTGTTCCTCCATTCTCTCAATCAAGAAACCAAGGAGGAGGTGTAAAATTTCCCTCTTAGGAGCTATGAGGAGGTCTTAGAGGGTGCTCTCCGCATTGACTAAGTGGCAATTGATAGTGGCCAAAAGACGTACGACTCAAATGGGAGACTGGTCACTCCCTCTCAGGGTAATTCAAATTACCCAAATGGTTCAAACAACAATAATCAAGGACCCAAAGTCCTCAATAAGAACCGTGGTGCTACGATGGATGATGTAACTGACCAATCCAAGAAGCCAAATGTTGTTAACACCAACAATACAAATAACGGTAACAATAATGCCAATGTGAGCACCCAAAGGAGTAATAACTTTACTCTTTTTGTTAATGCGGTTGACTTTAGTCACCCCTACTCCACCTCCACAGCAAGTCCAGGCCCAAGGTCCCAATTCAATACTCGAACCAGTATCCAAATCAATTCCAAAATCAGTATCAGAACCAAGGCCAGAGGCCACCGAAACTTTAATTATAACAACCAACAAAAAAACAACAATAGAAAGTATGGACCACAACAGAACCAGAATTAGAGACCTCATGACTATGATCCTGATTTGTATTGTGGTTTTCATAGGGTTAGAGGGCATGACGCTCGTACATGTCGTGATTGCAATAAGTTTATACAAAGACTTCCAGAGGACCAAAGGAAAACTCTTTGTTGAGATGTTTTTGGCTAATCCTATGACACCAACACAAAATGCTCACATGGGACCCATTTCCCCTCAATATTCTACTCTTGGGGTTTATAGAGACCCCCTTCCAATGCGCCCTGAGAATGGAAAGCTCAATCCTCATGGAACTAACAAGGGGATGCATGTTGGAAACAACAATCATGAGGCATCTACATCTACAAACCCTCTAGTTTCTACCCCTTTAGATGGTCAGAATCAGACCAAGATTGTGGGCTTAGTGGAGCTAGAAACTGAACCCAAGGTTAATGCAGCAACCCATACCCAATATTATTCCTCACAACCTCTTCCGATCTACCCCTCAATGTCAGATGATACACCGATGGCTCCTAAACTAGTAGGGGCCTATGATTTAATCATGGATTTGACCAAGACCTTTTCTCACATTTCCTTTTTGGATTTGTTGAAGAATTCACCTGCACATCGAGTGGATTTATTAGAAGCATTAGGTCTTTTTCCATCTAATTCACATCACCCCTCCTCTGGAGGCCCAAGTTAATCATATAGACTTTGATGTCTATCCTCCAAGGCATCCTGAGAGGGATGCATGGTTTGTATTTGACATTAAAAAGATGTCAACTGATATTGAGTTGGCATGAAGAGGTGACCCTGCATTGTACCTCCAGGTTTGGATCTACAACAACTATGTTAAGCATGTAATGATAGATGATGGGGATGCTGTCAACATAGTCCCTTTCTTGTTTCTTCAGAAGCTAGGCTATGGAGAAACCAATTGTTCTTCAACGTGAAATACACTGAGAGGCTATGATAGCCTCAAGGAAACATCCATTGGGACTATAGTGCTTCTGGTTACCCTTGGACCAAAGACTGTGTTGACTGAGTTTTACATTATAGATCAGGAAACCAACTATAATATGATTCTCGGTCAACCCTGGATACATAGAATGAAGGCAATCCCTTCTATGATGTTCCAAGAGGTCAGATTCTTGCACTTGGGTAAGGTTTTCATAGCTCAGGGTGATCCAAAGCCATTTGACATCCATTTGGCCAATCTAAAGAAGAAACTGGGGGTTCATACTGAATTCAAACTCCTAGCCAATCAGTTAAACAAGCCTCAAGGTTCAAAACCTGAATCCCAACTTGTTCCTATGACTGAGTTGGAAGCCCCTAAGGAAATTGAAGGGGTAATTCTTGATGAAAAAAAGCCTCCGTAGTAGAAACTGTATCAACAAAAACTACAGCTGAGATAGTTAAGCTTTTGGAGAATGATTTTCCTATCATTCTTCCTTTTGATTCCTTGGGCATAGGCCATGCTCTTGGGATCACTACTCTTCTAGCTGATGGCTTCAAAGAGATTTACATGGTTGAGGTTTCAGAAGTCAAAGAGGAATATTCCATGAATGATCAAACTTCTATCTTCCCCAATGACTGTTGGACTCTCAACTATGATGGTGCAAAGTGTCACTACAGATGTTGGGGCAGGGGTGATCCTTACTTCTCCAGAAGGGAGGGTCATGCCTTTTTCCTTTAGGTTAAACTTTGAATGTACAAACAATGCCACAGAGTATGAGGCTCTTCTTCTTGGTCTCATCATAGCCAAGAGGATGGGCATGTTAACAATGTAAGAGTTTTGGGTGACTCCCAACTTGTCACTAATCAAGTCTCAGAAGTTTATGAGACTAGAGCGGAGCACCTATAACTCTACAAGACCATCCATCCTTGAAATTAGCAAGGTTTTTTACTTCATTTCTATCAAAGCCATACCTAGAGAGAAAAATTAACTGGCTGATTCAATGGCTACGTCTTCCTCATGGTTTTTCCCAAAGTGAGGGCTTGAAAGAAACTGAGTTTACGGTCTCAGTTTGATCCAAACCCTAGTTCAAAAAGTGCCGACTAACGTGATTTTGACATATGTTGAGGCCAAGAATGAGCCTGCCACCATGGACTTCATGGAGAATGATGAGGCAATACTAGGATTCCTCAACACATACACCGATCTTCATCTCACACACCATAAGAGGGGATTTTATCTCATACCTCACTCTTCCTCCTACTTTGGAGATCACACATTGTATCCTTCCTCATCGAAGGTCTTGAGATCTATGAGGTAGAGGAAGAAGAGTTGGAACTACCTCCAGCCCCACCTGAGTTTGAAGAGGGTAATGCCTCTTTGATTGAAGGAACCATAGATATCAATATAGGGACGGAGGAGGATCCTAAGATCTTGAAACTCAATTCTTCTCTTACTCTGGATGAGATAGAATCACATACAAAGGTGCTCAAAGAACATTTGAAAGCCTTCACCTTTAGTTACAAGGAAATGACAGGAATCACTCCTGACATGGTGGTTCACAACCTTGTCACGAAGCCCGATGCCAAGCCCATGAAGCAAAATTCATGACCCATGAAGCCAAAGGTGGATTTAATGGTTAAGGAAGAAGTAATGAAGCTTCTTCAGGTCAGTTTCATTAAACTAGTGGACTATTCCATGTGGGTGTCTAACATCATCCCGGTCCTTAAAAATAATGGGAAGATACACATTTGTATCAACTTTAGAGACATCAACAAAGCTTGTCCTAAGGATGACTTTCCATTTCCTTCCATCGATGTCATTGTAGATGCAACAAATGGCTATGAGTTATTGTCACTTATGGATGGATTCTCTGGCTACAATCAGATAAGGATCTCTGAGGAGGATCAAACCAAGACTACCTTTACTACTCCTTAGGGGACCTTTTGCTATGCAGTCATGTCATTTGGCTTGAAAAATGTCGGAGCCACCTACCAATGAGCAATGACATACATCTTCCATGATCTTATTCATAAGATTGTGGAATCTTACGTTGATGACCTACTGGCTAAGGCCAAGAAGCATT
Source organism: Taxus chinensis (assembly GCA_019776745.2). Classification (NCBI taxonomy): domain Eukaryota; kingdom Viridiplantae; phylum Streptophyta; class Pinopsida; order Cupressales; family Taxaceae; genus Taxus; species Taxus chinensis. The sequence goes on along the minus strand of CM034157.1, from coordinate 381,438,536 downwards.
GTGATCACCCTGAGGTGCTTCATGTTATCCTCTCTCATCTTATCGAATACGGTGTAATGTTGAATCTAGAAAAGTGTGTATTCAGAGTGACGGGAGGAAAACTACTGGGGTATATCATTTCTTCTCAAGGAATTGATGTAGATCCAACAAATATTTGAGTGGTTCTGGAGATGACTCCACCTTCATACGAATCAAGCATTAGGTATTTTCTGGGTAAACTTGGGGCAATCCATAGGTTTATTCCTAATCTAACTTGTGTCATCCATCCCATTAACAACTTGTTAAAGAAGGAGTGTAGTAAAGAGTGGACTTCTGAATGTCATGAAGATTTGAGTCAGTCAAATGTTTTCTCATGTCACCACCTACACTCATGCCACCCAAAGTTGACCATCCTCTGATCTTATACACTTGAGTCAATGAGGTTTCACTAGCTTGCATGTTGGCACAAGAAGATGATGATAACTGTGAACATGTCATTTATTTCATTAGTCACACTCTTTTTTATTATGAGACATGTTATACGTAGGTAGAGAAAGAATGTCTGGCGATAGTATTTTCAATGAAAATGTTAAGGCATTATATGTTTAACCAAGAAACGCGAGTGATCGTCAAGTCTTACCAGCTGTGAACCTTTTGACTCAAGGTGCCTTATCCAAAAAGGTTGGATGTTTTCTTACATTGATGGGTGAATTTGAAACTCACCTTCATCAACCAAAAGTTTGTCAAAGGAAAAATTATTTTTGATTGGTTGGCGGACAACCCAATAGATTGTGGAGACCTAGTAGACCTAGATTTCCCTGATGAGTGTGTATTTTATGTGGAAACAAAACCTCCCATTGTCATGTCCATGGTATGTTGATATCATTAATCATATTGTGGACCATACATATCCTGAGGGAGAAACCTCACAACAAAGGTGGTGGCTATGCATCATAGCTACCAAGTATGTAATTGTAGAAGAAGTGCTCTATCGCAGAGCCTTTGACAACATGATTTTGAGGTGTGTAGATGAAGAAGAATTGGAAAATATCCTCTTCAAAGCCCACAAAAGAGTCTGTGGGGGTCACTTCAGAGGGCATGCTACTACTCAAAAAATTCATCGAATGGGTTATTTCTGGCCCACCTTAGAGCATGATGTTGTAGAATATGTATGCACAAGTGCCATAAATGTCAAGAATTCTCACATGAGATACACATCCCTGCTCAGGCTCTACAGCCAATTGTGACACCTTGGCCCTTTTCTACTTGGGGTCTAGATTTGATAGGGAATTTTTCTCCCTCATCAACAGATGGCCACAACTTTATCATTATGGCCACAAAATATTTTACAAAGTGGGTTGAGGCCATGCCTCTCACTACTATGCCTAGGTCTGTGATCGCCAAGTTCATTTTGAATCAAATCATCTATAGGTATGGATTCCCATAGGTCATTATCTCGGATAATGGCACATCCTTTCAGAATGAAGAGGTGCGTGAGTTGTGTTCACAATTCAAAATCTCACATCACACAACCTCTTTATATTACCCTCAGGCCAATGGACAAGATGAGGCTACAAATAAAACATTGAAGTCCATACTCCTCAAAATAGTCAAGGAGAATAAGCATGACTAGCATTTAAAGCTATTTCGGCCTTGTGGGCCTATAGGATGTTAATACAAATGCCTACGGGGGTAACCCCCTTTTCTTTAGTCTTCATATGTGAAGTGGTATTACCACTGGAAATCAAGTTACCTAGCCTTCACAGATCTTTACAAGGCATTTTACATGAAGATGGGCATACCATGAAGCGTTGATTAGTGCAAAATTAGAAACCCTCGATGAGTGATCGAGACCCTATCTTTACTAGTAATTTTTTGAATGACTTGTTCTCATGCTTGGGCACACAACTAGCTCGTTAGTCTCCTCTTATCATCCCCAATCTGATGGGCAAACAAAGGTGGTAAACAAGTGCTTGGAGGGATAAGGTCTTCGTTGTTTTACACTCAGATAAGCAAACGAGATGGGTCCAATGGTTACCGCTGGCAGAATGGTGGTATAACACCTCCTTTCATACTTCATCTAAAATGTCTCCATTCTTGGCATTTTATGGTTACCATCCACCATCTATCATTTCATCTTTGAGAGTCCAACCAAAGGTTTGAGCAGTTGAAGAACATATTCAACACCAACAAGAGGTGCTTTCTAGTCTCAAGGAGAATTTGGCCATGTCACAAAACCGCATGAAGTAGCAAGCTAGACCAACATCGCAGTGAAATGACATTTTGAAGTCGGTGATTGGGTTTTTGTGCATTTACAAACCATATAAGCAAATGTCCTTAAAACAACACAAGAATGAATAACAAACTTTCACCTAAGTATTATGGTCCTTATCAAGTGTTACAGAAGATTGGCATATTGTAGCATACAAACTGGAACTTCCTCCGTAGCTAAACTCATAATATCATCTAGTCTTCCATGTATCTTGCCTAAAGAAGGTAATTGGACAAACAATATCAACCCAAATTGTATTACCCGAGCTTGATTAAGAGGGCAGAATCATCCTGGAACCAGAATGCATCCTTCAGACACGCACTAAGATGGTTGAGGATAAGGGTCATCACTGAGTATTTGATCAAGTGGAAAAATCTAGACAATGAAGACGTAACTTGGGAGGATGCAAATTTCCTACAGCAGCATCCAGATCTTCTCAACATTGGGGAAAATGTTGCTTCGAAGGGGAGGGGCATGCTACGCCCTTAATCATATATCTTATATTGGATGTATATAGCCGACTTGTGGCTATCATAACTTCTTATCATTATGTATCTCTTTCATATATGTTATATTTTCATTAGTCGGTTGGACCTTGGTGTTGGCCATAGCATAGGAACAATATATATAGAGATTAGTAGGTAGTAGTAAATCATCATTGGAGCATTTGAGTATTATTGTATGGTTTGGAGGTTGCCCCTTCGAAGTGGCGAAGTTCTTCTAATTGCATATTGTGACCATTTATCTGCAATATTGTGTTCCTTTACTGCTGATAAATTATTTATCTAAGGAATTTCCTTACATTGTTGTTGCCCCAAAGGAATTATTTTCATTTTATAGTCTGACCAATATTCATCTCTTGCACATTGTTTTACCATCTTTAGGCACAAGAAACTTCTACATATTGATTACTAGAAACAGTGTTGAAAAGGTGAAAAGTTACTTGTGCGTTCTTACCTTGCTTGGCCTTTGCAATCTTTGAGATGGAATTCAAAGTCTGGTGTGGCTACTGTGTTTGCACTAATTCTTAACTCACTTCCAATCAATTCTTGGATCCATGTGAAGATCTTTGTTGTTGCAATATTCAACATATAGGCTAGTGATTGCACTTCCAGGGTTCATGGCTGATGGAACCACATCTTGCACTTTATGAGTTGACTCAGTAACAAAAGAAGAGATACTTGGATATTGGTTTGGAACAAGGGCTTGCGAAGGATCAATTCTCCTTGTTCAAGATATTTAGTGGGATAATTAGGTGACTTGAACCTTCTTGTGAAGTCTCATGTAGTGAGATCCTTTTGTGTCCATTTTTTCCTCTTTATCGGGCTCCCCTGAGTGAGCCGAGATACTTGGTTAATCTCATATGCCTTCAAGGATGAGATATGAGATGCTTGTCCTTGAGAGGGTTATAAGACCACCAAAATTCTATGAAAGCAACCCTCTTTTATTCTGGAACCATTCCTTAGTACTCTAAATCACTTATGCAGTTCTCTCGTTGATATCACCTGATTCTCGAATGCTCCATGAGATAAGTGGGAGAGGTGAATACTTTACCGACTTGATATTCTTGGATTGAACAAATCATGATCCATCATCTTCCACACCTTCAATGAAACAAACAAAACTGAATGCTTCTCATTTGATCAATAGTCATTCTCATATGATATCTTTTCCTTACCTCAAGATCATCCAGGCAATTGACCCAATAATTTTCAATTTGGAGAATATAGTGCAATTCAGGGAGATTGAATGTTTTAGGATTGTTTCAGATGTCAAAATCATACCTAGAGGTATATGAGTAGATGCTTAGGGAAGAAAAGGAAGCTTCAATATTTGAGGCATATGCAACACTTTTGCAAGAAAATATTCCAAGAGAAATGGGGAAGGACACAACTTTTTTTACGTGGTTCTTACATTATTATGGACTTGAGCAAGCTTCCTACACAACTCAAACATCACTATCTTGTCACTAAGATACCTGGGATGTTTGTGAGGAGTGAGATCAAAACATGAAACCCTCATGTAAGAGAATGTTGCAAACTGAGTGAAGAAACATCTATACCTCTGCATCAGTGTTACATATTGAGAAGATAACCTTAGCTCTGGGTTTCCTTCCAAAAGTTAGATCATGAACATGGTGAATGCATCATTCACCATGGAAAAATGGTGATTAATTTCCTTGAGAGTGAGTTGAGGATACCTTTTGAAGGCTGGTTCTTTTTGAAAAACATTTGGAGTGATAGTTAGGCCTTTTAATTTCCTTGTGCTTGTAAGAGCATACACCAAATACGAGGTAATCGTGAACTTTCTTGTAGCAGGTAACTAGAGTAAATGATGGTGAATGTTTTCACTTATGATTTTTCCCCAATCTACCACTTGGTTTCCCTTAGTGGCAACAAGGATGAATTAGGCCATCCAGTCCTGAAAATCCCTTGTCGTTTCTTCACCCATTACCCTACTTAACAAGATGATAACATCTAAGTAGCCCTTGTGGAACTCACTTCTTGACAAGCTTTTTGGCATATGAGAGGGTTTCTTTCCTTTTCTTAGCCATGGCCCAAGTTTGAGGCCTGGAGGTATGATTCAATATTTTCCCATTCAAGAGATGCAAACTCTTTGGAGATTATGACCATATTGTTACTGGTTGGAATTTTCATACATTACAAGATGCCCTTGGGTGTAAGCACTGCAAGAATGGAGTTATCATCTACCCTCACTATCTATGGAGTTAGGATCATAATGCCTGAGCACATGATAAGACAAATTCTATACTTTGCACTAATAGTGGGTGGGCTCATGTTGCAAACAATCCACTTGTGAAAATTTTCTCTTCCACATGCTCTCTTGGTCCTTCAAGCATCCTATTTTTTAGGTCTTCTAGATCCATATGAGTGACATCACTGTCACCCACACCTGGGTACTCAGTAACCAAGATTGAAATTAGATCCATACCCAAGAATTTTAACTTCATGTTTTTAAAAAGTAACAAGATGAGTGAAAACAGAGCTACCAACAACTTTCTGCACCAAAATCTGAAACTTTCTATTTTTAGCAGGTGGGGTCAAAAACTACTATTTTTGGAATTTGTGGAAAATTTACAATACTTTTTAACTTCTTAAAGCTCCTAATACCAACACTTAGGATATTTCCACTGATGAGGATTTTCTTCATTTTTAGAAGTTTCTAGTTTTAGATATCTACTTTTTATCAACCTGTTATTTTTAGAAAGTTACCCAGTTGACCCCATTTTGGTGTTCCTTACTATTTCTGGATGTTCTAAATGTTGAAAGAATGATATTTTGGGAAACTTGATATTTTTAGAATGTCATTTTTCATAGCATATGTTATTTTTAGTAAGTGGACTTATCGTTGTCATATTGCAATGAAATTATCGTCATTATGTTCTATGTTTTGCACCGGGATCTCATGCTCTAATTTTCACCATTTTTTTGTCTACTGAATCTCTTAGAAATCAAAAAATAAATTCCTATCGTTTTGTTTTTCAAATTCCTATATCAAAAAATCTATAGCATCATATGATATGCAACTGTAATCTTCCCAAAGGCATTTTGGAGAAGAGGATTTGATAAAGTTTCATTGGATTCTGGTTTTTGGTTAATGAGATATGAGGAAATCTTGGTTTTGGAGGCTATGGATTTTTCTGGAAAAATTGTCCAACATTCTCTAGTAAAAATGATGTTTTTTCAAGGTTTTATAGTAGCAACAATGGAGGTAGGGCGACCTGTGGTGAAAAATAAGCTTTAAAACTATGTTTTAAAACACTTTTATACTTCCCTGTTGACCATAGATCAAACCCGGGTTAAGTGAGAGTTAATGTGAGGTTAGAAAATCAGGTTTAATGGTGCAATGGGGACACAAGGGATAGTATGGACAACAAAGTGCACCTTGGAGAAATATTGAGACAAGTGGCAACATGGGAGCAAGTGAGGATGAGATGGAGGGGCTGAAAAATCACTTACGAAGCCTGGAGAGGTCATATGAGAATTCTAGGGGATAAGTTTGATCATGAGGTGCACTTTTCTTGTCCACTCTATCCCTTGGGGACATGGGGGAATCAGGGACACAAAAGTGTGCATTGGAGCAAGGTGTTGACATGTGGCATGGTGGAAAATTGGCTAAGTATGGATTTGCAACTTCTCCTCACTCACACCCACCTTAACTCAAGCCTAGACTCAACCCTGGGTTAACTTAACTACATGTGGATGGTTTGAGAGTTCAAAAAATTTCATGGGGAACATTTTATTTTCCCTCTTGTCCCCTTGGACAATGGGGACACAAGGGACAAAATAGGGACAACATGGACATAAAGGATAATAAGTGACTACAAAGTGTTCCTATGGGAGGAGTATGAGGGAAAATTTTGTGTCCTCATGTTCCCCATGTCTCTAAGGGGAAAATGGGGACAAGAGGATCTCAAATGTGCCTTTCCATTAATGGAAAGCCAGATTTTACACTAGACTAGTCCAAAAATAGCCTGAAAACTTACTTCTTTCACCCCAGAGGCTTAGGATAATGTTTTGGGGTCAAATTTTAAATGAATTTGAATCTAAAAAACATTCTAAGACTAATGGAATAGGTTTTAGACCTTAAATATTCCTGAAACTCAAAAAAGGCCCCTTTTTGTTCAGAACTACAAGGTCGGCAGTTGCATTGTTTGGAATGTTTCAAGAAACCATCAAACCTCAGATAAAAATGGATATTCCCACCATGTAGATAATTCTTCAATATTTATGGTTCCTACTTAATTTCCTCCTAACTCCTTATGGAGCTCCCAGAATCATCTGGAAATTCAGGTTTACTTTTGAACTGCTCATTCCTTGCACCTAAAAACCCATTGTTGAACAAAAACTGTTCCTGAATGAAAAACTTTTCTAAATCTTCCTAAACTGCTTCCAACACCTTCAAGGCTCTCTAATACCACCTTTGGATACTTAAGACCTTTTCATAACTCTTTCAGGGATTGTACACATGCTCCAAAATGGCCAAAACCAGCCTTTCTAGGCTTCTAAGAGAACTAGTCTTCTTCTGAACTTCACTGAATCAAATGATGAACCTTATTACACTTATTTGACACACCAAGACATATTTACCAAATTACTTGGATAAATAAGAATACCAACAACAAGAGAACACCAAAGAACACAATATTGCAGATAAATGATCACAATATGCAAGTAGAATAGCTTAGCCACTTCGAGGGGGCAACCTCCAAACCATACAATAAGACTCAAATGCTCAATATGATGATGAACTACTACCTACTAACTTCTATATATACTATTCCTATGTTATGGCCATCACCAAGGCCGACCCACTAATGATAATATAACATATATGAAAGAGATACATCATGATAAGAAGTTATGATAGCCACAAGTCAGCTATATACATCCAATGTAATATATATGATTAAGGGCATAGCATGCCCCTCCCCTTCGAAGCAACATTGTCCCCAATGTTGAGAAGCTCTGGATGTTGCTACAAGAAATTTGCATCCTCCCAAGTTACGTCTTCATTGTCTAGATTTTTCCACTTGATCAAATACTCAATGATGACCCTTGTCCTTAATCGCTTAGTGCATGTCTGAAGGATGCATTATTGTTCCAAGATGATTCTTCCCTCCTCGTCAAGCTCTGGTAACACTGTTTGGGCTGATACCATCTGTCTAATTACCTTCTTCAGGAAAGATACATGGAAGACTGGATGTATTCGAGTGGCCAGAGGAAGTTCCAGTTTGTATGCTACACTGTCAATCTTCTGTAACACTTGATAAGGGCCATAATACTTAGGTGAAAGCTTGTTATCCTTTTTCTGTTGTTTCAAGGACATTTTCTTATATGGTTGTAAACGCACAAAAACCCAATCACCGACTTCAAAGTGTCTTTCACTGCGATGTTGGTCTGTTTGTTGCTTCATGCGGTTTTGTGTCATGGCCAAGTTCTCCCTAGACTAAAAAGTACCTCTTGTTGGTGTTGAATATGTTCTTCAACTGCTCAAACCCTTGGTTGGACTCTCAAAGATGAGGTGATGGATGGTGGATGGTACCCATATAATGCCAAGAAAGGAGACATTTTAGATGAAGTATGAAAGGAGGTGTTATACCACCATTCTGCCAGTGGTAACCATTGTACCCACCTCGCTTGCTTATCTGAGGTAAAACAACAAAGATATCCCTCCAAGAACTTGTTTACCACCTCTATTTTCCCATCAGACTAGGGATGATAAGATGAACTATGAGCTAGTTGTGTGCCTAAACATGAGAACAAGTCAGTCCAAAAATTACTAGTAAAGATAGGGTCTCGATCACTTACTATAATCTTTGGTGTCCCATGTAGCTTCTAAACTGTATCCATGAAGGTTGTTGCTACTGTACTCACAACAAATGGATGTGATAAGGCACAAAAATGGGCATATTTGGTGAGTCTGTCCACCACCACCATGATTACATTTTTTCCTTCTGATTTAGGCAATCCTGTGATGAAGTCCATGGACACCTCTTCCCACCTCTGGCTAGGAATAGATAGAGGTTGTAAAAGACCTGGGGACTTAATTGTTTCACCTTTATTTTGCTGACAAACCATGCATTCTGCCACAAATTTTTGGACATCCCCTTTTATCCCTTCCTAGAAGAAATCATGCTTGATTCGGTGATAAGTCTTCAAGAAGCCAGAATGCCCCCTACTGGAGAAGCATGGAGCTCAGATAGAACCCTATTTTTAAGGGTTGAATTCTTACATAAGTATAATCTATCTTTGTACCATAAAGCATCTCCTTTCCATACAAATTTGTCTAACATGCTTGGATCCTGTTGGATATTCTGAATGAGATTTTATGTACCTGGGTCATTTTTCCATTCAGACCTTGCATCCTCTATCCAATCATCCTGTAATACAGATATGGCACACAATAATGCCTCGATGATTCATCCTTCCAAGATAGAGCATCAACAACTACATTCTCTTTCCCTTTCTTGTATATTATCTCAAAATCATACCCCAACATTTTGGAGACCCATTTTTGTTGTTCTTCAGATGATAAACGTTTCTCTAAGAAGTATTTCAAACTATCATGATTTGTCTTAACTTTGAAATGTCTACCCATTAGATATGGTCTCCATTGTTTCACTGCATGAAGTATGGCTAACATTTCTTTCTCATAAACTAGTTTTGATATATTCTTACCTTTGAATTGGTGGCTCTCAAAGGCAATGGGTGACCTTCTTGCATGAGTACTTCCCCCATACCATACCCTGAAGCATCACATTCAACAATGAATGTTTTGGAAAAATCTGGAGTGGCTAGAACTGGAGTGGTGCACATGGCCTCCTTCAACTTCTCAAATGTCATAGTAGCTTCCTCATTCCAATGGAAAGAGTCCTTCAATAAAGTTGTGAGTGGTGCTGCTATGCTACCATAATTCCTTACAAATCTACGATAATAACCTGTAAGCCCCAAAAATCCTTGAGATTTTTTAGGGTTTTGGGAACCTTCCATTCAAGCATGGATTTTATCTTGTTAGGATCCACTTTAACACCTTCATAAGAGACAATGTGACCCAAATATTCAACCTCCTTGACTCCAAAAGAACACTTAGAAGGCTTTGCATAAAGTTGATGTTGTTCCAGAGTTTCCAACACCTTATTTACATGATGCAGGTGTTCCTCCCATGTTTTACTATAGATTAATATATCATCAAAGAACACTAAAACAAACTTCCGCAAAAATGGCTTAAAGATAGAATTCATCAAGCTTTGAAATGTAGAGGGTGCATTTGTTAGACCAAAAGGCATTACCAAGAACTCATAATGACCTTCATGTGTTCTGAAGGTTGTTTTATGGATATCTTCATCCCTGATTCTAATCTGATGATATCCAGAACGAAGATCAAGTTTTGTAAAGTAAACAACACCATGCAACTCATCAAGAAAATCATCAATTACAGGAATAGGAAACTTATCTTTGACTGTGTACTTATTGAGTTCTCTGTAATCTGGACACATGCACCAATTGTCATCTTTTTCCCGTACCATCAGGAGAAGAGTAAGCACTCTGACTATGACGAATAATTCCTGCTTCCAACATCTCTTGTACTATCTTCTCAATCTCACTCTTTTGCATATAAGGGTACCTATAAGGTCTGATGTTGGGTGGTTGACTCCCTGGTACTAGCTAGATGGCATGGTCATGGTCTCTTTTTGGAGGTAAACCCTTTGGCATATCGCCAAACACAACTGAGTGCTCATCTATAACTACTTGCATATCTGAGGGTATAATTGTATTTGACTGATGTGCTTCCAATGAAAATAGTTGTGCCACAAACCCCTCTGCACCTTTTCTAAGCAATTTTTGCATCTGGTGAGAGCTCACCAACTGTGGGGACTTTTCTCTTAATCCTTTTAGTTTAAAATTCCTCCCTTCTGACTGAAATCACATGAACAACTCTTGGAAATTCATTTCAATGGTTCCCAAGGTGGTAAGCCACTGAACTCCTAACACAATGTCTGCTCCTCCCATGGAAATGGCATACATAGGGCTAGTTAGCAAGTAATCTCCCATGGTGAGATTAATGTTATGGAATTTTCCTGAACAACTAACAGTTCCCCCATCAGTGATCATTACTTGACATTCTGGAGCTGGATAAACAAAGCAGTTCAAGCGTACCACCAACTTATGATTGATGAAGTTGTGAGTACTTCCCAAATCAATCAACATTGTTACCCTATGTTTTTTAAGAATCCAACCACTTTGAGAGTTTGGGGAGTGTTAATACCTGAAATTGCATGACATGATATCGTTGGCTGGGGATCTCCTAATTCCTCTTCTGGCTCTACCTCTTCATCTTCTTCATTCTCTTCTTCTTCATTAGGCCCCTCAATGTAGAACAACTTCTTTTCAGCACACTTATGTCCTGGTCCAAATTTGTTGTCATAATTAAAACATAACCCTTTGGCTCTCTTTTCTTCAATTTGTTGAGGTGTCAATCTAACTGGCCGAGGGAATGATGGTGGCAAGGTGCTATGATCTCTGATATTAGTGACAGTATGTCTCCTGCTAGAAAGAAATTTTTCCTCTGCCCTACATGCCATGATAATAGAATCTGAAACCTTATGAGGATTAAACATACACACCTCATTCTCAATGTGTTCCTTAAGACCCCCAAGAAATAAGTCATTCAGATTCTCTTCAGTAATATTTTCCACCCACAAGGAAAGGTTTTGGAATTGATGAATGTAATCCTTGACTGATCTTGTTTGTCTTAACTTGGCTAATTGGCTGAAATAATTTTCTGACACACTAGAACTATAGTGCAATTGCAACTCTTCGGTGAATATTGTCCATGTAACATTGAGACCACTCTTTTTCCTTTGAGCACATAACCATCGATACCAAACGAATTGGTCAGGTTCGAGATACAAGGATGTCATGGTAACCTTTTGTCCCGATGGAATCTGATGTAGATCAAAGAAATTATCCATTTGGTTAATCCAATTAAGTGGATCCTTTCCATCAAACTTACACATTTCCACTTTAGGAATCATGTTACGGCCTTGCAGAGTGTTTGTATTTGGATTGGGCATGCTCGAAGATCCACCCTAGCTAGTTTGTCTATTACTTTGACCTGAAGATCCCCTTGATTGATATGAGTATGATTGAGTTGTGGTTGATTAGGAATACCCTGATGACCCATTAGATTTGAACTGAATTGGTGAATGAAATCCTCCAATCGTTGTCCAATTTTTTCTACATCATCTTTGTTGGCCATTCTAAACTCGAGGTTTCGCAGCTCAAACTCAAGTTGGCTTACCTTATGGTCCGTCGAAGTAAACCCTAGCCCTGAGGATTCTGTAGTTACCCCTTCTAACTCTAACTCCTCAACTATTATCTCATCCTTGTCTGGGATTTTACCCAGAGTGATGGGATTATTTTTGCCTCTTGTGGAAGGCCCCACCATGATGCCCCAAAATGGTAGGATTTAGGGATCAAGGTCAAAATTTAGGGTTTGGGATTTCGATAAGAATTCAGCCAAATATGAAAAAACTTAAAGAACTAACTCAAACTAATTTTTTATCCTCTTTCTAGAAATGTAAAGAACTTGGAAAAATTCCACAATTTGCAGTCGATAGAGAAAATTTATCAAAAACCCTAAAATTGATGTAACTTTTGCAAAACAAGTCAAAATATCTTGAAATTTGGAGAGGAGCTTACTTGATTGATTTCACAACACCCCAAAAAAATTGCAGAAAAAATCGCTACCAAATTGGAGATATAGCTGATTCTTTGAAATTAGGGTTTTGACACAGATCTGGCCGAGATCAAGCTCTGATACCACTTGTAAGGAAATTACTTGGATAAATAAGAATATCAACAGCAAGAGAACACCAAAGAACACAATATTGTAGATAAATGATCACAATATGCAAGTAGAATAGCTTAGCCACTTTGAGGGGGAAACCTCCAAACCATACAATAAGACTCAAATGCTCAATATGATGATGAACTACTACCTACTAACTTCTATATATACTATTCCTATGTTATGGCCATCACCAAGGCCGACCCACTAATGATAATATAACATATATGAAAGAGATACATCATGATAAGAAGTTATGATAGCCACAAGTCAGCTATATACATCCAATGTAATATATATGATTAAGGCTCTTAATCATGATTTGTGTGCCTATTATGAACCTAAATGATATATCCTATTATATACTTAGTCATATTGCAAGACTCTCTTCTTATTGCACTTCCCATCCACTTATAAAAATGCTCACATCAATCACAAGAAATCGACGTCTCCTAGTTGTCATGCATAGAGCTTCACAACACCATGCTTTAATCCTGGACCAAATTGTCCTATGGATCGGTTGTAGGAAAATTGGACCCATCTAAGGCCACCCAAAGTTCATTTTCTCAATTCATATATTTTTTATGGGTTGGCATCTCTATTATGATCGGACTTAATGCAAAATTATATCCGTAAAACCCTATATAAACAAGTCTAATACACTCATTTACGCACATGGCACTTACTAGACTCGCCTTGCATTCTCAAGTAGAAATCTCTTAAAAGGAAATCAAAGATATCCTAAATTTCCCTAAATCACTAGGAGACATTAGGATCATCCCTAACACAGGTTTGGAGCACTATAAACCCAGTTCGAGAGTTAAGTTCCCAAATCAAGAGCCCAAAATCCAATTTAAGCACAAATAAGCCAAGTCATTATCAAGTGTTCAAGTTATCAAATATAGTTGCATCCATGTAGTTTTATGTTACATCTCTAGGTGGAGAATTACATGCGCTTTGAGGCCTCTTTGGAGTAGTGCCAACATAGGTGGAGTATTGATTACACTTCAACCTAACCACCAATCTTCTTGCATGGGTACTTACCTTATATTAGGGTTTTGGGTCACTGTGGTTGATTTTAACGGGTGTCGTACATTATTGATACCTAATATTTCACTGCGAGGCACATACCAAACCAAACCATACCTAATATTTCATTTGTATATACCCTAAGAGTTATAGAGAACCATTTTCTATCCATACCAAACCATCCAACAAAACAAAACCACCAAATGGTTTGGTCATATGCAAAATGGTTTTGTCCCTACACACAGTGCAATTCCATAATCAAAGATGAAGCATCTGTAGGATATTTCCAACTAGTTCATCCCTTATTAGCTTCCAAACTATTCAAAGAGCTAAGTGCATCCATTTTCTTGTGTTTTACTATATTTAACATGTGCCTTAGTTGAATGTGACTTATTTATATCATTTTACATGTACTTTCATGTTTGAATGTTGGAGCATTTGCAATGGAATGTATGGTATGTCACCAAAACAAGGGCAAGCAATTGAGAAACCAAAGCCTCTACAACCCATATCCATTCCAAGCCAAAGCCAGGAGCTTTCTATGGATTTCATTACATGGTTTCCTAAGTTGAAAGGGGAAAATATCATCATGGTGGTAGTAGATAGGCTCACCAAATATGCCCAATGTTATGCCTGCTCACATCCATTTGTAGCAAACACAGTAGCCTTTGCTTTTATAAACATGGTTTAAAATTTACATGGTACCCCCAAGATCATAGTAAGTGATTGTGATCATATATTTACCGATAATTTTTGGACCAATTTGTTTTCATGTATTGGTACTCAATTAGCACATAGCTCGTCATATCATCTTCATTCCTATGGGAAAACAAAAGTGGTCAACAAATGCCTAGAAGTATATTTTTGTTGTTTTAGTTTGAATAAAACTGGAAATATGGGTTTAGTCATTGTCACCAACAAAATAGTGACAATACTTTCTTCTATACCACCTCCAAAATGTCTCCATTGGCGGCGTTATATGGGTACCAATTGCCATTCATCACCTCTTCCTTGAGGGTGCATCCAAATGGTTTGAGTTGTGGAAGATCACATTCAACACCAATAGGAGGTTTAACCATTCTTAAGAACTTTAAAATAACACAAAATCGCATAACGTAGCAAGTTGATTAGCACAAGTATGAAAAAAGCCTTGAATTTGGTGATTGGTTTTTGTGCAGCTTCAACCATACAAGCAAATGTCATTGAAGTAGCAAAAGAAGGATAATAAGTTGGCTCTTCGGTTTTTTGCTCCCATCAAATCTTGCAACTAATATGTAATTTAGCATACATGTTGGAGCTCTCTTAGTCTGCATGAATACATCTGGAATTTCATGCCATACTTGAAAAAGGTCATTAGACTAAGTATCAACCCAAACATAGTTACCAATTGGATGAAGAAGGTTGAGTCATTTTGAGACCTGGGGAGATCCTTCAAAACACATTACAAAGCTACGAACCAAGGTGATTCAACAGTATTTGATCAAATGGAAGAATCTAACCAATGAGGATGGAACATAGGAGGATAAAGCTTTTCTGCATAGGCATCTAGAATTAGGCAATGTTGAGAACAATGTTGATTTAAATGAGAGGGGCATGTTACCCCTAAACCTATAATATGTGTCAGAATATATATCATCAACTTGCAACTAACATAATCTTTTTCCTTTTCATAAAATCGTTTATGATGCTTTGTATTGGTAGTGGGGTCAGTCTAGGTGGTTTATATAGCATAAGTAGGGTATATATAAGAGGTAGTAGTTAGCAGTTGATCATCATATTATGCATTTGAGTCTTAGTGTAAGGTTTCAGAGGTTTCCCCCTCAAAGTGGATAAATCATATATAGTTAAATATTCTACTCTTATTTTCATCATTTGGTGTTTCTATTACTACTATTCTACTTATCTAAGTAATTTTACTACAAATTGAGATCAAACAACAACTTGCGAAAATGGCCAAAGAGTGTGGTGATGTGTGCTTCAATGCATCCCTAATGAGCTTTTGCCCTTCTAGGGCTACTTGAGGTTGCTTCTGGGCATCAATGATCTTGGTCTTGCTACAAAATTTCTCTAGGTAGGTAGAAACATAACCGACTTGTCCTCCTTGCATTACATTCACATGTTTACAAGAATAAGGAAGAGCTATACTCTAATACTAATGATTCCCACCACATGGGCCCATGACCTTGCGTGGAGGCGGGGGGTGGGGACCTTGCGCTTAGAGACAAGTTGTGAAGATTGTGGGGTTAGCACTAGTTAACTTATAACAATATCCCAAAACACGCATTCAAAAAGTAGAAGCCTTATTTGCAAGAAATGCAACTTCTATTCAATATGAAAGAATAGGGAATGAGTATAGACATGTAAAATGCTACATCATAAGGTAAAACACTTCCTCTAATTTTCCTAGATTGAGTGTGCAGGTACAAATATGTATAAAAAAATATTGGAAACTCAGAACATGACAATAATTTCTTCTACCTAGTTCAGCTCTCAAGGATGTTGACCGTTAGGCAATTGAGTATGTTACATGTTTATAATACAAATACAAGAAGGCAATTACAATTGGGCCTTTGGCAACAATTACAAAGAGGAATGGCTACAAGTTGTTTGATCTTCCAAACTGAATGATGGATGAACTTCCAAATGCATGGCAATTGATCTTCATGTCAAACAATTATTATCTAAAATGCTACAAAAAAGTGTCGCTTGACAAGCCACGTAGCCGAAAGTTGTCACATTGTTGTTGTAAGAAGTTGATCAGCACAATGCAATTCCCATGTGTGTCACAAAGGTGGTGCACATGCACTGAGTGAGGCAAGCTTAGTGCAATGTGTTAGATCTCAAAAGGGTTCTGTGAGACTTAAAGGCTCTATGCAAAGGAGAGGTGTTGTGTGGTTCTGCAAAATGGCACAAGACTTGTACACATGCGCTACAAGATGGGGCGTGCAAGAAAAGATCTCCAAGTCGAGAAGTGTGCATGTATGCAAAGGAGTGTACACAACTACATGGCTGCATGCAAATCACATGGTGTCCATTAGTCTTCTAAGAAACCCGTTTGCCCTCATTTTGGAAAGGAATTTTAAAGAGTTTAGTTTAGACAACTTGGTACTTTTAGATACTTTCTAGAGAAGAAAGAACTTTAGGATTTCATGGCAGTGTTTGGATGTCTCATGATGGCATATGAGCCTTGTATTCATGTAAATATGTTATATTTTGTAGCATATGGCGCATATCTATGACTAAATCATCTATTGTGATGTGTCATCTTGCATATATGAAATATTGTTATTTGCACAATACAAATGTTATGTACTTTGTGCTATTTAGATGTGTTCATATTTATGCCTACCACATGCGCATGTTAGATCTTTGTGATTCTATTATACAATGAGGCCCCCAGTATTCTCTCTACATCTCCGGTGAGACTTTCAAGCACAAGCTTGACTAATATGCCAAAGTAGTGTAAATTGTTGTCTTTTGTTATGTTTTCTAATAAATGCATGTTTCGATGACTTCCAATAAAAAAACGCATTAAATATGATGCCACACTATAGTAAGTGATTTGAATTTCAGCAACCTCTAGAATCCACTTGATTCAATTTTGAAGACTTTTGGTATCAATCTCCTCTACAATATATAGTCCAGCTCTGAACATTTCAAATTAATCTATCTATATGTTGTTGTGGTCATGGTCATAATGCATTTAGAAAGAGCGTGAACCAAGCAATGATAATTAGGATGATAGTTAAACTGGATGCTTTTAGAAAGAGCGTGAACCAAGCAATGATAATTAGGATGATAGTTAAACCAGTTTCAAAAAGCATAAACATAAATCTGAGACGTGTGAAAGAGGAACCCTAAAGTATTCTTACCCTTGTGACCCTCTTTCGACAAGATCTTTAATAATTTAATATAGAGAAACATAATATGTAAAAGAATATCCTAAATCACCAACCTCCCAGAAAAGATTTTCCAGTCACTGATACAATTATAAAATACGTAATACTTTATAATTCTTCTATTTTACAAAAAAATGCAAAATTGGTACAAATTCTTGCATATTTGCATTTGAATTAGAGCTTTTCCCAAGCCGGATAGGTGAAAATCACTTTTGCTACCCTGCATATTCCATGACTACATGGTGGAAGCCTCCACTTCATAGAAAAGGAAGAAAATGAAGTAAACCCAAAACATGACTAATTTTCTTTCGAAGACTTCTTAGTATCAAGGTTTTGATGGTTTTAGTAAACTCTTAATTTGCTCAGTTTATAGCTTTGTAGTAAAGCTTTTATCAAGCTCAAAGTGAACAACACTAAAAGACCTTGAAACAAAGCATGGATTACATCTAAATACAGATATGTAAAGAATTTGCAGTCGTCTTCAAGACTACTCTGCAACATCCCAGACCTAGAAAAGAAGAGCCCTTGGAAAATATAAAAAATTGTTCGTATGTACATCCCAACAAAGCAATGAAACTACCAAGAGTGGGATATTGATATAACTACAGGATAGTTTCCCAAGTATTCTAGTTATAAGTGCCTACAAATCTAGTTCTTCTCTTCCCCGTCATCTTCAGCTTTCCAGACAACATCTTTAAGCCCTGTTGCGAGGTTCTTGTAAAACTGCAAGAAAATAGCCATAAAAGATGAATATTTGAAGAAAAGTAGGATTCCTTCAAGGATTGACAGTTCCAAAGTAAAAATGATGCTCCATGAATTGCATCCAAACTACAGAATGGCAAGGACTAGAAAACACGTTAAAACATCTCATTTAGATTAAACATCGAGGAAATAACTGTGCCTCACCTTGTGAAACTCCAAAGTATCACCTCCAGCCTTGCGGACCTCAACCATGTAAAGAGAAGGAGCTACTTCGAACACCTTTAGGAAACAAGGAAAATCCTAATTAATGTGTTCCGGTTTAAATGCATGCTATGTGGGAAGTGAAGCATAAAATTATTAACTCAAAATTAATTTGCTTGCTGAGGACTATTGTAATATATATTTCAAGTGGAGCACCATAAAGGAATACAGCCTCCCCTATCACATACAGTGCTTGCAGTAACCTTGTTCAATTATTACCTCTGTAGCAACATTCAAATGGCCCTTTCTTCCAGTCTTCGAACCTTGCATCTTCATCTGAAAGCATGGAAAACTCTATCAGAATTGCAGAAGATGATATCATCTATATAATCATCCGCTTTCTTCATACGACTCACCCTGCAGAAGGAAACTATTATTCGTTCAAGTTTTCAACTTGAAGAGGAGGGCTGCCTATCTAAATCTATGACTTGTAAATCATGGAGAAAATTTGGAATGAAGGTATTTTTTATAACGATGAAATAATCAAATCCAGTTTGCTACCTTGTAATTTCGCTTTTGCACATTGAAACCAAGAGGTTTTGCAGCTTCCTCAAGTTTTGATACTATCTCATTTGCAGGGCATTTAGATGTAAATCTTGTTTCTCGCTTAACCATGCCCTAAATAACAGCAAATCAATAAAATTAATCATCTCAATAACATCCAGCAAATCCAACAATCAAGTCAATAGTTTGTGTGTGAGGATGGCTGTTGCAAAGTGGCTAAAGCATCAAAAAGGAAATGTGGAAGATGCAAACAAAACAAGAGGGACATTCAAGAGTGCAATTGGGTTTGGCATTTCGATCTAATTGAAAAGAGTCTTTTGGGTTGAAAAATGACAGGAAAATGATGCATCATTGATTATGTCGAATGGAAGAGGTATGAGAGGAAATGGGAAGATATGTAATAGAAAGTGATGGAAGAAAAACGCTGACAGGTCTGGACTCGACCAACATAACTTGAACTCAAGAACTCTGTCAAAATACTTGAAAAACAAATATTAGGAATTTTACATATTCTTCATTCCACATCAACTTTATTTCATACACATCAAAAATGACATAAATTCGTGCCGAATTATGTACATAATAGTAGTTTATATCAAATACTAATTAGACATGAACATCAAGGATTTTTTAATACAAAAAGGTCCAAACTTAGAAATATTCAAGGATATGAAAAATGATTATACACGGAAAAAGTAAATGTGCTTAGAATGCTTATAAAGAGAGCATCAATACCATCTGTTTTCATGCTATAGCTCAATCATTTCCAATCCTCATTTATAAACATCTTCAAATTCATCCATTTTGTGCACATCAATCGCAAGAAGGTGAAATGTGTGGCAAGTAACAAGGTGGACAAGGTTTCTTGTTTCCAATGTATTTCCTAATCAATTTGTGGACCAATGTATGATTGTAAATGTATTCAACATAGTTTTCGTTGTGCATAGATTTGAAAACAGTGTCTTTAAGTTGAAAAACAACAGGGAAATGAAGTATCAATGATTATGTAGAATGGCAGTGGGGACTGAAAGTACATGAATGAGAAGAAATGGGAAGATGTGTAATAGAAAGTGGTGGAAGAAGAAAAATGCTGACAAGGCTGGACTAGACCAAATAACATAACTTTAACTCGAGAACAACCCGCCAATACTTAGGAATAAAGAATCAAATCAATACTCCACCTCCGCCAATACTTGAATTACCCGAGAAACAAATATTAGGAATTTTACAGATTTTTCATTCCACACCAACTTTATTTCATAGACATCAAAATTCACATAACTCATGCCAAATTAAGTACAGAATGGTAGTTTATATCAAGAACTAAATTAGACATGAACTTCACCTAGTTTTTATTACAAAAGGTCCAAACAAAGAAATATTCAAGGATATGTGAAATGACTATAAACAGAGAAAGAAAGTAAAAGTGATAGGAAAGATTTAGTACCCATCTATTTTCCTGCTATAGCTAATTAATGTCCGATCCTCACTGAAAAACATCCTCTTCAAATTTGTCCATTTTTGGCACAAACCAATTGCAAGGAGATTAAATGTGTGGCAAGTGACAAGACGGGCAAGATTATTATTTCCAATGTATTTTCTAATCAATTTGAGGACCAATGAATTATTTTGAATGAGTTTAGTATAGTTTTCTTGTCGATAGATGTGATCCAATCAAGTCTTGCCAAGTCCTCTAGCATGAGATCTATAAAGTTTTAATGGGGTTTTTATTCATGCAAAGTTTTCTCATTGCCAAATAGTGTGAAATATTATCAATCATAACCTAAATAAGTTCCCCACCCAATTTCAACATAATCAACCCAGGTTACAAAACAAATTAGTATTCTTTTACTCTGTGCATTGCATCAATAGATTTTATATGCATAAAACCCTAGGGCAAGCAACAATAAAGTTCATAAGTGTCTTGTGTTTCCATTACTGACCCCATCAAATATTATGATGCATTATATGATATATCATTGCCCAAGAGGCATGATGATCACCAAGTAGAGCACATCTTGGAGATTCTCATTTGAGATATTCCCCCAAGAGCTTGAGAACCAGGGCCTTTGAAGACCGCGCCACAAATGGCAATGAGATCAGCCATAGCTTGCATAAAGAGGTCTAAAACCACTGAAGAGAAACTTTGAAAGAAAAAAAGAAAAAAAAAAATTATAAGCTCTTCTCAGCTTTGTCAGAAATAAATTTGCTCCAATTGGTGGCTCCCAAGGGCGGGTTAAGAGACTAGGATGGCATAAAAGTGAAATAGGAATGGAAGAAGCAGAATCAACACTAGTATGAACATCATAGTTTGACCTTGTATCTGTCTCTTGGTTTTGTTCCTTTTTATGGTCCCCAAATAGCCATCCATTGGATGGTTTATTTCTGTAGGTGCATTTGTTATGGTTGCTTCATCACGGATGGGTTCTTTTACAAAGTTGTATTTAGGTAGATCCACCAGAAATCACTCATTTCGCCCCTAATAAAGTCTGTGCAAAAATGAAAGTACTATAATGAAAAATCACCCTTCACAAGTTTTACTAGTTTCAATTCTAGAGATTTAGGGTTTTATGAAGAATTAAAGGCCAACAAAGACCACCAAAAAACAATATAAACACCTCCAATCTCCATATACTTGTACACAAGATCAACAATTGTTTCACATTATCCCAAGCTACCCTTCAAACAAACTCTTACAGAACATCCCTTCTCAATCATTTGCTGTCATGATATCTACAGATTTTCATTCCTCACAGCTGAGAAGAAATGATAACAATGCATGAGAATGTATTAGAGCACTACCATGTGCATTAGAAGACATATGGGTATGATAACCTTAGATTAGAGAATCAAGGTAAAAGATCCAAAGATAAAGTAAATATTAATAGAATTAAATTATTAGATTAAGTTCTTAGCACAAGGGTAAAGGGAAAAAAGTAATTCTAACAAAGACGAGGTTTTCAGTCCATATTTATGATGAAACAAACTTCAATTAAAAACTATGTAGAAGATATTCATAATGGTTTTTTTCACCAGTTGGTTTCATCAAGTAATTTCTAGCTATTTGTTGGAAGACATGCACAAGGAAGAAATAAAGAGAAGGGAGATTGCACACTATGGAGATAGTGTGTCCGCCATTATATTATGAATGAAGTAGTTACAAAACAATTGAGTGACAACCGGTTACAACCATCTTTTAGTTAAAAGACTAATGACATCCTTATAAATAAGCCTTACATTCTAATACCCACTCTTAAGGATTATCCTACATAAAGCAAAAACAAACATTCTAACAAAACTAGAACCAAACAAAACTACGTAATCTTCAAAGGCTTTCACTTCGAAAGCAGTGTTATGACTAGGTAGGGCTCCATCAAGTTGCTTCGTGACCTTCGTAAAGGTGTAGCTCCCGAGTTGAATTCCCGAGTTCCCGGATTCCACCTCCCCAAACTCCTGAATCGCGGATCTCCCGAATTATTGGACAACCATCCATATTGAGCCATCCACAAGCTCCGTTAAGTTGTCTCATGACCCTCGTGAGGGTATAATTACTAAGATCCACAATCTCCTGAACTATCTGAGCAACCATCCGTACCGAGCTTCATATACCCTATGTCCTTTCTTGCCTTCAAAGTTTAGAGCATCTTTATATTAAAATTCGTCATTGTCCTCACGACCTTCTGCATCTAGTGGATCTTCAACCATGGATATATTGGTTGTATTTGACATGCATTTACCCTTGAGCAAACTGTTGGCTCGAACACGACAATCCCACAAATTTTTATTCATAAGTTGCATTTGTATTTTCACTTTCCATGCATGAAAAGTTAGACCAAAATATTTTTCTACTAGAATTTCCATAAAATAAAATAAATACTACTACGTATTTACCAAGATGAGTAAACAGAGAATAAAATACCGGTTCTTTGTTGCAATTGTGATGTGCACAGTTCTGTACCCTAGCAGATAGTGGAAGCAATTTGAAACTGTATTGTGCCCTCGATTTGATTCACAAATGTGATTGTACTTTTGCATTTTCGAATTCGCGAGTAACATTTTTTGTGTATATTTTGCCCTACGACTGGTTTCGTGTCTATTTCGTGACTATTTTATGCTAAAAATCACAAATATTTCTACCTGGGTTCGTGTCTTCGTCTTCCCACGACTTTTTGGCTTTGTTTCAATGGCGGAAATGCTTGTGTAGTTACGTGCTTGCATATGCCTAATAATACTTCATAACTATGAAATCCGACTACATATTAATGGCAAACTGTGAAACCCAACTACATATTAATGGCTCACAGACTGTATATTAATGGCACAAGTTGTATTTTCGTGACTACAACTATATACTAGTGCCCTGAATTCACTTTGATCCTCGTTTCGTACAACTGTGCCCTCAATTATCTTTTTAAAAAAAACTTTTGATTCAAACTTCATGCCCTAATGGGATTGATCTTCTTCCCTTCTCTCTTTCCTCGCTTGTCTTGCTCTGATACCAATGTTGGAAGACGTGCACAAGGAAGAAATAAAGAGAAGGTGGATTGCACACTATGGAGATAGTGTGTCCGTCATTATATTATGAATGAAGTAGTTACAAAACGGTTGATATAGTTACAACTAGTTACAACCATCTTTTAGTTAAATAACTAATCACATCCTTATAAATAAACCTTACATTCTAATACTATTTGCCACCCATAAAAGGAAATGGGTGAAAACCGAAAGGTGACTTTTAGTACATAGGAGATATAAAGGAAAAATAACAATAAAAAAGGGGTCTTTAAACCTTAAAGCATAATTACCATGCGACGGGCATGGGTATGAGGTGATGGAGATGAAAACGCTATTTTTCAGAAAAATAGGAGACAAGTTCATGGAGATGACAAATATATATATATATATATTAATTTCATGCAGATATTTAATCATATATGTAAATTTTAGAGAAAACAACATTATATAACCTAAGATTAACTTTTTTAAGTAAAGATATTAAATAGTAAAAGATGAGAGTAGTTATATTGATATTTATCTTTGATATCTCAACATATCTACGCACATAAGGACAAATGTATTTTAAAAAAACAATGAAGTATGAGTCTCTGACATGAGTACCAACAAGTACATGTCTCCGGTGATAAGAGATGAGTCTTCATGCAACACTGCCTTAAGTAAGGGATGAGCTTTTATTAGAAGTGTTACTATGTGCATTAGGAGACGTATGGTTATGATAGCCTTAGATTAGAATATCAAGGTAAAAGATTCAAAGCTGAAGTAAATATAATAGAATAAAGTTCCTATATTAAGTTCTTAGTGTTGGGGTAATGGGCAAAACGTAATTTCTAAAAAAGGCATAAGGTTTTCAGTCCATAATTATGACGAAACCAACTTCAAGAACAAAGAAGTAATTTCTACCAAAGACATAAGTTTTTCACAGTCCATAACTATGATGAAACCAACTTCAGGGAAAAAACTATGTAGAAGATATTGATAACAGTGTTTTTTCAGAAATTGGTTTCACAATGTAATTTACAGCTATTTGCCCCCCATAAAAGGAAATGGGGTGAAAAGGGGAAGGTGAATTTTATTACAAAAGGGATATAAAAGATAACTAACTATAAAAAGGGTCTTTAAACCTTAAAGCATAATTACCAGGCAATGGGTATGGGTACAAGTACAAGGAGATGGAGACAGGGATGGGTACGATATTTTGTAGGAAAATAGGAGACAAGTACACAGAGATGGCAAAAAGACATGCATATGTGTGTGTGTGCGTGCATGCATGGAGAGTCATCTCTTACCACTAGAGATGTGTCTCAGAGACACGTACTTGGTACTCACCTCGGAGACTTGTATTTTAGTGTTTTTTACAAATACATTTTGTACTTTTGACCCTAGATATGATGAGATATCAAAGATAAATATCAATATAATTACTCTCATCTTTTTCATTTAATATCTTTATTTCAAGGCAAAAGATTCATGGAACTAAATATTCTAGAGAGGTCCAACGAACTGGAGAGTTTGAACTGTGCTCGCGAACACGCCTATTCCTGTTGACCTACATCCTTTCGTGCGCGGGATTGTCCCCGCTATGGCGGATCCCTTGGGCCCTGCTCTTGAGGGCTCCGGGTCCGATGTTGTTGTTCCCTTCTTGTTGGGCCACTGGGCTTCTGTGATCTCCTCTGACCCTCCCCAGTCCTTTGTTACCAGCCCTACTCTTTCCCTTAAGTCTAAGATGAAGGATGGGAAGTTGTCTTTATCCATCCCCCCTGCAGTCAAAGATGTTACTGTTGCAAACAGGGAGCTCTCCTTGATTGGAAAAATCGTTGGTCTGCACCCTACGTCGGATGACATCAAAAAATGGGCTCGTGCCAAATGGACTTCTAGTGGGGCCTTCTCTGTGGCTACACTCCCAAATGGCTTCATCCTGTTCTCTTTTGGGCTTAAAGACGACTTCGGTCGGGTCCTCCTCAATGGTCCTTGGTTCTTTGGTCGTCGTGGTTTCTATCTGCGCAAATGGTCTCCCAAATTCAATACCTTTACTGAAACGACGAATGAAGCTCCGATTTGGGTCCGTCATCCGGACCTCCCTCTTGAGTTTTAGGAGAGACCGGTCATTGAGCGCATAGTTGATTCCCTGGGGAAACTGATAGCTGTGGATCCTGCTACGAAAGCCAACTCTTGCCTGATTCACACAAGATTTTGTGTCATTGCAGATGTAAGTAAGCCTCTCCCTACTTCTATTGATCTTCTTTCAAGCTTTGGCATATGGGTTCAGCCCTTTGAATATGAACATATTTCTCAAACGTGCTCGACCTGCAAAGGCATGGGCCATCGTGCTTCTGCCTGTCCCTCCTTTCCTCAATCTAAATACAAACCTGCTCCTCGGAAGATCTCCTCTTCCCCTGGCGGCAAGGGTAAGGGTGCTCTTTTCCCCACCCCGCAGTTTTGCACCTCCAATCCTTTCGAGGCTCTCTCGATGGAAGACCCTAACCAGTCCTCTTTGGAGTCGATCCCGTCCCTATCCACTCAGCCTCCTCTCTCCTCTTCTTTTGCCCCTCCTCTCCCCCTCCTTCTGTCCTGGAACAAGGTGAGCTTCCTTCTGCTCCCTGCTGGAGCCCGTTTTTGTTTCTTTTGACCCCCTTCCCCCTTGTTTGGCTCTTCCCTCCCCTCTCTCTCGGCCCCCCCTCCCTTGCCCAAGCAGGAAAAAAAATTTGGGCCCCTTCTCGTGATGACCCCAATCACAAAATGACTAGAAGTGCCATCAAGAACATTGATCTTGGCTTCACCAAACGCATAGGCAGACCTCCAAACTCCTCTAAGATGCACCAAGAAGTTGAAAAAGGAGTGGCAAATGGCACACACACGGGTGCTCGTGATTTCGAGTATCCCCAAACAAAAAGGTTCCAAATGAAAGTTCTCTCTTGGAACATTAGAGGCATCAATGCCTCTCACAAGGTCAGAATCTTCAAGGAGGTTCATCTGTCGCACAAATCTGATATTGTTATGCTATAGGAAACAAAACTGAAAGAAGATAACACTATCCACAAACTTTGGCTCAGAGCTGCTTTTGCTGAGCAAGCCTCCTTGGGAAACTCGAGAGGTCTTTGTATTCTTTGGGACCCCTCAGCTTTTTATGGAGAGTGCATTTTTAAATCTAGCTCTTTTATGGTGGTCTTCTTCCGCCAAGTTGGGTCTAACTTCGAATGGATGGCCATAAATCTCTACGCCCCTAATTCTGAGCCACTTAGAGAGAAAGTCTGGAGGGATATCTTGAAAATGGTTCAAACCTGGGGCACTTTGCCTTGGTTTATTGCGGGAGATTTCAATACCCCCATGTTCAATGATGAAAAGCTAGGAGGCATTTCGACGAGCGTGAGCAACTTGGAGTCCCTCCAAAACTTTGTCAATACTGGCCCTCTCTTCGATTTGGAGCTGCAAGGCAATAAATTTATGTGGTCAAACAAAAGATTGGGAGAAAATCATATCCAAACGAGACTTGGCAAAATGATGGGCTCTTTGGATTGGATTTCGCATTTTAAAAAGGCATCTCTTCTTGCCCTGCTGAAAGTCTCCTCAGATCACTCGCCTCTTCTTCTCAATGTGGCCAAGATGACAAACTCCGCTCCCCCCCTTTCGCTTTGATCTGACCCGATTGGCGAATCATCATCTCCATGATTTAATAGCAAAGTGGTGGTCTTTGGAGATTGATGGTTCATCCATGTTCCGTTTTGCCAAGAAACTCTCTAAGATTAAACGACAACTTAAGAGATGGAAGGCTGCATCTTTTGGCAGCATCAAGGAAAGAAAAGACAATCTCATTCAGGGTATTGTTGAAGTGGCCAAAGAGATTGAAGTCAAGGGTAGTCACCCTGAATTACATTTCCTGGAACAATCTTCATTGGTTGATCTCCCCCCGAACCCTGCCTGATACGTATCCGGTACGGATACGTCAGGGTACGGGTTCGGATACGTACAGGGTACGTGGGGGTTCATCCAGGGTATGCCACGGGTACGTTTGGACGTACCCGGGACAAACCCCCACGTACCCGCCACAAACCCTTCCCTAAAACGTCTTTTAAAGCATTAAAACTTTTTTTTATTTTTTGACTTAGTCAATGCAAAAAATCGAACCCTAACATTAAAATGAATAAAATATTAAACCCTAATCACCTCAAAAAGCTATAAAAAGCACTCACCCCTTCATTTGAAATCACACAAACAATTCATTGTTGGTTTTTGCAAGTGTATGAGCAAAGAGCCAAAGAAGAATTGAAGAGCTTAGAGGAGGCAAAGATTGGAAGGAGGTTTTGCAAGGAGGAGATTGGGGGCAGCCATTGCTTGTTTTGTTTGGAGTCCACCATTGCAAGGAGGAGGAGAGGAAGCAATTGTTGAGACTTGAGAGGAAGAGATTGTTTTAAATTTATTGTTCATTCAAAACTAAAAGAGTAGACATCACATTTGGTCCTTGGAGGTAGCATTTGTTTGGAGGCAACAAGGATCTACACAAGGATCTATAGTACAAGTATTTTTTTTAATTCATCCTTTTATTTTATTTTTTTACGGTTTTTTATTTATTTATTTTGTTGCATTTTTTTAAAAGTTTAGAGTTTAAACACATCCTAAATCTGTGTATGCTCTCACCTCGCACCTTTATGGTGATCTTGGTGATCAAAAACAGATTAGGATGGCATGGTTTAGGGTTTTTTAATTTAATAATTAGTAAAAATCATTTTTTTAATTTTTAAATGCATTGTTCAATGTTAATATATTTGTTTTTTTTTTTTTTTAGCTTCCTAAATCTGTGTATGCTCTCACCTCGCGCCTTTATGGTGATCTTGGTGATCAAAAACAGATTAGGATGACATAACTAATTTATTTATGTTAAGGCAAAATGTTTTTAATTTTTTAAACATCCTAACTCTGTGTATGCTCTCACCTCGCACCTTTATGGTGATCTTGGTGATCAAAAACAGATTAGGATGGCATGGTTTAGGATTTTTTAATTTAATAATTAGTAAAAATCATTTTTTTAATTTTTAAATGCATTGTTCAATGTTAATAAATTTTTTTTTTTTTTTAGCTTCCTAAATCTGTGTATGCTCTCACCTCGCGCCTTTATGGTGATCTTGGTGATCAAAAACAGATTAGGATGACATAACTAATTTATTTATGTTAAGGCAAAATGTTTTTAATTTTTTAAACATCCTAACTCTGTGTATGCTCTCACCTCGCGCCGTTATGGTGATCTTGGTGATCAAAAACAGATTAGGATGGCATCAAGTTCTGCTTCAGTTGGAGTGCAAGGCCAAGAAGCTTCTGAAAACACATCAGTTCCTGTGAAACATGATCCTAATTCCCCTCTTTGGAGACATGTGACAGTGGTAGACAACCTTGTTGGTGGTGGGGGTCGGATTTGGATATGTCATGGTTGTCATACTCAATACAAATCCTCATATAGCCGACTGAAAATCCATTTGACTGGGGTTGGAGGTGTGGGGATAAAGAAGTGCCCAAAAATATCAAATGAAAAAATGGCAGAGTACCTAAGAGAGCAAGAGGAGGCTGATAGACAAGCTGAAAGAAATAGATCTAGAACAATTCCATTGCAAAGAAGGCCTTCATCACGACCACCCACACCTAGATCTACTACTCATCCTTTCATCCAAACTCAAAGTCAACCACTTGATTCCCCTTTTGATGAAGAGAGTCCAGAGACCTCACGAAAAAGGCCAAAAGGAGCATTGGAAAAAGCATTTAATATTGAAAAGAGGGAGATTGTTGATGAGGTTGTTGCTCGATGCATTTATGCATGTGGGCTGCTTTAATGTATTGAGGTCTCCATATTGGCATCAGATGGTGAAGGTTGTCAATGAAGCTCCACAAGGGTACAAATCCCCAAGTTATGAAAAGGTTCGAACCACACTCTTGGGAAAGGAAGTGGAACACATTCACAACACTTTGCAGCCAATCAGAGAATCATGGAAGGATACAGGGGTTTCCATCATTTCAGATGGATGGAAAGATGCTAGAAATAGACCCCTCATAAATGTTGTTGCAGTATGCCCTAAAGGGGCAATGTTCCTAAAAGCCATTGACTGTGAAGGGGAAGTCAAAGATGCACAATTTATTGCCGACATTTTGATAGAGGCAATTGAGTCGGTGGGCCCCCAGAATGTTGTCCAAGTCATCACGGACAATGCTAAAAACTGTAAAGCAGCAGGAATGATCATAGAGGGTAGATATGAGCACATTTTTTGGACCCCTTGTGTTGTCCACTCCCTTAATTTGATGCTCCAAAAGATTGGGAAAATCCCATGGATTGAGCAAATTTACACTGAGGCAAATGACATTCAGATGTTTATCACAAACCATCATATGTCACAAGCCATATTCAGGAGATTCTCAAGGTTGGAGTTGTTGAAGGTTGCAGAAACAAGATTTGCCTCTCACATGCTCGTTTTGAGACGACTTGTGAAGGTGAGAGAGGCTTTAAGCAGTATGGTGATCAACAATGTTTGGACAGTGTGGAGGCAGTCAAATACAAAGAAAGCTTCAAGGGTAAAATCATGGGTCCTTGATGATGATTGGTGGGCCAAGGTTGAGTACTTGCTGAGTTTTACAGAGCCCATTCTCTCCATGATCAGATTCGTAGATACTGATGCAGCATGCATGGGAGAGATATATGATGGAATAGATTCTATGCTTGAACGTATCAAAGATGTAATACAAACAAAAGAGCAAGATCCAGAAGAGACCTTCTACAATGAGGTCAAGAGTGTGGTCATGAAGAGGTGGAATAAAATGACCACCCCATTACATCTCCTTGCTTATGCACTGAACCCAAAGTATTATAGCTCTGACGTACTTGGGCTACCTAACAGGCAACCACCATTCTCTGACTCCGAAGTTGGAAATGGAACCAGGGCAGCATTCAGAAGACTTTTTCCTGATCCATCTATAGCCAGTCTGGTCAGAAGTGAAATGGGCATGTTTGTTGCTTCAGAAGGCAACATGGGAGCGATTGAGGCTCTTTTCGACAAGAGCAGCTTGACCCCAACCACATGGTGGCGTGTACATGGCCATGATGCCAAGTACTTACGTCCTATTGCTATAAAAGTTCTTTCACAGGTATAACATTTATAAATTTATAATCATTGAATATTTTAAATTTTATTAAGTTAGGATTATTTTTCACACATTCTTAGTATGTTACTAATTTGAATTTCAATTTTCTAACTTTGTTGTAATAGGTGGCTAGTAATTCTTCCGCAGAGCGGAATTGGAGTACTTATACCTTTATCCACTCAGCTAAACGAAACAAGTTGGCATCTAAAAAAGCTGAGGATTTGGTATATGTGCATTCCAATTTGCGCCTCTTGTCACACAAGTCTGAGGACTATGCTAAAGGGCCTCACAAACTTTGGGATCTTCTTCCAGAGACCACAGACTTGGATGCCTCCGCAGCCACGCTTGCCCAACTTTCAATATTTGATGGCGAAGATGACATTCAAGGGAGTTCGCAAGGAGCTAATGAGAGTGGAGCTAGCGCAAGTGGCACGCAAGAACTTGATTTTGAGGAAAATCTAGATGATATATTCTAGATTTGTTTGTATTCATGTTGACATGATATTCCTATATCATATGTATGGCAGCCACATGATCAATGAAATGTAAAATCTTAAGTATATTGTATGTTTTGAAAATTTGAACATTGATCCTAGTATATTTTTCAAGTTTTGTTTGTATTCATGTTGACATGATATTCGTATATCATATGTATGGCAGCCACATGATCAATGAAAATGTAAAGTCTTAAGTATATTGAATGTTTTGAACATTGATTCAAGTTTTGTATTACTATTTCAGTTTTTTATGGACTAAAAAATGAGTAAAATGAGTATATGTATATATGTATATATATATATATATATTTTATATTTTTTTTAATATATATGTACGGACGTATCCAAGACGTATCGTACCCACGGGTTTTTTAAAATTGATGTATCCGTGTATCAAACCCCCGTATCCGTATCCTGGCAACATAGTTAAGCAGGATCTCTTTCATACTGTCAAAGAATTTCAAAATAAGGGCGTCCTTCTCAAAGAATGGAGCTCCACATTCATCACTCTCACCCCTAAGCCTGTGGAGGCTAAAAGACTGCCTAACTATAGACCGATCAGCCTTTGTAACACCTATAAAATTATCACTAAATGATGGTTAATAGGCTTAAACCTTTCATATCTAGGTTGATTTCAAACCAATAATATGGCTTCATCCAAGGGCAATTGATTCAAGGTGGCATCATTACTATCCATGAAGCTATCCACTCTGCTCACATCTCAAATTCAGCTGGTTTTGTGCTCAAACTAGATATGCAAAAAGCTTTTCATAGGGTCAGTTGGGTTTTTCTCATCAAAGTTCTCAAAAAAATTGGTTTCAACGAGGATTGGATAAGATGGGTTCACTGCTGCATCTCCACCCCTCA
Organism: Taxus chinensis; assembly: GCA_019776745.2. NCBI lineage: Eukaryota > Viridiplantae > Streptophyta > Pinopsida > Cupressales > Taxaceae > Taxus > Taxus chinensis. The sequence continues at coordinate 381,406,518 of CM034157.1, read as the reverse complement.
CTTCTCCATTCTTGTCAATGGCCTTCCGGAAGGTTATTTTCCGAACAAGCATGGCCTTCACCAGGGTGACCCCCTCTCACCTTTCCTTTTCATCCTCATGGCAGACTCCCTCAGTCAAGCTCTCTATGCTTCGGCTTCTTCCTCTTCTATTTCAAGTCTTTTCATCACTGCTAGACTTCTTGTCTCTACCCACAATCAATTTGCAGATGATACTATCCTCCTTGGTGTTGCTTCAGTTGTTGAAGCAACACCAATGTGCACATTCTCGACACCTATCAAGAAGCCTCTGGTCAAAAGATATATTCGGAAAAGTGTTGCATCTCCTTCCTCAACACTCCCCCCAGGCGTCAAAGAAGGATTGCAGATATTTTCGAATGCAGAATTGTGGATCTTCGGTCCTCCTATCTGGGTTTACCCCTCTTCAAAGGTAAACAGGTCAAGGGGCTCTGAACTCGGTGTTGGACAAATTCCAAAGGAAACTCGCTGGTTGAAAGGGTGCACTCCTCAGTTGCTTCAAAAAACCCCTCCACGGTTGCTTCAAAAATCGAACAAATTCAAAAGCGCTTTCTATGGTCACGAATGGAAGAGAAGAAAAGAACCCATCTTGTTGCCTGGGACTTGGTCTGCAAGCCTAAAGCCTAAAAGGCTTGGAGGTCTTGGTTTGAGAAGAATTGGTGATATGAATAAATCTCTTCTTGCTAAATTGGGTTGGGCCTTGGCCTCAAGATCTAGTGCCCCTTGGGCCAAGATCTTTTGGGACAAATACTTGAGACCCGATCCTGAGTTCCTTTCAGACATCCAGTGCCCTCATGGTTTGGCCATTTGGAACTCAATCACCAGTTATAGAGAGATCATCTGCAAAGGAGTTAAAATGTGCCTAGGAGATGGTAATAAAATCGACTTCTGGAATGATTGGTGGATCTCCAACCATCCTCTCTTCTAGCTGGCTCCCTATCATGCCTCATCTAGTTCATCGGGTGGGCACTTTGGTTGCAAGCTACATCAACAGGTCTTCCTCCCCTCCCAGATGGCGGTTGCCCAAGTGGCAAGCCTATGATCAAAATCAAGCTCGATTAGTTGATGCTCTGGAATAGCTCCTTTCCACCATGCATATTGGTCTTTTACCCTCGACAAATTCAGTCATCTGGCCATGGACCTCCTTTGGCTCCTTCTCTGTCAGCTCTACCTACAACTCCCTTTTCTTCACCTCTTCCGAATTTCCTCTCAAGCACTTCCAGCTTGCTCATGTATTCCCAAGATTGGTATGTTTTCCTGGCTCGTTTGGAAGGATGCGACACTTACTGGCAACAATCTGCAACGAAGAGGTTTTTCTCTCCCTTCTCGGTGTAGCTTATGCTTCAAAAATGTTGAAGATTCCTATCACCTTTTTGTTCAATGCCCCTTCTCTTCCAACATTTTGTCCTATATTCTCAATAGCTTGGGAAGTTTTTGGGTATTTCTGAGCTCTATCAAAAACACTTTTGAACAATGGTCATCTCCCTTTCATAATTTGGGCCTTTCGTTTTCATGGAAAGCTCTCCTCCCCCATGTGGTCTGGGGCATATGGAAGGAAAGAAACAAGCGCATCTTCCAAGACTCCCCTCACAATGAGGTCTCTGTTGCCAACTCTATCATCATCTCTTTTCAGGAAAACCTCAACTCCTCTCAACACAAACTTGGCAGCTCCAAGATAGATCTCCTTGCTAGCGTAAACTAGCAAAAGGATCTCTCTTCGACTCCCTGTTGTCACGACATTCTGATGTTGCCAGAGCGGCGACGCGCTGGAAAACTCCACCAGTCAGGTGGTGGAAATTGAATGTAGACGGTGCTTCTAGAGGGAACCTTGGTCCGTCGAGCTGTGGGGGTGCTCTGAGGGATCAACTTGTTAATCTTTTAGCGGCTATTGTACACCTTTGGGTTTCAGTAATAACCATAGAGTTGAAGCATTAGCCATCCTCAAAGGAATGGAATTGGCCAGATTTCTCGGGCCTAATAAAGGTCATCATTGAAAGCGACTTGTTGAATCTCATTAATATTTTGAAAGACATATGCCCCCCTTCTTGAACTATCGGCAGTATCATTTAGGATGTCAGGGCCATGAAGCAAGATTTTTCTGAAGTCTCCTTTCAACACACTCATATGGAAGGGAACTCCCTTGTTGATGCTCTCGCTAATAAAGTGGTGGAGCGCTTTGGCTACATCTCTTGGTTTGGCCCTTTTCCGGAAGACATATCTACAATTGCCAAAAATGAAGCGGCATGATAAGTTGGTTACCTCCCTCTAGTTAGCTAAGTTACAGCACCTTTGGTTGCTGTATCTTTTATTTGTTTCCCTTCACGACTTTTTTTGGCTCAATCCTCCCATGTGTTGTATCCTCTCCCCCTCCTCTCGAGGTTTGTGCCTCGCTCCTTCCATCTCATTGATTTCCTCCACGTCACCCATGTTCCCCTGTACCACCACATGAGCCCCCCCTTTTGCCTTTATGTTCTGTGTTCACTTCTCCACACGCCGCATGTGCCAAGCCGATCCCCCTCCCATCTATGATCTCCTTGCTGACCTCTTATTCGTGCGAATTTTAATTATCCTTGGCCTTTTTAAATTCCATCACTATGTTCTTCTTTGCACCTTCTTTTCCTATTGCTCTGTCAGCATGGGCAGAAAAATCATCAGTGTGGAACCTTCTAATTACAGTGAACTCAAGGATGATACGGAAGTTTGGGATATTCTTGTCAAGGGTAGGGTGGCAGGCTTTATGGAGTCTCTACGCAAACACTCTCTCATGATATCCAACTGCATTCTCGCGTCCTGGGATGGCGACAAGCTCAAAGTTGGTGATTTTACCTTTCACCATTTCTGCAGACAGCATTATTACTGCCACTGATCTCCCCAATAGTGGGGCTTCCTACATCAAAAGGCCACTCGTGGATCAGATCGTAGATTGTGTCGATGATCCTAAAGAAATCCTGAAGTACCAGTCGGGTTTCGAAAGGAATGCGTTACAACACCCATGGAACAAGGTAATGAGAAGCATTATGCGTTTTTTCACCATTGATGGTCACTACAAAGTTATCCACGGTATACATCTATTTCTCCTTGCCCACTTCCGTCATGGTAGGCTTGTGAACTTCCCCATTTTCCTTTTCAACTCCCAGTCGAACTCCATTGATCAGGCTCGGAAAGGTTCAGGCCCCATTCTCCACCAAGGCTTGCTCTGTCTCCTTTTCTTCCAAAGCGGCCCCTGCCACTCTCATCCCCCACTATCCTATTGTGTTGCCTAAGGGGAAGTGTAAATTTCTCCTCTCCCCTCATTGGCATCTTCCCCTGGTTCTACATTGTGGCTCTAGTTCCTCTGTCCCCTCGTCTTCGGGCCCCCGTAAATCTTGTCACCTTCGTCACTTCATTTGTTACAGCTCGGACGACTCCTTGGAAATTCTCTCCCCCTCTTTCCCCCTCTCCACTCCCCTCCAATCCCCAACCTTCGTCGTCCCCACCCTTGTCTCTTTGGTGTCAACATGTCTCTCTAGGTTCCCTTCTATCATCCCCTACCTTTTACTCCCCCGCTTTCGCCTGATCCTGTTCTTACCTTGCCTCCGTCTCCACCCCTTTGGTTGTTTCTCCCTCTTCTCTACCGAAATGGGTTCTCAATTCGCCAGATGCACTTGCTGATATTTATGATGAATCAGACCATGATGCTCCTGTCAATCCCAATACTGTGGAAACTCAGTCACCTGCTTCAAATGTGGCCCCGACCAACTTGCCTGCTACAAATTGCACCATGGAAGAAGATGACAGCTATACCCGAGCTATTAACCTCATCCTTCATAAGATTCAACATGTTTTTGTGGTCATAAAAAATTGGAAAGATTGCACATATATCCTCAAAGATGTTATTGATAACACTTGTGAAGAGATTAAGTGTTCTATTGACATTGTGGTTAGTTTTGCTCGCTACAACTAGAGGTTGATTTGGAAGCAGCCAATATCCTTCATGATATTCGCAACATGTAGATGTTTTTATCTTTTGTCCTCTCTTTTGGATCCTCTTGTTGGATCTTTTTGTACAAGGATTAGGATCCTTTCAAAATCCTAAACTTTTACCCAATGTCAAAAAATATCTTTATTTCAAAAGTTAATATTAGGCTGTATAATGTTGCTGTATAAGTAAAAAATAAAACAGGTTCTACCTAAAGAATTTCAATATTAACCTTAACATGAAATACTTGGTTTCTGAACGGAAAGATACTAGATAGAATGGATCATCAATCACAATGTAAAACCTGAAAAAGGATGATATCAGAGGAAGACAAATCATTATGCATGTGGTGGCTGCACGAAAAAACATTTAAACCCTTCTCTGCACCACCGTTCCTATGATATAAGCCACTTTGTCCGCATCTTCATGGTTATTGAACTGATTATATTTCTCTAGTATCCCAGTTGTGAACATAATTTTCTTCATAAAAATAAGGAAAAAGAAAATCCTGCCAATGATACAGATTTCAAAGCAATGTTTAACAGTGAGCAAAAAACCCTGGGTGAAACATAATGCGACACTTTTAAGAGGAGTACAATTGCTGATTGACTTACCCAAGGCGTGTTAAGGAAAGCAAACTTCTTCTTACATGACTTTAAAAGTAGTTGCAAGTAATCTGAGATGATCAGTGTCATTCCAAGCTAATTATTCAATTGGTCGTGGCAAAAAGAAAATTCAATCCAGAAAGGATTATTTCTGTTGTAATACATTGATCACGTAAGAACAGGTAAAGGAAAATGTACTGATTGTTTAAGAGATCATTTAGCGGGGGCAAGCTAAGGAGTAGCACCACCATGTATTTATTGGGCCAATAATTTTGGTTTTTATTATGAATATCAATATTATTATTTAGACAAAGGGTCATGTGCTGAGTTCTGTAGCTGCATAGCAGGTACTTGCTAAGGTCTAAGTGAACTGTAACTGAAACAGGTTTTTGCCAGTAGATGTTTTGTGTAGCCCTACAAGCAAACGACTCTAAGTTCTTACTGCTTGGGCTTACAATCAAAGCTATAAGACCTAACTCCTTAGTTAAGGTTCGACTGTAAAAAAGTGGAGTACAGTCGTTTAAAAATAAATTTGCAAGTTACAAACTTCAAGTGTTTCAGATCATGCTTTATTTAGAGTGCTTACCAACTTCTTCTCAAATAGATTGCCAAGATTGAGTCCCTGTGACATGGAAATAAGTTCAAATGCATTCATTGCCACTGGAGAATTTTCCTTTTTCTCTGTCACAAGATGTTCCTGTTGAATAGAAATACAAAAAATTGCAATAAAGGATCTTCCTTAAGTGAGAGCTAACTGTAAATAGCTATGCACTTCAGAAGAATATTTATGGTAATAGAATCATGGATATTTCACTCCACTTTTGCTTACTTCCGAGTCATTGAAAACGGCATCAACATCATCCAGATTTACATCCTCTTCCTCTTTGAACTTAGGTGGCTTATACCCTTTCTTGAACCATTCATTTTCTAATATCTCGGGTATTGTAATTCGCTGCCATTTAAACATAATAATAAGAATCAGAATCGCCCTCAGAATTTACTGTTAAAAACATCTCCAATATTGATTGAAATTCTCCATAACAGAATACATTCCCCATCAGTTCATGATTTAACTGCAAGCCTTCTAAAGTATCTTACTATGTCATTTCATTATGACACAGGTGCAACCAACTACACGAAAATGTAAACAAAATGCAAACAATATAACAATCTGTGTACATAATACATTCCAAGCACAACGATGGAACTTTTTCTTACTGTCTTAGGGTTTGGATCCAAAATCCTTGTGATAAGTTTCTTTGCACTTGTAGAAAACCATGCAGGACACGTGAAATCTGCTTTGTAAATCTGGAGATTACTAGAAAAAAGGTCAGTGTGAATTTGAAATAATACAAAATTGTAATAAATTAATGGCACAAAATCTTGGAGTTGGTCCAAAACACCTGCCTTTTTATATAATGTCATGAGATTTGGATCATCAAAAGGCAAATACCCTGCCATCAAAACAAACAGGATAACGCCGCATGACCACAAATCTGCAGTTGCCCCGTCATAACCCTTATCATTGATGACCTACAACAAGCAATAGTAATCAGAATTGCAAATGAATGCTTTTGTATTCCAACATAAACCATTGATCCATTTACAAATATTTTGTCCTCTCAAACTTACACTAGGAACGAAATTCTTTGAAAAGGAACGATAACACCATAACTGTACCTCAGGGGCAACGTAATTAGGCGTTCCGCAGGTAGTGTGAAGCAAACCATCATCCTAGAACACATAAACCAAGCTCACATATTAGTTCAGGGCATGATAAAAGGAAGAACTAGAAGATAATCAATGATCTACATGCTAGGCATGAGCTAACAAAGGAAAAAGCATTCAATTGGCATATAGCTGTTCAGTTGGGGTCCATACGCTGCAATGAAGTCACTAGTGGTAATCAAATAAAAGCCCATTTAAAATTTATCACATAATATGCTTGTGTTTCAGGAAAAAATGAAGTTCCCAAAAAAATCTTAAATGTGGTCTAGTAAATAAAGTCTAAATGAGTTGGCAGCCCACTTTTGAGGAATTCAATAGGAAATTGCAGAGCTAGTAATAAGTATGCTTACCCTGACTTGCTGAGACAATGCACTTAGGCCAAAATCAGATATTTTAAGATTCCCAAATGTGTCCAGAAGCAAGTTTTCTGGCTGTAAAAAGCAAGGTAGCATACATTGCTCAAGATATTTCATGTGAGAACTTACTAAGTCAATTCCAAATTGATAGAGAGGCTAAAAGAGGCAGATAAAACATGAGCAAGATTCCAACTAAGAGATTAGTGTTTCATTTCCCAAGTTTTAGTTGCACCTTCAAGTCTCTATGATATACACCTCTACTATGGCAATAATCAACAGCATTAATAAGCTGCTGGAAATATCTCCTTGCTTCATCTTCTTTCAATCTTCCATGGTTAACCTGAAATCTCAAAACGAACACAAGAAACATCAAAATGGTTCTATGGAAAACAAAAGAAAATCAATCAAATATTGAAATTGATAAATATATATTGCAAACACATGGTTATCATTGAATGAAAAAAGAGAGAATCAATAATTACCGAGTGAAAATGAACACACAAAATCATGTGTAAAGCATCACTTACAATTTTGTCAAAGAGCTCGCCTCCGGATACAAACTCGAGAACGATGTAAATTTTTGTCTTACTGGCCATGACCTAACAATCACAAGAGCACTTGTAGAATCCGTCCAAGACTTGAATAACCAATATATACAGATGCCATAATCTAATTTTATTGCAGATTAGGGCCTAGTATATGGACTTGCAGATATTTACCACAACATGAAGCACATAACAGAGCAGAAAAAGAAAAAGATCAAATATTCAACCGTATTAGCATATACTGCTGCGAAAAAGAGATTACTGGATGATGAGCGTTGTAGACAAAATCAATAACAATGCAAGAATAAATATGTACCACTCGAGATTTCTTCCTAGAAAGCATCATACTAGCCTTCTTATACCAGAAACCAAGATAATTAGAAAGTAAAAAATGATATGCATATATGTAGGCTCATGAAACTTTTCTAATCTTGACACTAGATCTAATATCACTATCAAACTTCCATGCAAGCTACATGCCCCTCCTACATTAATTTGTTCCCCAATATGTTCAGACATGTGAGCATCAACTCCATACAATCTCAATACACAACATAAATTACAAAGGTTAATATATACCATGGACAATGCTGGAAAAGTATGTATCTTAATAGGATTGTAACAATTTCCCACACATACAAGGTTTCAACTTCATGGATTATGGTATGCCAATCTCCATGTTGCATTGCCTGGATCTGCTATGATGCTACATGTAGAATTTTCAAAATTGCCAGTTTCTATCCAGTCTATGGCAAAATTTAGTTGTCCTTCAAGGGTATTTTTCTTTAGTTGTAACTAAGCAGAAGTTGAAGAAAGATTGCTGTTAGATAGTTACAGCTACAAAGAAGAATTATATACGTCCCATGTCTTGAAAGTTTACATAAGACATTGTTTGTCTGATCTTTTGGCCTTTTGAATTCAATATTGCAGGAAAAAAAATCTCTGAAACTTGCTCACTGCCATATATTTGAGAATCTCATAAATGTAAGTCATGTTAACAACGCTGATAATCGTGAGCCTCGCTATTGATATGGAGCATGTTTCACACAAATAGGAAACCCACCTACAGTAAAATTTGCTTCATCTTGCTCTTCATTGATTTGCATTTTATATGTGATCAATTTCATTTCTTCTTCACTAACTTTAATCATAATAGAAATTCAAATTCTATTGTGTAAAAATATCTGGAATCTGCCAATATACTTAAATATAAAAGTTGAGATTTGGAAAGATCTGAAGTTTAGGTTTCTGAAAATAGATATCTTAACTTATGAAACACAAAATTCAAGTTCTGGAATCTGAAATTGAGATGATGTTTTGTTATGTCAAAAAAGTAGCACCCTAGGATCTGCTTGTTACAGGTCCCTACTCTTTGTTAACATGGGGCCATCTCTCAAGTTGTGGGACTTGCTACTTGAGATGGACCTCCGGAGAAGGCTGGCTTCCTCTACCTAATCTAATGCTAAACTACTCCTATGAAAGCAAATGCAACAGACTGATCCTAAACTAACCATTCCAAGGGACCAGAGAGAGAGAGAGAGAGAGAGAGAAAGAGAGAGAGAGGGTTAGCATGCAGAAAGGGAAAATCCTAAGCTAAAAGGCGGTGATAGCACTTGAAAAGGGGTGGAGATGCTCTAATGAGGGAGAAAGGAGAAGGAAATGAAGAAGGGAAGGCCAAACATAAGTGACATAACCCAAAGCTTCACTCACTATCTGTTCTCACATGAAACACAACAAAAATGGCTTGCAAAGGAGAAATACATGCACAACACAGATGCTATAAGTAAAACAAAGGCAAGGTTACAAATAAAACGAGCTAGGGCAGACAGATGTGTCATAAAACAAGATTTATTACAATAAAAGTATGCACAGTCTATTACAATTATAAAGGAAGGCACAAGAACACATTGTTAAGCCTAAAATGAAGGTTTGATAGCTCACATCTTCTCAGAAACCATTTTTACATGGTTCCTTTACAATTATGGAACATGCTCCTTTCAATAATGAAATATTTTACAATATATAGCGAGAGAAAGAGAGAGAAGAGAGAGAGAAGGGAAAAAAGAAGGTGCGCAGATTTTTAACTTTCGACCACTAGCAATCTACATTGAAGTCTCCTGCAAAGCACATGGGCACTCTACAAGGCCATTACTATGTCAATTCCGTCCTGCAGAAGGAAATGAAGCCATGCTTCATCAATTCTGGTGGTTGAGCTATCTAATTTGATCATTTGCGTGCCCAAGACTGCTCTTTTTTGCCTCTAATTCCGTGTTTGCCATTTTGACCCACTAAATGCCACCAAAATCAAAATTTGTTGATGCCAAGTTGAAGGGCTTGAGGAGAGCTTTCAAACGATATAAAGTTTGTCTGATTTGGAGCTCAAAGTCGAAAGATATGGCCTTCTGAAGATTTGCCTGTCGGGAAGCATAGGAACTTGACACGTGGCAGCCTCTGATTTGCTCGAGGATCGGCCTCTGCCAATGTGTGCATTGCTTCACCTTTTGCCATGTGTCAGTCTTTCATTGGTTTGCGGGGTCAAACTTTACTTCCTTGCCTTTTCCTTTTCTTTCTTTCCTTTGCCTTGGCTTTATGAAGGTCTGTATGTATTAAGAAATACAGGCCAATAAGACAATGCCACGTACCTTTGCGGTGTCAGACTGTCCTTTGCTCTTGTCTGCCATCTTTAGAAATAAGAGCCAATGAGAAGGCTCCACATTTCTTCACAATTCACCCTTTTATATAGCCCCTGACTGACCATTGCGAAGTGTGAGCCAATGAGAAGGCTCCACACACTTCGCAATGTCAGTCCTTTTGATTTGCCCCTCTGACATCTACGAAGCATCCAACCAATGAGATCATCCCATGCACCTCGGGTTGTCAGACTCTTTGATAGTCTCATCTGACAATTGTGAAGTGTGAGCCAATGAGAAAGCTCCACGCACTTCGCAATGTAAGTCTTTCTTTGAACTCCTACCCGCTGCGAAACATTAGCCAATGGGGAAGCCCCACGCCTTTTTGTCAGAAAGTCAATAACTGCTTCAAGCCAATAGGAAAGCTCCACTTCTTCATAGTATTAGACTTGTCAAACCCGCCTTATCCCATCGCATTTGTCAAACTACGAAAGGAGGGCAAATGAAATAACTCCACGTAGCTTCAGGCTGTCAGACTTGTCAGAGTTTACCTTCGCATCACAACTTTTTACTTTAGGTGGACTTAGAAAATTTTGGCTTCAAAATAAATGCACCACCTATCCCCTTGTTGACCTTGCCAAATTTTTCTTAATGCCTCAGACCCGATGCCGATGCTATCAACCTTAATTGATTCCGTGAGCTTGAGGTTTGTACCGGAATGCTCAAAATCTTTGAGGAGAGCCGGAATGATGCCACGTGGCCCCTCCTTTGATGCTTGGCATTGAAGTTGACGGCCAAATGAACGTCAAACGACTTTTTAATAGAACCCGATAATGAATAATCTAAGTCTCCCGCGGTTTTTTGAAAAACCAATGGCCGGTGCTTTTGGGAAGGGAATTTGACAGCCAGTTTGAATGTCTCAGACCTGTTGAAAATGGTTAAGTCCATTTTTAATGAGTTATCCAAATTAACCCGGGGGGGATAAAATTTGGGATAACAATTTTAGTAACAAAAATCCCATTATGGGGCTTTAATTGTAATACCACTCTGTTTTTATGTTCCTCATATGAAATCTAGGAAAAACTTGCTGTTGACATCTGAAAATTTATTCTTGGACAGACCAGTACCTTAAATCTTGAGCATATTTATATCATTCAAAACATGAATAGTGGAAATGAACAAGATCTATAATAGCTGAAATGTGGAACATACAAAAGCACAGAAAAACTGGAATCCAAAATTGTTTCCTTCTTTTTAAGTGAATCTGGAGTTTAGGAAAACAAATCTGAACCATTTGAACAGCAGAATACAAGGAATTCAAAATTGCTAAAACCAAAAAAAATTATTATAATCAAAATAAAAATTATAAACATTAAATAAGGAAAGAGCAATTGTTCCTCAAAAGGCTTGAATCCCAACTCGAGCCTAAGAACTTTCAAGAGTTTCCAAAGCAGTTTGGTTGCTACACTTGGCCATGAGCTTACTCCATTAAGTGCCACCTGCATAAAGCTAACAAAACATAACCACGAGGTTTTAGGGTCGGTTAATGGTTGTTTTTACTCTTGTTGTGTAACAGTCTTTTGCATGTGAGATAATCACTTCAGTTCATGTCTTGTTTTGAGGGCCTGCTTGTAGTACTTTCACCCTTCGCAAGTAAAATCCTTACAAATGGGATTATTACCTTTACAAAGTAGTTTTATTAACTTACAACTATAAGTACCTATATATGGGATGAGGACCCCCCCTATATAGATGCCATATAGATCTCTGGGGGGAGCGGGAAACTCCCACATTTAAGCTAACCCTTTAATACAAAACGGACTCTTCTTTTTCCCACATTGCTTCAATTATTTTGGCACTTCTTATCATCTAGAAATAGTGCACAATCTTAGGTATTTCTTGCTTCTATCTAGTGGAAGCCTACGTGATGGGTCTTAAATATGTAAACTCAATCAGCTGCTCAACTTCCTCCCATCTTCTTCATTCCCACACATTTACTTTTATGAGCAAGCCTTCATGGCCCTACAACAAAACAAGAAACATGCCCCGTCCATTCCAAGATGTTTGGCATTCCATAAGCTAAAATCAATGAATTTGCACTAAAATGTGTTGCTTTGTTTGATTCCAACCACATACAGAGTCCTCTTTTGGAACTATGGGGAGAGCTATATCAACATGTGCCAATATGGTTGGAACCGGAGACACACCCAGAATCGCACCATCTCATAGAGTTATGCAGAGCTCTGTTGTAGGTATATATTGTATAAGGGCAAAATGTCATCCCATGTGTGCTGATGTTTTGAATTGAACATTTTGAGAAGATGTACTTGTTGATGCTCCCGAATGTCCAACATGCTACACCCACAATCAGAGCATCACAATGGGAGGCCTTGGCAGTTTTGTGCCAAGGCAAGCTCTGGAGTAGGTTGGATCCTTCTACTCTGACGCTGTCTAAAACTTGTTGGGGGTGAAAAGGATGAGGAAATAAGAACAGCAAATGCATAAACAAAATGGCGATGTGCCAAAATAGATAACCCAATGCCCATTCAAAAGAATGAAAGCACAGAACAGATGTTAGAGTTCAATCTAATATTAGACATCTCACATCACAACTAAACGCAAGAGATATAAAGAAAAACCAATCCTGAAAACAGATTGAACCAATTTCCACAAAGTCCAGACTAAGGGCAGAAAATAGCCATGAAATCTTTATTAGTGTTGCAAAACTACACAGGTGCATACAGCTGTGAAATGGATTAATACCAAACTAGGGGGAAATGCTGAGGCTTATGAAATCACAATGAAAGCTCTCACAGAGAGAGCTGGAAAAAATCCGTGGGCCAAGGAACCCACAAGATGGAGAGATTCTCTACTTATTTACAAAAGAAGAAGAGAAAATGGGCTTTGAATGTGTAATATTAATTGTGTTCTTATTTCAGCCACCATTTCCTACAGACCAAACTGCTCCATTAAAATTTGCTACCATTAATTCATTAATTGCCCATCATCTCCATCTTCATCTTCATCCTCAACAAAATCCATACTCCTGTATATGTAAAATATAATTAAAAAACTTGCTGCAAATATCTCCCATGACTTCTAAAAAATATATAAAAGCTCGAAAGCTTCTAATCTCTTTTCCAAGAGCAAAATCCTTTAATGTCCTCTCACGTGAATTCACCTTTTATAAAAGGTCAAAAGCTTTTAATTTCCACTATAAAGGCCATAATGCCCTTTTAATCTTTCATGACAGTCGAATTATTTTTATATTGAAAGGGGCTGCTACATAATTTATGAGCCCATTATTAAATAAAGAGGATTTTACTTCCCTTTTTAAATGAATGGGGACACATTACAATAATCTGGGTGCGCCCACTAACAAAAGCAAAGGTATTTTGATTTAACCTAAAATTACAACTCTTCCCGGAAGGGATAATTTAAATAAATGAAGGGAATATGGATGCAGAAAACAATGCAATTATTTACCAAGGGGTGACTTTTCGCAACAGTACTGTCATTCAATTAACCACCTCTATTGGCCTGTCTTCCTATGAAGGGAAGGAGGCAGACATTGTCAACTTCGTATCCATTATAGTCTACTAGCTACTCCAAAATGTAGTGTAAATCTTTTATCCATGTTTGAGAAACTGGCCTTTGGCAAACCAAAATAGGTCCATGCTGGCTGAAGTATAGTTTTGTAGGTTCAACTGCTGGGATGATCCTTTGGAATGGTAGCAGAAAAGCCATCTTTGAGTATCTACCACAACAAAAACATGGTCATGCCCACAGTTGGCAGTGGGAAAACCTGATAGGCATTCTATTGAGATTAATTCTCAAGATTTGGTTGGCGTTAGGAATGGAGTGTGCATACCCTGTTTCTTGTTTGCAGGCTTGAAAATGGCAGAAGCAATGCATGATCTGATATGCATGGTGGTATCACTTCCAATCTTTGGCCATTGAAAATGTTTGTGCATCATTACCAAAGTCTTCTCCACACCAAAGTGCCCTGCCCCTTGATTGAAATGTGCCTCCCAAATCAACTTTTAGTGTTCCCTTGTAGGTGCCCAAAGCTGTCCCAAATGACAAAGGCTTCCATTTTGAAAAAGACATTAAAACATGTTTACTCGCATGAAGAGCCCGATATGTCTATGTAAATTCTGGGTCTACTTCATATATATGAAGCAACATTGAAGTCTCATGTCCACAAGGAACAGGAATAGCGATAAGCGCTATGACTGGAGGTCAACTCAAATAGTCAGCAATTGGGTTAGGGCTACATTTCTATCTTTGATTTTTAATTAGAAGAGTTCACAGAAATTGCAAAGGGCTATGATCAGTTTGGATGGTCGTTTCTTTGTTCCCAAGAAGTAATGATTGCATTGGAGACCTACCTGGACGGTCAAGTATCATATGTTGAGTCCCTTCTGACTGCATCGTTAAATGCCATGCTGTGGTAGGTGTCAAGATGCCCATTTTGAGTGAGGACGTCACCGAGCACAAATTTTCAAGCATCAACCTCTATTTCAAATGGTTGTTGCAGCCTGCAGGTGTGACAACACAAAAAATGGTTGTTGCAGCCTGGAGGAAGACCAAAAAGAAGGAAAGTTTGAGCCAACCTAGGATTCATTCCTAGAAGCCTTCGAGGATGAAGTATTAACCTGAAGATGTTTATGAATATCGACTACATTTAGTGGCAACAACTATGGCAAGGACATGACAAATCATTTGAAACCTAGGTTGATGCCTTGCATAACCTATTTATGTAAAACTAGCGCTCCATTCAAGTCAAAGGAACATACAAGTTCTCAAGTATCACAACAGGGCATACAACCATTCAGTTCAGTCCCAATTGGAGCTGGCTAAGATCAACATGAAGGTAGAAACCTATCACTATGCAGAAACTATTGAGAAGTCTATGATGAAGGGCAAGGGGGACACATCATCTGTACCAAAGAAACCACCTTCTTAAGACAAAAAGTCACAACAATCTAAGACAGGTAAATGGTGTGACAAGCACAAAGTAGCAATAGCCACTCGAACACAGAATGTACCAAAGGCTCAAAAGCGTATATGCTTGCATTGGCAAAAATAGAGGATTATGAAGATTAAACCCTTTAGATGGAATCATTGACACAGATCCAAATGTTGTAGTAGCACCGCACAAGTAACACCAATAGTGCAAGATGTTGATGCAGAACATCTATCTCATTCACATCTTTGGACGCAAGGGCAACCACTAGATTTTATGATAGATGGTGGTAGCAAGAATAACCTCATCTCTAAAGCAATTGTCAAGCGGACTGAATGTGTCCATCCATTCCTCATCCACAAGCCTTATAAATCTAGGATGGTTTAGTTCCTACAACAACAAAGGTATATGCATCACTCCCCAGTATGCCACTTCTCATATTCTATTTATCCTTTGAAAGAAGAGTTAGTTTGTGATGTAGCGCCAATTGATGTTTATGAAGTTACTCCTTGGGCATACATATATGCATAGTCGTCAATGTGTATAGCACCAATCCCCGTAGCATAGTTGTATCAATGGGTAGTAAGAGATATCAGAATCCTGAAGTGATTCTGTGCTCAACACATGACGTGCCAACTGCCAAGAAGATTGTGCCATAGAACTATGCATATTCAACATTCAAAAACATCACCCTTACTGACACACGACCTCAACTAGTAAAGACATCACATCAGATTTTAGAAAACCATGTACACATAAAACTGGTTTCTATGTCCGTGCACAAAGTTGTCGCAGAACAGGTCATCTTCCACAACAAGCCAAATGGCTCCCGAGGTATCCCCTAGAAGCCAAGGTGCTGCAAACCTGCTTCCTAGATGTTAACACAATCGAGACTATTTCTTTACAAGAAGGGGCAACTTATCTAGGAGCATCTACCAAGAGCGGTTCCCACAGTACCACCAGAGCCTATCTTCATAAATTGCAATTCATGCATTTCCAGTTCAATGCACTAGGGGTACTCCAAAACCTCACCCACGGGTTAGTGGTACCTTATTATGAGGAATCAACTAGAAGCCAAGGTTCTGCACTTGCTTCCTAAACTTAACACAATCAGCACTATTGCTTTACAAGTAGGGGCAACTCAACCAGGAGGATTTACCAACAATAGTTCCCACAGTACCACCAAGCCCATCTTCACAACTTGAACTTGTAGTTCGTGTGATTCCACTACAATGGGCTGCAGTATTCTAGAACCTCGCCCACAGGTTCATAGTATGTCCAATACCATCCATCCATCTCCAAGAGATGCCGCACACTTCAGCAATGGCACAAGGCATCCATCGATCGCCAGCAGATCCACACACACTCCTATAGTGGCACAATGCAATCTGTTGCAATCAGCCATGGCATCAGCCAAGCATGTGCCAAACTTTCTACAATGCACACCATTGGCTTCAGCAGCGTCTCTCTTCATTCTCTACATATTTTCTACATAGCTTCCACATACGCATATAACACATCAAAATCCACATTTAGTGTGTTTGTCTACCGGGTCACCTCCTGGGCCTCGGATCAAGTGTATATGCCAAACCATGTAGTTTGTTAATTATAACTTTCTGTTTTTTTTAACCTGCAAAACCAGAGTTTTCAGATGTAAAAGCATTGGCACAGCTTTGATTAATTTAAGGCATACCTTTAGGGCATTAAAATGGGTGTTCAACCATGACAAACCTAATAAAAGTGATAAAAGCATTTTTTCTTCCCTCAAGTCCATTTTTAGCTGCTATGGCTATGACGGATCATGAGCTTGATAAAATATAAATACAAGGTGATTATGCCACATACTACATGGAGTAAAATGAAAAATATGTCAGACACGGCATCCAAAACTAAGAATTTTTGCAGTTAAATGGTTAAGAGCAACAAGTAGTTTGTCATAGGGCCACCACGTAAGAGTAATTTATCCAGCCTTCAAACTGGCCCACATCAAATTCATTTGTACAAGTATGGATAAGATCTGCACTGTTGATGTAGTCCATTTTGAAGTTTTGATAAACTGTTCCTGTCACTCAATTTTTTTCATCTCAACCAGTAGAACCTGTCATCCACTAGGGTTAACCAGTGGTCCCTCATTAATGGAGAACATCTACAGTTATAATCTAAGCGAAACAACTTATACCCACATCAAAGAATGAAAGATTGTATCTACAAGAGATGGCATGATCCATTCTTGTCAACTAGGGATTATTCATGTAATCTATTTGCAATTTTGTATCTTTGCCTCAACACAGCAGAGCCTAACATCCTCTAGAGCTTATAATTCATGTATATTTAAAAAACTTTGTGGCTACAATTTGTAAACTTGTTAACATAGAATTTTCTTTAATCAATGGAAATTTTAATCTCGCTTAAATCTCTCTATCTATCTATCAGACATTGAAGATTGCAGATAATCTCACCATCCACTGCCACCTGGGAATCTATACCCTTCCATTACACGAGCCTCTCCATTGCTCTAATGGTATCTTCAACTTGTGAAGTGTATTCATGCTGGTTATCAACATGTGGAATACTTGTTATATCGAGTTGGAAGAAGAGGTTATGTAAAAACAAATTTTAGTATTTTCTGTCATGAATCATTTAGATATAGCCATTATGGTACCTCCATAATGTTGAAGGCTTGAAGCCAAAAAGTGTATATTATTATAACCTTGCAAAGCAAACCATGTTATTGTGTGGTCCTCTTGCAACAAATTATAGGAAAGCAATAATTTGAAATTGCTAGACATGATACAATGGAGCTTAATTCTTGTTTCCTTCATAATAAGCACAACGTTTTGAAAGGAGCCAAACACTAAGCGATCATAATGAAGATTGTAAAAGGATGAGCAAAGTGAGAATAATCAAATCTTCTAGCTGGCAAAAAGAAACAAATAAACTTTCTCATAGTTAGTGGTAAATGGTTTTGGGAGGGACCATACCCCATAGGGATACAAAAAGCCCAATGGCCAGATAAGCAAGAGAAAAATGTGGTTTTTTGATAGGTGGGGGCCACACCCTAGCAAAAAGGCCTAATAACCAGATGAAACAAAAAGAAGCAACATGGTTTTTTGATGTGGGGGCCACACCCCTGCAAGAAGGCCTACCTACCGAATATTACAAAAAGAAACAAAGGCAGAGACAGACTGCCAGAAAGGAGCAAGAGGACAGTTAATATTGTAGCCCAACAATAGTTACACAACCAATAGAAAACAATAAAAATACACAAAAACCAGGAGGAGCATGGTCCAAGTACTCGAGACATTTTTGAAACACTTTTTTCACTTCCTCCAGAGCTGTGAAGAGATTCAGGGCAGTTTACATCATAGGGTCCTTGCTACTAGAGGAGAATGCCTTCTTTGTAACTTTGTCGCCTTTCCAAAGATCCTTTGGTATACCAGTCACATCACATATTTGCTTTACCTGAATATGCAAGAACTCAAGAAAAGCGTGCTGCATGGTGAGGTGATTGATTTGTTTAGAGACAATCTTCTCTAGAGTGGTTGCCAGATCCTTTTGTGTCCTATTAAGCTCTTCAAGATTTTTCTCAATGTCCATATCAGAGGGTTGTTTCCCCTTATCACCAGTGTTAACCATGAGAGGCACATCCTCCTTTGAGGCTTGTGAATTTTTAGGTAGGCCCTGAAATTGGGTTTTGGCGGCCGAGGGGAGGTTAGTCTGGCTGATGGTGAGCAAGCTTTCCACCACATCCAAGTCTTTCCCTTTAAGAATGCTTCTGAGAACCCTTTTGGCAGGGGGAGAAGGTTGTCTAAGTCTTTTAGTTTTTTGGCCTACATAGGAGGAGGGGGAACAGATCTTGAGGGGTTATTAGCAACCATGTCATGACAATACAGGTGAAGAAGGAGAATTACACCTTGGTGAAGGGGAATAGCTCTCCTATGGGAGTGTACCTGAATAGATTTTTCAAGAGAATGAAGAATGTAATACAAAAGACTAACCCTAGGAGATCTTCTGAAATGATTCAAAAACACCAAATGGTGAAGGGGCAGGGTAGAAAAATGTCCTTCAAGAGTAACATATCTGACCACCATTTGGGCAACATCGTCATAGGGGGCTGGAATAGAGGAGCAGACAATACCCACCTTATCAATTTGCATTTTTTCTAAGCCTTGGAGAAATTTCTTCTCCTTTGCATCCTTGTCAAACTTTTTTCAATAAAACTTAATGTCATCAGAGCCCAACCAGTGACAAAAGAAATCAAATTCTCCGTGATTGGGAAATATTTTCCTTTGTAATTAAAAACCTTTTTTTTCCAATGTTTGGAAAAGAGAATGGAGATATGCTTATCAAAGCCCTTAATCCTCTGAATGAATGTAGTGAATCCATCTACATCCACCTTTCCATAGCTCCGCATTGGCTTGCCAAGCCGGATCAAAGACAGGTTCAATCCTGCAAGGAGGTCCCCCCATGATGACAGGGTGCAAGGCGCCGAAAAGCAAGGGATGAGCAGGAAGCAATGAAACGGCTAGGGAGCAATAAAACCGCACAGATAAAAATGTCTAAGAAAAAGGGGAAAAAGCCATGATGTCTCTGTTGTGTGAAGGAGCCGCTCAAGCGTGCGAGATAATCATGTTGGCGAAAGGCAATTTGCCCATAACTGGAGTCTGTACTATCCATGGGGATAGCTGTCCAGGGCATCCTTGATAATAATCTCATTCGCAATCTTTGGGATTTCCTCATTTCTGATCCAGTACTTATAATGATTACTAATCACACTAATGTTAGCAAAGGAGTCTACCATTTTATTTCCATCTCTATAAGTATGGAAGATGCTAACATTATTAAAGTTATTGAAAATATTTTTAACCTCTTCGATGAAGTCCTTAATAGTCCAATTAGGGGGGTTGTTTTCATTAAGGTTATTAATGATATTGAACGAGTCACCTTTAACTATGAGCTTGGAGATTTTATGCTTTTTATCTTCTCTTAGCCCCCATAATGCAGCTAGAGCCTCCACATAGTGATTGGTATGGGACCCCATAGGACCAACATAAGCAACAATAAGCTTGCCAAACTGATTTCTGATAATCCCGCCTCCACCGCAACACCAGGGTTTCCCTTGGAGGCACCATCAAAATTAAGTTTGCACCAATTAACCGGTGGGGGGATCCATTGAACCAGTGATCTATCAATAGTGGTAGGCCTTACTTGGAGGTTCTCCAAATCTATGCTCCAATTAAGTAGAATTCTCTCCTCACTTTTAGGAAATTATTGGTTCTTAGGAGGTTTGAATTTCAAAATATTTTCTTTAATATCAATGGTAATCTCATTTCAAAAGTCTTTTTCTGCTGCATTTAGGCTTCCTGAAGATGAGGGATTTTTGGCTTTCCAAATTCTCCAAATGACATGGGGGAAAGTAAGCCTCCATAGATTTTTGAGCATGTTGCAGCTCCCAAGCATGAAGAATGTCTTCCAGGAAGGTCCAAACAATCTCAAATCTAGAAAGAATGAGCTCCTAGAGACTTGAGGCAAAGGGGCAG
This sequence comes from Taxus chinensis, assembly GCA_019776745.2. Taxonomy (NCBI): domain Eukaryota; kingdom Viridiplantae; phylum Streptophyta; class Pinopsida; order Cupressales; family Taxaceae; genus Taxus; species Taxus chinensis. Next base: position 381,386,172 of record CM034157.1, on the reverse strand, counting down.
TGAAAAAGGAGATGATGAATAGTTTCAGTTTCTTTCTTGCAAAGATAACATCTATTAGGCTTAAGCCCCATCCCAAAGTCATATGGAGTGAAGTACATGACACAGGGATAAAGTCGAAAGTGGTTAGACTTACAACAATTGTAGAACAAAAACGATAACTGCCAGGATTGAACCTACGACCTCAAAAGTGCAAGCCAAATATCTGTACTATCTCTCTTGCCACTGTGAGAAATCTAACAGAAAATATATATATATAGGGAGACTTCAAGCACTGACTTTCTGCATATAAATTTGATGCTTTGACCAAGTCTGCCACTGCTACCAACTTAAGGAAACATGAAAATTTTGAAAATTATACAGTGGTACGACTTAAACATGGTTTTTGAATAAATTTATTTCCTAACGAAAATTGGATAAGAAATAAATATATCAGATTTATTCTATCAAAGTAATTTTATGATCTGAGGCACAAAGTACAACACAACTTCTAATAGCATGGGCTCTTCGAGTCTAATAATGCTACTACCAGATCACCACAAAGCCAACCAGATTTACAACTCAACATGGATCTATATATGGCATTAATTATAAATTTTACTACACAGATGCTAAACCAGAAATGCCAATTTCCAGAAACCAGAAATGCTAATTTCCAGGAACCAGCAGAAATGAAACGGTGTGGAAACATCTAAGCAAAAATTATAAATATATATAGACAAAAAAATACACGTAATTTTCAGTTTTTGTGCATTTAAAGATTCAAGGCCCCTTAAGATGAACTGAAACAATCGAGTCAAATAATTTCAATTTTTTTGCATGACAATATTCAAAAATCCGGGAAATGGACTGAAGACATTATGGAGCTATCCATAGACGCCCTTGTCATATCTGAGGCATTTCCAAAATATTTCCTTGGTGTATCTGTTACCAATTCAGTTTCAGAAAAGGAAAACCAGGGGCCCCTACAATGTTTCCCACAACTTAGCTGCACAGATGTGCTGCAGCCTAGAAAAGAAACAACAGAAACTGCCATCAGTCTCCAGGCTAGTTTGAGAAAGAATGGGAAAAAAAATATACAATACTGTCCACAAATAACCAATAAAAAAGTTAATACGACTCACAAAGCAATACTAATACCAGTAATTGAAAAGCCTGAAGCTTCTCCCACCTAAGAAATCAACAGAGTTTACCTAGAACAATATAAACTTTAGAAAGAAAGCAAGCATTGTAAAATACATGACACCAACTATATGTAAACAAAAGCCTAGAGATTAAATGAAGAGAAGCAAATTACTCCCACAAAGAGAAAGCAAACAAGGCACAAAAGAGAAAAGGTAAATGAGAAACCCCAAATCCTCATCAACATTAGAGGGAATTTGCTGGATTGTCAACCAGCTAGTCACCAAAAAAGAGTCTGAGGGCATCATCTAGGGAGTGGCCTATAATGCAAGGAATTTACAGACTGTCATGAGAGTGCATGACCCAGAAGATAAGAGGAAGAAGCACTCCCAACATCAAGGCCATGGATCTTCTAGAAGTCAAGAAACTAGCAATACGACATTAGTCACAAACTCTGGACTGGATACAAGGGGGAAAGCAATCACCCAATGTTGTCTGGATCTAAAAGAGCAAGACAGACTTGGAGTAGTCTGGGTATCGAAATGTTGTCTGACTAGCCTACTTCTGTCTTGATATATATCAGCACTATCTATGCGATGCTTGCCAGCCCAACTGCAATGGATCAGAACAGCAATGAAATTGCTCTGTAAATCTAAAACTCTGTAGTGACTAATGCCTTAAGGGCATCAATTATATCAAAAACAAAGGAAAGCATCTCCAGTCAAGATACTAAATGAAGATTGATAAACTTGCAATAAAGTCTTGGACTCGCAGTAAATTGGGTGCTTGATGATGAAAACTTTAACGGACTCCGCCTCCTGAAGAGAGGATAAGGGGTATGATGATCAAATCTCAAATGCTAACTACTGTTAATGCATTTTAAGCTAAAGCAAATGAAAATCCAAAATTGTGCAACAAGTATTCTCGCGCACAGTCTAAATGAACAATAAGACTATTTCGAATATCCAAGAATATTTTAGAAGGCCAACTTGGGGTATAACAGGCTAAGAAGGGAAGAGCAATGTCATTTGAATGAAATTGAACAATCAGCAAATGTCCTCACTGATCACATTATTGAGTTCTCTTTTAAATGGAGAAAGACAATGAAGAGTATCTACAGACAGTCAATGAACTGTACAAGCAGTGGCACCTCCAAGTATAAAAATTATTTCCACCCCAGAAGTGAGCTCCTTAAACATGGATATCTCTCACATCTAGAGGTGGAATCATCCAGGGACTGAAACATGTGAAAGTAAGAGAAAAGCCTGAAAATGCTTTCAAGACATACATGGTAACCTGAAAACTCACTTCACAGAATACACTGCGAACAGTTGACTTGCAATTAATTTAATGTTCAGAGCATAATAATATGAATTCTCTGAGAAGACATGAGCCAACTCGGACTGATGAAGAATACACCCCAAAAACTCCAATTCATATAGAGAACCCTAGGTTCTATAATGATATCGCACAATCCCATCTTAGATGGGATGCCTTGATAGTGGAGCAAGACGTGCTGCTGATCAAGTATTACTAGTGAAGCTATCCTTTGTATGGGGAAGATTGTGATGCAAGTCCTAAACAAAAAGAAAGACCAAAGAAACAAGCTCCCCAAGAGTTCTAAGAAGAGCTCAACCACCTGTCCTTCAAAGAACTACAGAAGGCTCAAGAAAGCCTCTTTAGTGGTGGTAGATTCCATAATTTTTATTTTACAAAGGTGACTAGTAACTACCAAAGATGACAAAATAGGCCAAAGAAACTATTTGCCCTTGAAACCCCTCAAGCCCCTCTAGAGATAAGGCTATGAATAACAAGTCATTTACAGAAAGAAGCAATGAGATCACAACAAAATGAAGAACACAACCATCATTGGTCTCCGATGTTTTCTTAAGGAATTGCTCCAACTCATTGATTTAGAGGCCAAAAGGAGTGTAGAAGAGCAGACATCCCTGCTTAGCCCTGATGGGGCTACTGTTGCAGTTTTCAAAACCTTGAAATGTATAAAAAGACCCACCACAATCAGATAATAATAGTCACTGGGAGCTTGAAAAGTACAATAGCATAAGCTTTCAAACAGAAAGTGCCTAAGAAATGAGTCAAAGGCTTTCAAAACAATTGCAGCAAACCTTGAATAGCTTCTGTTTAGCCTCCCCAATGATAACTCGGAGCATATGAAGCAACTTATAAATAATACCTTCAGTCACAGATAAAGGCAAATACAAAACCCAATTGCCAGGAAAAGTGGGATAATGGGAAGGGTCGGAGAAGATGACAGAATTTTGAAATAGGTTTTGAAAGTATATAGATAAGGGTCCAGCTGTTTATATTTACATATAGATATATAGAGATATATAGTCACCAGGAGATGTTAATATGGGTAACGTGGCAGGATCCCCATCCCTGGACCAGGTTTCATGGTAACTATATCAAAATCTAATCATAGAAGCATAAAGAAATACAGCAAGAAGATAGAGATGCACAAAACTGCACTGATTCGAATGACTCAGGCAGGGTGTATATATTATTAGGAGAAGTAGTTATATGATCTTCAGTTACAACTGTTTTACAACCTCCTAACTGTTTAGAACCGTACAGGTTCATTATATATATTCAACACCCCCCCTTAATGACAAACCTCGAAACAACACCAAGTTTATCTCTAAACTTGACAAACAACAAAGGACCAAGAGGTTTAGTCATTACATCAGCAGGCTGATCTGCAGATGGACAAAAATGCAGAGAGATTTCACCAGAATCAACCAACTGGCGAATATAATGATGATGAATCTCAATATGTTTAGTGCGGGCATGATAGATAGGATTCTTCACCATTTTTAGAACACCTTGATTATCACAAAAGAGTGAAAGAGGTGTTGCAGCAGCCTGGGGAAACTGAAAATCAGTCAGAATCCGACGAAGCCATATTGCTTCGCAACTGGCACTAACAACAGCCTTGTATTCTGCTTCCGTAGAAGAGATGGCAACAGTAGGCTGAAGTTTACTTTGCCAAGAAACAACTCCTGAACCAAAAGAGAAGATATATCCTGTGGTAGATCGTCGAGTATCTACAGATCCTCCCCAATCAGAGTCAGTATAGCCAATCAACCTGAAATCTGCAACTCTCTGATATAGAATGCCAAAGTCAAGAGTTCCTTTGACATATCGTAGAACTCGTTTTGCTGCTCCCCAGTGAATGAGTTTCGGTTTAGATAAAAACCGAGAGAGATAACTGACAACAAAACATAGATCCGGTCGTGTAGTTGTTAGATAGATCAAACTACCCACCAACTGTCTGTATAATGATTCATCGACCGGTGGTGAATCATCATGAGCTGAGAGTTTCAGCCCTACCTCCATAGGTGTAGAAGAAGAATTACAATCATACATTTGAAATTTTTGTAGCAGGTTAGTGGCATACTTAACTTGAGATATGAAAATCAAGTGATCAAGTTGCCAGAATTCTACACCAAGAAAATAGTGAAGGAGGCCTAAATCAGTCATGTCAAAAGCAACACATAAATCTGATTTTACCTTATGAATTGCAGCATCTCCACTGCCGGTGATGGCAAGGTCATCAACATACACAATAAGAATCACAATGTCATCATCATTGCTTTTGACATAGAGATTCGGATCAGAATGACTCCGTGTGAAGCCTGAATCTCTGAGATGTTTATCTATTTTTATGTACCAGGCTCGAGGAGCCTGCTTAAGTCCATACAAGGACTTAATCAATCTGCATACCAGATGCTCACTACCACGAGCCCGAAAACCCTCAGGCTGTGTCATATACACCTCTTCCTCCAAATCCCCATTCAGGAAAGCACTTTTGACATCCATCTGATATACTTTCCAACCAAACTGAGCTGCAAAAGAAAGAAGAAGTCGAAAAGTGACCATCTTTACAGTAGGAGCAAATGTTTCTTCATAATCTATCCCCTCCTGTTGCGAAAAACCTTTCGCAACGAGTCGAGCCTTGTACTTATCCAAAGTACCATCTGCTTTGCACTTGATTTTATACACCCATTTACAGCCAATGGTGTGTTCCCCTGGAGGTAATGGCACCAACTTCCAGGTATTATTTTTAATCAAGGCATCATACTCTAGTTGCATGGCAGTTTCCCATTCCGGTATGCCTCGTGCTTCAGAGTATTTTTGTGGCTCATGAATATGAAGAAGATCAGAAGCAAGAGCAAATTGAGCGTGCTCAGAATAATCAATTTGCTTACCAGTTCGTCGAGACCTTCCATCTAAGAGAGGAGACAATTCTTCCTTCCTCAAATCCTGAATAGTGGAGTAAAACCACTTAGGCCTCCGCTGAACTGAAGATGTGGTGGCTGGTTGTGGTGTTTCTGGAAGAGAAGCCAACGGAAGTTCCGGAGGAGAAACCAACACAAGTTGATTTCCTGGAGACTCAACAATCTCAGTGGGAGATTGGACAGACTGTCCTGGAGTCTGTGGAGGAGTATGAGAAGAACCAGATTCATGATCAGGCAAGGAAAGAGTACCAAACTCTGTTATGACCCCTTGCTGATCGCTGCCCCTTGGCTGGTCCCCTTGCTGATTACAACCAAAGAAAGACTTTGTTTCTTTTACATCAACATCTCGACTAATAATGATCTTATTAGTGGAAGTATCAATCAACCTATAGGCTTTAGATTGATCACTATAACCAGCAAAAAAATATCTAGAACATTTGGAATCTAATTTACTCCTCTTATTTTCAGGAACCAAAGTATAAGCAGCTGAACCAAAAACACGAAATGTTGATACCTCTGGTTTGATGGTGGACCAAGCTTCCTCCGGTGTGATGTCCTGCAAAGCTTTGCAAGGACTCCGATTGAGTATATAAACAACTGTGTTAACAGCTTCTCCCCAATATTTATAGGGCACTCCTCGACTGTGCATCATGCATCTAGCCATCTCCATGATGGTTTTGTTCCTCCGTTCTACCACCCCATTTTGCTGCGGGGTATAAGGGGCTGTCAACTGGCGTTGAATCCCTTCTTTACTGCAGAAATCTGCAAATTGTTTAGAGGTAAACTCACCCCCATTATCGGATCTCAAAGTCTTGATCCGCCGGCTGGTTTGATTCTCCACCAAGGCCTTGAACTTGACAAAAGAAGCAAAGCAATCAGACTTCTTCAAAAAATAGACCCACATCTTCCGAGAATAATCATCCACCAGCAAGAGAAAATAACGTGCACCAAGGACTGTGGGAGTCTTCCACGATGGCTCACATAGATCTGCATGTACAAGATCCAAGAGCCCCTTTGCACGCCAAGCACCTTCAGAGGGAAAAGGCTTCCGCTTTTGTTTTCCTGCAAAACAACCAACACACATGTCCTGTTTCTCCTGAATAGGAGGCAAACCAACAACCATGTTGGCTCTATGAAGGCGGGCTAAATACTGAAGGTTGAGATGGCCATATCTTTCGTGCCATAAAACACTGGTATTGCCTTCCACAACTAAGGCATGCAAGTTGACCGTGGCAGGATCAACAAGTCTATATAGACCACCATGCCCAATCCCAGGGCAACAACCTTATTTTGCTTGATGTCAGACACAATACATTGTTTACCAGAAAATTTTACAGAGATATTGGGATTATCAGTTAGTTGACTGATAGATAACAAGTTCTTATTCATGTTAGGCACATATCTAACATTTTTTACAAGCAATCTGGTATTATTATTTAGCATAATACGAACATCCCCAATACCTTCTACAACATGTGATCTTCCATCTCCTAAAGTAACTGAATCAGAAGAACAAGAATTAAAATTGACATACCAGTCTTTTTGACATGTGAAATGCCGTGATGCTCCAGAATCAAAGAACCAACATCGAGTAGGGCTGCCATTACCCGTGCAAGATGCCATGAGAGCATATTCTTCTTCTGACTCGTGTTCAACTGTAGCCACATGTGCCTGCCCCTTCTGCTTCTTCAGGGCATTGAGTCTTTTCCGACAGTCTTTCTTCACATGACCAAGTTTGTGACAATAGTAACATTTCACTTGATATTTAGGAGAGGAAGAGGATGTCTCAGCCTGTCGTTTACACTTTCCTTTAGACTGAGCAGCAAAAGCGCTCTCAGATTGTCCAGAAGTGGACTCTTGAACCTGTGTCTGTCTTCGTTCCTTTTGCAATAGGTAGGAACTCACCTTGTCAAATGTAAGAGTTTGACTCTCCGCCATTAAATGAAGTGCCTCCACAAATGACTCATACGAAGAAGGCAAGCTATTTAGAACCAAAGCCACCATATCATCATCGTCCACCTTTTTATTTATGGAAGACAACTGGTCTCAGAGATCTTTCATCCGAAGTAGGTGCTCAGATAGCGATCCACCTTCTTGTAATTTTACGGAAAAGAGCATATTTTTCAGGTATAAAACCCGACTCTTTTCTGACGTCTGATATTTACCCTTCAGACTGGCCCACAACGTGCTTGCCACAGTGGCATTCCGCACTTCCGGTATCATATCATCCGATACCGACAACTTGAGAAGCAATAACGCTTCCTTATGACGTTTGTCATAATCCTCGAAGTTTGTCGCTGGTCGACTTTCATCACCCTTGATTATTTTATCACAATCACGAAACTCCGCAACCGTTAAAATCTTATGACTCCAAACATTGAAATTAGTGCCCGTTAATTTTTGTGAGTCAGGCAGAATAAGATTTGAAATATTCGCCATTTTATTATGAAAATAATAAAAATGGAAATAAAGTATTTTGCCCACCAAATAAAACAAAACCACTTTATGCAAATACGTGGCATGAAGTAATCAAACAACAAATACGTGGAGGAAGAAATTATACAAACAGTTCAAATATTTGTTCCCAGACTTTATTCTGCCCACACGACTTCACCTTTTCCTTTCCTTTGCCCACACGAGTCAGGCTTTAGTATTTGCGACTGCCCTCCATGATTATTTGCGATTGGGTAAAGCTTCTGGTCGGTCACGTTCAACAGCAAACTGGGCACGTTTTTGAACTAGGCACATTCAACAACAAACTGGGCACTGTTTTTTAACAACGAACTAACATTTTCCTGTTCACAGCGGATGTCTCTGCCTCCACGTGAAGTCTGCCATGATTTGCCACGACTTTTCTCGTATTTTTGCAAACGACTGAGTCTCCTGAGCAGTCACGTGTTTCTCCTTTTCGCTGGACGTTTTCAGACACTCAAAAAACGAGTTTATCTTCTGCCTGCGTCAACCATACTTCGACCCCTCCTTTCATTGATGCCTATGGCTCTGATACCACTGTTAGATCTAGAAGCATAAAGAAATACAGCAAGAAGATAGAGATGCACAAAACTGCACTGATTCGAATGACTCAGGCAGGGTGTATATATTATTAGGAGAAGTAGTTACATGATCTTCAGTTACAACTGTTTTACAACCTCCTAACTGTTTAGAACCGTACGCCAAACTGGAGAGCAGCAATGCTGAATAAGGCGTCAATATGATAAATTGAAATCAACAAACACAGAAAAAATTGTAGGGCTAATTTGCCCCAGATGAAGGGTGATACCAGGGAACACAAGATACAGGAATGGTACCCAACCACATTAAACATGAGAACCATAATAGAAGAAAGGAATATTCAGCAGGAACTTAGCTTCGGTGAAAGAAATTAATCAATAAGTTCTAGATCTTCCAAAATATAAAGCCCATTCATGGAGATAAGTAAAAATTTGCCCAATGATATTCTGATTCAAAAATCAGGGCAAAAAAGATACTGTTCATAAGTTGAACTAAAAAATTCATGTCACCAAAAAGACAATTCTTTAAGGGAAACAATAAACATCCAATGTTTCCAACATTTATTCTTAACCTTTCTTTTAAGGTTACTAGATAATAGAGCCAAACTAACATAGAGTGCTATATCATTATATTATGATTTGAGCCTAACTTTAAACCTGCTATCACTGTTGTAAACCCTACAGCAGAAACCTTAGATCTGGGGGAAAAAAACTGAAACTAAATTATAAAGAAGAGAATTTTGAATTCTGAATGTTCGTTGGAAAAAGCATTTTCTTTTTCAGTTTTATAAGATGGAAAAGCATATGGTTTGTTTCAGAAGATCTTAGAATTTGGACATCACGAAAAACAGTATACAGATTCTTGCAACTGAAACGCGACAAGTGACATACATACAGAATTGATATCGGATAGTAGATTCAAGCAATACAGAGGTTGTAAGAAGCATTCTCTTGTGCCACACTAGGTATGTCTCACAAGCTCAAGACAAATCAAAGCTTCGCACGTGACTCATACAGGTTAGTGGTGTCGCCTTGGGAACCTCATCACTTATACCCATGTGTAAGGGCACTATACTACTGTTACCGTTGCCTTGACCCAACAATTTGCATGGATGAAAGCTAGGCCTAGGTGAATCATGAGAGGTTTGGATGAAATACTTGCATGACTATTTAGGTTGATCCTTCAAGGAGATCCATTGAGCCTTGTTGCGCCACCTTTATGAGTGTAAACCATTCGACCTCGTGCCAGAAAAAGGAACGATTAACAACTAACTTCTGCTTTGGATGACCCATTTAGCCTAATAGAGGTAGGTTCAGAAGGCACTAGCTTGGGTGGTTTGAACTGCAGATCAATAGACACTTTTTAGAGGATGTTAACGACGACCTATATCACCCCCACGGGTACATTTGTTGGGCAGAATTCTCCTTGGTTGGGAAAATTCACTAATTCATGGAGATTCTGATGGTAGTGCGTTATCCTTATTAAGACATGTGGATAATCTGGATGTGGTAATTCCACGGGCTTAGGAATAGTAATCTGACAGAGGCAAATCCTTGTGATTAGTATTGTGTAGCTCTAAGAATACCTATGTTCCTGTATTTCTTCTGCTAGTGCTTCAGCCTAGTAGGGATGGTTTCCTGACACATATTAGGAGTGATAATGGTAGCAATTTGAGCTTCATCTTCTAAGGGTAATGGCAAATTCCTAAGATGGATTTGGGACCCGGTTTTGTCCTACACACTTCAACACCAAATAGTGAACAAAACTAGTGGAAACATTGCATGAATGAAAGCAGTTTCTAGGCTGGAAGGCAGAGTATAAGAAACTGGTATTGACCCCTTTGTGGAGAATTAATTAATTCTAAGATACCCAAATAGGCTAAATTTTATTATCCTTCTGTAGGCTAAGGGGAAATTAAGATTGAGCTAAATTAATTTGAGGGGAAAACAATAAGAAAATAATTTAAGTGGTCCAAGGATATTTTTATATTTTAATTGGAAAAAGGACAATTAAATTATATTTTAATCCAAAAAACATATAATAGAATAAAATAATAAAATAGAAGGTTGACTTCTATTATGGGGCACCAAAGTTAGAATTAATAAATAAATAAATAAAGGGGGCGCCAAAGTCTAGCAGAAGGTTGTATGGAGTCCAAAGTCCTAAATTTAGGATGGGAGGTGTATAAAGTGTTTTTAAATTTGTTTAATCCTATTTTTAGGATAGGGCTGCCAACATGGAGGAGGAACTATATTATTTTAATATTGTTTATGGAGCATGCATGTATTTCCAGAAGGAGGCGCCATTTGGAAGAGAGGGATAAGAAGTTATAAAAGTAGATTTTTGGGGTTTATTATTGACACATCCTGGAAATTTATCAAAAACTTCATTGTCTACAAGTAGCTTCAACTTCGTAATCAACAATAGAGGATGAAAAACCCTCATTTAAGCATATAGATCTAAGAACCGAATCCCTCACTTATTAAGCTTGGCAATTCCATCCACAGAGGTATGACATATGATCTTCATATGTACATGTGTTCTTTTCAGAGATTAATTGACACCAAGAAACCAAGTACAGTTAGGGCTTCAATAATTACCCTAGGCAAGGGGATTTATAAAAGGAAATCAATTACATGCTCACTGGTCCAAGCCTATTTTGCAACTCATGTGCAATTGCTAGTTAAATCGAAGGACACCACCGAATTGTGCTTTTAGGAGTGAGCGGCCTTTGTTTTAAAAGTGGAATAAAATAAAGAACTTATATTTTTGGGTGCGCTCTTAGATAGAATAATAGGATTAAATAAAACATTTCTATTATAGGGTTTCTGACTGATGGTGATAGAATTGGCTTTGTGGATTAGCATCAAGATCCTGACTTTTAGGATGGAGAGAGGAGAAAACAATCTTATATTGTTATTCCTATTTTTAAAGGAGCTTTGAGGGGCTATCAACTTCGGAGAAGGGCCTTTGTAAGTTTATAAAGACAGATTTGGAGTTTATTGTTCAAACATCTAGAAAATTCATCAACTACTTCATTGTCTGCAAGTAGCTTCCACTTCTGCATCAACAGATATAGGACGAAAACCCTCCTTTACACATAGGTTTGAGGATAGGAACCCCTCACTTTTCAGCTTGGCAATTCCATTTTAGGGGTTGTAGTGACAATTCAGGGTGCAAGTGTTCTCGCCAGTTCAACTCCAAACAATTGTATTAAGATACTAGTATTTTTATTGTAGTTGGTTCATATTCAATAAATAAAAGACTGATTTTTACACATTATGGTTCATTGTTTTTATATTAAAAAATCATATTATCGTTGTTATAAAAGTTAGATTTTTGATATTGCTGCCCCAGGGTTAACAAAATATCCATATCTGTTAGAAATTATTAACAAGCATATTACAACGTCCCTTCTGGAAATACATGCATGCCCCATGAACAAATAAAATATTACTTTATTCTCTTCGTGTTGGCGCCCCATCCTAATATTAGGAATATGCAATATTTAAAAGCTACTTTATTCACCTCCTATCCTAAAATTAGGATTTATGGTATTCTCGTGCAGCCCTCTTTATCCTTGACGCCCCCATTATAGACTGCTTTATTTAATTCTAATCTCAAGTTTGGCACCTAATAACAGAAGTACAGCCTATCTTATTATTATTTTATACTATTAATGTTTTTTGGATTAAAATATAATTTGAGTGTCCTTTTCCAATTGAAATATAAAAATATCCTTGGACCAGTTAAATTAATTTATGTTCCTCTTTTAATTTCCCCTTAGCCTATGGAAAATAATAAAAATAGGCTTCAGGTATCCAGAATTAATTAATTTTGCAAAGGAGACATTACAGTCCGCCCTTACCGGAATTGCTTGCCCTCAAGCAATTGCAAGTCTCTTATGCAAATACCCAGATCCCAAACTCTCATGTTTGCACAATTTAAAACTTGTATGAACGGATCTATGTACCCTTTGGCACTCAACGTGTTCTTCACTCTATAACCATTTCCATTGGGTTGTCCATGATGACCACACATATGTAATGACTTAGTAGGAAGCAACAAATCCACAACACTTTCATACCTTTGGCTATCCTCAATTTGTTCACCTTCCTTTGTTGAATAAAGCATGGTTGAGATATCTTCAACATCCCCAACCTTGTGACTCGGAACTTTTGGGTTAAGATCAGGAGTCTTCTTCACCTTGAACTCTTCACATTCAACAAGTGAATCTTGTTGACACATGCAAACATTAGAAGTCAATAAAACATCTGCATGATTTTTGATGAAGTCGTGAACACAGTGAATTTGTTTCCCATAGGTTGTTGTCTTGAAAATTCCAGCAAATTGAAAATCAGCATTAGCAACCGGTAAAGCCCTTTTTTCATTTTCTTGCCCCTCAACATGGTCTTCTTGGAACTCCACCCCAAAACCTTCCTGCAAATCTGATTTTTCTTTCTTTGATTCATGCCCCACGATTTCGTCCTCTCCCCTCATCACTAAGGGGGAACTCTTATTAGATCCATCAAAAGTTGGGAGTGACAACTTCCCTAAAGCTTGCTATAGGTCTCTCTAGTTAGTTTGTGGCCTAGGTTCAACTCTTGGTTCACCCCTACTTTCCTTCAAATTAATAAATATGGTGAGGGATATGGCATCTCTAATCTTACTAGGAAGTACTATGTGCTACTCATAGCTAGTAGCAATATCATCTACTATGGTAGGTTGAATTTCTGCCTCCCAAATTGCTTCCTTTCTACGTAGCAAGTTTGGCTAGAAGGGCCTAACAGTAGAACCAATGACCATCCTCTGAGCGAGTTGGATATTGTTCACCCTTAAAGAACTTCCCTCATTGTTTGGAATCCATTGCACATTCATGCCCTGCATAGCTTGGATCGACTGACCCATCATATCAGCTAACATGTCTTATCCCTAAACAAGCATGTCAAAACATGCATCTTTCGAGTTTTCAATGACTTCTGGTTGTTTTGTAGCTTTCTTCTTCTCCCTTTGTTGGTACCTGACTTCTTTGTCACTAACTTGCATGAAGTTTAAAGCTGCAATTATTTTCTTTTCCTCTATTTTTTTTTTAAATTTCCCATCCACAAGTTAGGAGTAAATTCACTATGATACTACTATAATATCCTTGAAAAAAATACTTCTAGCAAATTTGAATATTTCTCTTAAATCCTAGAGCAACACTATTGATAAAATTAATGTTTATAACAACAGCGATAATCTGATTTTTATGAATAAAAACAGCGAACCATAATGCGTAGAAATCCGCTTTTTATTTTATTATTTCCAACCAACTACAATAAAAAATACCAATGTTTGAATATAATTGTTTGGAGCTGAACTGGCGAAGCACTTGCACCCTGAATGACCACTACAACCCCTAAATGGAGTTGCCTAGCTAAGAAGTGAGGGATTCCGTCCTCAAATCCGTATGCAAATGAGGGGTTTCGTCCTCTATTGCTGTTGAAGAAGCAGAAGCTACTTGCAAACAAAGAAAATAACTCGTAAATTTCAAAGATATTTTTACAATGAACCCCAATCTACCTTTATAACCTCCAAACACTCTCTAAAGTGGGCACCCCCTTTTAGACTTACACGCATGATCTTTGAACAAGTAAAAATAATAAATCCCCCCTCCATGTTGGCGCCCCATACTAAGAATAGGATTAAACACATTTAAAAATACTTTATCCACCTATCCTAAAATTAAGATTTTGGTATTCATGCAGCCCTCTTTATTTATTTATTTATTAATTCTAACTCGAGTGCTCATTATAGAAGTCAACCTTCTATTATTATTTTATTCTATTAATGTTTTTTTGGATTAAAATATAATTTGGGGGTCCTTTCTCCCAATTAAAATATAAAAATATCCTTGGACCATCTTATATTAATTTATTTTCCTCTTTTAATTTCTCCTAAGTGTACAGAAAATAATAAAAATAGACTTTCGGTATATAGAATTAATTAATTCTGAAAAGGGGACATTACATAACACTTTACATTATTTGTCCCACTCTTGCTAATGCTTGATAAGGCCCATAATATATAGGCCAAAAGCTTCTTTAAATCTTTCCTTTCAATATTTTTGTATGCTTCATATAACTATATTGTAACTCAGCTAGACGGGAAAAGCAATGTGCAAACCATATTGTTTATCTCCATCTTGTGTTAAGGTTTCAGACAGTCAAGCTTACTAAATTTGGTTGTTGCTCTCTCATATTCTTTTGCAAAAAGAAAATGTTCCGAAGTTTGGCAATCTTTTTGGATAGTAAATTGCTGGCCCAATAGATACTGCTGATATTTTTCTAGAGCATCCATAAGTGCCACCATTTGTTAAAGGTAGATGAATAACAACCTTTACCAGTTTAACTTCATGCTATCTGTTGAGTTTGAATAAGAACAGGCACTGTGCCTCTACCTGCTGCATCACATTCCACTACAACGGAAATGAAAAATGTATAATTGTTAGCGTAGGGCTAGAAGCTGACAGCTCCTTTCGTGTGATGAAATGCAACCTCTGTTGCCTCAGAACATTTAAACTTTTTTGTAATGCCTGTAAGAGGTATCATGAATCCTCAAAACCCCTTTAAAAGTTTGAGGAAGTTTTGCAATCCATGAAAACCTTTCAATTATGCCATATCGTGAATTCTCTGCCTATTTCAGTGTCACAATATACTTCCAAATTTGCTTTCATTCTTTATGCTTTTCCCTCCATTAGAAAAATAATTAATGTACGAGACATCTCACCATCCTTCCTTTCATGATTAAATAAGACAATGCTATCTCCGGGTAATTAAATGTTATCAAGCTGCTTTGTCCCAATCCATTTGTTTATAAAGCAATTCACCATCAACATCCATCTCCATTTCATTGTGCTTTTAAAAATAAACTATGCAATTTTTGGATCGCACGCAGATAATTAACATAGGAATCATATAAATGAAAAAGATATTTCAATAGTCTATGCAAGCAGCGTCAGCCAAGCATGGAAGAAGGAAGAAAGTAGAGGGAAAAAACCTGTTCTACCATCTTGTGCTTGAGCACTTTGTCCTTGTCAAGAACCTTGATGGCCACGCTGTCACCCGTCTCGGAATTACGGGCAAATTTGACCTTGGCAAAAGTGCCCTCCCCAAGGGTTCTACCCACCTCATATTTGCCCACCCGGGCCTTCAAATTCTGTATGCTCATACTTACTTGACCAGATCCGACTCTTAACAAATCATACTAACTTAGCTACTCAATTCTCTGCTCACTAGATACCGACCTTCCCCAGAAAATTCTCTATTAAATCCAAACAGAAACCAGTGAATGACATGACAACAGTCCAACCGAGTGGCCCATCAATGACACAGAGGGCTAAATAAAAATAGCTACTTACTTACTCAGATGCGACCCAATTCAATTCCAAGTGGTTGGAATGGCGTCATTCCCTCCCTGGTGGATGGGATTGCCTCGAGATTTCCATCAGCTTGTATAGAGAGAGAGAGAAAACGATCCTAGTGTTTTCTAGTTTCGACCTTGTATTATTTCTCTTTGTTGCCAGTGTTTCGTCTACTTGAATCTCTGAATCCCGTAAGACGCGCAAGAGGGAAAGCGGACCTTTTTTTAGCCCGGGTGAGGCGTGTGTGTGGTCATATACTTTCCAGTAAGACGCGGTGAAGGACAGAAGATTACTACAGACGACATGGACACTGAGGAATGGGTTGCGTCGACTTCTGGACGACAAGCCGATGATGGTGATGATGCTTTCATAAATCTGTCGGATCTGATTCCGGTAAATGAAGAAACGGACATCACAGAAGAGGAGAATCCGCTTCCAGGTTGGAAACTCCCTAAACTCCCTTACAATGAAGTTTATCAGAAATCAAATCTTTTCATTTGATTGCCAGTACTGCTATAAGGTCTAGAGAGTCCTGTATACAAGTTAAAACGTCTGCTAAATCAGAATACGATATTCAATTAATATCTCCAAAAGATTTAGCGTATCTAAAAAATAATTCTACATATAAGTTTGTTCATATAGGTTGTGTGCAGATCGGGATAACCCCGTTGTTTAGACAAGGCCTGAATGCTTCAGTTTTATGTTGTTTGCTTGACACCCGCCATGAGAGCTTTAAAGACTGTCTGTTAGCTGCTCTACAGACAAGTCTTAGCAATGGACCGATACATTTTAATGTCTTTCCAAATTATCCTGTGTCCATACAAACCGACAATTTGTTGGATCAAGTGCTTAAGCTCCACTTACAGACTACGGGTCTTAACATGAAGCCAGGGTCTTCTCCCCTTGCTATTTTTTATAGGATAATCTTTAGATTAACCAATACTGCACATCCTGCCATTAAACATGGTCCCTCACAAGGGAGCAGTGTTGTAATGCATGCAAGTTTGACAGCCCAGAAGATTGAACCAGAGGTTGTCAGTTGAGATAAAATCCGAGTACCTAGAGAATGGACAATTTCTACAAAGTGTGTCTCTGCAGGCACTTCTTCCGTCCAGTCTGCCTCCAAGGTCATAGAGGATAAAGGCAAGGCTACTATTTCATTTAGGAAATCTGGTTCTTATAAGCCCAGACTATCTACATCTTCTTCCTCTCAGTCTTTCATATCAGAAAGAGGAAAAAGTCCTGAACATGAAGTCCCTCCATGTAGCCATCCATCCCTTGTACACGATCCCAACACTGATTGTTTATGGTGTGAACACTGCCAGGTCTTAGTCCAGCAGAAATATATTCCCAAGAATGGTCCACATATAAGTATGAATAGTTGTTCCCCGTGTTCCTATTATCAGACTTTAGCACAAGCCAGATCTGTGCTTAACAGAGCCAAAGTGTCAATGGATTCAAAAGAAGCAACGTCTTCTCAAGCTGACAACACAGACTTTCCAGTCGCCAAAGACTTTGAAGTCTACACAGAGGATCGGCAACAACGCCGACAATATTGGTATCAACGTCAGCTGGATTCAAAGATTGAACAGTCTGAGTCTGCAAGAATGCTCAACTGGAACAACAGAGCTACCAAAGCCATTCATGATCAAGTTCTCTCCCAGAACGAAAAACTCAAGCGTATGCAAGATACGTTAAAAGCTATTGAGCTTCGACAACAGGGAGACCTCCATTCTGCTGTTGCTTTATTAAATAAAAAGGTAGATAGTTTATCTACTAATGTTAATTCTTTGTCCTCTAATTTAGAGCAAGTTCCTGATAAAGTCAGTAACAGCCTCCAGTTGCATATACAAGATTCTATACATGTTGTTTCTGAAGGAACTGAAAAGAAGGTTATTGACAGTATTCAGACTGTCAATAATAAAGTAAATGAGTTATGTTTTTCTGTTTCTGAGCTTGAACAGAATTTCCCTGCTCTAACTACTGCTGTAAATAAAATAGAAAGCTCTCAGTCTGACAAAAGCAGTATATCTTCGAGTTCCCAAGGACCCAGTCCTGATTGGTCCAAAGCAATTACTTGGGCTCAGGTTGCTGCGATGAAATCACCATTCAATCAACAGAAAGACTGCGATAAGAAAATTGACATGGCAAGATTAACTGAAGAAGTTGCTGAAAGCTTCATGGATACGGAGAAAGTTCTACACCTCCTCTACAAGGTACTATAAGAACTCTGAATTTTCAGCCGAATTTTTATAAGATTGAATGTAAATCTGCTGATGAAATCAGAGAAATGATCCATGGCATGATCGGTTGGGCCAACACTCAAGTACTACAATTTGGCAAACATGATAAGGATATTGCCGGCATTATTGCTAATGGCTTTGTTGGCATTCTCAAAGAATGGTGGGACGCCATTCCTGCCCGCATGAAAGACCAGATCATCAATGGCCAAGGCGAGGAAGGAGCTGAACGCGTTGGTGGTGGAACGGCTAGTTTAACAGCCGCAATAATCGCAGAATTCATTGGAACAGTTGAAGATGAAAAAAGACTGAGTACTCTTGAGTTCCTGCGAGCTCAACTCTGCGATATGTCTAAAGTTCAAGAGTATCAATGCTATATGCAGAAGCTACTTTACAATTCAGGTACTCCTTTTAATTCCACCATGAAACTCAGATATGTTGAGTCTTTCCCATCCTATTTTTCTAATGAATACAAGAAAGCCATGCATGGTTACACTGATGCTGATTTAACTTTTGGAAAAATTAATCAGATTATAACTGAAACTAATCAGCGTCTATGTCTTGAAAAAAAAGCCCGAAAAGAGGCTATTAGAGCTGAGAAACTTTTAGGAATTAAGTTTTGTTCAGCCCAAATAGACAATCAGTTTGGCTGTCCTACTTCTAGTTTCTCTCAGCATAAAAAGTATAAGAAGCATTATAAACGCTTCAAGAAATCTAGGAACCCTACCAAATGCACAGATTGTGCTTCAAAGCCTTTCAAGCCCCGAAGAAGATTTTTCCGAAAGAAAAAGTATTTCCCTAAATCTAAAAAGATGGAGTGTTTTATATGTAAGGGAAACCATTATAGTCGGGATTGTCCTAAGAAAGGTCAAAAGGCCTCTGTCAAGGCTAAAGTTAATTTTGTACAGGAGCATCTTCTTGATGAAGATACCTATGTGTTCATTTCTAACACAGAAAGCTATGAGTCAGATATTGAGTTCTCTGAACTCACTATTGTTGCTAATCAGTTAACAGAGTCTTCCACAGAACATGAATATTCTGACTCTGATCAAGGATATGATTCATTGCCAAGTTTTCATTGCAATATGATCAGAAGTTCTTATGAACACCCTTTCATTGCTCCTAGTTCTATTGTGCTCAAACAGAAGCTAGACACACTCAAGCAAGATCTAGCTGTGTCCCCCACACATGGTCAATCGCTACTATTCTCTGCAATCTCAAGTTTATGAGTTGAAGAATCAGTTGGATGCAAAAATCCAACAAGAAAAACATGAAGATCTTCAACTTGCTTCTCGCACGACACCCTCTCCTGAGACTTCTTTTGCTCCTTATCAGTTTTCTCTTCCCCTGGTAGAGGTCGTGGACGAAGCCATCCTTCTTCTAGTTTTGGTCGTGGTCGTGGATCTGGACCCCGACATTTTCCTTTCTTATTCCCTGAAGAAGAAGAACACAGAGAAGAAAGCATGAGTATGACCAGAGCTGCTGATTCACAGCAACCACAACAAACTGTCTCCAATCCAGTCCCTGCTCCAGGAACACCTGAAAGAAAATTTTGGAGACAAGCACGTTTATCTCTTCTTGAACGAGCTATTCAGAAAGCCACTGAAGAATTTCAGTCTCTGCTCCAAGAAGAAGAATCAGCTACCAATGCTGATAATACTGAAGAAAGTGTTGATAGGCTGATCATGGAGAAAGCCTATGAACAATATGAAGCAGAACATCAGGCAGAAGTAAGTACAGTCAGAACTTCTTGTAATCCATTTTGCAAAGTTCAGATATGCATTCCAAATATGAAACCATATTCTCTAGATGCAATGATAGATACTGGTGCAGAAATCAGTTTATTAAAAGAAAAAGCTATTCCTAGAGATTGTTGGGTTTCTGATTTCTTGCAAGTAAGTTTTGATTCCAAAAGAGTAATTTCTAAGTGTTCTGCCCATATTCCAGTACAATTAGGGCAAGTACAGACTGTGTTTAAAGTTCATCAGTTTGACCTCCTACACTATGATATGTTACTTGGGTCAGATAATTTGAACAATCACATGCCCTATACTATTTGTGAAAATGAGATCCGATTTCCACAAGGATCTATTCCTAGACTCCAGTCATACCAGTCTATTGTGCCCTCAGCACCTAAGCCACATAAAGCTTCTAATCTTGACTGGTTACACAAATCTATCTCTATGAATGCCTCTATTATTGATGCCCTCATCAATAAGATAAAGACTGATTGTTCTTCTGACAATCCCCATGCTTTTGTTCATAGAAAGAAACATTATTGTCAGCTAGAATTTCAGACCACCACTCCTCCGAAATTCAAAGCACACCATATAGGCATGTCTCCTTCTGAAAGAATTGAATGCCAAACAGAAATTGAAAATTTGCTTAAAGGAGGATTTATTCAAGCATCCAAGTCCCCTTGGACATGTCCTGCTTTTTATGTCAATAAAAGGAGTGAACAAGTTAGAGGTAAAAAGAGATTAGTTGTAAACTATAAACCTCTCAATAAGTATATCCTGCCTGTACAACACCCAATTCCAAGCCGAGATGATTTGTTGACTCGGATTAATGGCAGCAAGGTTTATAGTAAGTTTGATTTGAAATCAGGTTTCTGGCAGATCTTCTTAAATTCAGAAGATACCTATAAGACTGCATTTAGTATTCCTGGTGGCCAGTATGAATGGACAGTTTTACCATTTGGCTTAAAGACTGCACCATCCATTTTTCAGAAGAAAATGGATCAAATTTTTGGTCACTTGTCCAAATTCTTAATTGTTTATATAGATGATATTCTGATATTTTCTCATAATACTAAAGATCATTTGGAGCATTTTGAGCAGTTTTACCAAATGATGTATGATAATGGACTCTGTCTCAGTCCTACCAAAATGGAAACATTCCAAGACACAGTTCAGTTTTTGGGCATTACCATTAAAGACGGAGCCATACTTTTGCAAGAGCACATTGTCTCAAAAATCAGCTTGTTCCCTGATGAAATAACAGTTAAGACACAATTGCAAAGATTTTTGGGATGTGTTAATTATATTGCATGTTTCTATAAAAATGTTGCTGCAGACAGGTTGCTGCTAAATAAAAGGCTTCGCACTAATGCTCCAGCATGGGATTCTCAAATGACTAAAGCAGTCCAGCGAATTAAACAAAGTTGCCAGACTCTCCCTTCTCTGTCTCTACCTGGAACAGGATTTAAAATTATTGAGACAGATGCATCTGAAGAATTTTGGGGAGCAATCCTCAAAGAAAGAAAAGAGAATGATACAGAACAAATATGCAGGTATGCTTCTGGATCCTTCAAAGGTCCCGAACTTAAGTATCATTCTAGTCACAAAGAAATACTTGCTGCTAAAAGAGCTATCCAAGATTTTCTGTTCTTTATTCAGCATGAGAAGTTTTTATTAAGAACAGACTTGCAGCATTTCAAAGGAAGACTGTATAAAGGAGATCCTACAAATAAAACAACTTATGGTCGTCTGCAAAGATGGGCTCAATGGTTTGATGGCTATGATTTTGATGTTGAACATATTTTAGGAAAAAAGAATGCTCTTGCAGACTTTGCTAGCAGAGAGCTAGTTCAACATAAAACCATAAGTGTTACGCAGATTGTTCATGAATTCCTCCATCCTGTCTGGAACACTTCTACATGTTCCAACTTTTTAAAATCAAAGGAACGATGTGATAATGTTATGTCTTGGGAGGCACAACATCTGCTATTATCCAGAGAAATAATCTTTGTATCTCCTTACCAAATGACAGAGGTGGCTTGTAGGTTCGTTGATCCAGAGATCCCAACCTCTGACTTCCATACAGTCCAGGATCCTATTGTTTTTTGTACTCTGCGCTGGCAATGGCGCCATTCCCGATTCACAGAGCCTCTTGATGACAGACCTATTGAAGGAATTCGTCTTTGACAATTAATTCCAAGGCCTAATACTATGTGGCGATTTGAATTCTCAAGGCTCTGGCCAGAAGGTGACCCCTTACAAAATGATGCATGGAACCGCCCAAGCAGACCAGGAGATCAGCAATATATTGCAAATCATTTCAAATACTTCTTATTGAAGTTCATGCCTACCAAGCTGTCTGACAGTCCATTACTCAATCCCAGTCCAGATACTGTCAGAAATATCATTATCAACTGTAAGATTCCCTGGTATGTTAAAATGAAATATTATGTTCGTACTAACACCATGCAGGGTCATCATGCAAATCCAAATGGAGAACTCTGGAGGAAGTTCTATATCCACCATACGATGAATGTACCTCCTCCTGCACCAGGATATTCTCTCCGGATACCAGATCAGTATCTATTCCCTACTCGACAATATCTTCGTAGAGATACTGATGGTTCCCGTGTTGTCTCACGTCTGTGGTATGAGCGTAATACACGACAACTTTTTCCTGTAACACAACAAGAAGATTCTTCCTCATCCTCAGATGATGATGTTGGACCCAGCGTCCTCTATAGCCCGTAATGCTAGATGACAGGCATGTTGTCATCACTTTAATAAAGAAGTGATTTGATATCACTTTTGTAAAGTGTGGACCTCCCCACGTTCTAAAGGTGTTATGACGAGTGGCATGTACTCATCCTTTTGCGTTAGTGGGAATCTTTTGGGTAACCTGTGTTACCGGTTCCCGGTCTTTAGGTTTCTAGGTATCCGGTGTCATCCTTCTCTCCATTCCTATATAAGGATGGGTTGAGCTTCTTTGTAGGCATCAGGTTTTTGATGTAAGTAATCAGTGTGGTTTTAAATCGGGTCTGAATCAAGTTTTTAAGAAAGTCTTTAGTGTGCTTCTTAGAGTCTGCAAATTTTTAAGTTTTGAGTCTGAGCAATCTTGTGAGAAACAAGAAAAATTGTAATGGAGCCTTGCTCTTACTGTTTGCAACTCTCACCACCTTTCAAAAGCATTTTTTTTGCTCTAGTTTAAAGACAATTTAAACAAAGATCCATCTCTTTCATTTATGGGTCACACATACCCTCTTATATGGTTGTGAGGTTTGGAGACCATCTCTTTGAATCTTGGACTAAAAACAAATAAAGCATGTGATGGTCACAAAATGTCAAGAGATCAGTTCCTCATGTCATCATCCTTACAAAATCTACCACAACGTCATGTATTGCTTCAGTGATCTTTTATGTGGTGACTAGGTAAATCTTGTAGTGGTCGCCTTAGGTATTTATACCTTGCTTTCATATCATCTATGGAGCACATAAAGCATCAGGTTGATTCATGTTGGTATGTTAGAGTCAGCTCATTGCTTCGCCTCATTGATCTTGATATTAAAAGGCCACCCCCACATACCTTTCCCATGTATATTTTTCATATCTCAAAGAGAGAGATAAACAATGAAATTCGTACTGATATTTACATAGCATATCTCAAGTCCAAATGGACTCATCCTAAAGATCCAATCACCTCAAAACTTTAACACTATTCAATTTTATATCTCCATTTTAGTGATGGGTTCATCCAACCTCTAGGGCATACAAAATTATAGTTGTCAAGTAGTGACGGGAATTACCTTAGATTGAATAATATTATAATAAGAATGGAAAAAAGGAATAGTATGAGGACTTGGTATGCCTCGTTCATCATCGGTAGACTTGGATTCATTGGAATTGTTGGAAATGACAACATTGGCACAAACCTTGTTGCAAAGAAAAATTGTTGTAAAGTACAATTTATGTTTGAGATGAAAACCCTAATGATGTGTAAAGTTTGCATTAAAAGGGCCATTTTGAAAAAATGATTAGGCAAGTTCAATCAATATTGGGTTCACAAAATGATTACACCCTAAAATTCAATAAGTTGTCAACGTGTGTCTTAAGATTCACCTAATACCCTAATTAGGATTGTAATCTATAAACTATGTATATTCATGTTATTAAATTAATATTTAACAAGTAGATCTAAACATACAGTAAATAGCAAGCATGTTTGAGTAATTAAGGAACATGTTAAATAAATCAAATTAACGAAAGGATGATGCACTGATTTTAATTTAAATTGAATTAAATCTAATTTCAGAGTAATTATTGTAACAAATGACGATTAGGTAATTAAGCACAATAACCCACAAGCAATAAGCATTCAAGGATGTAAAACCCTAAGCAAATGAAAGAGGGAAAGATGACTTAGTTGATTTCGTTCGACCTGGGAATGATCGGGATTGTGTATCTGTTGGATCAGGATGGAGACAACGTCGCAAAGGCTCGATGAGGGTTTTGAACCCTAGGAATACACAGGACAAAAGCACCTGCATGAGGACAAGAACACCCCATGCACTAATGACTAATATGGGCACCTATGTTTGCTCAGATGCTCAAAATTTGGTCTTATCTGGGTTGGAAGATCTTCTCTGATACTTGCTCTTTACACAAAATCACACAATTTGGGTAATTATCTAGTCCTGATTACATAATACTATTCATATGATTCCTAAGTAAGAAAAGTACTAATTAACCCATGTATTTGGCCACCTTTCTTTGCTTTACTTTTAGTCTTGCACCCTTACTTTCTCAATCTACCTTTTTACTCTTTGACATTTGTCATCCTGGACACTAACGCCCAGCCAGGACGCCAGCATCAGGTGCCCTCATCCCCTCTGGGCGCCCCTGTCCTCTTTGTACTTTACTCACACTTTTTGGGTCCTTTCTAGTTGTTTGAGCATCTTATCTTTTTGGTAGTCAACCTTTCCAGGGTTAATTACAAAATTCAAGCAAAGGAATCATATAAATATAAAGTTATGTGATCATAATAAAGGACCAAACACTAAGCATTAGCTATCACCACCTAAGGTTGCATCCATCAAGGCATCTAAGAGATCAATTGCATCTATCTAGCTCCGTCACAAGGGACACAAGGGATGGTTTTCTGCATAACACTTCATAGGAGGGAAGTTCATTCTATTTCATGCACACATTTACTACATTCTACATCTAACTACTTGTTTGTCATCCAAGTGTGAAACACACAAGAGCAACCTAGGGCATGGGTTCCACACACACACATAGAACTACATTGGGTCTGAGATGTAGTGCAGTGCTCAGTCATAAGTTCACCATTGTGACAGCTGAGGACAGTTCGACCCCTCATTTTACATCTTTCTTTTTTAGGATTTGATGTTTATTTGAGGGTTTTATAGGTTCATTCTTCATTGCAGGGTCCTAGTGACCTCGATGATCTTGGTGCAACCTCGGAGTGATCAAAGGCTACTAAAGGCGAACACTTGTGACACCTTAAGGAGGTTTTCTGAATCATTTCTATAGACCATAGGCACCTAAAAACAAGACCTAGGGCACCCACGGGTGCCCCCTGTCCCTCTCCAGTGCCCCAGTCCAGTTGTTCCTCCAGTTCTACATTTTTTAGGGTTTATGTGACGGTCAATGCTTCCTCTTTGTTAGTTCATTCCAGTTACAGAGCTTTGTGCATCACTCTCAGAACTTTGTGAATGAACTAAGGCTTTTTATCCTCTCTTTGCACCTAGGGTTTCACATTTTATTGCTTAGGTTGTTTGGGTTAATTTTTGTACTTAATTATTCATTTATTTACTGCTACAATGGCATTCAAATTAGGCATATTATTTACATTTTAGCTTAATCATTTTGGTGAACCCGACCTTTGAATCCACCTTCCATTTAGATCTCTTATACTCTCATCACTATGGCTCAATCTTATGAAGAATTTATTGAAGACCATCTTAAATCCCTTAATGATCATATCGT
The DNA here is from genome assembly GCA_019776745.2 of Taxus chinensis. Taxonomy (NCBI): domain Eukaryota; kingdom Viridiplantae; phylum Streptophyta; class Pinopsida; order Cupressales; family Taxaceae; genus Taxus; species Taxus chinensis. The sequence continues at coordinate 381,360,395 of CM034157.1, read as the reverse complement.
TGAGCATCCCCAAGATCTAGACTTGCTCTTATATGTTGCTCGTGAGGAGGCCACCAATCTGACAGAGCTTACTGCTTCTGCTGCCATCGCCACTTCCATTGTTACTCAACCACCTACTTCTACTCTTCCACCCATTTCTACCGTTCCCGTTTTTGTCCCTACTCCAACTAACCACTTCACTCCACCTCTTGTTTCTCACACGTGACAAGTTTCTTCCACTGGCACTCAAGATTTAGCCTCCCTTTATCAAGACCTCCAAGCACAAATTCATCAATTACAACAGGCTACTTCTCATGTGTCTCCATCTTTGGATTCCACTTTATTACTACACACTCCATTCGCACCTGCCATCTCTGCTTACTCGCTTCCTCCTAATTTTCACCCCAAGCTTCCCATTTTTAATGGGCATGGTGACCCACAAGAGCATCTCTGAGCATTCCATGTGGCTTGTCTAGATTTTACAGATGATCATATCCTCTTGGATAAAATCTTCCCCTGTAGTCTCCATGATTATGTGATGCGTTGGTTTTATGACCTACCTGTCCACTCGGTAACATCTTTCACGCATTTGGCCAATGCTTTTCTCACTCACTTCTCTATCAAAATTGGTTTTAAGATCTATTATGCTTAACTCGCACAACTTAAACAAATATCTAATGAAAACTTATCAGATTACATCTTGCGATATAAAAATAACTTAGTTAAGATTTCAAATGTGCTTGCAAACTTTGAGCTTCAAGACTTATTCATTTGAAGTCTATTACCACCTCTCCAGGAGAGTGTTCTCTTTGAGACATCTCCCTCATTCGATCAACTATGTCATACTCTTAAGCTTCGCGAAACTAAACTCTTATCTATAGACAAGCTTAAATATCAAGAGCAAGTGTCATCTTCTACATGTTTTCAAAGTAATTCAACATTCAGACCATCAACAACCAAACCAACTGACACAAAAATCACTGTCAACACAGTATCCACCACCAAAGAGCTTCAATCACAACCACCTCAACATACATACATGAAGTTAATCTTCCTTCCACATATTTTACTTCCACAACTTATCAAAAGTAATCTCATCACACTTCCTCCTCCGCTCCAATTAGATCCATCTCATCAAAAGGTTGTAATTATGATGAAAAATTCCATTGCAACTATCATCAATGTGTAGGGCATTCTACAAATCATGTTTCAAAATTCAAAATATCATTCAAGATCTGATCAACAATAATAAAATTGAGCTTCCAGAGCCTATGACTTATGCACCTGTCAATGAAAATCATAAGCTCAAGATCTTTAACAATCCACTTCTAAAACATGATAAGAAACTGGATGACTCCTCAACTAATCATACATATCGCGCAGTGCCTCCTCCTGCATCGAGGGCTCTTGATTTCTTAGTTGCTAATACAGAGATGTCTCCTCCAATCATTTCTTTCTCTGACCATGATTATCATGTGACATTTTCTTCTAATCACTTACACATTAGTGCCTCTATCAGATCTATCCCTATCAATAACACCAAGGTTGATCCGTCATGGCCCATCAGCGCATGTTCTATTCCACTTCTTGTTGCTATTGGCTATCCACTTTCACAAATTTCATATCCAATGAACAATTCCTATGGTGTTTTCAAGCTTCACATTACAGTTGGTCCTCTTACTATGCTAGTGCCCTTCCTTATGGGACAAGCAGTCGACAAGTGTGACATGCTCTTAGGCCTCAATTGGATTCATAGGTCTAAGTCTATCATCTCCATGAATCATTTGTGTCTAAAATTCATTCACAACAATCAAGTCATTTCTATCAATGGTGTGCCTCCATCTACTCCATGGTCACAATCTCCTCTCGTGATTGCCAATGCATCACCTAGTCCATCTAGTATTCCACGACCTCTAAAACCTCAAGCACAATCTACTCCCAGCTCACTTGCTCACACACAACCTACACAATCTCATCACTCTACTAGTCCAATACATTCATCTAGGTCCATCACTAGGATAACTCCTACATCTAGACGTACTTCGTCGCCTTGTTTTATTCCGTGTAGGTGTCCATCACCGCCACAATCTACCTCGCATAGGTCTCCATCACCTACACATTTTTTTGCACCAAGGTGCCCACAATATACGCATCAGTCACATTCATATAGACTTCACTCACTGACACAACATATATCTCATATACTAACACTCTTAGAGCATTATCACACATCTTCATCACCATAAACATTAGGTAGAGATATTTCATCCTTTACTTTTATCGGATAGCACATTCATCAACACACACTTGGGGGCATTACACTTATTCCTCCCCCTAACATCGACACATGTCTTATATTCACATCATTTAACACATCGATTTTAGCATATTCGTCTTCACACATGTTGGACCCCTAGAATATTGGCCAAGTATGAAGGCAATTGTTAGGTGCCTAGAGTTTTCCCAGTTATGGAATGGCGCGCAAGGCAAAAGTGCATAAAAGAAGGGTATAAGGAAGCATGTAGCACGCGCGACGCGTGAAAGGATCGGGACTTAGTCATTTTGGACATCCAGAGTAGAACACGTGAAAAGCATGACCCAGTTGTGCGTGGATAAGATGTTAGCCTGGTGACAGGTTGGCCTAGGATGGAGCATGCTTGTGATGGAATCTTCTACAAGAACATCATGGAATAAAGTGGAGAGCTCAGGGCTGGAGAAGCATGCTCGCATGAAGGACCACATTCAGACACTTGGCACCGGATTTGAGGGTGTTGGAGGACGTTGGTAGTCCAGGAAATTATATATCTCAAGCACCTGCAGATGTATTATATGTGTGCACAGAGCCCTATATGTATTGAGATATACATACAAGTATCCAATTAAGACATTTTGGAGTAGACGGAGCTCTGCAAAAATGATTGCGAGGACTCTGTCGGTGAATAGTTTTATGTCGGGAATAGAATGCACTTAGGCCTATCTTGTGTATAAATTTTCTTTTGGGTAGCTTAGTTACATTAAGTCCAGTGGAATGCATGACTACGGTATGCTTCTCTGCGACCCTCTATAATGGTTCCATGGATGTAATAAGGCTACCTGTCATAATATATACATGAATATCAATGATTCTGATGCATGTTTCTCTCTTATGAGTTCTCTTAAGCTTTCATGCTAAGTATGAATGTTTGTATGTTTCTTTTTGTCACAATACGTTTATGGATTCTGTTAAACACTTGATCTGAAGTAACTGTAAGATGGAAGAGGCCGTTCTAAATTGCCCTATGGTTCTTATGTCTTAAACTTCTCCATTCTGAAATATCTTACACTAATCACAGATGATGTTTCCCACTATAACTTCACATTCAACTATGAGAGAGTCAGTACCGGCGCGTGCCTTGGGTGAGCGCTCAACTTTCGTTTTGGTGATAGGCAAATGGGGTTCCTTTCTTTTGTGATAGGAGTAAAAATGACTACAACACACTCATATCGTCATTTCCCTATGAGGTACTCTGGTGTTATGGTTCAAACTTGATTATTGAGGGCATCCTATATACATGAACCTCACATACTGCACATTATACACAACACACATTCTCACACACTTGACCATATCACACATTTTACACTAGACGCATTCACCACCACTACGCCCTTAACCTATTGCTTGTATTAGGATATGAGTAGCTGACTTGTGGCTTACCATATCATTTTATTATATCATTTATACTTTCTCATGCTTAATAGGTCAGCCTTGGTGATGGCCATAACATATGAATAGTATATATAGGGGATTGTAGGTAGTAGTTCATCATCATTTGAGCATTTGAGTCTTATTATATGGTTTGGAGGTTGCCCCCTCGAAGTGGCGAAGCTATTCTAATTGCATATTGAGATCATTATTCTAAAATATTGTGTTATTTGGTGTTCTATTGTTGCTCATAATCTGAATTATACAAGTAATTTCATTACAAGTGGTATCAGAGCTGCGATCTGGGCCAAAATTAGGGCAAAAACCCTAATTTTTTGTTTCCACCATATATTGCGAACCAGAGATGAATTTGTGGGAAATATTTTTACCAGAGTTTTGAAAAATTTCAAGTAAGATTCCCTGAAAATTTCAGATTTTTTTGATTTGTTTTGCAAAAGTTATTACAAATTTAGTGTTTTTTCATAAAATCACTCCCTAGGGTGCAAATTGTGGAATATTTTCAAGTTCTTTACATTTTCAGAAATCTCTCAAAAAAATAGTATTAGTATCTTCTCTATGTTTTTTCCTGTTCGGCCAAATTTGTATCAAAACCCTAAACCCTAAGGTTTGACATCATGGCGGGGCCTTCCACAAGAGCAAAAAAGAATCCAGTCACTCTGGGTAAAACCCCAGATAAAGATGGGGTAGTGATTGAAGAGTTGGAGTCAGAAGGGGTAAATACAGATTCCTTAGCACTAGGGTTTACCTCAATTGATCATAAGGTGAGCCAACTTGAGTATGAGCTGCGAAATGTACAATCTGAGATGGCCTCTAAAGGAGACATAGACCAAATCAATCAGCAGTTGGATGCTATCATGCAACATGTAAAGGGTAAAGAGTATGGCCAAATCAATCCCCATATCAACCAAGGAGGATCTTCAGTTCAAAATCATGGACAAAATAACCATGTTGGATCACTTTTCCAGCCCAATCAGAATCCAACTTATTCGCAACCACGGAACATGATGCCGAAAGTGGATATGCACAAATTTGATGGTAAGGATCCCCTGAATTGGATAAATCAAATGGAGAACTTATTTGAGTTACATCAAACACCATTAGGACAAAAGGTGACATTGGCATCCCTATATCTTGAACCAGACCAATTTGTTTGGTATCGATGGTTATGTGCTCAGAGGCAGAAGAATGGTCTCAGTGTCACTTGGACAGTTTTTACTGAGGAGTTGCAATTGCACTATAGTTCCAGTGTTTCAGAGAACTACTTTAGTCAATTAGAAAAGTTACGACAAACAGGATCAGTCAAATATTATGTGCATCAATTCCAAAACCTATCCTTAAGGGTGGAGAATATTCCAGAAGAGAATCTGAATGACCTGTTTCTTGGGGGTCTTAAGGACCACATCGAGCATGAGGTATGTATGTTTAATCCACTCAAGCTTTCTGATTCTATTATCATGGCACATCGAGCAGAGGAAAAATTTCTTTGTAGTAGGAGGCCACCTTTCATTAACACCAGAGACCGTAGTATCTCTTCCCCTTCATTCACTAGGCCAATTAGACTGACTCCTCAACAAATGGAAGAAAAGAGAGCAAAAGGATTATGTTTTAACTGTGACAGAAAATATGGACCGAGACACAAATGTGTTGAGAAGAAGTTGTTCTATATTGACGGAGGTAATGAGGATGATGAGGAAGCTGAAATTATAGGAGAGGCTGAGGAACCAGTAGAAGATGAAGTAGAGGATCACCAACCTACAATTTCTTGCCATGCATTGTCAGGTATTAGTACTCCTCAAACACTCAAGGTTATTGGCTATCTCAAAAAATAGAAGGTGATGGTGTTGATTGACTCGGGGAGTACTCATAACTTCATAAATAGTAAGTTAGTTGCCCACCTCAATTGTTTTATTTACCCAACTCCAGAAATGCAAGTTATGATTGTGGATGGTGGGACAGTCAAGTGCACAGGAAAGTGCCATAGTATCAAGCTTTCCATGGGAGACTACATGTTAGACTCACCTATGTTTGCTATTTCTATGGGAGGGGCAAGATATTGTTTTGGGTGTCCAATGGCTCACAACCTTAGGTACTATAGAGATGAATTTCCAAGAATTGTTCATGTGATTTCATTCAGATGGAAGGACAATACAATTGAATGGGATGGTAGCTAAGTCTCCACAGATTATTAGCTCTCATCAGATGCAGAAGGTTCTCAGAAAAGGAGTAGATGGATTTATAGCAAAGTTATTTTCCATAGAAGTACAAAATACAGAGTCTTCAATGCCACCCGATCTTCAGAAGATTGTTGATGCTCACTCATCTATTTTTGATGCAATTCCAAAGGGACTACCACCAGTTAGGGATCATGATCATGCCATTCAGTTGATTCCAGGGAGCCAAACACCTAACATCAGACCATACAGATACCCATATTCCCAGAAAAGTGAGATTGAGAAAATGGTGCAGGAAATGTTGAAGGCAGGTATCATCAGGCATAGCCAGAGTGCATATTCTTCACCAGTGGTCATGGTACGTAAGAAGGATGAAACATGGAGGATGTGTCCAGATTATCCGAGAACTCAACAAGTACACCATCAAAGATAAGTTTCCTATTCCAGTAATTGATGATTTACTTGATGAATTGCATGGTGCTATTTATTTCACAAAATTAGATCTTCGTTCGGGGTACCATCAAATTAGAATAAAAGAGGAAGATGTTCATAAAATGGCTTTCAGGACTCATGAGGGCCATTATGAGTTTTTGGTAATGCCTTTTGGTCTTACAAATGCTCCCTCAACCTTTCAAAGCTTGATGAACACTATTTTTAGGCCATTTTTAAGGAAATTTGTATTAGTTTTCTTTGATGACATATTGATTTACAGTAAGACATGGGAAGAACACTTACAACATGTAAATAAAGTGTTGGAAGTTTTGGAGAAACATACTCTCTATGCAAAGCCATCCAAATGTTCTTTTGGTGTACAAGAGGTAGAGTACTTGGGTCACATTGTATCCCATGAAGGTGTCAAAGTTGATCCTCAGAAGATCAAAGCTATGGTGGAATGGCCAAGGCCCAAAACTCTCAAAAATATTCATGGGTTCCTAGGACTAACAGGGTACTACAAAATATTTGTGAGGGGATATGGTAGAATAGCAACCCCACTCACTGCATTGCTAAAGAAGGATGCCTTCCATTGGACAGACAAGCCACTAAATCCTTTGAGCAGCTGAAGGAAGCCATGTGCAGCACCCCAGTTTTGGCTACTCCCAACTTCTCAAAAACCTTCATTGTTGAATGTGACACTTCAGGATCAGGATTGGGAGAAGTTCTAATGTAGGAAGGAAGACCAATTGCATTTGAGAGTCACCAATTCAAAGGAAAATATCTGCTCAAACATGTCTATGAGAAAGAAATGATGGCTATTCTTCATGCAGTCAAGCAATGGAGGCCCTATCTCATGGGTAGACACTTCAAGGTAAAAACTGATCATGATAGTCTCAAATAATTTTTGGAGAAAAGGTTATCATCTGAGGAACAACAAAAGTGGGTAACAAAAATGTTGGGTTATGATTTTGAAATCATATACAAAAAGGGTAAAGAAAATGTAGTAGCTGATGCGTTGTCCAGAAGGGATACATCCGCAGATGCCTTACTATGTGCAATGTCCATGAAGGTGATTGGGTGGATGAAGCAAGATTGGAATGGAATCAGGACAAGGATACACAATCTCTAATACAAAATATCAAGCAAGGATCTATAACATCTAACAAATTTGAGTGGAAAGGTAATGCCCTATGGTACAAGGACATAGGTTATACTTGTGTAAAGATTCTGAGTTGAAGCATAAGATTCTTGCAGAGCTACATGCCTCACCTGTTGGAGGACACTCTGGGTTTTTGAAGACATATCATAGAATAAAAAGAGAATTCTTTTGGGAAGGACTCAAGGGGGATGTACAAATCAAGTTTGTGTCAGAGTGTTTAGTGTGCCAACAGAACAAAGGGGAAACAATTAAGACACCAGGTCTATTGCAACCCTTACCAATTCCTAGCCAGAGATGGGAGGAGGTCTCCATGGATTTCATCACTGAATTGCCTTGTTCAGAGGGTAAGAATGTTATTTTGGTGATTATGGATAGGCTCACAAAATATGCCCATTTTTGTGCCCTATCACATCCATTTGCAGCCAATACAGTCACAACTATTTTTTTGGAGACAGTTCAAAGGCTACATGGAACCCCAAAGATAATTGTAAGTGATCATGATCCTATTTTCACAAGTAATTTTTGGACGAAATTATTTTCATGTTTGGGTACTCAGCTAGCTCACAGTTCATCTTATCATCCTCAAACTGATGGGCAAATGGAAGTGGTCAACAAATGCTTAGAGGGGTATCTATGTTGTTTTGTATTAGATAAGCAGGAAAGGTGGATTAAATGGCTACCACTTGCAGAATGGTGGTATAACACATCTTTTCATACCTCTTCTCAAATGACCCCATTTTTAGCATTATATGGTTACCATCCACCTTCTATCACTTCCTCCTTGAGGGTGCAAACTAAGGTCAGAGATGTTGAGGAACACATTCAACATCAACAACATGGTTTTGGCTAGTTTGAAGGAGAATTTAGCATTGCACAAAACATGATGAAACAACAAGCAGATATCAACACCGTAGTGAAAGACATTTTGAAATTGGAGATTGGGTTTTTGTACGTCTCCAGCCTTACAAATAGATGTCCCTAAAGCAACAAAAAAAAGGAAAACAAACTTTCTCCTAAATATTATGGCCCTTATCAGGTTCTACAGAAAATTGGCAGTGTTGCTTATAAACTAGAGTTGCCTCAATCTTCACGCATACACCCAGTATTCCATGTTTCATGCCTGAAGAAGGTTATTGGACAAAAATTTGAAGCCCAGAAAGAGTTACCAGAACTTGATGAGGAAGGAAGAATCATTTTGGAGCCAGAGAAGATTCTGCAAACACATACTAAGAGGCTGAGAACCAAAGACATTAAGGAATATTTGATCAAGTGGAAGAATCTGAGCATAGAAGATGCGACCTGGGAGGATGAAGGTTTTCTGCAGCAACATCCAGGATTATTCAACATTGAGGACAATGTTGGTTTGAAGGGGAAGGGCATGTTACACCCTTAACCTATTGCTTGTATTAGGATATGAGTAGCTGACTTGTGGCTTACCATATCATTTTATTATATCATTTATACTTTCTCATGCTTAATAGGTCGGCCTTGGTGATGGCCATAACATATGAATAGTATATATAGGGGATTCCTAGGTAGTATATCATTATCATTTGAGCATTTGAGTCTTATTATATGGTTTGGAGGTTTCCCCCTCGAAGTGGCAAGCTATTCTAATTGCATATTGAGATCATTATTATGAAATATTATGTTATTTGGTGTTCTATTATTGCTCAACTAAGAATTGATAGGCCGACGCAATGAGATAATTTCATTGTACACCATGTTATATGAACCTAAAAATGACTAATGTTACACTTCATATCCCATTCATTCTTACTATGATGACACAACTGATAAGCCCTATGGTTCACACTAATAACAGTCATAGTAGGGTATCCGTATATACATGAAACCTTAAACACTGGACACTGATACATCATACACGCATTCTACACACTTGCTCCAGTATGGTTTTAGTGTCCCAATCTACACCTAGTGTAGATTAACCAGAAACATGTGCATAACATTTCTTAGGCAAACTACACATTGTAAGATCCAATAACACGTGTGATCTACACGAGGATGATCATCTTAAGCTTTCACAGCCTAGTCTATCAATACAATGTAGGCATGCCCCCATTATGCAGGGTTAGGTATTCACCTAGGCTACTATGGGCTATCTTCTTGCACAAATGTATAGTGATGTAACTCACTACCTGACGGATGCACACTAGTCTGCAAGGTCCATACTATGATTTTGAGGGTATACATATCAAATGGATCTCATCAAATGTCAACACATTTAATCTGTTCAATCCTCTTATATGCAATAATGGTCCACAGTCTATTGCCTTGCCAGTCACATGCATAGTCTTGATATACACTTTATGGTTAAATTATCATCGCTTTTGAGCTTTCCTACTACTCATTCATCTAATGATATACAGCTTGAGATGTTAAGTATTCATCACTCATGTCTAACACCCATACTTGTAACAATATCATGAAAGGGGATGCTGAGTTTAGGCTAGGAATATCATCATGTCCTACAATAATCACAATTGAACCCAAATCTTATATGTTGCAGGGAAAATGGTAGAGTACAAATAATCATGGACTACAATCAACACTTCATGCTTTATTCATAAACTCTTTTCAACATGCAACAACACATCATTCAGACCATTTCCCGATGACACACTCTCATTTAGGATTAATTCTTGAAATGTTGAGGGGGTCATAAACAAATGAAATGTCATTTCATAATGTAACATTCACATCCATTAAAAACGTCTACTCCTATCATTCACATGCATTCCATTATATCACTCCTCATTCAACATACTACATATCTTGGTTGCATTTACTCTAACTTACATTTACTTGTTACATGTTCATCTTATTACACATTGTTAGATTAGGGTATCTTGTATGTGATTATATTTCCATACACACATGTGTGTTCACTTATGGCTTTCTAGTTGTGATGGCAATTTGACAGAAATCCATTACATGAGAATATTTGTTACTTTGCACAATACCAAGTCACTAAGTCCCACAACCAACTTCTGAGGGACAATCCAATTTCATGCATTAAAGGTGTTATTGTTTCATTTTGTTTACTAGTCTACATGATTACATACTACTATTCATATGATTCATAAGTAAGAAAAGTACTAATTAACCCATGTCTTTGGCCACCTTTCTTTGCTTTTTGTTGCTACTTTTAGTCTTGCACCCTTACTTGCTCAGTCTGCATTTTTACTCTTCGACATTTGTCATCCTGGACACTAGTGCCTAGCCAGGACACCAGCGCATCAGGCACCCTCATCCCCTCTGGGTGCCCCTGTCCTCTTTGTACTTTACTCACACTTTTTGGGTCCTTTCTAGCCATTTGAGCATCTTATCTTTTTGGTAGTCGGCCTTTTCGGGGTTAATTACGAAATTCAAGTGAAGGAATCATATAAATATAAAGTTATGTGATCATAATAAGGGACCAAACACTAAGCATTATCTATCACCACCTAAGGTTGCATCCATCAAGGCATCTAAGAGCTCCATTGCATCCATCTAGCTCCATCACAAGGGACACAAGGGTTGGTTTTCTACATCACACTTCATAGGAGGGAAGTTCATTCTATTCCATGCACACATTTATTACATTCTACATCTAGCTACTTGCTCGTTATCTAAGTGTGACACACACAAGAGCAACCTAGGGCACAATTCCACACACACACACACACAGAACTACATTGGGTCTGAGATGTAGTGCAGTGCTCAGTCATAAGTTCACCATTGTGACAACTGAGGACAGTCCAACCCCTCATTTTGCATCTTTATTTTTTAGGATTTGATGTCTATTTGAGGGTTTTGCACATGTTCATTCTTTATTGCAGGTTTCCAGCGACCTCGTGATCTTGGTGCGACCTCAAAGCGACCAAAGGTGACTAAAGGTGAACACCTTGTGACACCTCAAAGGAGGTTTTTGAGTATTTCCGCATACCCAAGGCACCCAGAAACATGTCTAGGGCACCCACGGGCCCCTGTCCCTCTCCAGGTGTCCCATTAGTCTACATCTCTCCAGATCTACATTTTTATGAGCTCCAGTGTGTGACGGTCAGTGCTTCGTCATTTTTCCAGTTTTCCAACTTTGTGCATTCTCCAAAACTCTGTGAATCAACTAAGGCTTTTACCGTCTCTTTGCAATTAGGGTTTCATTATTTATTGCTTAGTTGTTTACTTGTATTTCATTGTTGTACTTAATTTATTATTTATTTACTAATCTTAACATTCAGATTAGGATCATAAATTACATTTTAGCTTAATCATTTTGGTGAACCCAATTTTCAAATCCACCTTCCATTTAGATATCTTATGCTCTCATTACTATGGCTCAATCTTATGAGTGAATTTAATAAAGAACATCTAAAATCCCTTAATGACCATTTCGTTGAGCATCCCAAAGATCTATACTTGCTCTTACATGTTGCTCGTGTGGAAGCTACAAATTTGGCAGAGCTTATTGCTTCTGTGGCCATCTCACTTCCATTACTACTCAACCACGTGCTTCTACTCTTCCACCCATTTCTACCATTCCAGTTTCTATTCCTACCCAACTAACCACTTCACTCCACCTCTTGTTTCTCACACGCGACAAGTTTCTTCCACTGGCACTCAAGATTTAGCCTCCCTCTATCAAGACCTCCAAGCACAAATTCATCAATTACAACAGGATACTTCTCATGCATCTCCATCTTTGGATTCCACTTTATTATTACACACTCCATTCACACCCACCATCTCCACTTACTCACTTCCTCCTAATTTTGTCACCCCCAAGCTTCCCATTTTTAATGGGCATGGTGACCCACAAGAGCATCTCCAAGCATTCCATGTGGCTTGTCTAGATTTTGTGGATGATCATATCCTCTTGGCTAAAATATTCCCCCGTAGTCTCCATGATTATGTGATGCATTGGTTCTATGACCTACCTGTCCACTCAGTAACATCTTTCATGCATTTGGCTGATGCTTTTCTCACTCACTTCTCTATCAACATCGGCTCTAAGATCTCCTATGCTCAACTCGCACAACTTAAACAAGGATCTAATGAACACTTAGAAGATTATGTCTTGCGATACAAAAACAACTTAGCTAAGATGTCAAATGTGCTTGCAGACTCTGAGCTTCAAGACTTATTCATTCATGTTCTATTACCACCTCTCCATGAGAGTGTTCTCTTTGAGACATCTCCCTCATTCGATCAACTATGTCATACTCTTAAGCTTCATGAAACTAAGCTCTTATTTATAGGAAAGCTTAAATATCAAGAGAAAGCGTCATCTTCTACACCTTTTCAAACTAAGTCAACATTCAAACCATCAACAACCAAACCAATTGACACAAAAATCACCATTAACGTGGTATCCACCACCAAAGAGCTTCAATCACAACCGCCTCAACGTACATACACAAAGTTAACTTGTCCTTCCACATATTTTGCTTCCACAACTTATCAAAAGTAATCTCATCACACTTCCTCCTCCACTCCAATTAGATCCATCTCATCCAAAAGGTCATAATTATGATGAAAACTTCCATTGTGACTATCATCAATGTGTAGGGCATTCTACAGATCGTTGTTTCAAACTTCGAAATCTCATTCAAGATCTGATCGACAATAATAAAATTGAGCTTCCAGAGCCTACAAATTCTGCACCTATCAATGAAAATCATAAGCTCAAGATCTTTAACAATCCACTTCCAAAACATGACAAGAAACCAACTGACTCCTCAGCTAATCATACATATCATGCAGTGCCTCCTCCTGCATCGGGGGCTCTTGATTTCTTAGTTGCTAATACAGAGATGTCTCCTCCAATCATTTCTTTCTCTGACCATGATTATCATGTGGACATTCTCTTCTAATCACTTACACATTAGTGCCTCTATCAGATCTATCCCTATCAATAACACCAAGGTTGATCCATCATGGCCCATTAGCGCGTCTTTTATTCCACTTCTTGTTGTTATTGGCTATCCACTTTCACAAATTTCATATCCAATGAACAATTCATATGGTGTTGTCAAGCTTCACATTACAGTCGGTCCTCTTACTATGTTGGTGCCCTTCCTTGTGGGACAAGCAGTCGATGGGTGTGACATGCTCTTAGGCCTCAATTGGATTCACAGGTCTAAGTCTATCATCTCCATGAATCATTTGCATCTAAAATTCATTCACAACAATCAATTCATTTCTATCAATGGTGTGCCTCCATCTACTCCATGGTCACCATCTCCTCTCATGGTTACCAATGCATCACTTCGTCCATCTAGTACATCATGGACTCTAGAACCTAAAGCACAATCTTCTCCTAGCTCACCTATTCGCACATGACCTACATGGTCTCATCACTCTGCTAGTCCAGTACATCAGTCTAGGTCCATCACTAGGACAACTCCTACATCTAGATGCACTTCACCACCTCGTTTTATTCCACGTAGGTGTCCATCACCACCGCATTCTACTTCACATAGGTCTCCATCACCTACACATTTTGTTACACCAAGGTGCCCACAATATACTCATCAATCACATGCATATAGACTTCACTCACCTGCAAAATGTCTATCTCATATACCACCACTCTTAGAGCATGGTCACACGCCTTCATCACCACAAACATCAGGTAGAGGACCTTCATCCTTTACTTTTATCGGATAGCTCATTCATCAACACACACTTGGGGGGCACTACACTTATTTCTCCCCCTTAACATTGACACGAGTCTTATATTCACATCATTTCACACCTCAATTTTAGCATATACATCTTCACACACACTCATATCATCATTTCCCTATGACACACTCTTGTGCTATGGTTCACACTTGACTGTTGAGGGCATACTATACACATGAACCTCACACACTGCATAGAAGACAATACACATCAGATCTTCACACATCATACACTTTTCTACACATACACATCCTTCTCATCACTACACATACATCATTTTACACTTTGTGACACACTTACACACATATATCTTCATCATGTAGCATCACACTACACATTACATTATTATACATTCATTACACACATTCACACGATATACACATCACACATCTTAAACACTTGCACACTTATTCTTATCACACTCTTGCATTGCATTCTACTCAACTATAACATACATATCACATCTTGGACTACATCAAACTCACACACTACACTCATCTACTACACATGCACTTCCTAGTACACATTTACTCGACTCATCTTGGTATATCTTTGGATTTTTCTACATCACACTTTCTACATGTTCAATCACTTACGTTTATACCAGTGCTACATCATCACAAATTATATCATCTTCACTTGATTGATGAGGGTCACATATTTGATATATGCTTTCAATGCTTAATCATCACATTTCCTAGCTATACCTTATTCATTCATCTTGTGATATACACTTTATGATACATCATCACGCTTTCTGGCATATCTACTCATGCACATCATGATATACGCTTTAGGCTAAATCATCACACTATGCTTTCCTCACTCATTCTATGATATAACTTTAAATCATCACACATCCATATGTCACATTCAATATCATCTACACATCATCATTCTACATCAACACTCTACACTAATTCACAACTCTTTCTACATACAACACATCATTCAGACCATTTCCCGATGACACACTCTCATTTACGGTTCATTCTTGACTGTTGAGGGGGCATAAAAAAATGAACCTCATGCATACATTCCATTCACATCCACTCGGGGGGCACACTCTCCTATCATTCACTTACATTTCATTCTGCCTCAATCACAACATACTGCATATCTTGGTTACATTTACTCTTGCTTACATTTACTTGTTACATGTTCATCTTATTACACATGCTAGATAGATATCTTGTATTTCATTATCTTTATCATACACACATGTGCATTCACTTGCTTTCTAGTTGTGATCGCAGATTCTACAAATCTATTACATGCAGCATGGATGCTTGGCGTAGTACCTAGTACTAGTCCCACAGTGGCTCCTAGGGGCATCCACTTTCATACACTACAGGTGTTATTGTTTCATTTTGTTTCATAGCACACTACTTTATCAGATTATACATGCTTTGACATACTTTTTATCTTTCTAACATGTTAACGGGTGCTTCATGTGCAACATTTGTTATGCAGGACTATTTGCTTCCATGGTTATCTGTTACATTATTTTCCATTTCTTGTCATTGTTTGTGGGCTTTTCCCTATGTTTTCCCTTTATCTTGTGTGCACACTTGCTTTCTACGGCCACTATGGCCTTGATTGTCTTGCGACATCATGAGTGGTGTCCCATGTTTGCAACCCAAGTTTTCATGGTCTACATTGTCCTCTTGTGTGTTTACTTACGTCTTAGCTTACACATTGTCTACTTAGCTTACATTTTGTCTTATACATGCATGTTTGTCTTTGCTTGTACTAACACTTGTCTCCTAGCCACTTGTTTGCATGTGCCTTGATTTCTACCAAGCACATTCCCTTCCCCCTGTAGGGCATAGTTTCAACATAACGGTCAGTCCTCCTTTGGGCCGCATACTCCTTTAGTGACATCGCATGCACCCCAAATGAGGGGGGCATCATTTGGGTGAATCAGTCACCCCATACAACATTATACAACATACACATCACAGTACTCGGTACAACACATTTTTTAGTTTCAGACAGGGCTCAAAATCAGACTTGGGTCCTTAGCACAATGACCTTTCCTGGATGCTTGAAACTAGGGGGTAATTACATATACTGATTGGTAGTTCAACATAGTCTACAAAACTCCACACACATGGATTTTACAGGGCATATTTATCCTTATCACATGTGTTTATACACACCAGATGCAGTGGTGTTCTACATTGTGGGAAGTAGTTAAAGGTTGGAGGATGACACTAGACTATTCTCCCTACACTTCTTCCATTTCATTGGCATGAGGCCCCCTGAAAAACTCACGTGTCGATATCATCTACAAGATCCTTTTCTACACCCTTTCCTCATCATGGATCAGGTGCACATGTTCCTTTTTCACATTTTCAACATTTTTACATACTTTGCCTTACTCACTTTTGTGCTTACTTTGATCATATGTGAATTGTGTATTTGACAATCTTATATTAAGGCTAAATAATCTGATCAGAGCTAAATTGTCATAAAGAGGTTGAAGTGACATAGATTCGTCCCCCTTTCACTATCATAATTTCTAACACCAATAAGTGTAGTATGTAGATTAACTGAAATGAAATGATGAAAATAAGAGGGATAAGGTACTAACTTGAAAATGACTTACCTCACTGTGTGCTAGACTTTAATAGGCTGATGTGTGGACAGGGAAAAATGTTAAGGTGCTACCTAGGAAATTGCACCAACCAAAGATTTGATTAAACTGGGGATCTTGGGAGAGGACTGGAGAACCGGTGGGTGCCTTGGTCTGTAGTCTGGGTACTCTGGTGTGCAGAAAAGCTCAAGATCTGAATCTGATAGTGTCCCTAGATCTTTGCAATATCTTAATCTTTTTCATGTACTTGTCGCAAGTGGCTTCCCTTGTGTCTCTTTAAGTTAGTGATGGAAGATCTACCTACAAAACACCATACAAAGCATCAAATCCCTAAAAACGAAAGATGGAAATGAAGGGGTCAGAGTGACATTTTCTTCCACAATGTTTTACTTACAACACTACATTCAAGACCTAATGTAGTTATGTGTGTTTATGTGTGCAATTATGTGCATAGGGTGCCCTAGTGTCAATGACGCAAAAGTAGGGGGGTAATTAACTAGATGTAAGATGGAAATGGTGGATGGAATAAAATGAATACAACCCTTTCCCCCTGTGCTTGTGTGATGCAGATGTAAATGATGCCCAAATGCAGTACTTTTCCTTAATAGATATCTAGCTCTTGATAGTAGATAGTCCACCCTTAGAATAGTGAGTATGTTATGTTTATATAGGGATCTCTTGTTCAAATGTCGACATTAATGACCTGACATGCCAGCTAGTACCTAGGGGAATAAGAGGGAAAATTATAAAAGACTAACCTCGAATAAGTAAATTAGACCCAAGTGTTATGGGGACTAGGGTGCCTAAAATTAAGGATCGGGGCACCCGTGGTCTCCCTAGTTCTACCCTAGGTGCCCTAGTCAAAGACTAGAGATGATAAATGACTGAATAACGACACCTGATAATCCCTGAGAGATGGCCATAACTGTGTAAACAACTGACAACTATGTAAAACAAATGACGATGATGATTGATTAACTGACGACAAGACTAGGGGATGAGTCATTAACAAATTAATGAAATAGATAAGGGTAGAAGGCCAAGGAGGAATACCTTTTTGTGATGTCAGTTGAAGGTTGTGCGCGCATTCTGATTTCCTGATCCAAGTTGACTTTGAGAGCTCCCTTTTGGCTAGGAGGAACTACCTGTAAATGTAAAACAATACCACCAGATAGAGTTAAACAAAACAATGAGTGGACTGCCTAGCGGAAGCTAGATCCAGGAAGCGTGATGCTTCCTGAACAGGCTGTCAATCCACTTTTATATAACAATATTAATGTTATTCAAAATATACATGAAATAAAGATCCTATTGTAATTGAAATGATTTAGGTATCTCGTACACAACAATAAGAAAGGTTAAGTAAAAGGTGATTAAGGTCAAAATGGATCAGGTGATTTGCTGGTGTTGGGTTGCCGGTCTAGTACAGGTTCTGGGTAAGGCCTGGTAAAGATTACAAGTGATTCTGGGATGTTGGGAAATGGGTATGAGCTCGCTGGTCTTGAGGTATATTTATAGACATAGTAACCAATGTCAGTTGTGTGACCGATGCTGGTTAGGAAGAATGACCAATGTCGGTTGGCTAACCGGCATCGGTAGGGACAATTAGTAAAAATTCCTTAAAATGGTTTTCAGACTCTTTGTGATTGCACAGAGGTTGGAAATGGTGAGGGTGAGGTCGTAAAATGGTCTGAAGGCTCAGAGATGATTAGGAGAGAGGAAGGATAGGTGAAAGGGCTAGGTATGGTAAGGTGATAGGTTGGTAGGAGAAAGGGAGTGTACAGATGTGGAGAAAGATAAATTACTGAGATGAATAATAAATCTTACTGGAATAAAACATAAATAAATGAAGAGATGTTAGGTACTTACTGAAGAGTAGGTTTGGAGAATGCAGGTGATGAGGACAGTGATGGAAGAGATCCAGAGAGAAGAGAAGTTGTGTTCATGCCACGATAGTTCAAACCTCCGTGCTTCTCTGTGTGAATCTATGATCGTGAAGAAGATGATGAATGCCAATGGTTGTTGGTAGTGCTCCTGTATATTTTCCTTTTCCTGAGTGCTTCAGAAATTTTGAGTGCTCCAAGTCTCTATTCGTATGAGATCCTGAATCAAATGACCAACCTAGGCAAAGGCTTTTGGAAATGTATTTAACCTAACTAGTGATGGTTAGGTGATCAGCGTTGGTTGAGATATAACCGGCGTCGGTTAAGGTGGGAATATCTAGGTTGGCCAAAAATAGCCTGATTGTTGCTATTTTTGGCGTGGTCTCCAATCTTCATCTGAGTCTTGAGTGATAGATCATGGAAGGATAAGTAAGAGTCCTTTTAGGTTTGTTAATAGGAGTTAAGTCTAGGTTTAGACTAAGTCCTAGTTGGTTAGGATAGGTTTAGACTTGGTCTTAGGTCATTAATGATGTTTGAGTGAGGTGGCTAGGTGAGTTGGTGGGTGAGGTGGTTAAGTGAGGATATTAATTAATTTAATTAAGATAATTAATTCAATTAACATGTGCACTAGGGGATATGAATGGGTAGGATATGGTTAATTTAATTGACAGGGTTTTAATGGAAGTATGACCCAATTTTGGTGTCTACATTTGCCCCTTTTTGTTGCGTAGCTTGTATTGATAAGTGACGCTAACAAAAACAAGAAGTGGTTGCCCCAAATATAAGTGGGAGTGAGGTTTCCCCAAGTATGGGTGGAGGTGATCCCCCTCAAACCAGGAGCTGATGAGGTGTGAGACAGAATCGTGAGTGGTTTGATAAATGGGTAAGTGATGAAAGTGAAGGTAGGTGAGTTGTAGGTAAGGGTATGGGCACTTTGGGTAATGGGTAAGGGTCAAATTGGGTAATGGGTAATGGGAAAGGGTCATATCAGGTAATGGGTAATGACAATCAAATGCACACACACGTATAGATTGTGACACGGTACCAGGTTGAAGAGCTTGCAAACTCTACATCGTCCAAGGTCGATAGGTTTATCCAAACAAGGTTGAAGTGATTCAGGTATCCAGGGTACAAGATATGGTCCAGAAACACAACTTAGGTTAGGTGCAGGAACATTTAGGTATGATCTGGTACACCAAAGGTTTGGTCAGGATAAACAACATGACAATAGGCAAGGTAAGGTCATTAGGCTAAAACAACATAGGTAACAACATCACAAGGTATAACGAGTACACAAGTTCAAAGGTCATAAAAAGTGGTTCAGGTCAAGGTATATAGGTCATGGCACGGGTAAGGCCAAGGTATAGGTAAAATAACAAGTCCCTAAATGCAATTAAGGAAATGTATGGGTAATTTAGGCTTGTGGGTAGGGTGTAATAAGTGTTGGTAGGTTAAAAGGTATGTGGCAGTAACGAGTTTTGTTCAAAATGGGAAAAATGGTAGGTAAAATGGTACTGGCAGGTGACCGATGTCAGTTATAAGGTTACCAACGTTGGTTTGGTATGACCGATGTCGGTCATGTCGGGTTAGGGTTATAAAGTTGAAATTCCATATTTTACGGAATCATTGTTGTCTTTTGACTTTGAGAAAATGACAGAGCTGAGTGACTTGTGCATTTTTCTTGGAGAAAAAGACAAGGCATTGTACCTGGCTGAGGTGGAGGTTACTAAGTGGTGAGAGGAGCTAGGTAGATGGGTCCATGAGAGTGGTTGGAGACGTGTGATTGGTGGAGGGATTTGAGGTAGATTTTGGC
Organism: Taxus chinensis; assembly: GCA_019776745.2. Lineage (NCBI taxonomy): Eukaryota > Viridiplantae > Streptophyta > Pinopsida > Cupressales > Taxaceae > Taxus > Taxus chinensis. Next base: position 381,339,963 of record CM034157.1, on the reverse strand, counting down.
ATGGAAGAGGTGGAGAGGGTTTAGGTGGACCACTGGTGCAGCAGTGGCCAGATGTGCCACCATGTAGGTGACATCGAGATGAGGTAGGGGCATTTTCTAACTTGTTATTTGCTAAAAATTTGGTGAAAAATGAAGAAATTTGGGTGGGGGGTTTTCATTTTGAAATGCGGGTTAAAAGTGGGTAAAAATTAATGGAATGAGGGGGAAAAGGTCAAAAATAGGCTAAGTAGGGTGAGAAATAAATGTGGGATAGATGTGGGTGGGATTAAGTAGGTTTGGTAAGTTTTTTTGTCAATTTTTAAGAAATGGGGGAGGGGTTTTTGGTTTTTGTTTTCGTGACAGAGACCGACGTCGGTCTAGGTTTGGCTGACGTCGGTCAGCTTTGGCCAGCATTGGTCAAGGCTTAGGTGACCGACACCAGTTAAAAGAACCGATGATGGTCAAGAAAAAACCGGTGATGGTCAAGGTGACTGGTGCTAGTTAGGGTGAAGGAAATATAGGGGTAAGAAGGGCTAGGTATGAAAGGAAAATTGGTAAAGGAAGGGGTAAATAAAGATTGTTGTAGAGGGATAAGGGTAAAATAGTGATCTTTGGTGATATGGGATAGGTGAGTAGGTGAAATAATGTTAAGGTGATGGGTCATGATTGTAAAGGGTAGTAGGCTTGTAGGTGAATTAGGTAAATGGGGTAATCATGATTGGTGTGGTTGGGTATGGTTTTGGGGTTAATAGGTAATTGGGGTAGTTAGGTTTAACAATGTTGTGGTTTGTTGGATGATGCAGGTAGGGACCAGCTAGGATGCATGACAGAGTACCACCTCTATTGGTAGCGATGTGGTCTAGTGTGACTGCAGAGGAGTGGGAGCATATGATGGATGTTGGACTGATTGGGATCTGGCATTATAGGCATATAGCCTGAGATCCTAGCTTGATGGTCACACTCATCGATAGATGGGATTCAATGACCACCTTGTTTCATTTACCGATGGGTGAGATGACTGTCACCCTAGAGGATGTGTACAGGATCTTGCGGCTACCAATTGTTGGGGAGCCAGTGTATTCTATTTCTTCAGAGGCATCAGTGGAGCCGATAGTGGCTATGTATTTGGGGAGGTGATGGGTGAGCTGAGGTACCATAGCATGAGCCTTAGCTATGGAGACATGTATGTGGCCCATCCTCAGGAGACAAGGTTGGTTTTTTTGATGATGGAGGTGGTATGTTGTTTCACCTTACCAGATGTGAGGGTGGGAGATTCCCACGAGCACTGATGGGAGTGCTCCAGGATATGATGGAGGAGTGGATCTATTTTTCCTGGGCACCAGCATTCCTAGTGCAGCTATATAGGGAGTTGTGGGCTTATGGGAGATTGTGGTGGTTTAGCTTGTGTTGCACCTTTCTACTACATTTTTGGGCATACAAGCACATCGTATGTGTACGTCTAGTTGGTTTTCCCCGACATGATTGGTTTGGGGGTGGCTTGGTCAGAGTTGGCTATAGACGGTGGGTATCACTTGGTGGACAACATAGGGTGGATCGGGCCACGCATGATGTTTCGTATTACAGGTGGTTGTTGGAGGGGCTTTCAGGGGTTGATATTGTGTGGAGACCCTATATTGGCTATCCCTCCTACAGAGGCATGGTAGAGGAGATAGAGGAGCTCCAATTACTGAGGTGGATACAGGGGCGTAGCATCGTGCCAGTGAGCATGAGTTGATACCCGTGGACAGGGTTAGACAACAATTTGGTCTACCACAGGATGTATGCCCACTTTTCCCAAAATAGAGGAGAGATGACGTGGAGAGACATATGTCTCTACCACGACCGAGTGTGCCCATAGGGCAGGAGGAGCAACCAATGGATAGGAAGATTGATGATGCTGGGGTCACCGATAGATATAGGAAGTGGTGGGCAGCACAACTATGAGAGGCACCACCGAGGCCAGGGAACCAGACTTAGCCACCATCATAGTGTAGAGGGATACTTTACAGGGTCAGGTGGCTACCCTTTAGGCCCAAATTACAGCTTTACAGGGGCAGCTTACCAGGTCAGAGGCACAAATTGCCATTTTACAGGCTCAAGTGGTGGCCTTACAGGCACAAGTAGCATAGGGACCAGCACCCGCATAGGGTGGAGATGGAGATGGGGGACAGGTAGCCACCTTACATGCATAGGTAGTAGGTTTACAGGGCTAGTTGGCCACTGCACATGCTCAAGTTGTGGCCTTATAGGCCCAGGTTGTAGCACAAGCACCTCGTAAGACTCAGGGACAGGGTCCCACACTATAGGAAGTTGTGGTGGGACAGGGTCCCATGGTACAGGGAGGAGGACAGGCTCACAGGTACAGGCTAGGCATTTAGCAGGTCAGAGCTCACAGGTTGTTGTGAGACCTATGGCACCACCTTAGATGGTGTTGATGGTGAGGTTCAGGGATGCCCTGAATGAGGCATGGTATTACCAGGATCATCTGACGACCACCGGGATAGATGTCCCCTCCTATGCTGAGTACAGGGCACAACAGGCAGTGAGTGAGAGGACTAGATCCCACACTCATAGTTTAGAGAGCACATGGGGGCTGACAAGTCCAGAGGCAGGGTCAGGGTGAGGCTATGAGTTAACGGATGCCAGTCCCAGGTGAGGGGTAGGAAGAGATTAGACCGAGACCCATGCTAGGTGGAGAGATGTTGGCAGGTCACTAGGCTGGAGGAGAGGAGGAGGAGACAGATGAGACATGTATGGATATCAGGTGGGGTGATGATTAGTCACCTGATATGATTGGTGTATTGATTTTTGGTATATACTGGCCTACGTGTTGATGATAGTGAGGATGTATATGAGGGTTTTGAGATTTTGATTTTATACCAGCCTGTGTGCCAAAGATAGTGAGGATGTATATGAGAGTTTTGAGATACTGAGTATTTATTTGTATTAGTGTACATTTGTATTGATACACAAACTTTCTCATTGTTATAGATGATGATATTTATGGTATGGATGATGTACTTGTGTTTTTAATTTTCATTGTTATTGTGTATGTGATGGAAACTAGGTGAATTAGGCATGATTGAGTCGAGGTCATGTAGGCATGATGGAGTTAGGTATAGGCATGTTTGAGTTAGGTCAATTAGGCATGGTGGAGTCAGGTATTAGGCATGGTTGATTAATTAGGTATGGTAGTTAGGCATGGTGGAGTCAGGTCAGTTAGGCATGGTGGAGTTAGGTCAGTTAGGCATGGTGGAGTTTAGATTATTGTTTTTTTTTAATTTCCAATTTATTGGTAACATGGGAAATAAATGATGATGTATATGTATGTTATGGTGTAAATTTCCAAAATATTTGATATCATGGAAATGTGAAATGATGATGAATATGTATGATATGATGTTGTAAGAAATAGGTAAGTATACATGTTTATATACTTGTATGTTTGTTTAATTTCCAAGTAATGTATAAGATGGAAACTAACTAATGGTAGAATGTAAATAAAAAAGTGGGGGAAAATTGGTTAGGGTAAAGAGTGGCTGAGCTAACCTCCAAGGGTCCCATGCCCTCAGAGTACTACCTACATAGCCCCGATGAAAAAGGGGCCTCAGGTCCGATGTAATTATCCTATAAGCTAAGGAATAATATGATGAGGTAGAGGAATGGGTTGGTAGTTTTGAGGCATGGTTGAGTCTAGGTCAGTTAGATATGGTTAATTTTAGGTTACTTAGGCATGATTGAGTCTAGGTCATACACGCTCATATCACCATTTCCCTATGATGCACTCTTGTGCTATGGTTCACAGTTGACTGTTGAGGGCATATGAACCTCACACACTGCACCATCGACAATTCACATCACATCTTCATACATCATACACTTTTCTACATATATAATCTTCCATCTACTCTACATCATTTGCACTTTTTGCTTTATACACCTATACATCATACACATTCTACACACTACATTATTTTACATTTTACATTTTCTGCATCTTCGACATCACACATGATTTTCACTTCCACACTTATATAATATGCACATCTTTCATTCCATACTACAAACTCTACATTACACATTACACCCTTTACACGTTACACACCTACGCCATCTACTACATATATTGCACATTTTATTCATCATCCTCTACATGTTGCACACACTACACAACAATGCACTCTAGTCCCATGGTTCATACTCAACTACTGAGGGTATATATATCAAATGGACAACATCAATCTCACATATTAAATCATTCAATCCTCTTACCATTTGAAAATCCTAACTAGTGCCTTCTTCACACATATTGTGATATACACTTTATGCTAAATCATCACCCCTTTCTAGCATTCCTATTCATTCATCTCGTCATATATGCTTTACGCTAAATTGTCACATTTTATGGCATCTTACTCACCCATATAGTGATATACGCTTTAGGCTAAATCATTACACACTCTAGCACATCATCCCTACATTGCATTCAATATCATATTACAAATCCTGCAATCTACACTTTTCTGGCATCATATTCAATCTTCTACACACAACAACCCATCACCCAAACCATTTCACGATGATGTACTCTCATTTACATTTCATTCTTGACTACTGAGGGGGCATAAACAAATGAACCTCACTGCATATAATTCCACTCACATCTGCTCGGGGGGCACACTACTCTTATCATTCACTCTGTATTCGATTTTGTTTCATTCATAGTATACTGCATATCTTGGTTGCATTTACTCTTGCTTACATTTACATGTTACATGATCACTTTATTACACATTTTGATAGATATCTTGTATGCCATTATATTTCCATACACAGATGCACATTTACTTGCTTTCTAGTTATGACCGCAAATTGTACCGGTCCATTACACAGAGCATGGATGCTTGGCGTAATACCTAGTACCAGTCTCACAACAACTCCTGGGGGCATCCAATTTTGTATATTACAGGTGTTATTATTTATTTTTGTTTCATAACACACTATTTTCTCAGACTATACATGCTTTGACATACTTTTTTTTTATCTTTCTAGTGTGGTAATAGGTGCTTCATTTGCAACGCTTGCTATGCAAGACTATTTGCTTCCTTTGGTGTCTAATACACTATTTTCCTTTTCGTGTCATTGTTTGTGGGATTTTCCCTATGTCTTGATTGTTTTATTATTACTTACAACCATTATGACCTTGATTGTCTTGCGACATCGTGAGTGGTGTCCCATGTTTGTAATCCACTTTTCATGTAAAATTTTGTTCCTATATCATGTAATATATCTATAGGTGTAGAAAATATCTCATTGAATTTCCCCCTTTTTGAGGTGTGTGTGATCAAGAATTTTAGTGTGCGGCTCAAAATAATATATGTGTACATGTGTAGTAAGTTTGATAATCTGAATAGGATCATATGAAATTTTGGAATGGTGGACACCATTGGGAACTTGTACCTAGAAAATTGATTATGCATGGTGGAAACCATAAAATGCAAATAAAAAAACATGCATGAACAAGGAAGAAGACATGTGTATAGTAGTAAAAATAATAGATAAAATTGGCAGACGTGTCATAAACAAGATTAGTAATCATAGTAGAAATCAAGCATGTCAAAAACCAATGCCTTGATAGTATCATATAGGAGTGCATCGTAGAAATGCCCATGTCTTAAACTAGAGTAGGAATATTATGGTAGCAGATGTAGTGAGGCAGAGATAAGTAGGCAATATTATATAGATAAACATAGGCTTCACAACATTTATAGAAAGTATTTTTCACATATGACATGACCTACAGTCTTACACAAATAATCTAAATGTATTTTAGGCATGATATTTTTAATTGATAACAAATAAGTACATTTATGATAAGATAAGGGAAAATAGAGCCACATACATGTAGACACCACACCATGTGATAAGACAGTCAAGTGTAACAATGTGGGCATCAGTCATGGAAGGAGAGTGACACTAGACCTCTCTCCCCAAAAGCAAGGAGTTGCACTAGTTGGCGTGAGATCAGCAAGAAAACTCGTGTTTTAGCAATTGAGAAAGCCAAAAAATACTTGAGTATTGCACATGACACATGAGTTATTCTTATTATCTCACAATATATAAATACTCTTAGCATGAGATCGCACATAATTAATTTCTCTATGAGGAAGATTTTTAAGGCACTTTTCTATCCTGTGGACATTATATTTTCTATTCTATCAGGGGAACACTCTAACATTGAGGACAACACTAAATACATAGATTTTGCAGAGTATAAATCATATGACCCAAGCAACTGAAGAAAGTACTAAATGTGCAAGAGGGGTTGAAGAAATATCTTATTTGATATTTAAATGAAATGAAATAATAGAAATGGAAGGGATAGGGTACTAACCTAGAAAATTAACTTACCTCACTATGTGCAGGACTGGACTAGATAACATGTACAGAATCAGGGCATAGGAATCATGGTGCTACCCAAGAAATTACAGAAAATGAAGATCTTATCTGGACTGGGGTGCCTGAGAGAGAACTGGGGTGCTTGGGGTGCCCTGGTCTATGTATTTGGGCACTCTGGTCTACAAAAAAGCTTCAGGATATGAGTCTGACAATGTCACAAGGTATTCACAATATCTTTTTTGTCAGTCAGTTGTTGCAATACCTTCATCTCGTTGTAGTTGTGTGATGAAGACATGCCTGCAAAACCCCATACAAAGCATCAAATCCCTAAAAAAAGAAAGATGCATATGAAGGGATCAGACAGTCCTTAGCTACCACAAATGGTGGACTTATCACTAAGCGTTGCACTACATTCCAAACTCAATCTAGTTCTATGTTTGCTTGTGTATGCAACTGTGTGCCTAGGTGTTCTAACATCTAATGACACCCTATAGATAGACGGGGGCAATAACTAGATGTAAAATGTAAATGGTGGATGGAATAGAATGAATACAACCCTTTCCCCCTATGCTTGTGTGATGTAGATTGTCGAAGATTCTCAAATGCAGTCTTTTTCCTTAGTAGATAACTAGCTCTTGATAGTAGATTTGTCCACCCATAAGATAGTGAGCATGCTATGTTTATATATGGATATCTTGTTCAAATTTCGACACTAATGACCTGACATGCCAACTAGTGCCTATGGGAATGAAAGGGAAAAGTGACAAAGACTGACCACAAATGAGTAAATTATACCCAAGTATTGTGGGGATGAGGTTGCCTAAAATGATGTACCCGGGGCACCCATAGGGAATGCCCTAGTACTACCCTAGATGCCATCTAGTCAAAGACTTGAGATGACAAATGACTAAATAACAACACCTAATACTCATTGAGAGATGGACCAAAAACTATGTAAACAACTTACGACCTGTGCAAGAACAAATTGATGATCTAAGAAAACCAACTGAGTGATGAAAGGACTAGCGGGATGGGGTCATTAGTGAATACATTTATTACACGAGATCCATATATAAAATAACATATTTGGCAGTAAATTATGTAATAGTAAGTGTGTGATTTTGTGACTACATTTTCACTTTATGTATGCACCACCAAACTTGAAATAAGATTGGTAAGTTTTTTTTATTATTAAATTTGAATACTTGTAATAAAAATATGGAAAAACACTTGCATAAATTGTAATAATGGAGCACTATGGTCCCTTCTTTTTTGGTCATGCTTTTATTAACACAAAACAACAAAATATAAAAATTACAACTCAACTTGCTTAAAACAAGTTAAACTCAGAAAGTACAAATTTTAATAATAAAAAAAACCTTCTAATACTAATTTTTTACTTCTCAGTTAACTTTAAAATATACTCATGGAATCCATTATTGACAGAAGTCAACATAGCAAGAAGCTACCTGTTCCAAGAATGACAATTATGAATAGCTAGGCATGTTTTCAAAGCTAATTAAGGAAATGTCGAACTACCAGCGGTCCCTAGATTCAGATAAGCGTGATGGTTCATAAAATTAGGCATGTCATTGCACTTATATATAACTTAGAAAGTGTTATCCAACCTATACATGAAATAATGATCTTATTGGAATTTATACGATTTAGGTGTCTCGTAGAAATATGACAATAAGACAGGTCTAGGTAAAAGATGATTAAAGTCAAATAGGTTAGGTGATTGGCTGAAAATAAGTTTAGGTTGGTCCTAGGCTCTAGGTAAATAACACATGAAGGTTATAAGTGATTTAATTCCTAAAACATGTATTAAATTATATTTTTAGAGCTATATTACTAAAAATAGAAATTGACAAATTAGCTAGTGTGATCGATTTCAAATAGGAAAAATTGGCATTGGTTCCCAACAATGGCATTTAAAATTAGAATAATCTTCTTAGAAATAGAGTCTTTTAGACTATTTGTCGATATCACAGATATTGGAACATGGTGAATGAGGTCGTGAAATGGTTTAAAAGGTACCCACATATGATTATGGTTGAACTTGAAGTTACTTCATGGAAGGTCTAGGTATGGTAAAACTCCACATACATTGGTACAATTACACCATGTATAAAATCATGAAGATAAGATAAATGTTGTTATGAATATTAAATCTTACTGGAAGAAAACCAGATAAATAAATGGTCGATATTAGGTACTTATGAACCTAAATTTTAAGAATTGCCAAGTTATGAGGATCAGTGACCCTAGAGATTTATATAGAAGAGAAGTTCTGTTCGTATCGCGTGCATTCTAACCTCAAGTGCTTCTACCTATTTGCACTATCATCATGAAGAAGATCATCAATCCACTTTTTGTCATGCTTTAGTGCTCAAGCCTATATTTTCCTTTGCTCTAGTGCTGAGCAACTAACTTTAATCAGGCTCCAAGTCCTCATTCATGTGAGGTCCTGAAACCAAATGATGATTAGGTAAAGGCATTTGGATATGTATCTAAAAACTGGCAAGGGTTATATCTCTCTTAAGACATGCATATTCTACATACATGAGAATCTAAAAGTAGCCTTTCTTCATACCCGACCTCCCGAGGTCGTGCCGAGACAGCCGGTGGAAATGAAATATATGTGGGTGTAGACAAACTAGTTGGGAAATCTTATATCCTCAACACGCAATAATGGGATCTGTGAGTCTAAGGAAAAGAAATCTCTCCTAACCTGAATTGGTGTAATGGATCGTTCAGATATAATAGCTGCTCGGAGGCTCCAATCAATGTCGAGCTCTACCGAGATCCTATCTATTGGCTGTTGGATGCGTGGAAAGTGACCTGTAGGTGCTTCATGTATATTTCCGGACAAGGTCATGAAAATTGTACTGAGAGGTGTAGTGGATTTGTAGGAAACGATGGGTGGTTTTCTGGTCTAGCCCAGAAAATATTAGCTTGATTGGCTTCTATGCTTAATGCAGAAAATTGTGTTATGATATCTAGTGGAAGTGGTGAGGATCTAAATACCAGCATACGTAAACTGGTGTCAATGTTTAACTGATTAGCAGGCCCATTGGGTTGTGGGACCTGGGGATCACAACCATGAGTTTGTGGTTGTTGTGGACCTGTTATGGTCATGTGAAGAATCAATCTCTTCTTCTGACTATCCAATAGTCATAAGCTTTTTCAGCTTCTATGTTTAATACCAGGAGTTGTGCAATCTTCTCAGAATACCTTACGGGTGTTCTGGAAACTTGTATACGTAAGCCTGTGTCTATGTCAATGAGAAGGTCTCCTACATTTGGCTATGGAACTAATGAATCACAACCAAATATTTTCTCTCTTTCAGGTTCTTGTATGGTCATGCGGATATCCTATCAAGGCAATCTATAGTTGGGTTGACTTGACCAGAATGTGTATGCTTTGTCATCTTCAATATTCAATTCTCTCAATTGTTCACTAACTGCTTGTGGGTTTATTGTCATTTGAAAGACGTGAATTCTAAGACCTTGATCTATATCCGTTAATGTTGTGAAGAGATTTGGCTGAGGTATTACTGGTTCGAATATGTAATCCCTGGGTTCTCTGGGTCCCGTAATTGTCATGCAAGAGATAATCAAACTTTAACTGAAATAAGTAAACTAATTATGAAAGTAAATCTACACTATGCTTATATTCTTTTTTTTTTTTGTATTTTTAAGGATGTGAATTTGAACAAAATTTAAAGAGCAGCTATTCTAATATATTCAGATAATGAACAATTAATCTAATAACAAAATTAAAACAAGCAAGGTAGCCTGATGTAGCTATTTTCCTGTGCATTTGTGAATTTATCCTAATATTAAATAACTAACTAATTTAATTGAAAGACCTTTCAATCTTACCTCAGAAGTGAGGAATAAATCACAGCTTCTCAGAAGCTATCATTCCCCATAGCTTCCCTGGTAATACTGAAAGCAAGCTTAACTGAAATAAAATGATTTGCTATTCTATTTGATATATTGTAACTACAACTTTGACAATTCAAACCTGGAGTTTACAGAACAATGGAAAATCCAGTTGTATTGTGACTTGTCCCCTCAGTGTGATCTCTTCATTCCTTCATGTTCTCATGAATCCAGAAAAGTGGGAATGTGACAGTGGCAGTAGGAGAAGATGTTCAAACAGTGGCAGCTTGGACGTAAGCTGAACAAAATGCAAGTAGGAGAGGGATAGTGCAAGAGAACAGAGCTTGACTATTCAATTCCTAGCAGGATTGTTATAGGGATACAATACAAGCATACCAAAATCTATAAGACTTATGCTTCCTGTGACAAAACAACAACCTATAATTCTAAGCAGAATCAAGATTCAAATGGACATGATCTAGGACCAGAACTGTGGAGCCTTGAACTGAGAGGCTGAAAGCTTTACAAAATCTAAACTTATTGAGACTTATTGAAGAACTTTCAAAACACACTGAATAATAATTCATAGAAGGAGAGGGGCCATTTGCTTGTAAACAAGCTTGGTATTTATAGCACTTTGATTTACCAGAGGGTAAGTTTGAATTGAACTCTTCTATTATAAACAAAGAGGAATTACTATTTACCAGGTGGCTAAAACATAAATGCAAGCAAGAGTGGTTGAGAAATGTGAGCACCACTTGATTTTTTACGTTGATGAAAGCATCAGAAAGTTCTGGAAAATGCACAGGAATATCACCCTACACAGGGTGGCAGTTACAGGACCGCCGCCCTATCCTGGGTGGTGGTCATGGGACCGCCGCCCAGGCAGGGCGGCGATCCTGAAACTAATGACAGAAATGCAAGGAAAAAGGGGGAAGGTTTAGAATGAAGCATGCAAAGGTTGGATAAGGCATTTTAGGATGCAAATGTATACTTGGTGAGCTTTCTAGATTCTGAACACCTTGCGAAGAGATCTGAATCATCATTGGGGTTTCTGTAACCTCTTTCTGGTAGTACAGTACATACAATTTTGGGTACGTACATATTGCCCCCTCAGAGAAGCATTTTAGCCATGAAGGGGCATAAAATGGTGGGTCTGAGTATGGTGGTCCCAAAATGGGGAGTTAGAAGCTATACCTGACATACCCATGTGTCGTAATGTCACCATCCAGATTCCTGCTATCTATAAAATGAAAAGAGGACTCAAGTGTAGATAGATAAAAGAAATCAAAAAATAAATACTAAATTAAAATGAAATGAGGACTTACCATTTGTGCAGGGATAAGAACTTACCTCCGTCCAACTCTGTGCAGAAACTCAAAACAAGAAAGAATATTCAAAACAGGGTTAGAATGTTATATATATATATATAATGAGCTCATTTTCCTATTCATTTACATGTATTGATTTGGCAATTTTTGAGCTCTGGGACCCACGGTAACCATTTTCGACAAGAGTGCAGTCAAAACATTCATTGTGAGATCGTGATCATGCCTCCGAGAGCAGGACATCGACCTGCGAAGTCTCAGGTTAGTTTTTCTCAATTCATTGTTTTTAAACCTAAAATATAAAAATGTTGAAATCTTTGTCTTGGGGGGGTTATTTTCAAAAATCTTAGTGTTAAATGAGTCTCTAGGGGGGGCCCCCATAGGGTAGGCTTTTATTTCAGTCAAAATGGTGTATTTTGCTATTTTTAGGCATTTTTAGGGCTTTATGGGCACGCCGAATCAACACAGGACCGCCACCCTGCACAGAGTGGTGGTCACGGGACCACCGCCCTATGATGGTGGTGGTCGCAGGGTCACCGCCTTTAGATGGCGGCGGTCACGGAACCGCCGCTCTGCACAGGGTCGGTTTTGGACAGAAAGTGAAAATAGATGCCTTAGTTAATTGTTTTTGCATTTTTGACATTTTTCTATGTTTTTGATGAGCTTATCTATTGGATTATGTTGCTAACTTTCTCTTTTTCTCTGTTTTGGGTGGATGCAGAAGGAGGAGTACATTAGGTGGAGCAGAGAGAGGGAGTGTGATTGGCTCCCGATAGTGTTAGACTTGCTAAACCAGGCAGAGAGAGACACTTTGCAGAGGGCTGGTATTTTGAGGATTTCACAGGTTCCTCATGTTGCTCCTACTAGTCACATATTGTGTGACTTGTTCTCATACTGGGATGCAGACCAGAATACTTTCTAGTTTCCAGGTGTTAGGGGTGAGTGGACTATCACCCTGGAGGATGTCTATCATATACTGGGGGTTCTGATTCTTGGGAGGTGGTTGTCTCTTAAGACAACAAGATCCAGGTCTCAGATGGTTCAGTGGGCTACCTATATGGGAGATGTTGTTGTCTCCTTTGGCTCGAAGAAGGGGGTGAAGGTCTGATCTATTGCTGCTTCTCCTATCCCTATCATCTGTAAGGCTATTATGGGTATCTTGGCCTCACGGTTGATTGGGGATAAGGGAGGAGATACTCTCTTATACTGTTGGGATCCTATTATTACACAGATTGAGGCCCATGGCCATACTTATGCTTGGGGAGCTAGCATTCTTGGGACTACATACCATGACTTATACAGGGTGGTCAGGTTACAGGGGCAGTCCTTGAGTCATCCCACTCTAGTTATGAGTTGGGTGTATGAGCGCATCATCCCCTATGGAAGGGGTGTACTAGCAGAGGATCCAGGGGCTGTTAGAGCAGCGAGGTGGATGGGGATGATAGTACTCAGGATGCCACATCAGCCAGTGGCTTCATTGACTACTGTAGATATGGAGGCCACTCCTTATCAGGCCATGGTGGGAGTATGGGGAGAGGAGACACATACATTGATTGCCTGCTCTACTACAGGTCAGTTAGTAGACAGGATAGAGAGGGTGGAGGTCCACCCATTTGATTGAGTCCCTCAGCAGTTTGGCCTCCCCTACATTGATATGCTTCCTCTAGCGGGGCCAGTATACAGGACTATTCGTGAGGCCCAGGGAGGTCCTAGAGGAGATCGAGGTTGGACCACGGTTACTCCTGGAGTTCCTATTGTGGTTAGGTGGGTGGTTCGGGCCCGAGGGGCAGCCAGTGCTCCTCGAGCACCCTTACTTCAGATCAGAGCTGCTCCTACTTTCAGTGGGGGGAGGATGAGCCTGTTGATGTGGACTCAGACTCTGAGGAGTTCACAGGAGGGGAGACTGAGGAGGAGATGATGGGAGGTGAGGGGAGGCCGGTGGGATGGCCAAGGAGGATGATAGTGATTCTGAGTGGCATGACACTCAGGATATCTTGAGGGCTGAGAGGGTGGAGGTGAGTGCAGAGAAGGTGACCTTGATCTCAGAGGAGTTTCCTTCTCAGGACTTTGGGGGAGATGATGAGTCCATGGCAGGACATCATTTCTTTCCAGATTTGGGGGAGGCTCCATAGTCGGTGGCAACGTCAGTAGCAGGCACAGATCCTAGAGACCCTACCTGGATGCCTGGAGATCTGAGTGAGTTACTACTCTTTTCTCGACCTTGTTAGTTAGAGATGTTTGGATGATATTTCTTTTTCTTTTTTTTTGTTTGTTTTTGACTTGTTTTTGGTGATTTTCTAACTTGTTATTTCCCTTTTTATTTGCAGCGACTGCTCAGGGATGGCAGGATTTGATTCACCAGGTGTGTGCCGACACCCTGTTGCTTCCTTTGGGGAAGACCCAGGCTCAGCTTACTGAGGACGTCAGAGAGCCTTTAGCAGCTGGAACCGACACACTGATGTGTTTTCCCCTGTCTGGAAGGTGGCAGAGTTAGTGACCTCCCTTCATACTGAGCTAGCTGGATACAAGACTGTTGAGCACCTGATGAGGTGGAGCCATTCTCGTAGTGAGACCACAGCCAGTGGCCATGATCATGAGCACTCAGTTCATTCAGAGCATCATCGTAGCAGGAGCCCTAGACGCGATCGTGCACCCTCCGAGGGATCCCACAGGGATTGAGAGGCCATTTGGTCTTTTTGTAGTGATTTTGTTGGATGTTTATATGAGTTGTTTTTGTATTTTTTGGGCTCATTGAGCATTTTGACCATGCCTAGTGCATGATGGCATTGTATGTAAAACATGATTCTTATATATAAAATATTATATATATATATATATATATATATATATATATTTTTTTGGATCTAGATCTTCTTTGTATCTAGAGTTTTGTGATTTGTTTCTCATGTGTACACTAGATGTTTTTAGAATCTTTGTTTTTATATGCTTTTCAGAATGTATGCAATGGATGACAAGTGATAACAAGTGTTGAACAAAATGTTTCTCTTATTGTTTGTAATGCTGGTATGTGATGATGCAAACACTGTAGTACTGAACTTTTGGCTTCTTTGGGAAATGTTCATTGCTTCTTCTTGTTTTGGAAAAACGTGATGAATATGTAGTGATAATGAGATGAACTTGCCCCACTCCTAACTCCACGCAACTAGTAAGATGTGAGGGCTCAACACCAAGAGTTGGGAAGGGCACAAATTGTATGAGTTTGACTGAATGGAAATGATGAGAGAAAGACAAGGTATTGACAGAAACCAAATTTAGACCTACGTACTTATTCTTACTCAAAACTACTACATAGTTCAGAATGCAACTTACTTTCCAGTTTATCTAGACTTAGATCCATGGATGGAAATTTGGTTGACAAAATCTGGTTTTGAGGATTTGATCTCTTTGGAATTTGGATACTTAATTTCACTTAATACACTTTGCTTTGCATTTTTAAAATACTAAGATTCATTAATTTGCGTGAATGGACCCCCTACGCCCTGCCCCATGCTACTAGTAAGAAGTATGGGCTTGTCACCGAAGGCAGGACATAGGCGAGTAAGGGCACTTCTTTCCTTTCTCAACCTCGCACCACTAGTAAGAGATGCGGGCTCATTACCGAAGGTTGGTGGGGTAAAGAAGTGTGTAAAATAAAATATTCTATTTTGTTTAGTATTTTTTATTTAATTTGGTTTTGACATTTCTGATTTGTGATTTTGGAGTATCCTTGTTTCAAAGAGACGTAAGAGGGATAGATGTGACACCAAGAAGCTTCTAGAACAGACCGTAGGTAAGAACAACTTAACCTAGTAGAAAAGAATGAGTATGACCAAGTATGCAGGCCTTGGTATGGTTTTTGTCAAGATTTTGTCTGTCGGATTGATGAGATGATTTCAAAACCATTTGATGATATTATGAAAATTGAAGAGATATGATTTGAATGCTTTTGCCAATATTTTCAGAAGCTTGTAATAAATTGCTTAAGAATAAGTTCCTTGACCACAAAATTTATGAAATGAGTGAACAAAATGAAACAACTGAGTGACTAATGCAATGTAGGTAGATATAATATACAAATGGTGATGCTGATGACTTATGCGTAAAACCATTTAAGATGCAAGGAATTGACAGTTTCATTGAATTCCTCACCTTCTAGTGTACACAAGAGATACACACCATTTCCATAGTCTTTCATGACTCGGTATGGGCCCAACCACTTGGGCCGGAATTTCCTTCCTTCACCGGTTTTCTTATCAATCTGGTTGTCTAGTCTCAGAACTAGATCTCCCTCATATATTTCTCATTCGTAGACCTTTTTGTTATATTTCTGGCACATCCGGTCAGCATAGGCTCTGTGTCATTGTTTGGCATTTAACCTGGCCTCATCAAGGCTTTCTAGTTGAGAGAGGCATGCCTCTCTATAGGCTTCTTCTCCCAAGATCCCTTGTAATGAGATGCGGAGACTGGGTATTTCAACCTCAAGTGGGAGAACTGCTTCTGCCCCAAATACTAATGAGAAAGGGGTTGTCCCTGTTGGTGTTCTTATTGACGTTCGATAGGCCCACAAGGCTGGGTATAATTTTAAATGCCAATCCCATTTGTTCTCCTTAACTGTTTTGAGGAGAATAGATTTTAATGTTTTGTTTGTGGCTTCAGCCTATCCATTGGCTTGGGGGTAATAAAGAGAGGCCGTATGATGGTTTATCTTGAATTTTCTGCATAACTCATGGACCTCATCATTCTTGAAGGATGTGCCATTATCTGAGATAATGACTTGCGGGACACCGTACCTACAAATGATTTGATTTAAAATGAACTTAGCGATTACAGAACCTGGTACGGTGGTGAGAGGCATGGCCTCTACCCATTTAGTAAAATATTTGTGGCCATGATTATAAATTTATGGCCATCTATTGACGAGGGAGAGAATTTCCCTATCAAATCTAGGCCCCACGTGGAAAAGGGCCATGGGGTTGCGATTGGTTGCAGAGCCTGTGCTGGCATGTGAATCTCGTGGGAGAACTCTTGGCATTTATGACACTTTCACACAAATTCTACTACGTCATGTTCCAAAGTGGGCTAGAAATAGCCCATCTGATGTATTTTGTGAGTAGTGGCATGGCCACCAAAGTGGCCTCCACATATCCCACTGTGGGATTCGTAAAGAATATTTTTGGATTCTTCTGTGTCAACACATCTTAAAAGCATTCCATGTCGAAGGCTTTACGATAGAGCACCTATTCTAAAATAACATATTTAGCAGCGATAATGTGTAACCACCTTCTTTGTTGTGATGTGGCACCTTCTGGGTATGTGTGGTCCATGATGAAATTGACAATGTCAGTGTACCAAGGACATATAGAGATGGGGGGCCTGGTTTCGACAAAATATATGCACTCATCGGGAAAGTCTAGATCTACCAGATCACCTCCATCTAATGGATTGTCAGCTAACCAGTCTGCAATGATTTGTCCCTTAACAGACTTTTGGTTTACAAATGTTAGTTCAAACTCACCCATTAAGGTTATGAAACGTCCAACCTTTTTAGATAAAGACCCTTGCGTGAGGAATGTCCGTAAGTGATCTGTCTTTACAATGACCCTTGTTTCTTGATTCAACATGTAATGTCTTAAACATTTTGTTGCGAAGACTATGGCAAGGCATTCTCTTTCTACCTGTGTGTAACGTGTTTCATAATCAAGCAACGTCTGGCTAATGAAATAAACTGCACGTTCCCATTTATCATTATCTTCCTGAGCCAACATGTAGGCTAGCGAGACATCAGTAGCCCATGAATATAGGATCAAAGGATGATCTGGTCTAGGAGGCATTAGCATGGGAGGAGACAACAAGAAGCATTTAACTGCTTCGAAGGCCTCGTTACATTCTTCCATCCAATCAATGCTATAATCCTTCTTTAATAAATTGTTGATTGGATGAACAACAAAAACTTAAGTCAGGGATGAACCTTCGAATTGCACCGAGTTTCCCAAGAAATGATCTAATACCAGACTCGTCTGATGGTGGAATCATTTCAAGAACAACCCAGATTTTGGCTGGATCGACATCAATCCCTCGTGACGATATAATGTAACCCAGAAGCTTGCCTCCTGTCACACCAAATACACATTTCTCTGGATTCAATGTGACGCCATATTCGATCAATCATGAGAGAATGATACAGAGTACTTCTGGGTGATCACAACACTTCTTGGCCTTGGCCAGCAAGTCATCTACGTAGGATTCCACAATCTTATGAATAAGGTCATGGAATATGTATGTCATTTCCCATTGGTATGTAGCACCAGCATTCTTAAGACCGAATGGCATGACAACGTAACAATAAGTTCCCCAAGGAGTTATAAACATAGTCTTGGCTTGATCCTCTTCAGATATTTTGATTTGATTATATCCCGAGAACCCATCCATGAGAGACAAAAGCTCAAATCCAGTTGTTGCATCAACAATGACGTCGATGGATGGTAATGGGAAGTCATCTTTGGGGCAAGCTTTATTAATGTCCCAGAAGTCTATGCAAATGTGTATCTTCCCATTCTTTTTTAGAACAGGGATGATATTAGATACCCATTGTGAATAGTCGACTGGTTTGATGAATCCCACCTGGAGAAGTTTCATTACTTCTTCTTTCACCATGAGAGCCACTTTTGGTTTCATTGGTCTCGAATTTTTTCTTAATTGGCTTTGCATCTGGTTTGGTGACAAGATTGTGTACCATGATATGTGGTGCAATTCCCATCATTTCTTTGTAATTAAATGTGAAAGCCTTTTGATGTTCCTTGAGGATCTGGGTATGTATTTCTATCTCCTCTGGAGTTAACGAGGATCCCAACTTCAAAATATTTGGTTCTTCCTCCATTCCAATATTTATGTCAATCATTCCTTCAATTAAGGAAGCATTTCCTTCTTCAAATTCAGGTGGGGCCGGAGGTAGTTCCAAACCTTCTCCATTCTCTACCTCGTAGATTTTGAGATTCTTTTGCGGGGGAGATTCTATCATGGGATTTCCAAAATAGGAAGAGGAAGATGGGATTAGGGAGAAATCTACTATGTGATGAGTGAGATGTAATTCCACATAGGCATTTAGATATCCAAGAGTGACCCTATCACTGTCAAAGTGATCTAGGATGGTAAACTCATTCTCAGCTTCTATATGTGTCAAGATCAGGGTTGTTGGTATTTTACGCACCAATGGTTCAGTACGAAGTGATACCATGAAATTTGTATTTTCCAACTCACTGCTTGGAGTGAAATGGGAAGCTGAGGTTGCTATTGAATCAGTGAGAAGGTTTTGTTCTCGTGGGATTGCTTTGATTGATATGAAGTTGAATCCCTTGGTTAGATCTAACACCACCCATTTTATAGAGTTGTAAGTGTTCAGCTCTAGTTTCATATACCTCAGATACTTGGTTTGCAACTAATTGTGAGTCTCCTAGTACTCTAATGTTATCAATGCCCATCCTTTTGGCTATGATGAGGCCAAGGAGGAGGGCTTCGTATTCAGCCCCATTGTTTGTACATTCAAAGTTTAACTTAAAGGAAAAAGGTAGGATCTTTCCCTCAGGAGAAGTAAAGATCACACCTGCCCCAGCTCCGAAATGACATCTAGCTCCATCAAAGTGGAGAGTCCAATATTTTCTTGGAAAAATGGATGTTGGAACATTCTTCGTGTCTACTTCTTTTGCCTCGGTTACTTCTACCATACAAACTTCATCTGCTGGAAGGGAGCCAATTCCTAGGGTACATCCTATACCCATGGAATCAAATGGTAGGAGAATAGGTAGATATTTCTCTAGTAACTCAACAATTTTTGTGGTAGTTCCTAATGATACTGTCTCTATGACGTTAGTCTCATTTTTGAGTGTCGGAATGCCTTTGACTAGATTCGTGATTTCTAATTCTATTGTAGGTATCAACTTTACTTCTGGTTTTGAATTGACTGGTTTGTTAAGTTGATTCATTGGGAGTTCAAACTCAGAGTGAACACCTGGTCTCTTCTTCAAATCTGCTAGGTGTATATCGAATGGTTTTGGGTCACCTTGTGCCACAAATATTTTTCCCAGGTGTAAAAATCTTATTTCCTGGAATAACGTGGAAGGGATTGCCTTCATGCGATGTATCCATGGTCGACCGAGAATCATATTATAGTTGGTTTCCCGATCTATAATATAAAATTTGGTGAGGACTGTCTTGGGTCCTAAGGTGACTGGTAACACTATAGTCCCAATTGAAGTGGCCTTGAGGCTATCATAACCCCTTAGCGTATTTCATGTTGTGGAACAATTTGTTTCTCCATATCCTAGATTTTGAAGAAAAGTGAAGGGGACTATGTTAACTGCTGCCCCATCATCAATCATTGTGCACTTAACATAATTATTATAAACCCATACCTACAAATGCAAGGTTGGGTCACCTCTACGTGTAATTTCAGCATCTGTTGGCATTTTTCTTATATCAAATATAAACTCAGTATCCCTATCTGGCTGCCCTGGAGGGTAGACGTCAAAGTCTACATGGTTTACTTGCATTTCAGGAGGAGGAGTGATGTTAATTAGATGACCAAGACCTAATGCTTCTAAGAGAGCAGCTCTGTGAGTGGGAGAGTTTTTCAACAAATTCAAGAAGGAAATGTGAGAGAAAGTCTTTGTTAGGTCATTAATTAGATTGTAAGCACCTATGGTTTTTACTAGTGCTTATTGAATGTTGTCTGGTTCTAATAGGTAGGTTGGAATTGGTTGAGAAGAATAATCTCATGTTCTTGTTATGGTTTCTACATGTAGCTCGGTATCTAACTCTACCAGACCAACTATCTTGGTTTGTGGTCGAGTTCCTAATTGGGGTGCGACCGGTGGATTTGATGAAGTTGAGGCTTCATGATCATTATTTCCTATCATAACACCCTTGTTCATCCCATTTGGATCTAACCTGTTATTGTTAGAGTGATTCGGGAGAGGATCGTTAAAAATCTTGAGGGGTGCATTTTGAGGGGAAACTGCTCCCGTATAAGTGTTTGGCATGGGTAATGCAGAATTTGTTAAAAACATATCTATAAAGAGTTGTCTTTGGTCTTCTGGAAAATGTTGCATGAATTTATTGTAGTCATGGAAAGTCCTAGTATCATGGCCTTGAATCTTGTGGAAACCACAATACAAGTTGGGATTATAGTTTCGAGGTTGTTGGTTTGAAACCTGTTGTGGTCCAAAACTCTGATTAGGTTGCTGGTTGTTAGAGTTAAAATTTTGAGGTTGTTGCCTTTGGTTTTGATTCTGATATCCAGTTGGGTTTCAGATTGGACCTTGTGTCTGGATTTTCCATTGTTGTTGTTGTTGTTGTCGTGATGGATGATTAAAATCCACCGCGTTGATTGTTGGAGTAAAGTTATTATTTCACTGATTGTTAACGGGTGGTGAAATGTTCACGACATTTTTCCTTTTAACCTGGTCTGTGACTCCATCTCTGTTGTAACCCCATGGTTTTTGTTAAGGATCTTGGGTCCTTGATTGGTATTCCTGACATTAGGATAAGTCGTAGTGTTTTGATTGGGAGTGATTAATTTCCCATTTGTTCCATATGTCTTACGACCACTGTCTATTGCCGCTTGATCGATTCAGAGAGCACTCTCGAGTACTTCATCATAAGTCCTTAGTGGGAACTTCTGGACTTCTTCCTTTATCTCTCTATTGAGAGAATGAAGGAATAAGTCACATAGTTCCATCTGATCCATGTTTGGAGCACTTGCTGATGAGTAGAGGACTGTACACCATCTTTGAATAAAATGAGCAGCATATTCATTGTGCTCTTGTTTAATATGTAAGAATTCCCTGATCCCTGTTCTTAACAATTTGTTCATGTCAAAAGCTTTGATAAATTCTGACACAAGTTGTTTGAATGAGTGTATCGAGGCTTCAGGTATTCTATAATACCAATCAAGGGCAATACCCTCTAAGGTCTTAGGGAATATCTTAGCAACAACCACATCCCAAGGGAGCAATTCTCGAATGGCCATGGCATAGGCCTTGATATGTGCATTTGGATATCCCCCCTCTTGAATTTAGGAAAATCAGGAAGAGGTCTTGGAAGCATGATGCTTCGTATGGTGAAATCTAGAGGTTCTTTTAAATATTCTGAGTAAGTCCCTACCGCATAGGTCTCAACCATCGATGGTGCCTGCTGAGGGGGGAGAGGTGGAATGGGTTGTTGATATGGCATAGCATATGTATTTGCAGGAGCATAAGGAAACCCCTGTGGTTGAGAAAACATCCCGGGAGAAGAGAACATGTCTCCCTGTGGTGATTTTGAATAAATGTTTAAGTAGGGAGGAGCATTGCTCTGATATGGGTTGTTTGGTACTAAACCAGGGGGTATCATACTTTCAACTGGAGCAACATTTGAAAATGTGGTTCTAGTTGGTGTTTGTTGTGGGTAGTTATACGAATGTTGAGGAGGCATGCCTAACGTGCCTGTTCCTATGAGGAGGTCAATTTGACTAGGATAATGTGGAGGGTTGGGAGTTCCTGCTTGCCCCGAATATGAAGTTTGATTTTCTTGAGCAAGTTCTAGTCCTCTGACCCTCTCAACCAAAGTTGAGATGACCTCAATTGGTGATGGCCTAGTGTTTCACCTTGATGGCTGTTGTGGTACTCTTTGAGTTTGTAGAGGGGTATGGTATCCTACTATGAATTGTTCATTACTCTGCCCAAGTTCACCAAGAGTATTTTCCATTGGTGGAGGAATGGGGGTATTTTCTTGAAGCAGGGTGTCGGGTTGTGTTTGCAAACTTCCTAGAGATGGATACATGTTTTGGAAGTGTTGCTCATTTCTAGCGTGGTGTGCTAGGTACTCCTCATCCAAGAATGGGAGTGGATCTGATTGCCTACTGATTTGTGGTCTGAACAAAACCTGAGGAGATGAAATGGATTCTCCAGTAAACATCATATTGTTAGAGCCTGAGGGCTCTGGTTGTTGTGTTTGTGTGAGCTGATCCAGCTCCTCAATTCAGAATGAAGAACTAGAGCTAGTTCTTTGAGGAGGAGTTTGTGATGACAAGTAGTTGCTTGAATAGTTGTCAGCCCATGCAGAAAGTGAGGGTGACAGTTGTCTATTTGTTTGACCATAATATGCTTCGAGACCTGAGAGAGGTCTGCCATATGCATCGTATCCTGACATATTCGGGGGGTATATAAATACCCACAGAATAATGGGAAGGAGTGAAGATGGATGAAAGAAATGGAAATGAAAAGGGAGCAGTTGTTGCGTTTCACGTCGGGTTCACCAATTTTGTATGATAGAAAAGTGACATGCGAGCATGAGAATCAACAAGTAGCCTTTCTTCGTACCCGACCTCCTGAGGTCATGCCGAGACAGCCGGTGGAAATGAAATATATGTGGGTGTAGACAAACTAGTTGGGCAATCTTATATCCTCAACACGTAATAATGGGATCTGCGAGTCTAAGGCAAAGAAAGCTCTCCTAACCTGAATTGGTGTAATGGATCGTTCAGATATAATAGCTGCTCGGAGGCTCCAATCAATGTCGAGCTCTACCGAGATCCTATCTATTGGCTGTTGGATGCATGGAAAGTGACCTGTAGGTGCTTCATGTATATTTCCAGACAAGGTCATGAAAGTGGTAGTGAGAGGTGTAGTGGATTTGTAGGAAACTATGGGTGGTTTTCTGGTCTATCCCAGAAAATATTAGCTTGATTGGCTTCTATATTTAATACAGAAAATTGTATTATGATATCCGGTGGGAGTGGTGAGGATCTAAATACCAGCATACGTAAAATGGTGTCAATGTTTAACTGATTAGCAGGCCCGTTGGGTTGTGGGACCTGGGGATCACAACCATGAGTTCATGGTTGTTGTGGACCTGTTATGGTCATGTGAAGAATCAATCTCTTCTTCCGACTATCCAATAGTCATAAGCTTTTTCAGCTTCTATGTTTAATACCAGGAGTTGTGCGATCTTCTCAGAATACCTTACGGGTGTTCTAGCAACTTGTATACGTAAGCCTGTGTCTATGTCAATGAGAAGGTCTCCTGCATTTGGCTGCAGAACTAATGAATCACAACCAAATATTTTCTCTCTTTCAGGTTCTTGTATGGTCATGTGGATATCCTATCAAGGCAATCTATAGTTGGGTTGATTTGACCAGAATGTGTATGCTTTGTCGTCTTCAATATTCAATTCTCTCAATTGCTCACTAACTGCTTGTGGGTTTGTTGTTGTTTGAAAGACGTGAATTCTAAGACCTTGATCTATATCTGTTAATGTTGTGAAGAGATTTGGCTGAGGTATTACCGGTTCGAATACGTAATCCCTGGGCTCTCTGGGTCCCGTAATTGTCATGCAAGAGATAACCAAACTTAACTGAAATAAGTAAACTAATTATGAAAGATAAATCTACACTATGCTTATATTATTTTTTTTTTGTATTTTTAAGATGTGAATTTGAATGAAATTTAAAGAGCGACTATTCTAATATATTCAGATAATGAACAATTAATCTAATAACAGAATTAAAACAAGCAAGGTAGCCAGATGTAGCTATTTTCCTGTGCATTTGTGAATTTATCCTAAATATTAAATAACTAACTAATTTAATTGAAAGACCTTCAATCTTACCTCAGAAGTGAGGAATAAATCACAGCTTCTCAGAAGCTATCATTCCCCACAGCTTCCCTGGTAATACTGAAAGCAAGCTTAACTGAAATAAAATGATTTGCTATTCTATTTGATATATTGTAACTACAACTTTGACAATTCAAACCTGGAGTTTACAGAACAACAGAAAATCTAGTTGTATTGTGACTTGTCCCCTCAGTGTGATCTCTTCATTCCTTCGTGTTCTCATGAATCCAGAAAAGTGGGAATGTGACAGCGGCAACAGGAGAAGATGTTCAAACAGTGGCAGCTTGGACGTAAGCCAAACATAATGCAAGTAGGAGAGGGATAGTGCAAGAGAACAAAGCTTGACTATGTGATTCCTAGCGGGATTGTTACAGGGATACAATACAAGCACACCAAAATCTCTAGGACTTATACTTCCTGTGACAAAACAACAACCTATAATTCTAAGTAGAATCAAGATTCAAATGGACATGATCTAGAACCAGAACTGTGGAGCCTTGAACTGAGAGGCTGAGAGCTTTAACAAAATCTAAACTTGTTGAGACTCATTGAAGAACTTTCAAAACACATTGAATAATAATTCATAGAGGGAGAGGGGCCATTTTCTTGTAAACAAGCTTGGTATTTATAGCACTTTGATTTACCAGAGGGTAAGTTTGAATTGAACTCTTCTATTATAAACAAAGAGGAATTACTATTTACCAGGTGGCTAAAACTTAAATGCAAGCAAGAGTGGTTGAGAAATGCGAGTGCCACTTGATTTTTTACGTTGACGAAAGCATCAGAAAGTTTTGGAAAATGCACACAGACCAAATGCACAGGGTGGTGGTTACAGGACCGCTGCCCTGTCCTGGGTGGTGGTCACGGGACCGCCACCCAGGCAGGGCGGCGGTCCTAAAACTAAAGACCAAAATGCAAGGAAATAGAGAGGAACAAGGGGTTAGAATAAGCATGCAAAGGCTTGGATAAGGCATTGTAGGATGCAAATGTATACTTAGCGTGCTTTCTAGATTCTGAACACGTTGCAAAGATATCTGAATCATCATTGGGGTTTCTGTAACCTCTTTCATCTGAGTCTTGAGTGATAGATCACAGAAAGAATGAGTAAGATTCCTTTTAGGTTTGTTAATAGGAGTTAAGTCTAGGTTTAGACTAAGTCCTAGTTGGTTAGGATAAGCTTAGACTTGGTCTTAGGTCATTAATGAGGTTTGAGTGGGTCATTTGAGTGAGGTGGCTAGGTGAGTTGGTTGGGTGAGGTGGTTAAGTGAGGATATTAATTAATTTAATTAAGATAATTAATTCAATTAACATGTGCACTAGGGGATATGAATGGGTAGGATATGGTTAATTTAATTGACGGGGTTTTAATGGAAGTATGACCCAATTTTGGTGTCTACATTTTCCCCTTTTTGTTGTGGCTTCTATTGGTAAGCAATGCTGACAAAAATAGGAAGTGGTTACCCTAAATATAAGTGGGAGTGAGGTTGCCCCAAGTATGGGTGGAGGTGATCCCCCTCAAACCAGGAGCTGATGAGGTGTGAGACAGAATCAGTGAGTGGTTTGATAAATGGGTAAGTGATGAAAGTGAAGGTAGGTGAGTTGTAGGTAAGGGTATGGGAATTTTGGGTAATGGGTAAGGGTCAAATTGGGTAATGGGTAATGGGAAAGGGTCATATCAGGTAATGGGTAATGACAATCAAATGCACGCACACATATAGATTGTGACACGGTACCAGGTTGAAGAGCTTGCAAACTCTACATCATCCAAGGTCGATAGGTTTATCCAAACAAGGTTGAAGTGATTCAGGTATCCAGGGTACAGGATATGGTCCAGAAACACAACTTAGGTTAGGTGTAGGAACGTTTAGGTATGATCTGGTACACCAAAGGTTTGGTCAGGATAAACAACATGACAATAGGCAAGGTAAGGTCATTAGGCTAAAACAACACAGGTAACAACATCACAAGCTATAGTGAGTACACAAGTTCAAAGGTCACAAAAAGTGGTTCAGGTCAAGGTATATAGGTCCTGACATGGGTAGGGCCAAGGTATAGGTAAAATAACAAATCATTAAACGTAATTAAGTAAATGTATGGGTAAGTTAGGCTTGTGGGTAGGGTGTAATAAGTTTTGGTAAGGCTAAAAGGTATTTGGCAGTAATGATTTTAGGTCAAAATGGGAAAAATGTAGGTGAAATGGTACTGGCAGGTGACCGATGTTGGTTATAAGGTTACCAATGTCGGTTTGGTATGACCGACACCGGTCATGTTGGGTTAGGGTTATAAAGTTGAAATTCCATATTTTACAGAATCATTGTTGTCTTTTGACTTTGAGAAAATGACAGAGCTGAGTGACTTGTGCATTTTTCTTGGAGAAAAAGACAAGGCATTGTACCTGGCTGAGGTGGAGGTTACTAAGTGGTGAGAGGAGCCAGGTAGACGGGTCCACGAGAGTGGTTGGAGATGTGTGATTGGTGGAGGGATTTGAGGTAGATTTTGGCATGGTAGAGGTGGGAGAGGGTTCAAGTGGACCACCGACGCAGTGGCTAGATGTGCCACCAAGTAGACACCATGATGAGGTAGGGGCATTTTCTAAACTTGTTATTTGATAAAATTTGGTGAAAAATGAAGAAATTTGGGTGGGGGTTTTCATTTTGAAATTGGGTTAAAAGGTGGGTAAAAATGAAGGAAATGAGGGGGAAGGTCAAATATAGGTTAAATAGGGTGAGAAATAAATATGGGATAGGGTGGGTGGGATTAAGTAGGTTTGTAAGTTGTTTTTGTGAATTTTTAAGAAATGGGGGGAGAGGGTTTTCAGTTTTGGTTGTCATGACAGAGACCGACATCGGTCTAGGTTTGGCTGACATCGGTTGGCTTTAGGCCGGCATCGGTCAAGGCTTAAGGTGACCAATACCATTCGGTTAAAGGAACTGATGATCGGTCAAGGAAAAAGGGTGATGGTCAAGGTGACCGAAACCAGTTAGGGTGAAGGAGGAAAAGGGGTAAGAAGGGCTAGGTATGAAAGGAAAATAGGTAAATGAAGGGGTAAATGTAAAGTTTCTTGTAGGGGATAGGGTAAAATATGATCTTTGGTGATATGGATAGGTGAGTAGGTGAAATAATGTTAAGGTAATGGGTCATGATTGTAAAGGGTAGTAGGTTGTAGGTGAATTAGGTAAATGGGGTAATCATGATTGGTGTGTTGGGTATGGTTTGGGGTTAATAGGTAATTGGAATGGTAGTCAGGTCTTGAACAATGTTGTGGTTTGTTGGATGCAGGCTAGGGACCAGCTACATATGTGGGACAGAGTACCACCTCTGTTGGTAGTGATGTGGTCTAGTGTGACTGCGGAGGAGTGGGAGCATATGACAGATGTTGGACTGATTGGGATCCGACACTATAGGCATATAGCTCAAGATCCTAGCTTGATGGTCACACTCATCGATAGATGGGATTCAACGACCAACACATTTCATTTACCGATGGGTGAGATGACTGTCACCCTAGAGGATGTGTACAGGATCTTATGGCTACCAATTGTTGGGGAGCCAGTGTATTCTATTTCTTTAGAGGCATCAGTGGAGCCTATAGTGGCTATATTTTGGGGAGGTGATGGGTGAGCTGAGGTACCATAGCATGAGCCTTAGCTATGGAGACATGTATGTGGCCCATCCTCAGGAGATGAGGTTGGTTGTTTTGATGATGGAGGTGGTATGTTGTTTCACCTTACCAGATGCTGAGGGTGGGAGATTCCCATGAGCACTGATGGGAGTGCTCCAGGATATGATGGAGGAGTGGATCTATTTTTCCTGGGCACCGACATTCCTAGTGCAGCTATATAGGGAGTTGTGGGCTTATGGGAGATTGTGGTGGTTTAGCTTGTGTTGCACCTTTCTACTACACTGTTGGGGCATACGAGCACATCGTATGTGTACGTCTAGTTGGTTTTCCCCGACATGATTGGTTCAGGGGTGGCTGGGTCAGAGTTGGATACAGACGGTGGGTACCAGTTGGTGGGAAGCACAGAGTGGCTAGGGCCACACATGATGTTTTATATTACAGATGGTTATTGGAGGGGATTTCAGGGGTCGATATTGTGTGGAGACCCTATATTGGCTATCCCTCCTACAGAGGCATGGTAGAGGAGTTAGAGGAGCTTAGTTGGAGAGGTGGATACAGGGGTGTAGTGTGCCGTGAGCACGAGTTGATACCCATGGACAGGGTTAGACGGCAGTTTGGGCTGCCACATGATGTGCCTCCACCTTTCCCACAGTACAAGAGGGATGACATGGAGAGACCTATGTCTCCACCACGACCGAGTGTGCCTACAAGGTAGGAGGAGTAGGTAGTGGATAGGTGGATTGATGATGTTGGGGTCACCGATAGATATAGGTAGTGGTGGGTGGCACAACTGTGGCACCACCGAGGCCAGGGAAGCCAGACTTAGCCACCATCACAGTGTAGAGGGATACCTTACAGGGTCAGGTGGCTACCCTTCAGGCCCAGATTACAGCTTTACAGGGGCAGCTTACTGGTTTAGAGGCACAGGTTTCCATTTTATAGGCTCAGGCGGTGGCCTTACAGGCACAAGTAGCATAGGGACCGGTGCACATAGGGTGGAGATGGAGATGGGGGACAGGTAGCCACCTTACAGGCACAAGTAGCAGGTTTGCAGGGCCAGTTGGCCACTGCACATAGGCTCAGGTTGTGGCCTTACAGGCCCAGGTTGCAGCATAGGCACCTCCACAGACTCAGGGATAGGGTCCCACACTACAGGCAGCTGTGGGGACAAGGTTCCATGGTACAGGGAGCAGGACAGGGCTCACAGGTACATGGTCTGAGGCCAGCATTAGTGGGTCAGAGCTCACAAGTTACTGTGAGACCTATGGCACCACCTCAGATGGTGCCGATGACGAGGTTCAGGGATGCACTGAATGAGGCACGGTATTACCAGGATCATCTGATGACCACCAGGATAGATGTCCCCTCCTATGTTGAGTACAGGGCACAACAGGCAGTGAGTGAGAGGACTAGATCCCACACTCATAGTTTAGAGAGCACATAGGGCTGACGAGCCAAGAGATAGGGTCAGGGTGAGGCTACGAGTTCATGGAGGCCAGTCCTAGGTGAGGGGTAGGTAGAGATTAGACCGAGACCCATGCTAGGTGGAGAGATGTGGGCAGGTCGCCAGGCTGGAGGAGAGGAGGAGAGGAGGAGAGACAGATGAGACATGGTATGGATATCAGGTGGGGTGATGATTAGTCACCTGATATGATTAGTGTATTGATTTTTGGTATATATTGGCCTACATGCTGATGATAGTGAGGATGTATATGAGGGTTTTGAGATTTTTATTTTATACCGGCCTGCATGCCAAAGATAGTGAGGATGTATATGAGAGTTTTGAGATACTTGTATTTATTTGTATATGTGTACATTTGTATTGATACACAGACTTTCTCATTGATATAGATGATGATATTTATGGTATGGATGATGTACTTGTTTTTAATTTTCATTGTTATTGTGTGTATGTGATGGAAACTAGGTGAATTAGGCATGATTGAGTCGAGGTCATGTAGGCATGATGGAGTCAGGTATAGGCATGTTTGAGTTAGGTCAGTTAGGCATGGTGGAGTCAGGTATAGGCATGATTGAGTCAAGGTCAGTTAGGCATGGTTGAGTTAGGTCAGTTAGGCATGGTTGAGTTAGGTCAGTTAGGCATGGTGGAGTTAGGTCAGCATGGTAGGTCAGGTTAGGCATGGTTGAGTTTAGGTTAATTTCCATGTTATTGGTAGGCATGGCATGGATTTATGATGGTCATTAGGCATGGTGGAGTTAGGTTTTTGGTTTTGATTTAATTTCCAAGTTATTGGTAACATGAAAAAATAAATGATGATGAATATGTATGGTATGATGTTGTAAGAAATAGGTAAGTATACATGTTTATATACTTGTATGTTTGTTTAATTTCCAAGTAATGTAGAAGATGGAAACTAACTAATGGTAGAATGTAAATAAAAAAGTGGGGGAAAATTGGTTAGGGTAAAGAATGGCCGAGCTAACCTCCAAGGGCCCCATGCCCTCAGAGTGCTACCTACATAGCCCCAACGAAAAGGGGCCTCAGGCCGATGTAGTTCTCCCATAAGCTAGGGAAGAATATGATGAGGTAGAGGAATGGGTTGGTAGGTTTTAGGCATGGTTGAGTCTAGGTCAGTTAGGTATGGTTGAGTTTAGGTCATTAGGCATGATTGAGTCTAGGTCATGAAGGCAGGGGTGAATTGAGGTCATTTAGGTGTTGTTAATTTGAGATGTCGAAGGCTTCGTCCTGTATAGGATAATCAACAAGTAATGAAGAAGATGACGGGTAAGAGGTGACCAAAAGAGCCGCCTAATTGGTAAGAACCAAAACGGTTTACCATACCTAAGATGGGCTTATGAATATAAGACCCTAAAGGCATTTGCATGATTGACTATTCTAAGGGTGAAGAAAGTCACATGATTATGAAATGTCACATTTGTAGCACATCCCTTGAGCGGGTAGGAAATTAGGGTGAAAAAGGCGATGAGGTGAAAGTAGGTTGGTTTTAGCATAACCTAGTGTGAGACAACATGCCTACTTGGCAAGAGACCCAAGATCACAATAGGCAAGTCCATGACAAAAAGTTAATCTTTTTCTTTTTTCTTTTGCTTTTGTTTTTGTTTTGATAGACTGATCGATGTGGGAAGTCTATGTGGGATGAGTATATTTTCTCCTTGAGGTCTTCATGAAGTTGATCGATGCGGGAAGCTTCAGAATATTTTTATTTTATTTTTGCAAGAATAGTCTTCTTTTGATGATAGACTAAGTACAATATGGCTAGCTTTGTATAGTTGTCCTTCGAGGGAGCAGTCTATTTATAGCAGCGAGATAGAAAGCGTAGATGTCCTTTTTGAGGGAGTCATCTTTTTGCTGGAAGTTTGACTCAAGGAGTTGAATCCCATTTTACTTTTGAAATTGTTTTTCTTTTGGACTTTTAAGTCATGGACAAGACTATAGAGAAAAATAGGCTCTTGTTTTTTAAGACAAAACTATAGCACACAGAGGTTAACTATGATAGAGAGGTTTTAAGTGATGAATGACCATGGGATTCCATCTTGAAAAAGATGAAAAGTATCCATGAGAATCATGCCATGAGTAGAGCCGTGGTACTCATATTGAAGATAAGGTTGAAAGGTAACGGGTAATCACATGATTCTTGTTTAGTCATTGATCCTTAAAATAGGTAAAATGGAAGGTGAATGGTGCTCAAGGGATGAGCATTTGAATAGACAAAGGTGATATCGGACTTAATTCAATAGTAGAATGGTCAAAGATGCAAGGCATTGAGGGGCTCAGGTTTGGGTTTACCTTCGAGTGAAGACAAATGATAAGCACCTGATCCATAGGTATGAGTAACAATATAAGGTCCAAGCCAATTAGGAGAAAATTTTCCCCGTTTACTTTTTTCCTCTTTTGTTACATGTTGATTTTCCTTTTAGGATGAGGTCACCGACTTGGAAGGTTCATTCATGGATGCATTTATCATAGGCACATTTGATACATTTTTGGTAGATTTGGAGGTGATCAAGAGCATTAAGATGACGTTCATCTAATAACTCGAGTTGTGCCAAATGGTCTTGGAAAAATTCATCATCATTGAGCATCTCTTTAAGTGAGATACGAAGAGATGGAATCTAGACTTCAAGAGGTAGAACAACCTCTGTACCATAGACCAGAGAGAAAGGTGTGGCAGCAGTTGATGTATGAATACTAGTGCGATAAGCCCATAAGGAAAAAGGAATGTGCGTATGCCAATCCTTTCCAGTATCATCCACAACTTTCATAAGAATTTTGTTTAAGGTTTTATTGGTTGATTCAGCTTGGCCATTTGTTTGAGGGTAGTAGGGTGAAGAAAAACTGAGTTGAATGCCAAAGGCATCACAAAGCTTCCGTAGGGTTTTGTTTTTGAACTGTTTTCTATTATCAGTGATGAGACGATGAGGAACACCAAAGTGAAAAATGATGTGATGATTGATGAATTCACATATTTTCTCAGATTTTGTAGAAATAAGAGGTATGGCTTCTACCCATTTAGTGTAGTATTCAGTAGCGGTAATAATCCATTGATGGCATTGTGAAGAATGGGGATTGATTTCTCCAACAAGATCCAAACCCCATTGAGAGAAAGGCCAAAGGTCTCGTGTGACCTGTAAGGCATGACTAGGCATGTGATGAAGATTAGCATGTTGCTGGCACTTCACACAATGTTTGACATAATCACAACAATCACGGTTTAAGGTTGGCCAATAATAGCCTAGGTGGAGAATGCATTTAGTGACAGCTAAACCACTGAAGTGACCTCCACAAATTCCATCGTGAACTTCCTTGATGGTGTAAGGAATTTTAGAACTTGTAAGGCATCAAAGAGGATACCATCAAAGCCACATTTATAAAGAATACCACCCATGATGACATAGCGAGAGACACTTTTGAGAAAGGCTCATTGGCCATTGCGAGTAAGGTCTGGAGGTAGAATTGAAAGGGAAAGGTAGTCAACAAACTGCTTATACCAAAGGTCACATGGGTCAGGTTGAATGGTTCCGACGAGGTTGACGTCTCAAAATAGATAGGAAGGTGATTGCAACCTTTGTACTGTGACAAATATTTTTGAGTCAGAGGGTGAAGCGGGTATCTGAGAAGCAAGGCAGGCCATGGTATCCACAAATTTGTTAGTGGAACGTGGAGTGGTTTGAAGTTCATAACGGTCAAAGGTAGTCAAAAGTATGTCTACATGATGCTTATACTTTTGAAGTATTTCATTACGACACTGGTATATACCATTGACTTGATTTACAACCAGTTGAGAGTCACCAAAGATATTAATTGATTTAACATCTAAGGCGATGGTGGTTTGAAGGCCTAATACGAGTGCTTCATATTCGGTGATATTGTTAGTACATTCAAAATCTAGTTTGAAAGATAATGACATAGGCTCACCATCGAGAGGAATGAGGATAACTCCAGCACCACCCCCACACTGACATTTGGAACCATCAAAGAATAAGGTCATTTGGTAAATGGTATCATCCAAAGAGAGGGTAGCAATGGATTCATCTGGGAAATCAAAGTTAGAGGGCTGATCTCCGGAGAGAGGTGCATCTGCAAGTTGGTCAGTGATAGTTTGGCCTTTGATAGATTTTTGATGAGTGAATTCAAGGTCTAGGTCTGCAAGAAGCATGAGCCAACGTGTAACACATTGATGTTGGTAGGGCTTGGCATACATGTAATGTAAGGGGTCAGTATTGGTGACAACAAAGGTTTTGTGGTTAAGTAGGTAATGGTGAAGTTTAGTGGCAACAAAAAACTAAGGCTAAGAAGAGTTTTTTGGTGTGGGTGTATCGGGTTTCATAGTCCAAAAGTGTATGGATTATGTAATAAACCACTTGCTCCCTGTGTTACTCATCACGATGAGCGAGCATGGCTCCCAAGGAATGATCTGTAGCAGAAATGTAAAGGTAAAATGGTTGGTCATCCTTAGGAGGAATGAGTACAGGTGGTTGGAGGAGGTACTATTTTAAGGCCTCAAAGGCTTTGTGGCATTCATCATCCCATTTGAAGGAGACATCCTTTTTGAGGAGATGATGAAATGGGTGGCAGTGGTCAGAAAGCTGTGAAATAAAATGATGAATAGATTGCAACTTGCCTTGCAAACTACGTAGTTGGTGAAGGTTAGTAGGTGGAGGAATTTTGAGAATAGCCTTGATTTTAGTGGGATCGACTTCTATGCCACACAAAGAAATGATAAAACCAAGGATTTTTCCTGAGAGGACAATGAAGACACACTTCTTAGGTTGAAGGTGAACACAATACTTGATGAGACGGTCAAAATGACCTTAAGGACTGTAAGGTGTTCGGCTCGATGTTTGGATTTGGCAAGAAGGTCATCTACATAATCTTCCAATATGTGATGCATGATGTCATGAAAGATATAAGTCATAGCCCACTGATATGTAGCACCAACATTTTTAAGGCCAAAGGGCATGACTCGATAGCAGAAGGTCCCTCAAGGAGTGATGAAGGTGGTTTTGTGTTGATCTTCTGGGGTGAAGTAATATTTGGTTATAACCTGAGAATCCATCCATGAGTGATAACATCTCATGGCTGGTGGTGAGATCAACTAGTTGGTCTATACTAGGTAGAGGAAAGTCATCTTTAGGGTAGGCTAAATTAAGGTCATGGAAATCCATGCATATGCGGAGTCCTCCTGTCGCTTTTGTGACAGGAACGATGTTAGAGATCCATTGGGGATAATCAATGGGTAGGATGAAGGAAACCAAGAGAAGGCACTGAAGTTCTTCTTTGACAAGAAGGGAAATGCGAGGATGCATTTTTCACAGCTTCTGTTTTACGGGTTTGGCTTCAGGAATAGTTACGATATTGTGGACCACAATGTTTGGGTCAATACCGGGCATATCAGCATAGGACCAAGAAAAAGCATTGCTATGATCTAGGAGGAATGAGGTAAAAGCTTCCTGTTCAACAACATCTAAAGATTGGCCTATCTTTAGAATGTGTGGGTCATCCTGAGTGTTAATATTGATTTTGATGGTCGATTCATTTAACATGGTTTGCATCTCAGAAGGAAATGACCGATGAATATAAGAATCCTCCACACCAAGATAGGTGAGAATAGACTCATCATCCTGACATTGAATGACATTAATAGAAGGTGTATCATCATCGATCATGTCAGGATACAGGAAGGGAAGGGAAGAGGGAGCCTCACCATCACGTTGATAAGTCAGAGGTCCCAGGGAAATGGTGTTTATGAAAAAAAAAAGTTAGGAGGAATGGATTCTAGATCCATAGACTCCGTGGGTGAAGGTGGTGAAGTTGGTAAATGGGGTGAAGAAGGTTTTCATCCTCAATGAGTTTGACATGGGATTTCTTGGAAGATGGTTCAAAAAGCCAATACCACTGCAGGTCATTGTGTTTATATGTGGTACACGGGATGACAGTATGTCAGCCTTGTTCATAGAATCCAAAGCTGAATCCCTTCCATACACAATGATGGAGGAAAGTGTGGGAAAAGTGGTGGTTGGTGAGAGATTGAAGTCAGAAGAAAATGGTCACATTTGGGAAGGTGGCTCGGGTGAGTAGGTAGAAGTATCAAGTCCCCCATAGGTTAAGTTTGTATGAAGGTGAGGAGGACCATAAGGGAAAACCTCACCTACATGGTGATCATAGCGAGGATGTTGGTGAAGGTTACCATACTCTTGAGGAGTAAGGAATGTGTCGATGTTGTACAGGTGGTACTCCCCCAGAGTGAGACATTGAAAAACACCTTCTAAGGGATCGGTAGTTGGTATATGGGTAGTGGGAATAGATGAATCACTAGGTGATTGGGAAGAAGAAGCATTGGTTGGTTGAGAAGTAGATGGGTTAGAGGATGGGTTGGATGCAGAGGCTATGGTGGCAGTGGGAATAGAGGAGGTAGGTGCAGAAAAGGTAGCAACAACATCAGTGGATGGGGTTGTGGGTGAAGGAGAAGTGGCGACAGTGGTAGATGCCTTAACTGGTACAAGGACATCATTAGGTCGGTACAACATGTTATAGGTTTTGAATGGAGAAGGGTCAGCAGGGATGGTATAGTTATGTCCTTCATGTTCAAATTTTACACAATGATTTAAGGTTGAAGGAACACAACCCATGACATGTGATCCAAGGTCAGCCAAGCAACAGGTTGTACTAGAACTCCCCCTCTAAGACATAGAATAGTTCTAGGAATGGTACGGGGGCCCACACAAATGTGGAGGATGATGGTGCCAAGAGTGGAAGTGATGGCATCATTGAATGAATGCAAACATAACTGGGTTATTATGCATGTAATTTGAAGGGATGCACATTTGATTGTATGTGTGGGAGGAGATGATGTTGATGTTGGCACCACCATCGATCATAATGCACATCGAAACATGTATATTATCAATATAAATGGAGATGAAAAGGGTGGGATCAGGATCATCTGATTGGAGAGGTATAATCTCATCATCAGAGAAACTGAGGGTGGCTACTTGGTGAGTAGTGGCAGGTGTAGAGGAAGGGGATGAATTGGTGAGAGAAGCTACATGGTGAGGGGTGATAATGGAGGCCACAGGTGTCAGGTCATTAGGTAAAACCTTGATGGATTGTAGAACCTCCATGAGGGCCTATCGATGGGATTCAAAAAGTTTGATGAGGTCATACAAAGACATTTTTAGAGGGGATTGGTGTAATTGTTTTATCATTGTACGATGGGTGACCCCATCAGAAATAGGATACGTGGGTCCCCGAATGGTGATTTTTGGTGTGGGTGCAGATGGTATGTTGGGCACAGGATTGGCAGATGGGCTAGTTGCTTTCTCCTTTCCTTTATCTTTCTGGGGCACGAGTGGAAACTTGGATCATGTTAATATGAGGAAGAGAGGTGGATGGAGAAGGTGTGTCAAGAAAATTATAATGACATGATGGAAAAAAACCTAGTGTGGGGTAAGAACCTTGTGAAATGAGTAGGGCACACTGGCATTTTGGTGGGGTTTTGGCTAGCTCTCCTATACGGACCATATTGATCTCAAATTTTGGAGGTGGATAAAAGGGTTGTGGAGGTGGTGATGCAGGTCACTGAATAGGTAGTGGGTGAGGATGTGTAGTGATAGGTGGAGGTGGAACTGGGTCCTCATCTAGAAGATCATCATCATCAAAGTTTTGTTCAGGAGGAAAAAGTTGGAGAAGAATGGTTTTTAGAGCCTTACAATTTTCTACATCATGTCCTGGCACACGATGGTAGGCACAAATTTTAGTATCATCAAACCCTTTTGGTTTGGGCTTGAGTGGGTCGTAAGGTCTAAGGGGTGGCAAATGTGATGACAAGGTCTCTACAAGGTTAGCTAGAATGTTGGCATAAGACCCTGCCAATGGATCACAATGTGAGGTGAGTGTGGGTCTGGATTGAAGTGTAGGTGATTGTGATGTGTGAGGTACTACAGGAGGTGGAATTGGAGATGGGATAGGTTTGACCACCGGTTTGGTAGGTGGTACTATTTTAGGATTGGGTTGTACCTTCTTGGGTAGAGGCATAGTAGATGAACTAGCAATAGAAGGTGTTGTAGGCTTAACTACCTCTTTGGAGGGTAGTGGGTTTTTCAATTTAGGTTGCACCTTCCTAGGTAAAGGTGAAGGAGGCATACGTGATGTAGAGGGGAAAGTGGATGGTGGTAGAGGATGAGTTAGCCAAGGTGATAAAGGAGGTGCGGTGAAGGTTGCTGGTGGAGGCAAGGTAGAAGGTATGGGTTGAAGAGAAGGAAATATCATAGGTACTGATGTTGTTACTGTAAGTGGTGGGGGTATAGGTGGTAAGAAAGATGTGGGTAATGGTGAAGGTGTACGTTGTGCTGATAGGTTGGGTGTAATAAAGGATTGTGATGAAGAGGTGGGCTGTGACACTTTTGATTTTCCTTGGATAGGTGGTTGTCTTGGCCAAGGTCGATGGGTGAGGCCCTAGGATAGACGGAAGGGGTGAAGGTGACAAAGGCATGGTGGGTGAAACTGGTGTGTGCGGCCTAAAAGGTTGGGTCTTCCTTTTAGGTGGAGGATTGGTTTTTGCGCGAGCTTGGGAAGATGTGGCTAAATCCAACTTGACGGGTGGGTGGACTAGGCTTGATGTCGGCATGACACCCAAGGTAGTGATGGGTCTAGATGTGGGGAAGGTGTGGATACAGGTAGGTTCTTAGGCATAGGAACAGGTTTAGTTGTTGGTAAAGGTTTGGATGTAGGTGAGGGTGATGAAGAAGAGGTCATTTCAATAGGCATGGTCATGGTTGATTGGGTTCCTTGAAATACCTTTGGATAGATCATGGTAGTATCCACAGGTGACATTTGCATTTGGGTTGAAAAGGGTAGCCGAAGGCATCCCCAAAGCATGGAATTATCAACGTAATCCAAGTGGTTAGCCAGGCATGAAAATGACACTATTGTAAGAGAAGATGACATTGGCTTAGTAGAAATCCCTGTAAAATATGTCTGTGAGACAGGGAACTGGTTGGCTTCAGACTCTGTGGGTAAGAGAGCCGAGAGAAGATCAATGGGATCCTGGAATGCTAATGGGGAATTGTCCCCAACAGGAAATGGTGCATCTAAAGGATCCCCTATGGGTAGGGGAGATGACAGTTGGGATGAGATAGTTTCCTTTTTCAACCGAGAGGAAAGCGAAGATGACTCTCCCATGGGTAGGAGAGTTAATACCATAGGTTGTTCATTAGGTTGCGAGGTAAGTGGTGAAACGACATTGGCAGAAGTTGTGGACTCCTCCATGGGTGAAGGGGGAGATGAAGGGGACTCCTCTATGGGTGAAGGAGTAGAGGAAGTAGGCTCCTCTGTGGGTAGAGGAGATCGTGCTATAATATCCTTGATAGAGGGGATAGGAGGAAATTGTGGAAGGGTTGGTATGGTGTCAAACACAACATGGACCTCACAGACATTACTTGTCATTAGTTGAAGGTTCACCAGTTTGGTTTGATGAAGGGGTATGGTTAGGGAATGACTTCTTGAAGATATGCAAATTTTGATTGGTGGGTGTGTTCCGGTTGTCGAGGATGAGATCTCCATTATCTAACATTTCCTGGACAATGTTCTTGAAGGTTATACAATTACCATCACTATGGCCTTTTACACGATGATAGTTACAATAGTCATGTTCCTTGTACCATGCCGGCATAGGATGAGTGGGGTCAAAACTAGTATGTGGTTTTATGGGTGGAAGAGCAATGGCTCCGGCCTTAAGAAGTTTTTCTAATACTGAAGAATAAGGCTCCCCGATTGGAGTGTATTTTCATTGCTCCCGTCTGAACTGAAAAGTTTGAATGGGAGAAAGGTTGGAGGTAGGTTTCGATTGATTAGAGGGGTGAGATGGGCCACCTTTAAAACTACCGCATTGGCAGATCCTTTGGATTTTGAATAATTGTTTTGGGGTTTTGAAGAGGAAGAAGCATCATTTGATTTAAATGCGGCATTTTTGTTATGCAATTGAATTTTCTTCTCTTCAATGGCACAAATTTCCAGTTTTCATGCCATGGTAAATGCTTCGACGAAGGTATGGAAGGTTTGTACTTGTAGAGTTGGTGAGATGTGCCTGGCACAAGCTCTAGTGAACAACTCTATAAGCTCAGTTTGAGGCAACTAGAATGTTAGCTGGTTGATGAGGCTCCACCAACGAGTGACAAAATCAGCGATAGACTCATCGTCGTATTTTCGAGTTGAGTACAAGTCGGTCATAGTGACCTTCTTGATGATATTGATTGAAAAATGGTCCAGGAAGGCTTGAGCCACTTGATTAAATGAGTAAATGGAATGTCGAGGAAAACCACTATACCAGTCTAACATGGGTCCCATTAAGGACATGGGGAATGTTCATAGGAGTAAATCATCATCGTGGGTGATTAGATAACACCCATGTTTGAAAGACTGCAAGTGTTGTTGTGGGTCTTCTTTACTATTGAACCAGTTAAATTTGGGCATTTCCCAATGCACAGGGTATGGGTGAATGGGAATAGATGGATGGATGGGCTCATTGCAGATTTCATCATAGGTTAAGGAGTTGCGAGAGCCAGAAACTGATGCTTCCAATGTTTGCATCTTTTCCATCATCATTTTAATAAGGTCATTGGTGGGTTGTGATGATTGGGCACCCCCTGCAGTATAAGGAGGTTGATGATGAATGTATGATGTGGATGACATCCCAGTATATGGTGGTGCCGAGTATGAGAACTGTGAAGGGGGAATAGATGCAGGTGGAAGGTATCCCAAATAGGTGATAGATGAGATTGGGGGTTGTTGGTGATATGTATAAGTAGGTGGGGTAGTCGTAACGACTCTTGTGGTAATTGGGGGTAGGGACTGTGGGATGGAAAGGATGAGGTTTTGGAATGGGGTATGGGTTGCCGACACCATGGGTGGTTGCGATGCAACTAGGTACATATGAGGTAAAGGGTGCAGATGGGGCTATGCTCAAGGAGGATGATAAAGGAATAGTTGACACCATGGGTGTGAAAGATGTCATAGGTGCAACAGTTATAGAGGATGTGGGGTCTAGTTGAGACACCACATGTGGTAAGGTGGATGAAGGTAATGCCGAGCTAGTGGTAGCTGATGTGGAAGTGGGGGTGAGGGCAGGAGGGATAGACATGGGCATGTCATATACCAACTGTCCTGATGAGTCCCGGGTAGATGAGTGGGTGAGATAGTGTTGTAGGGTAGTGGGATTTTAGTCAAGGAGTCTTGTGAACTCCTCGTCGCCAGTACTAATGGTAATGGGCTGAGTTGGATCCATAGGTGACATGATGGAAGGTGGTGATGGGCTAGGTGGAAGTGGTTGAAGGCTAGTGTGAAACACAAGGGCATTGGCTTGGCTACGAGTCAAAACCATGTGAGTTAGCATAAACCTGGTAATCTGTTCTCTGTAAATGACACAGAAAAACAACAGAAATGGAGAAAAAAATAGATTCCAGGAGGTGAAACTGGTCGTTGTTTTAATTAAAAATCAAAACACAGGAATCAATGGTGGTTAGGGTAACCAATGATGGTGACAAGGGTGACCGATGACAGTTAGGGTGACTGATACTGGTTACTGTGGGAAATCAACAGTTTTGCAAATGAGGCAAAAATTTGATGAAAATGAAGTAAAGAAGTTGTATTTGACTGTGATTTTAAAATTCTGGGGGTATGATGATGTCCTGAGAACTTCAAAAAGAATAGAAGATGTGATGAGTGTTGTTTTTGGTAAAATGACCAAAAAATATGGAAACTGACAATGGTTAGGTAAACCGATGACGGTCAGATGTAAACCGATGATGGTCACTGGACCAACACCGGTCACTGTGAAATTTGGAAAAAAATGAAGAAAATTTGATTTTGTGAATTAAGTCAGATGGAATATCAACCCAGAAACCTGAGTATGATAGTAATGGACCTTGACACACTCAGAAATAGTCAGAATACACCAACTATGATGGCAGAGTGTGAAAGGAAGAAGAAAATGAAGAACGTGACCTCACAACTCAAAACAAAACTCAAGAATAAACTAAGAAAAACACGAAACCCTATAAGTTAATTTTTATGTTTTAGCTTATGCTATTTAAGACTGACTTGTGAACAAAACAAAGTTTTTTTGGTTGGAAAGGTTTCCTATGAAGAGGCAAGATCTAAGGGTGGTTTCAGGTTATGTTTTGGTGGGGGTGGTCCTTTCTTTGAGTTAATGACTGGACAAAGAAACCAGCTAGGCATCCACTATCAATCCTCTGATCATGTGATCGTTGACAACTTCTTCCAGGTAAGGTGTTGTTTAAGAAGATGTGTAAATTTATATTTGTGTAGTTTGGAAAAGAGAGAGAAGAGAAATTTCTCTACGATTCAATTATGTCAACCATCAGCTAGGCATGACTTCCAGTGTATAGGTTGCCCTCAGTTTTAATGTGAGCTAAAAATGCAAACATAGAAGTATGAAATGCAAGTATTTTAGAACCCAAATCAAAATGTGATATTCGATGTAAAAAAGAGTGAATAGGAAAGAGAATGAATTTCACTAATGCAAATGTAAGAAGAAAAAGAATGATTCTTTTTAGTCCCAAAATACAAATGTCACTGAGACAAAATATAAGAAAGAGAAGATTTCTAGGGAGAGAATTTAATGTTAACTTCCTTTTGAAAAGAAACAAACATACAACAGTTCCCTAAGAATGAATAAATGCAAGGAACCTTGGATGGGTCATGTTATCCATATTTTGACCTCTGGGAAAAGTATTAGATCAGCCAAAACCCCACAAATAAAGAACAAGAGAAAGTACAGTTAAATCATGCAAACAGGTCGCAGAAGGACTCAAAAATGAAGTGGCGGAGCTTACGAAAGACTAAACGACCCTGTGCAAGAAGAAAGAGAAGAAACAATCATGTCAGGTGGATCCATGTCTTAAATCTATTTAAAGGGTTACAGGTGGGCTCAGAAATAGAATAATAGGGTTAGAAGAGGAGGAGCAACATCACAAAGAATCTAGGAGCAATGAAAGGGAAGAAATGACGAAGATCCAAAGTCTCCGGGTTCAAAATAGTTCAGAACAAGTCCAAAAATCACTAAGTATGGAGGAGGCAACAGAGAGAGCCACGTGTCTGGCTTGGACAAGCTCCAAAGTTGAATCCAAAAAGGGAAGCTCAAACGAGTGTCCAGGCTTCCATGCGTCCAGAACCCCAAAAAGTTTCACCAACCATTGAAAAGTCTTCGACTAGGCAGGAAGGTGCCAGGTGTCGCTCGGCGCAAATCTGAAATGGGAGCCCAAGGTGGAGATGTCAAACTCACGCGGGTTCAACCCTCCACGTAGAAAATGGTCAACAGGGGTCAAAAGGTGGATAGGGCAGTCCTAAAAAAAGGCTAAGTATAGAAGTAATGACAGGGACTACCTAGTGTCCAAGCGGCGCATCTCCAAGGGTAGATCCGAAAGCAGAGGCTTAAACAAGCGCCAGTTCTGTAAAAGGTCCGAAAAGGTAAGGGAGATCGTTGAAAATTCTAAAGACCTACGGAGGCTTCCAAGTGTCAACCCAATGCTCCTTCAAAGGAAAATCTTGATTGGGCTTTCAAGCGAGCGTGGAGCCTCCACGCGTCCAGTCTTCAAAGGGGACAGAGTTGGGTTGAATAGTCAATGCATGGTGGCAGGCCAACGGAGAGTGCCAAGTGTCCAAATGGTGCTAACTCAAGGGTTGAATAAAGAGAGGGTTTCTAGATGAGCACCAGATTGCCACGTGTCCCCGGTCAAGAAATATGACCCCGTCGAGTAAAGGACTTAGCCAAAAACATAGAAATTGGGTAGGTCAGCGGAGCAAGTGCCACGTGGCAAGCCTAAACCAGTAGCGCTAAGGTGGGCCATCGGGGAAAAAGTTGGATTTTTTCCCTTTTTTATTCCAAAGATGTAAAAGTTACAAAATGGGCCGCAACTCCACCCAAAGGGAAAAAGTCAATGTCTGAGCCCGAGTCAAGGTCAAGGCGAGGAAGTGGGGAGTTGGAGAAAAAAGTGAAAATTTTCCTTTTTTAAAAAAGGCACAAAAATGAAAATTGAAGCACATCCACCCAGCCAAAAAAAGGGTGCCACGTGTCCAAGTGGAGCGGCAGGGCCGCGGGAGCTTTCTGGATTTTGCAATTTTTGTAGAAAAGGGGGAAAAGATAAATTTTGAGCCTGCAAACCCAATTTTTGCCCTAATTTTCCCTCCAAGTGTCCCATATTTAAAAGGGGGACCCATTTTTCAAACTAGTTTTCCCACCCTTTTGTATGGACCTGATACAAACTTTGAAGGGGCATATCTTTCGACTTAGGGCTCGAAATATTGCAAATCTTACATCGTTGGAAAGATCTCAGCCTCGTCTATGCCATGAAGATCTGAAAATTTAAGTTTGGGAGGTTAGGTAGGAGAAAAATGGAGAACATCTTCAGGGCCATTAATGTAGGATCTATTTTTGCCCCAACAACTAGATCAGATTCGATCTTCTCCGCCATTTCCTCCTCCTTCAAGGTGTTGAACCAATGGTTGATGTAGTCAAGATAGATTTGGGGGTAGATTTTGTAGGAGGCATTGATAGTAGTGGTTGAGCTTTGACCTATTTTTTCCTACTTCTCTCTCTTTCTCCCCTCTGTGTTGAATCTATAAAATTAGGGTTGAAACTCATTGTAAAGGGTTGGACATTATTTTGTTTTTGTAGGCTCCCCTTTTCTTCTGGCAAAGGAATTCATGGAGTTCAGACCTTCCATTTAAATTACAATATGTTTCCTGCCTTCTAGCCATTTGTAATGCATTGTATCAATCTGCAGAGCAATAAAACACATTTGTGATCTATTTTAGATCCTTTCTTGTCTCCTTTTCTCTCATATGGTCTTTCATTATAAATCTGGTTATCTGTGCTTGATTATTATATGTATTTTGTTGGTTTGTGTCTATCAAAAAAACTAATGTTCATCATTCCTTCGGTGCATCACCTTATAGCTTAGTTTTGATTTCTTGTATTCCTTTTATCCCTATCTCCTTGGTAAAACTTAGATTAGGTTTAGGAATAGGTCCTCTGCAAGTTTCCACGTATGCACCTAAATAGAGGAATATGAACCAACCTTTAATCTGGAGAGTTTTCCCATTTGCAAAGTCCCACACTTTGGGGAAAACTCAATGTTATGTGAATCACACCAAATGAATCTGCCTTAGAAAAGTAGATCTGACGACTCATTTGGGGGTGCTGTGATTTTGCACTAACAGTTTTGGCATGCCCGGTGGGATAAAGAAGTCTCCATCTTTATTACAATAAGATTGATGTGCACTTGCTGTGATTCTAGCTTTTAAGAAGCTTTTAAGAACTGCACATCTGGCGACTCCAAAAGGGACAGAATCCACTAGTTTCAACAATCCAAGTTTCCCAAGTTCATGAGAAGGATACAAAAAAGGTCAAGAACAAGAGAAGAAGGACATTTTGTACACATACACTTGTCTCCAGACAGAAGGAGAAGAGGAAGAAGAGCCCAGAGGTCTCTATCTCCACCAAATAGAGCCTTATCAACACCTCCTCCTAGTAGGTCATTCTTTCAATCAAG
Source organism: Taxus chinensis (assembly GCA_019776745.2). Taxonomy (NCBI): domain Eukaryota; kingdom Viridiplantae; phylum Streptophyta; class Pinopsida; order Cupressales; family Taxaceae; genus Taxus; species Taxus chinensis. The sequence goes on along the minus strand of CM034157.1, from coordinate 381,295,045 downwards.
AAGGGTGCTCAGGCCGATCAGGATGGCACACCAACAACCAAATCCTTATGTCAATTTCACTAGTAGCAGCCCACTCGCTCTGAATGCACAAAATCCAGTCCCGGTGGCAGCATTAAAGAGCATCCCATATTTCACTGGGAAAACCAGACTTCTCCTGGTGACCATGTTCAAGACATTACAAATGTCTGTACAATCCATGAGATCACTGAGATGGACATTGTAGTCAAGTTGCTAGCCTCTTCACTCAAGGGTAAAGCTTCACAATGGTTCAGGATCCTAGAAGCAGGCTCTATTCAATCTTGGGACCATCTGTGCACAACTCTTCATGACCAGTTTGGAGAAAAAGGAGATAAGTTATCCTTGTTAGAGCAACTGACAACAATCAAGAGAGCTCTAAATGAGTAGTTGACGGATTTCAACCTCAGATTTCAACGGACCTGAGATAGGATTCCAGTAGCAGTAAAGCCCACTAATGAAGGTGCCTTCTTATACTTTCTTAGAGCTTTAAATTCTAATATTGCTTTGATGATTCAGTCAATGGGGGGCACAACCTTACCTGCAACCTATAGCCTTTCCATAGGAGCTGAGAATCATTTAATTTAGGCTGGAAAAATTGCTCCTAGGCCATCCATGCCTCTATACCCCAAATTAGGAAACCCAAGTACCAACCAAACACCCACAATAGCTCCTATACCCACTCCCAGGAGTCAAAGTTTAGTTGAAGCCTCCACTTCATCATCTAACACCTCAAAGGAGGTTCAAGAAATTATGAAACAACTTCAAAACCTAGGGAATGAGTTAGTAACCATCAAAATACAGTAGGCTCAGAGTTCTAGGCCATATCATCCTCAAGCTCAGTATCAGGCTAGACCCCTGTATCAGCAAAATAGACCACAAGCCCAGGCTGTAACTCAGAGTCAACACCAAGGACAACCTCAAGCTGCTAGACCTTTTAGGTCATATGATCCAAACACAACTTCAACATCAAGGGCATTGGTTCCAGCACAGAATAACATGGCACAAGAATATGATTGGTGTTTCCCATGTAGTCAGCCACATAATCAATCGATGTGCTTCAATGGTGCACTAAATCAGGATCTGATGGTGCAAACCATTGGTGTGTCACAAGAACCTAGCCAAGAATAAAATTAGGAGCAAGGAGCTCAGCAAGAGGGACCTCCAAGTGAAACTATGCTTGTCAATTAGCAAGCTGAAGACTTCTGTGGAATGAATCAGACTCCTCAAAGTATAGCTTCCAATGCACGGTCTAAGAAGAGAAATATTAGAGAAGGACATTCACCAAACTCAGGTGACCCTCAATCCTCCATTTCTCCACAAGGTATTGGCATTCAAAATACAACTCCCAATATGTAAGCCAATCCAAGCCACCTTCCAAATCTACTCAGGCACCGGTTGTAACAACCCATGTGCAAGAGAAAAATGTGCCAGGGAAGGGGCAGCAAAAGGATAGCTCATTTAATATCATTGAGCAAATGAAGAGGACAAGTGTGAACATTTCACTATGGGAGTCACTGGCCATTCCAGGGCAGAGGGATCTATTGTAGACTGCCATGCAAAATTGGTCAAGCTCAAATCAACCCCTAGCCAGCAAGAGAAAGTGCTTACCAATACAACTCAACCTGGGGGAAACCATCGAGAGAAATAAGGTAAGAACCTAAGACCTCCTCCATTCTATGTTTCATTAATCATTGGGGATAAATTGGTGCATAATTGCATGATTGATTTGGGGGCAAGTAGTTTCTGTAATGCCCAAACAAATAGCTGATCAACTGGGTCTCCAGTATGAAGTCATCTCTAGAGGGGTAGTATAATTGGATGGGACAATAGTGACAACTGTTGGAATCATCAAGGATCTGAGCCTCACTCTGCATGCCTTCCCCAATGTGACTGTATTGCAGAACATATCAGTCATAGACTTGCCACCACATTTTGCATTATGTTTGTCTAGGGACTTCACTGCCAAAATTGGAGGCTACTTGTCTACTGACTGGTCGCATATGCTCTTTAGAACAAGGTATGGAGTGAAGGCCACAATCAGATCTGAGCCCATAGTGGATTATCACATTGAGTCTTATGTGCCTAGCCCAATCAATGTAAATTGTTCAGCTTTTGATCAGGAGGACCTCCTAAACACTTCTGAAGTGGATACCAAGGTGGGGTGTATCCCGGACCTGACTCTCAATGAATGGGTGGTCAAAAACATGCTTTTGATCCCTATAAGGAGATGGAAGAATCTGAGCTAGGATTCTACTGCTTGCATGAGGAGAATCATCCTCTTCCTGACATCATTAAGCTGGAACATAAAGATGACAATGAAGTATGGAAATTGTTCTTTGATGGCTCGAGAAGTAGGCAAGGAGCCGGAGGTGGAGCTATGATTGTGTCACCCCAGAGATATTCTATGTTCTAGTGTGAACATTAGGATATTATTATTGTGGATATATTATTATCATGGATAATATAATTGTAATGTAAATGTAAATTTACATATAGGAAATAATATTTATTATATGGTAACTAGTTATTAAGTAAATTAGTAAGTTAGATAATAAAACAATATGGAATTGTTTTATTATTAGTATTGTTAATTAGTTGAAACCATTCGGGAGAATTGGTTTCATATGCAACCACAGAAATTGTTGAGAAGTTGCATATAAGACAAAGATTGTTATGTGAGTTGTTAGTGTGCAGCTCCTATATAATGGAGTGCATAGCTATGGGCAAAAATATAGAAGAAGAAATCAAAGCTAATCCATGCTCCAAACCTGGAATTTATTTACATTTGGTAACAGAGCAGGTGAAGGTTTCCAGGAGAAGGTTTCAAATAAGAGAAATATGGGCACTAATTTTTGAAGAAGGATCTCCAAATTCATGGTGTCTCTGGTAATGTAAGATTAATGTTTATATTGAAAATTTATCTTAACATTATTTATATCAGTTTAAGAAATCCGTCAGGAAAAAGCTTCCAAGTAGTGTTCAGTAAAATGGACATAACTTTCACATAAAATGTCAGATTGAGGTGATTTTTTTTCTGTTGGAAAGGTATTGAAAAGACACACAACTTTTTAGTTTTCATCTGTATCATATTTGGTGTACAAGAATGCCAAAATAATGTTTTAAGTCACGTGAACAGTTTTGTGAAAAAAAATAGTACAGATAAATACTTATATCATTGATAGTGTATTTGTTGTACTATTATTGAAAAGAAATATTTATTACAAGAATATTTCAGTATTTTGGTTAATAGTACTTGAAGAATATGGAAAGGACTAATCTAAACCAGATAGATAAATTTGAAGGCCAAGATTTTCACACCTAGTTGCTACAGATGCAGTTGCATCTCATAGAGAAGGATCTATGGGATGTGGTGAAACCGAATTCAACTCCACCCACTGGAGGAAATGAATTGGCAAAGTGGAACATGAAGGATCAGAGAGCCATGGGGACCATTGGATTAGGATTGTCAAAATCCTATTTACACCATGTGGATTTATCCAAATCTACAAAGGATATTTGGGATTCCCTCAACAAGCTTTTCGGATCTGAAGCAGAAACAACAAAGACGTCACTTAAATAACGTCTGTACAGATTGAAGATGGAAGAGAGTTCCAAAATAGCAGATCATATCAGTAAGTTTTGTTCCTTATTAAATCAATTTGATTGAATTAAAGAACATGTAAAAGATGATGATGCTAAAGCTATTCTTCTTAATAGCATGCCTAAGAGTTACTCAAATATTGTATTTACTTTGAGTAAAGTTACTATTAGTCTAGAAGGAGTGATTTCTACATTGTTAGAACAAAGCAGTCATGAAGAACATGAAGAAGTACTATATGTAAGAAACAAACCTAGCTCCTCATCTAAGAAGGAAAAACATAAACCAAAGCAGGTTCCTTCACATGGAAAAATAAAATGCTTTTATTGTAATGAGATTGGGCATGTAATACTGAACTGTAAAAAGAGAGCTCAGGATCTTCTTGATGACAAGATAGATCAGAAAAGCCCTTCTAGCTGAAGTAGAAACTGATTGGGAAGCCTACTCAACTGATGAAGAACTTTCCTATCCTAGTGACGAGGATTACCTATGGTAGACTCTTCTCTTGTTGGAGGAAGGAGGCAATGGAGGAAGGAGGAAAATCAGTGTCCTCTCATCATTCACCAATGATGGGGTCACAGACATATGTGGTGATGTTCTATTTCAGTTGTGTGGTGTGTTTATAAACAAGGGGGTGAAACTATTTTCATGTTTTGATTTTAATGTGTTCACATAGACTAACAACAGTTCCTGAGTGTCTATTTGGTGTGGAAGAAGAAAACTGCTTGACTCAGCTTACAGGGGAAAAGCATCTATGTATGGTCCTCTGACTGTCGTACGGTCCTCTGACTGCCATACTTTGGTGGAAGGTACTTCATTGGAAGGTGATCAGTCGATGAAGATGTTCATACGACAAGGATGATCATTAGCAGCAAGATCCAGACAACAAGATCCAGTAGCAATGGCTACTCCGACAAGTTTGATGTTTCCAGGAGCTCTTACCCCATGTTCACACTAAGGGGGTGTGTTAGAGATATTCTATGTTCTAGTGTGAACATTAGGATATTATTATTGTGGATATATTATTATCATGGATAATATAATTGTAATGTAAATGTAAAGTTACATATAGTAAATAGTATTTACTATATGGTAACTAGTTATTAAGTAAGTTAGTAAGTTAGATAATAAAACAATATGGAATTGTTTTATTATTAGTATTGTTAATTAGTTGAAACCATTCATGGAGAATTGGTTTCATATGCAACCAAAGAAATTGTTGAGAGGTTGCATATAAGACAGAGATTGTTATGTGAGTTGTTAGTGTGCAGCTCCTATATAATGGAGTGCATAGCTATGGGAAAAAATATAGAAGAAGAAATCAAAGCTAATCCATGCTCCAAACCTAGAATTTGCTAATAGATTGTGTCACCCAAAGGTATGAAGTATTACTCAGCTTTCTGTTTCCAATTTGCTTGCTCAAATAACACTACATAATATGAGGCTTTGGTTCATGGATTGCATTGGGCTAGAAGACGAGGAATCAAGAACCTGCAAGTGTTTGGTGATAGTGAGCTGGTTGCCAATCAAGTCAAAGGATAGAATGCTATCAAGAATGACTTTCTCAAAAGTTACAAGAATAGGGTATGAATCTCATTAAGGATTTCGAAGCCTTCAACATCGTGTCCATACCCAGGAAGGAGAACGAAGCTACTAATAGGCTTGTAGCAGTTGGAGCAACATTTGATGTGGTTGAAAACATCAAGAGGGACAAAAGAAATCCACATATCCATGTGATTGTGAGGTTAGAAGTGCCAGATAATAACACATGCTGGGAGGTTTTCAAAAATGATCAGTAGATCGTCATTTTTTTTGCAAGAGGAAGTTGAATTCTCATCTAGAAATCAAAGTGATTAGAGCAGCAATATGGAGATCAAGTAGTGCAGCTGCATACAAACAAGCTTCCCAAAGGCTTAGTGACATTGGAGTCTATCTTCAATCCTAATGATCAGTTTCGAAAAGAGAAGGCTAATATACAGATCAAAGGAGAAGATTCAGAGTCAATTCTAGTTGGAGAAGGAAAAACACTTCAAATTGGCAAAGTGGCCACCGAGCAAGAAAGGTATGAATTCATGCAAATTTTCCAAGAGTTTCTAGATGTATTTGCTTGGAGCTATGAAGACCTAAGAGGGTTCAATCCAAAGTTAGCACAACACACAATCGAACTAGATCCAGCTGCTAAGCCCATTAGGCAAAAGTAGAGACCAGTCAATCCACACATTGAACCTCTGATGAAGAAAGAGCTGAACAAGATGATAGAGGCAAGTATCACATTTCCAATCAAACACTCAAGTCGGGTTGCAAACTTGGTCCCAGTCAGGAAGAAGAATGGAGATATTAGGTTGTGTGTTGAATTTCATGACTTGAATAGAGCATCCCTCAAAGACCACTACCCACTCCCCTCAATGGAGCAGATCTTGCAAGTGGTGTCTAGATCAGAGAGATTCTCTCTCCTAGATGGCTACTCAGGGTACAACCAAGATCATGGTGAAAGAAGATGATCAGTTCAAAACAAATTTCACCACAAAATGGGGCACATATGCCTACAAAAAAATGTCATTTGGATTGTCTAATGCCGGAGCCACTTTCCAAAGGGAAATGAATATGGAATTAAAGGGGCTGATCAACAAAACAGTAGTGATCTATCTGTATGACATTACTGTGTTCTCCAAAAATGCAGCAGACCACCTTTTTCACCTAAGGCAGGTGTTTCAAAGGTGTAGGAGATTTGGGGTATCATTGAACCCTAAAAAATGCATATTCTTGGCCCACCATATTGTGTCAAAGGAAGGTTTGGCAATTGACCTAGAGAGAGTTGAAGCAATAAGAGCATTGACATTGCCAAGCCATAAGAAGGCTCTTCAAAGCTTCTTAGGAAAAATCAATTTTGTCCACAGGTTTGTACCAAACTTTGCTGCCCTTGTCAAGCCAATAACGTTGATGTTGAAGAAGAGTTTGGTGTTTAGGTGGACAACTGAAGGAAAATAAAGTTTTGAGGCCATCAAAGAAGCTATATCACAAGCCCCAACTCTCGTGAATCCAAATTTTTCTAAGGACTTCATACTATATGCCTTTGGTGGCAGTGACACAATTTCTGCAATCCTAGTACAACAGAACAAAGAGGATACAGAGTAGCCAATTGCTTTCTTCAGCCAAGGTCTGGAAGATTATGAAGTGAGATACTCCTTCATCAAAAAGCAAGTCCTGACAGTGATCAGAGGGTTAAAGAAGTTTAAGCATCTGGTTTCAAACAATAAAATCCAACTGTTAGTCTCCCATGCAGGAGTTAAAGACTTCCTTCTCAGCAAGGATCTGAATGAAAAATGTGTAGGATGGATCACTCGTGTCATGGAGTATGACATTGAGATCAAGGTTACTAAGCTGGTCTGTGGGAAGGGATTGTGTGAACAACTGGCCTCAAGTCAACAAGATGAGGCAAACAGTGAAAAGGAAGTTGTTTTTGTCCTACAAAATAGTCAAGAGGAAGAAAATGAGGATGTTCCCACTCCTTGTTAGACTCAGAACATGGTGCACTTCCTTCAAACATGTCTGTGTTCTCCAGAAATGAGTAAAAAAAAAAGGATACATTTTCGACTACAGGCCATCCCATATGTGCTTATTGATGGCATCTTGTTCAAAAGGGACATCAATGACATTCTGTTAAGGTGCATTGGGACAAATCAGGTTGAGAGAGTATTACAAGAGTTCCATGATGAATCAGCTGGAGGCCATTTTTCTCCATGGGTGATGATTCTCAAGATCATGAAGGTGGGTTATTATTGGCCCAGGGTGTTTAGTGACTGCTATGCATGGATCAAAAAGTGCAAGAACTGTGCATTCTTTAGAGGCAAAGAAAGGCTAGCAGCACTTCCATTGCACCCAATTTCAGTAGATCATCCATTCATGCAATGGGGGTTGGATTTCATCGGGGTCATCAATCCAAATTCGAGCCAAGGCCACAAATGGATTCTGACGGCAACAGACTATTTCACCAAGTGGACCGAGGCAGTGGCACTCAAAGAAGCTAATGAGTCTAGCATACTAGATTTCTATGAAGGGATAGTGACCAGATTTGGAGTGCCAACCACCATTATATCAGACAATGCATTGGCATTCATAGGTTCCAAAATCACAGGATGGGCCATTAGGAATGGGATTTACTTGAGCACTTCATCAAATTATTACCCTCAGGGTAATGGCCAAGCAGAGTCCACAAACAAGAACCTGCTAAAGATTGTCAGAAGAACTCTGGATGAAAATCAGAGAACTTGGCACACGAAACTCAAATCAGCCTTATGGGCTGATAGGACAACACCCAAGAAGTCTACATGGAAGCTCTCCATTCAAACTTGTCTATGGGAAAGAGGCAGTGTTGCCTATATCACTTGAGTTGCCAGCATTGGAACTCATGAAGCAGCTGGAGATGTCTGAGTTTGAACCAATGGAGGCTAGGTATGCAGAGCTGATGGAGTTGGAAGAAACCAGAGAACATGCACTTCAAACAATAGAGAAGGATCAGGTCTCAATCAAGAGATGCTTTGACAAGAAGGCAAGAATAAGGACCTTCCAGGAAGGAGACCTAGTTTTGAAATGGGATGCAGATCGGGAAAAACCAGGAAGGCATTCCAAGTTTGATGCCATTTGGAGTGGCCCTTACATGGTCACAAAATGTAAAAGTAGTAATGCTTTCCAATTGTCTACATTGGATGGTGAAGAGTTGCAGATTCCAGTGAATGGAATCTATCTTAAACACTGCTACTAGAAGGAAAGTTCTCACCTTGTACATATTAGTTTAGTTTCTCATTCCTCTAAGTGCTTGTGCACATTGTCTTGTTGTAGTTTAGGTTGCTTTTCTCCTAAGTGCTTTGCATGCTCTGCATGTTCTACTTGGAGCATGTATGATTTCAAATTTTGTATATAGTTGTGGTGTTGTTTTGTTGCTCTTGCACAACCCATTCAGAGACAGATGAAGCCCTAGGTCAAAGCAATTTTCTACTCTCAGAAACCATCGTTTCGAAATTCCTTATGAAAATTGAGAGTGTAAATAGTTAGGCTAGTGAATCAGAGGCAAGCTCAGTATCAGGTCATCATTCTCGACTCCATTCCCAACGGATATGATAAGGAAATTGGTCTTTTCATCTAGCAGGTAGATACCCCTGTGAGTCACCAAATTGTTATCCATATTTTTCCTCTCGGGAAAAGTATTGGATCAGCCACGACCCCACAAAGAAAGAACTAGAGAAATCATGATTAAATCTTGTAAATAGGTCACATAAGGACTTAACAATGAAGTGGCGGGGGTTGCGAAAGACTAAATGACCATGTGCAAGAAGAAAGAGAAAAACGACTCTGTTAAGCGGATCCATGTCTTAAATCTATTTAATGGGTTACAGGTGGGCTCAAAAATAGAATAGTAGGGTCAGAGGAGGAGGAGCAGTGTCACAAAGAAGCTAGGAGCAAAGAAAGGGAAGAAACGGTGAAGATCCGAAGTCTTCGGGTTCAAAACAGTTTAGAACGAGTCCAAAAATCGACTAAGTATGGAGGAGGCAGCAGAGAGAGCCACGTGTCGGCATGACGCTTCTCCAAAGTTGAATCCAAAAAGGGAAGCTCAAATGAGTGCCAGGATTCCATGCGTCCAGAGCCCCAAAAAGTTGCACGGCCATTGAAAAGTCTTCGACTAGGCAGGAAGGTGCCAGGTGTCGGCTCGACGTAAATCTAAAATAGGAACCCAAGGTGGAGACTCAAACTCACGCCAGCCCTCCACGTAGAAAATGGTCAACAGAGGTCAAAAGGTGGACAGGGCGGGCCTCAAAAAAGGCTAAGTATAGAAGTACTGGCGGGGACTGCCACATGTCCAAGCGACGCATCTCCAAGGGTAGATCCAAAAGTGGAGGCTCAAACAAGTGCTAGTTCGCCATGTAGCCCAAGGTCTGAAAAGGTAAGGGAGAGGTCATTGAAAAGTCCAAAGACCTGTGGAGGCTTCCAAGTGTCAACTCGATGCTCCTTCAAAGGAAAATCTTGATCGGGCTTTCCAAGTGAGTGTAGAGCCTCCACGTGTTCAGTCTCAAAAAATGGATAGAGTCGGGTTGAATAGTCAATGCATGATGGCAATAGTGCCAAGTGTCCAAACTGTGCTAATTCAAGTGCCAAATAAAGAGAGGGTTTCCAGATGAGTGAGACAGAAATATGACCCCGCTAAGAGCAAAGCCAAAAAAACATAGAAATTGGGTAGGTCAAGAAGCACCATGAAAGCCTAAACCAGCAGTGCTAAGGTGGGCCATTGGGGAAAGCAAAGATGTAAAAGGCAAAATTAGCCAAAGGGAAAAAGTTATAGAGCCCCGAGTCAAGGTCAAAGCGGGGAAGCGGGGAGTTGAAGGCACAAAGATGAAAATTGAAATTGCATCTCCCCAGCCAACAGGAGGAAACCACATGTCAAGCAGCCCTGCCAGCTTTTCCAAGAAAAAAATATAGAGGCCTGAGCCCTCAACCTAATTTTTGCCCTAATTTTCCCTCCACATGTCCCATATTAAAAAGGGGGCCCATTTTTCAAACTGGTTTTCCCACCCTTTTGTACGGACCTGATACAAACTTCGAAGGGGCATATCTTTCGACTCAGGGCTCAAAATATTACAAATCTGACACCGTTGGAAAGATCTCAGCCTCGTCTATGCCATGAAGATCTAAAACTTTAAGATTGGGGAGGTTAGGTGGGAGAAAAATGGAGAAACATCTTCAGGGCCATTAATGCAGGATCTATTTTTGCCCCAACAACCAGATCAGATTCGATCTGCTCTTTCGTTTCCTCCTCCTTCGAGGCACCAAACTAGTGGTTGATGCAGTCAAGACAGATTTGGGGGCAGATTTTGTAGGAGGCATTAATAGCAGTGGTTGAGCTTTGACCTATTTTTCCCGCTTCTCTCTCTTTCTCCCTTCTGTGTTGAATCTATAAAAGTCGGGTCGAAACTCATTGTAAAGGGTTGGACATTCTTTTGTTTTTGCAGGCTCCCCTTTCCTTCTGGAAAAGGAATTCATGGAGTTCAGACCTTCCATTTAAATTGCAATACGTTTCCTACCTTCTGGCCATTTGTAATGCATTGTATCAATCTGTAGAGCAATAAAACATGTTTGTGATCGATTTTAGATCCTTTCTTGTCTCCTTTTCTCTCATCTGGTCTTTCATTATAAATTTGGTTATCTGTGCTTGATTATTGTATGTATTTTGTTGGTTTGTGTCTATCAGCAAAACTAATGTTCATCATTCCTTCGGTGCATCACCTTGTAGCTTAGTTTTGATTTCTTGTATTCCTTTTATCCCTGTCTCCTTGGTAAAACTTAGATTAGGTTTAGGAATAGGTCCTCTGCAAGTTTCACACATGCACCTAAATAGAGGAATAGGAACCAACCTTTAATCTGGAGAGTTTTCCCATTTGCAAAGTCCCACACTTTGGGGAAAACTCAATGTTATGTGAATCACACCAAATGAATCTACCTTAGTGATATACTAAAATATACATATTTAGTTTTTTTCAGATTACACGTATAATTTTTAGATCCTTGTTACCTATTAGGATATTAACTCATTGGAATCCTGTTTCTTTAGATTGTATTGGATTTTTACAAGTTTTATAGTTTATGTTTTTAAATGATAAATTTTTTCTCTTGTGATTTAGATGTTATTGATTTTATGAATGAAGCCGATCATACAGTTAGGCTTCATGCCCTACGTTTGTAAAATTATGTGAAACTTGCCTATGGACTTTTAGTACTTAATTAGTGATTACACTTGGAAGCTTGTCGATCTTAAGGGAAGAGTGCCTTGTATCGGTTATCAAATGGATATTAGTTCAACAATTAAGTATAGTGTCGTCAGACATGTGGAAGGTCCATGCATGGCTAACAACCAAAGAATAGTAGCAAGAAGGGGTATACAAACATGAAAGCAAAGATAGAACATTGAAGACCCAACAAGAAATCTTACTAAAAGAAAACAAAGATCAAAATGATCTTTTACTCTAGCTGCAAAGTTTGGTTGGAAAATCCATTGCATGATGGATGGAGATGGCAGAGATTCAGAGAGAAGAGAAGTGTTCGTGCTGCAAAAATTTGAACCTCTATGCTTCTCTATGTGAATCCGTGATCGTGAAGAAGATGATGAATGCCAATGGTTGTTGGTAGTGCTCTCGTATATTTTCCTTTGCCTGAGTGCTTCAAAAATTTCAAGTGCTCCAAGCCTATGTTTGTATGAGGTCCTGAATTAAATGACCAACCTAGGCAAAGGATTTGGGAAATGTATTTAACCTAACCGGTGATGATTAGGTGAATAAATTAGGAAAAGGATTTTGGAAATGTATTTAACCTAACTGGCGACAGTTAGGTGACCGATGTCGGTTGAGATATAACCGGTGTCAGTTAAGGAAGAAATATCTAGGTTGGCCAAAAATAGCCAGATTGTTGCTGTTTTTGGTGTGATCTCCAACCTTCTATCGAGTCTTGAGTGATGTAGGATTCCTTTTAGGTTTGTTAAAACTAGGAGTTAAGTCTAGGTTTAGACTAAGTCCTAGTTAGTTAGGATAGGTTTAGACTCAGTATTAGGTCATTAATGAAGTTTGAGTAGGTCATTGAGTGTGGTGGCTAAGTGAGGTGGTTAAGTGAGGATATTAATTAATTTAATTAACATGTGCACTAGGGGATATTAATAGGTGGGATATGGTTAATTTAGTTAATGGGGTTTAAGGGGAATATGACCCAATTTTGGTGTCTACACCTGCCACGTGAAGTTAATTAAGCTTCTAGAGAAGATTATTCTACAAAATTCTACATTCAATGTAAATCCTAATCTACAAAATCTTCTCATTATTACTGATCTGAGTTCCCAACCCAAATGCATGTATACTACATAAATAACTAGAAGTTTTTTGATGGCTCCTACTGCAAGAGGAAGAGTGTAGGGAGTTAAAAGTGTGTTATTCTCCAATATCTAACTACATCCTCAAGATCTAGAACTGTAGATGGACTCAGATCAAAAATGTGGTTTCTGGATCTAGATAATTTCGATCAAATAGTTGACCCATATAGGAGTGGTATAGGAAAGGCAATCTTTCCCCCACTCCAAAGTGTATTCACAATGTAATGGTTTCCAAGTTAGGTAATCTAGGAAGCTAAGAAAATTTACTGTCAAATGAATGTATAATAGTTGTTTCCCAAGTTAGGTCATCTGGAAGCTAAAGAAATGATGTAATAACTCCCAAGTTAGGTCATCTAGGAGGTAAGGAATAACTCCCAAGAGGTCATCTGGGAGGCCAATTGTATCTAAATTTGCTAATGATTGATATGATTTCAATTGTTAGAAATTTGAATGTCATTTGATTGATTGATTAGTATTAAAACTCATAGAGAGATTTTACACTAGTTTCCCCCATTAGGTCATTAGGGGAAATTGATAGAAATTGGTGACTTATATCACATGGAAATATTTTAATCACTTATTAAACCCCAGTTAGGTCATTAGGGGGAAGTGATGTAATGAAACATAGAAAAATTTGTATATTTTGTTTATATTAGGTCATTACGGGGGGTTAATGGTGAAATATCGCACCGTGAACTATTATATGTTTTGGAATTATTGCATCAATAGTGTTTTAAATGTATGGTGATATAGGGGGAATTATAGGATGAACCCAATGATATGACCCTCCTTTCAAAGAAAGGGGAAGTGATGATAAGAATGAACACTAAGCCTGAAAGTAAGCACGAAATAGATAGAAAGTGATATGCCTGATAAAAATGTGTATGAATTGGATGGAAGACAAATTCAATGAAGATAATGCATGTTTGATGTGTTTATTATGGTGGTAGGTGGAATTCTAAAAATAATTCCAAAAACGGGGTGTAAATTGAGAGTAGAAATGTCTTAAGATATGACAAAAACAGTGTAGTGTGTATTAGTTGTGTAATAAGCCTGAAATAATGACTATAGTAAAGTAGGTGAAAAAATGTAACTATAAGTAGTGAAGTGAAAAAGTGTTTAGTCACTTCATTTTTTGTTTACATGATTATGAGATTGAGTGTGAAGTGAGTGAAAAATTCTACAAGTGAGAGCAATGCATCCTAGTTGGTTTGAGAGGGTGGAAACTGCTATAGCGTTGTGTACGACTATGGAGTTGGTATGTGCATTATTTTTCAAAAAATGTATGGTGTATTAGTCGTTTTTATTGAATTTTTGCAAATTTGAGAATTTTAATTTTCTCAGTGTTTTGGACTTGGATAATAGTGGTGAGGGTGCTAGTAACCCTTAGGACAGGAGCACCCAGATGTCTGGTGCATAGTGTCCTACTCCTGGGTGCCTGAGTCCTACATCTGGGCACCCTAGTCAAGAAAGTGTGTATGTGGCCTAGAATGGATAAAATTAGATGTCTAATGTATAGTAATGTGATAAATGAGTGTGTTTGGATTTTTATAGTGTTCTAACGATGTGTTTTTTGTTGTTTTGTGTTGTACAAAGGGATATTCACTTGAGGGAGTTCCGCGGTGGGCATCATTTGAGTACGTTTCTTGGATTGGGCTTGTCAGATGATGATTGGGATGTTATGGACCGTGTTGACCTGTGACACATAGCATGATGGGGGATGTTCCCCATAATATGCCTATGTTGACTACACTATGTGAGAGATGGTGTGCAGATACTTACACATTTTGGTTTCCTACAATGGAGATGACTACTGTGACGTTGGAGGATGTGTATCATATATTGTGGTTATTTTTTGGTGAGAGAGAGTACAGGTGATGCCATTAGAGGATATGGAGAGGTAGATGTGAGTGATCAAGATGGTATTTTGTGGGGACTCAGTACCTGTTGAGGCCCATATTAGTTTCGATGTTATTTTGAGGTCTGGTGTTCCACACTTGCGGAAGTTCATAGCAGTTGTTATTGCTTCATCTATAGTTGTGGAGGGAGGTGGTGTAGGCATCTTGTATAAGATGCACAATATATGCCAGCATATAGAGGAGGAGAGTACTAGATATGCATGGGTGCGATGTGTGTTGGCCCACCTATATAGAGATCTATACCAATTTACTCATGATGAGCATGGAGGGGGGATAGGAGCTACTACATTGTTACACGTGTGGGCGTATGAGCACATAGTAGTGTTGAGGCCAGTTATGGGTCCATGAGGAGAGTGGGCTAGACCTGAGATATATGAAAGAGGTGGGTTAATATTCATGGGTGTAAGATGGATACAAATACCTACAGGGAACTAATAGATAGGATGGGGCCCGAGGCAGTTACATGGAGGCCATACCATGACTATGGAGGATGGCCCAGGATGTTGTAGAGTTGCATGTATTCAGAGGACTATGTGGTTAGAGGATTGATTTCTAGGTATGGCCAAGCTATTCTAGGTGGAGAGGGTATTGTGTCAGTTTGGTATGGCTCAAGATGTGCCCCCAGAGCTATATATATGGTTGAGAGCTATTAGGGCACCTAGGAGGGCCGGAGCTAGACCATGGCCCACATAACAGAGAAGCTAGTACCTCCCAGGGCCAAAATGAGGTAGATGACAGTGATAGAGGTGATAGATTTTCTCATGTTGGTAGCATAGAGGAGTACCATGCATGGTGGGTGAATCATCGATGGGTATTGTTGTTCCCATTATTTGTAGGTCTAGTGGGGTTACCGCATGTAGCATGAGGAGTAGGAGAGGGGGAATCACATGCCCCTGACCATGTGGTAGCATTTATAACATGAGCATAAGTATTATACATGTGTATGTTATGTATTTTGTTATTTGGTTTATGTTTAGTAATGGTTATCTAATGTTTGTTGTGTCATTTTTTTGTAGGTGATGCATATTGGTCCCTGATAGTCAACACATCCATCCACACATTGAAGTAGAATGTGCTGACCGATGTACTTGGTGGAGGTATACTTGAGTGAGTGGATGAGATCACGGGTGAGCATGCCCATTTATTTGAGCCAGTGGCTGTAGTAGTAGCCACTTGTACTATATTGTTATTTAAGAGAGATGAGGCACGTGAGGAGACTTGATGAGCCAGAGAGGCATTAGGTGGTGGTCCCCTAGTGCAAGATGTATTTTTTTGATATGTGGATTTACAGTGCCAGTTCTCAGAGAAGTCTATGGAGAACACCTTATTACATAGGAAAGTGGAGAGGTATCGAGGCCACAAACAACACACCAAGTTAGTGGTGAGGCATCTAGTTCTAGGGCTCTCATAGTACCTGAGAGTGATAGTGATGATGAGGTGTGATTAGTATTATTGTATATGATGTAGGGGACTTTCCCCCCAGTGATGATTGTATTTGCTATATATGTATGGACAAATGTGACTTATATACGATGAGCTTATTTTGTGTTGTATCGATGTTGTATGATTTTGTATTATTGTTGGAATGTATGTGTTTTTGTTGTTAATGTTGATTGATGTAATATTTGTGAATACATAGAAAATATGATTGTAATAGATATATGAAATGTGAATAATTATTAAATGAAATGTTTATTAAATGTAATTTAGTATGATAATGATAGTATGATTATGAATGTAAAAAGAGATGATGTATGATTATTGAACTAACATGTTGTGATGAATGTGTGTAACGATAATGTAATGTAATGTAATATGTTAGTGTGATAAATGGGGGGGGAATTAACGATGCCCCCCAGTGTATGGATGATTAGGTTCATTTAGTTAAGATCCCTCAACAGTCAAGAATGAACCACAAAAAGAAGAGTGCATCATCGAGAAATGATTGGATGTGCTAGATGAACGATGGAGCACATGATGAAAGGTTCTTAAAGAAAAACCCTC
Source organism: Taxus chinensis (assembly GCA_019776745.2). Taxonomy (NCBI): domain Eukaryota; kingdom Viridiplantae; phylum Streptophyta; class Pinopsida; order Cupressales; family Taxaceae; genus Taxus; species Taxus chinensis. The sequence goes on along the minus strand of CM034157.1, from coordinate 381,278,601 downwards.
AATAGTCATGTAAGAACCATAAGAACACAAGTGCATCATCAGGGGGTAAGGTGATAGTAATCACCTACCAAAGACCAAGGTGGCACAAAGTGGTGGAAGCATGTGGGATGGAAGCAACATGAGTGTATGAACCGAACTGAATGTCATATGGAGCTGTGGTGGGATGCGCGAGAGTGGAGTGTTGTGGAAACCAATGTGAAGGAGTAACATGATGTGGTGGATGGTGTGAATGTGATGAATGAGATGGATGAATTGATGCAATGGATGTGATGATGCAATGGTGTATGGATGTGGTGGAGAGTGCGCATGAGTAAAAAACTGTGGTGAATGTACCATGGCCTGAGCACCAGATGTAGGAGATGACTCAACTATAGTATAAAATCTCTGATGAGGTAGAGGAGAGATGGATCACTCATGTGAGAGAGAGCCAAAGGAGATGATGCCCTTATCCTCTAGTTGTAATCTATCATGAAGGGAAAGACAATCATTGTCCCTATGGCCATTTATGTGATGATAATTACAATAAGGTTGGTCACGTTGACGCTGTAATCAGTGTTGTGGATGATGTTGGTTGGAGGGTAGGTGAATTAATCACTCAGTAAGTAAAACACACAACACATCATGTGGTCAAGTGTGATGAGAGAAATGTAAAGGCTCACATGACCTAGGTGGAGTGGTAGGAGAAGTAGCTTGTCGTGGAGCCAGAGAAGGAGTATTTTTTGTGGTGGAGTGGGTTGAGCTTGTTTGCTTTTCTTGTGAGGAAAAGGTGGAGATTGTGTAGGATGCTCAACCAGAGGCACTGGAGGAGAACTAGATGAGGCAATAGTAGTAGAGATGTGTGGAGGATCTATGATGTGTGTTGAGAGAAGATCTTGTTCTAGGTCAATGACTTTATAACATAGAAGAATGAATGACTCACATGTATCATACTGTAATCTTTTCTTGAGTGGAGGAATTAGGCCATGATAGAAAATGAATTGCTTCTCAAGATCTATAGGTTGGAATACTAGTCTGATGCATACAAGCATTGAATCATAAAATATAATCCTTGATAGGTTCAGAGGAGCCCTGATGTAGAGTAGGTAAGTGGTCATAAGTAACTTTAGGGCCATTGTTGATTATAAACCGATGGAGGAAAGCATCCTCCATGTCATAGAAAGTACTAATGGACCCAAAGGGGAGATGAGTGTACCATTGTAACGCCTCATCAATAAGACTATAGCAAAAGGCCTTAAGTAATAATCTATCATTAGAATAAGAGGCCATAGACACATGATAATGTAGAAGATGAACATGAGGGTCACTAGTACCATCAAAACATGTGAAAGTAGACATGATAAATTCATGAGGGAATGAAAAATTATGAATCTTCTTAGGGACAAGATTACCATGTAATGAATTGTTTGTCAATAGAAGCATAGTAAGCCCTACTTTCTAAAGTGAGGGATTGAACTTGAGATTGTAACTGACCTACGACATGCATGAGAGAGATGATATCCTATGAAGGAATGGTGGAAGATGGAAATAATGTATTAAGTGGTTGTAATTTTCCATTGTGAGTGATCATAGGAATATCAAGAGGTGATGGGAGATTCTGATGCTAAGGGCACACTAGGAGTAGGTGTCGAGGAAGCTATAGTAGGAGATATAGATGGAATATCCATAGCAATGGTAGGAATAGCATCAGAAACATCCTTAATAGATGAGGATACCAATGGAGACACATCTATAGGAGAAGATGGACTAGGAGACGTAGATGATGTAACAAGAGGAGATGAAACAATAGGAGAAGAAGAAGTGATAGATGGTGGTGACTCATGCATAGTGGTAGATGCAATCTCAGGAGAAGGCAATAATGGAGTAGGAGAGTCACACTCAGCAGTATGGAAAGAAGGAGAACCATAACTATAAACCACCTCATCATAATCAGATAGAGACTCAGAAATAAGAATGTCACTAAGAATGCTATCAATAGGATCATCAACATAATGTGAAGGAGTATGCAAACTAGTATGAGATGTATCATGAGAAGCAATGTCAGAAGTGGTAGAATCATGAGAAGGAACTATATCAGTGGTTGGAGTAGAAGAAGAATCAGTATGCACATGTGAGTGATTATCAATACCAAGCAAGTAATCAATAAGAGAATCATCTAAAGTTTCCTTTGAAAGATCAGAAGGAGGATCACAAGTAGTCATATAGCATGGTGTACAATGAGTAAAGGCTATTGGATCCTCAACAATACTAATGCCTATAGGAGAATCTTCAAAATGAGTAGGCACATATTGTTGGCCATCTAGAAGTTGTTGTTTGATATGATCGGGTGTAGTAACAGGAGTACTATATAGAGCCTTTAGCTCAGCGATGACAACCTCATCATAGATAGGGTTAACACTAAAATGAGACATGATGGGTGAAGAAGATGAACTATCCTTAGCCATTAGGGTTTGATTGGATCCTAGGGAAAGATATTCTAAAGTACGGGTTCACCAAAATGATTAACTAAAATAAGGAAATTGATTTATATTCTAAGTTAATCTAAATAGTACAATAATGAAATAAATGATATAAACTGAAATATAAATGCTAAATAATTTTATTTAATATTTTAAATGAAATGAAATAAGCAAAATAGAAGGGAAAAGTTATTAACCTGAAAATGACTTACCTCGCATTGTGTGTTGGACTTGAACAGGATGATGTGTGGAAAGGAAGAGTGTGAAGGTGCTACCCAAGAAATTGTAGCAGCTAAAGATCTGACTGGACTGAGGCACCTAGGAGAGGACTGGGGCCCCTATGGGCACCCTGGTCTATAGTCTGGGCACTCTGGTCTGTAGAAAAGCTCAGGATCTGAATCTAACAGTGTCACTAGATCTTCACAATATCTTTATCTTTGTTGCATAGTTGTCACAATACCTTCTCTTATGTCATCGTGAATCTGTGATGAAGATCTACCTACAAAACCCCATACAAAGCATCAAATCCCTAAAAAATAAAGATGCATATGAAGGGGTCAGACTGACCTTAGCTGCCATAATGGTGGACTTACAACTAAGTGTTGCACTACATTCCAGACCCAATGTAGTTCTGTGTGCTTTGTGTGTGCAATTGTGTGCCTAGGGTGCCCTAGTGTCAATGACATAGAAGTAGGGGGAAATAACTAGATGTAAAATGCAAATGGTGGATGGAATAGAATGAATACAACCCTTTCCCCCTATGCTTGTGTGATGCAGATGTAAATGATGCCCAAATGCAGTCCTTTTCCTTAGTAGATAGCTAGCTCTTGATAGTAGATAGTCCGCCCATAAGATAGTGAGTATGTTATGTTTATATAGGGATATCTTGCTCAAATTTTGACACTAATGACCCGACATGCCAACTAGTACCTAGGGGAATGAGAGGGAAAATGATAAAGACCAACCTCGAATAAGTAAATTAGACCCAAGTGTTACGGGGACCAGGGTGCCTAAAATTAAGGACAGGGGCACTCATGGGTGCCCCGATACTACCCTAGGTGCCCTAGTCAAGAATAGAGACAAAAATGACTAAATAACGACACCTGATACTCCCTGAGAGATGACCAAAACTGTGTAAATAACTAACTGAATGACTGCAAGAAAAATGATGACGCTGACTGACTAATTGATGATAGGACTAAGGGATGAGCCATTAATGAATACATTTCTTACATGAGATCCATATATAAAATAACATTGCTGTCCTATCTAGTACATCCTCACACTTGGCACATATCAAGACACTGTGTGATCTTCCTAGATGTGGCTCCTGAGCACAATTATCATCAACGAATCTACATGATTAGACATAGGTAGCACAATCTCTACTTACACATCTCATATTGAGATTTCCTGGGGTCAAACCCTACAAGTGAAAAATAGAAATGTTGCAAGCACTCTAAGACATTATGGTTGTTACATACTTGAAAAATTGATGGTCATATGGGAAATTGAATGCAGGAAAACCTAATGATTTACATTTCTTTACTTCTATGCTGATTCTTCAGGGCAATCAATCGACTTTCTAGCTCTATATTTTGTACTTGTTCTACATTTGATGCTCATGGCTTTGACACAAGACCTTCATAAGGATGCCTCCAAAATTCTAAACATGATCCCGCTTGGTGTAATCATCAAGGATTATACTTTACTCACACTTTCTTGATCCTGAATCCTTTTAAAATTGAGCATCTTATCTTACAGGTAGGTCTCAACATCCAAGATTCATATTATATATGAAAATCAATAAGAAAGGGAATCATATTTGAATATAAAGTTATGTGATCATAATACAATTCACACCAATCAAGAGAAACTATTTCCTACATCACCTTGATATAAGGTTCATCTTCAAGGCTTTTAAAATGATCCATTAATTTATCTAGGCATCACAATGGTACATGAGGCATATTCCTCATCACACTCATATTGGGAATGTTCATTCCATTTCATGCACAACATGGAACTACATTCTTGGTAAATTATAGCATACTTTATCACTATTAAAGTGACAAGTTGACATGAGCAACTTAGGGCACAATGATTAGGGATACATATCTTAGAACTACATTAGGGTCTAAAATGTAGTGCAATGCTCAGTTCATAGAGTTCACCATTGTGACAAAAGGATAAATCTGACACCTCATTTGATTACATGATAAATTCATAGATTTGGGATTTGATGTCTATTTGATTAGGGCCCTTTGGGGTGCATTCCATAGGTTCCCATTGTGACACATTGAGTGATCATAAGTGCAAATTTCATAGGATTAAGTGTGAGTGACAATAAATTATTGTATTTAGACACGAATAATGTGAGCATGCCTATACAATCGAACATCCATACAGGCCAAGTAACATTTTGGGTTTCTACATATCCACAAACAATGTGAGCCAAAAGTCTATTTCTTTGATGTGATTTTCATTTTGCACATAGTCCCTTGCAGTGACCTATTCCACCATGGTTATCTCAAGTTTCTACTTTTTTGACACTTAATGAGGACCTTCCAGTACGTTTTCATCTATGGTCACATTGTATACTTTTGGAAATTTACCTATCAATCTTGTGAAATGAGCTAATGTCACCATTGTTTGTAACCCTAATTTGTCACATTACTTTTCATTATTGCTTGGTAAGCTTACACAAAGTTTTCTAGCCCCTATATTGTTTAAATTTCACTTATCATTCTACCCAACTTTGTATTGGTCTTTACCAATTACATTCAGTCTTACATACCGGTACATTGTCATTTTTTGGTTTGCATTTCATCCTATACATCACATGCACCGAATAATCATCCCAATTAGGTCCTCCATTTTTTGATAGTTGCCTCATGGTTTATTCCAAGAAAAGAGCATTCCATTCCCCATGATAGTCTATAGATTTCAGCACATTATTTCAAAATTTTTGGCCTTGGGTCACATACTTGAACTTCAACACATACACATACACCCTAAATAAGACTTGGGGCATCATTATTGAATTGTCCCCCATATGAAACACTACACAGGGGGTCAATACAAGACAATTTTCTAAGTTTTGGCATAGGCTCAAAATTAGATTTTCTTAGGGTCCTTCAACTATGTGGAAATTTCCTAGATGCACTGAAATCACATTGGATGAATTGTACACACCAATGTGGTGTTTTTGAGACTAAAGAAGTCACATAGGTTGGAGAATGACACAGACTTTTTACAGGGCTACTATGTCTAAGCGTATGATGCCCATAAAACCAAGGATGTAGTGCACTTTACAATACATTGAGGAAGTAGTTAAAGGTTGGAGGATGACACTAGACTTTCTCCCTACACTTCTTCCATTCATGGTGTTGTGAGATCACCCAAAAACTTGCTCTTCATCAATGTTATCAGGATCCTTTCTACACCCTTTTCTCATCACAGGATTAGGTGCACATGTTCCTTTTTCACATTTTCAACATTTTTACATACTTTCATTATACACTTTTTTACATTTTTTGACATATACATGCGTATTTGACTACTTGTTCATTCTTCTCTTTTGCAGGTCCATCCATATGGGAAGTGGTAGCAACAACATCATCAACAACAACAAAATCACAACATTCAACATGAATTGAAACAATAGGTACATCATGAACATCTACACATGTGTTTTCGCCCTAGGTTCATTTTCATCATTTTTTACACTTTCTCTTCTCTAGCATCCATGCTTCACATTTTTATCACTCCACGCTTTTCCTTGTCCCTCGGCACACTTTTTCCATCATCTACATGGTTATCAGGTACACATCTCTATCTACTTTATGTTATCCAAGCTTTTCTCACCAACATAAAGTGGGGGCAAATGTAGACACAAAATCACATGCACTTTGGGTAATTATCTTAGTCATGATTACATACTACTATTCATATGATTCCTAAGTAAGAAAAGTACTAATTAACCCATGTCTTTGGCCACCTTTCTTTGCTTTCTGTTGCTTCTTTTGGTCTTACACCCTTACTTTCTCAATCTTCCTTTTTTACTCTTTGATTTTATCATCCTGGACACCATCGCCCAACCAGGATGCCAGCACTCAGGTACCCTCATCCCCTCTGGGTGCCCCTGTCCTCTTTGTACTTTACTCACACTTTTTGGGTCCTTTCTAGCCATTTGAGCATCTTATATTTTTGGTAGTCAACCTTTTCAGGGTTAATTATGAAATTCAAGCAAGGAATCATATAAATATAAAGTTATGTGATCATAATAAGGGACCAAGCACTAAGCATTAGCTATCACCACCTAAGGTTACATCCATCAAGGCATCTAAGAGCTCCATTTCATCCATCTAGCATCCATCAAAGGGACAAAGGGATGGTTTTCTACATACACTTCATAGGAGGGAAGTTCATTCTATTCCATGCACACATGTATTACATTTCTCTACATCTAGCTACTTTCTCGCTATCAAGTGCGACACACACAAGAGCCACCTAGGGCACAATTCCACACACACACATAGAACTACATTGGGTCTGAGATGTAGTGCAATGCTCAGTCGTAAGTTCACCATTGTGACAGTTGAGGATAGTCTGACCCCTCATTTTGCATCTTTCTTTTTTAGGATTTGATGTCTATTTGAGGGTTTTGTAGGTTCATTATTTATTGTAGGTTTCTAGTGACCTCAGTGATCTTGTGTGACCTCAGAGTGACAAAGGTGACTAAAAAAACACCTTGCGACACCTCAGAATAGGTTTTTTTGAGAATTTTCCACGTAGACCACAGGCACCCAAAATAGGTAGACCTTGGCACCCGCGGGTGCCCCTGTCCCTCTCCAGGTGCCCCAGTCCAGCATATTCCTTCAGATCTACATTTTTCTAAGCTCTAGTGTGATGTCTGTGCTTCATATTGTTCATTTTTCCACTCTCGGCACCTTCAGATTTTTGAAAATCATTATAAGTCATTTTTACTCTCTCTTTGCACTTAGGGTTTCAAATTTCATTTCTTAGTTTTCTTGGGTTAATTTATGTACTTAATTGTTCATTTCATTTAATGCTACAATATTGCAATCAGATTAGGCTCTATTTATTTACATTTTTCTTAATCATTTTTCTAAATCTTAAAATAGACATCTATGATTCTAAGTATGTCCTAATAACCTTATAAATTTAATTTCTCATGTTACAATCCCTCATTTGCTCAGTTAAATGAAACAAAATTTTATGTTAATTTGAAATACTACTGTTGAAACATTTCATGCAAATAGTGAAAGGTACAACCTTCTCAAGTGAATATCACCTATTTATTGTGCCTGCAAATAAAGATCAAGCTTGTCATGTATAACTTCTAACACTTGTGTTGAAACCCAAAAATAAGTTCTGTTCACAAAGCAGACCTCCTATTATTCTAATTATAAAGGTTATGGCATCATGAACCACTTAAATTCTATCCAATCAAAATAAATCCAAGAATATTGTGTTGTGCCCCTATTTTTGGAAGGCATACATGAATTCCATGGTCTTGGCCAAGCGTGAGTTTATTCCCTAGAAAGTGCATCCTTAGGTGGCCTCATACACCTCAGATTAGTTCTGAAAATGCAATATCCTGCTTAATATCATCATCTAATGAGGTCTTCCTTAAATGACCTATGTATGTGTTCCTTTGATACTCAAGCATGATTACACATTAGACATTCCATTTTTTGACAAATGTTGTAATTTTCAAGAATGAACTCTAAATATATTAATGATAGTCTACATTTCTAAGAACTTAAAATAGTATGAATGTGAAAGACAATGATGAGGTATCCACTATCTATCAAATATTCACAATGGGAAGAAGACTATCCTCACTATATTGATTATGCTAAATTCTTCAGACCTTGTATGAATTTTGGAGTACCAATTTTGATATATGCAATCAAATGTGAGTTCAATCATCTTTAGTATTATGGTGTGTTATCATAGAATTGTTTGAAAATAACATAAATGTGTTGCTAGATGGATAAAATGGGGAAATTCATTTAAATGATGTTATACTGATCACTGATTGCAATCCATTCTGGATCTAGATACAATGTGAATGGTTAGCTCATTATGATTACTTCCTTGATGCATTTAAAGTTTAGTTTTTAACAACATAAGTAGTGATAATCATTATTGGTTATGGAATCGTTCTCTCACATGCTAATCTTCTATAAATTCATGAGGCTCCTCTCATTAGATATGAATTCATTCATAAAGGTACCCCAAATATACCTATACATCAAAAATGGTATGACAGATGATTCTTATGGTTAAAACATGATTTGATACTTGAAAAGTGACATTGGGAATTTTAATTTTACTCCTATTCGAAAGATGAATCTTACAATTGGGGATGAGGGTCTTGATGGACTTATGAATAACTAATTTCTCAACCCCTCATTGAGAAATTGGTACTTTACTAGGGGTATGTAACTTATCCACCAGTTAATCACAATTTCTAAAGACTTTGCCTTTTTCTTTCACCAATTCTAATTGTACATTTTCTTTCATTTAATCAATAAATGACATTTGTAGCATCATATTCAAGTAGATAATACCTTCTTATTGCTAAATTTGCACGTATTCACTGGGAATCCAATGCTTGGATTGATCCTTAATGAGGGAGTGTCACTTCATCACCTTTCATCATATTGCTTTATCATGGTTATTTATTGTTACATACAAGCCATTCTATGATTGAAAGTTGACATTAAAAAACTTTTTATGTTGAATTGAAAATTCCTTCACTTTGTTTTGATTAAAAATCTTGCTTCCTAGCTCACCTGTATTTTTCCTCTAGCTCAGTCACAATTCATATCATTTTCATCATACAATTCTAGCAAATTAGTGTTCCTAATTAAAATTTGATTCACTATTCAATCATTTATAAAGCTTATGGTCATTCATTAGCAATGGATGAACTAGAACGTACATCTAAAAAATACCTTTTGCTTGGATCCATTCATAGGGGTTTTATTTAAACCCTACTCAAGTCTCCAAAATAAAGATAGGTTCTAAGGTAGATGTGAAGAGATTGTAAACCTCGAAATTCCATGTTCCTAATAAAAAAACCAATAATACTTACTATCAATCACAACATAATTCCAGAAATAAATTTATTCATAAACAATTTCTTCATTTAACCCTTACTTTCATAATGGGAAATTGAAGTACATATCCGATTGTCATATGTCAAGCTATTCTTCTCAGATGATTCTAGTACTTTTATCCTTTGGGTCACACATTTACACTATGATCAAAATATTTGTATTGAATTTTTTATTAACCTTGAACTATAAGGTGGAACACCAATTTTATCCAAGGACCAAAATTCTTATCAATCAACAAATGAAATAAATTGTTCAAAAGGAAATTTACATCTCTTGTTGTGTGCAACTAAGTTTTAAATACATTGTTGGACATCTTTTATAGTTCATTGATGTAAAATGTAGTTGTAGGAGTATTTTCATGCCAATTTTAATTGGTTCACAACCCATTTCCATAAGTAATGTGGTGATTCTTCATCAAAGTTGTTTAGACTCCAGAAGCGTAATACTCCCATCAAATTTTCACCCATGATGAAACTTAAGAGGTATTTCTATCCATGTTATGACTTGCTTATACAATTATCACTGACAGACATGTGATGAAGGGGGTATAATTTCATATGACTAAATGTACTCTCATTTTGTATTCAACAAAATGGGGTTAGTTACATCTGGACTTACATTACCCCTATTGCAAATGGTTAACACATTAAGGTTGTGTCTACACATAGTCAAAATATGTCATGACAAACATCATGATCATGCAAAATGGGAAAATCATCATGACAACCTCTACCCTAATTTGGGTCAAACCTCTTCACAAAATCATTGTGATATTCCATCCTCTATGTATTCCTAACTTAATTGTGGACCCCTATGTCTACATCCTCATTCTACCTGAGAGGAATGTTCATATAAATGGCTTTTTCAAGTTTTCATGTATAGAAAGTATCAAGTTGGATTTCATGTGTGAACTAACTCTATCTTTAATTTCTCTTTAAAAACTAGAAACTATTCTATTTTTCTAGCCAATTGACATGTGTTGAACATGTTTAAATATGTGAAATACAGAAGATTTGAATCTTATCAACATTCTAGGAATTATTTCCTATAAATGAAGTGATCTAAATATTTTAATTGTTTCCATACAACTTGAAGGATCACTTGATATCCTTAATAATTCAAGAATCATTCAGGTCATTTCATTCCACATGTAATCCACTAAGGTTTAACTAGATCATATCTAAAAATACTTTATCTTTTCTAGATTTACTTTTTCCCTACAAGATTCAGGAAGCTTAAACATGTAAATCTAAAATATCTTGAATATTTCACATACCATTTAAAGATTCATTATAACTTTATTGAGTTTTTCACCATATCCCTCTGTAACATGGAATTCTTGGCATTTATTTAGTGCATCCTTTCCTTGTCCCTGGGGTCTATCTGGGATTTCAAAACTATGGATTACAAGTTTCATTAGTAAAATTTCATATTTTCATTTTTTCCAATGCATGCCTTTGAGTGCTTTGGATTCAATAATCATGATAAGGGTGCTTCATTCTCCCATCATCATTTGCAGGACTATCTAATTCCCTCAAATGAAAGCTCTGTTAATGGAATTTCGTAAAAATGTTTAGTCTTCATAATCAATATTTACTAATTTTCCCAGCCAAGTTGTTACTTGTCTATCCATGGCCACTACAATCATGATTTTTTCACTGAAATCCCCCGAAGTATGTCATTTTGTTTAGTTAAATTCACTTTTCATGGTTACATATCTTTGCACCTTTTATTTGCATAACTTGATTATCAAATAGTCAACATCTTAATTGTATTTAATCAAATGCAAGGTCCTTAATCAATGTAGAGCCCAAACTTGGAAAGCCACTATCAATTATAACGTCTGCATTAGTCCTTATTTCAGGCACATTCCTCTTCCCCAAGCATGTCTTGTAGTCTAATTAGAGTTTCAAGGTCCTGTTATTCCTCTATAGATGCTAAAGTACATCCTTCATTGATCTATCACCTATGGCACCCCAACTTGTTTGGGATAATGAGTGATGAACTCATCACCCCAACATTTCATGTATATAAACATACACCATTACATCTATGGAATACATTATTACATAAGTTATCATCCAATTGGACAAATGTGTCAAGACTTTCGACTCAAATCACTTCATTGGCTTAGCATAGCAACGTCCTTCATTTTATTCTTCATTCACAGTTTAAGACATCAAGGGGCAATTACATATATATTGTTTCGCACAGAATGTTTCCATTCCTAGAATAGAGTTGCTTCTATCCTTTCATTCTCTTGAGAAACAGATAAGGGTTAGGGCTAGGAGGAATACCTGTTGAATGTTGGGAGTGTGTGCGTACCGTAGAGAGAGATCAGATCGATTGTGAAGAACTCCTTTTTGTCTAGGAAGGACTACCTGCAAGTAAGAATACAAGATCACTAGATTCTAGTTAGAAAATAAATGAGGGAACTGCCTTGGTCCCAGGAAATATTAGACTTCCTTTCGAAGGTGGTCAGTTCCCCTTTTAATACGAATTAACACAAATGATAATAAAGAAGCTATTGCAAAATCACGATTTAGGTACCTCGTTACAAAGCAATAGAGACTAAACTACCAATAATAAAATGTCACGTTGTTTGTTTGGTCACTGGTCGTTGATACGTTCAGCTCAGTTACAGGGATAGAACCAGACTGGATCTGAGGTTGTTAGGAGACAAATAGGTGAAGGGTGAAGGTTTTGGGTATAAGTCACAGTGACCGATATCACTGGATAACCGACCATGGTTAGAGAACCGCTTAGGGGCTAACCGACACCGGTAGGTTCAGTTGTAAGGTGCTTCTGGATATGGTTGTTTGCAAGGTGATTGTGGGGTTTTTAAATGGTGGATGGCTGAGGGGAATAGTGGATGATAGGGAAGACTCAGAGTGTGATAAAATTGTCTTCTGGGTAATACAAGGATGTGTGGATGCAGGTTAGGTGCAGAGTGCTGGCAAGCGGCAGATCTAGGAGTGAGCTTATAACTACTATGAATCAAAAGTTCAAGAAATGGTGTTTAGAAACGTACAAGACACTACTTACTAGTTCTCGATGAAGATTCAGGTCCAAGGAATGTGGTGGTGAAGTAAGGCTCAGTTGGGATGATCTGGTGTTCAAAAAGTGAGCTGATGAAGCTATCCTCAGTCTTTTCCAATGCTTGATGAGTGTGACAGTGATCTAGTTACTCAGTTGCAGTCTTGGGCTCGATGTCCTTCTCTGTAACCTCTTCTCTTTTCTTCACTTGTCTCTGCTCTTGCCAAGTGAATTTCTAGATCCTTTCAAATGAATTCTAGATCCTTTGTTTTTGGTTGGGGGAGGTCATTTACAGGGAACCGATGGCGGTTACGTAACCGACGGCGGTCGAGTAGGAACCGATGTCGGTTAGGTCAAAGTGGGCTATTTTTAGTAAAATAGCCAACTTTCCCTCCTTTTCTCCCGAGGGATTAGTTGTGGGCTTGGTCAAGTCATTATTAGGTTGGTTTTGGTGCGGGTGAGGAGTAATTAGTCATGGGTGTGGATGTAGACCAAGTTATAGGTCTTAATTAGGTTAGTTTAGGGTTAGGGCTAGGTCATGATGAGGTGGCGAAATGAGGTGGCAGGTTTGGAGATGTGGATTTATTAATTATAAGGTAATTAATAAATAATTGTGTGTAAGGTTTAGGTGGTGAGGTTAGGTTACGAAATGAGATGCAGGGCACAGGGTGTCGTAAGACACAAATTTGGTGTCTACATTAGCCCCTTGTTGTCGTGTAGCTTGTCTTGTAAAGCTGCACTGATAATTAATAAGAAGTGGTTGCCCCAGTTAAGGGTATAGGTAATCCCCCTCAAATCTATCACAGATTGAGGTGACGTGAAATCAGGGATAGGGTTGATAAAGGGTGAATGGTGTTGAGATGATGGTAAGATGGTGGGGTAAGTTCAAGGAAGCAGACGCACGTTGAAATGCAGTAGTGCGACCAGGGTACACGATTTGAAGAGAAAACAAGCAATTCATAGGCAAAGGTCGATAGTTTATCCAAACAAGGTTGATATAATCCTGGTATCCAAGGCATAGGAAGTAGCTCCAGGGGATATAATGGGTAAGGTACAGGAACGTTTAGGCATGTTCGGCAGTACCAAATGGTTGGTTTGGTTGAGATAAACGTCACGGTCTCGGTCTAGGCAAAGGTGGTCGACTGATCAAGTCAAGTATCCTAATCATGCTAAAACACGAACAGGTGAGCTGGATTGAACAAAAAGTTACATGATGGGTGGATAAAATTGTAATTTGCGGGTTTTGGGTGAGGTACTTAATTGGTGCAGCCTTGGGTCAGGCCGATTGATTGAGTACGGCCGTGGGTCGGGCCGCTTGGTTGGTTGCGGCCTTAGGTCGGGCCGATTGGTGGGTGCGGCCTTGGGTCAGGGCCTGATTGGTTGGTTGCGGCCTTGGGTCGGGCCAATTGGTTGGTTGCGGCCTTGGGTGGGGCCGAATGGTTGGTTGCGGCCTTGGGTCGGGCCAAATGGTTGGTTGGGGCCTTGGGTCGGGCCAATTGGTTGGTTGTGGCCTTGGGTCGGGCCAAATGGTTGGTTGCGGCCTTGGGTTGGGCCAAATGGTTGGTTGCGGCCTTAAAGGGTCAGGCCAGGGGTAGGTGATTGGTTGGTTAAGGGTGGCCTTAGGGTCGGGCCAAATGGTTGGGTTGGTGGCGGCCTTGGGTCGGGCCAAATGGTTGGTTGTGGCTGTGGGTCGGGCCAAATGGTTGGTTGCGGCCGTGGGTCGGGCCGATTGAAGTCAAAATAAGGCTAGTTAGCAAAGCCAGGGGTAGGTGATGTGGGAAAAAGTGGAGATTGGTGGATAAGGGTGGGAGTTAGGGGAAGGAAGTAGGTAACCGATATCGGTTATGTGTGACCGATATCGGTTAGAAGACCGATACCGGTATTCTAGGGCGCGAAATAACCGGTATCGGTTATAGGTCAAAACCTATAAAAAGAAAAATACAGCATGTCATTGTCACTTTGTGAATTTGAGCACCCAATTTTAGCTTTCTGAGGTGTGAAGTGAGTTTGTTGAGTTTTTGGGCTGAGTTGGCACTAGTTGAGTGGAGGAGTGAGTGATTGGTAGACCCCAGCGAGTAGGAGGCAGAGTTTGATTGGTTGAGGACCCAGCTGAGGAGATTTGGAGCCATGGCACAGCCAGGAGGAGCAGGAGGTGCTGGACCAGCTAGACCACTACCACCTATCCCACCATGATGATGTGTAGTCATACCGGTAGGCTCTGAACTCCTACCTATGTGAATTTAATGAGTTTAACTTAGGATGTGGGTTTTGGGTAGGAATCTTAATTTTAATAAAATAATGAATGAATGGAAGTAATTTGTAAAATGGAGTGGGTAGGTAGGCTAGTTAGGTCAAAACGGCAGGGTGGGTAGGTTTTTAGGGTTTTCTTGCTGGGTAAATAGGGAGAAATAGGTAAAAAAGGTCTTGTGCAGGCCATTTTGGGTTCAGCCCCACAATTGGACGGTGACCGATGTCGGTCACTAGGTGACCGGCATCGGTCACAGAAAATAGTTTGTATACAATGTTTGGTTACAGACCAGCATCGGTCATAGGTCGACCGGCGTCGGCACATATAATTTACTTGGGGGGGACCGATGGCGGTCGAGGGTGACCGGTACCGGTCAGCATGGGTAGGAGTTGTGGTTTTTGTTTGTTGTTAGAATTTTGTCGTGTTGTTTTGTTTGTTTTTTTTGGGGGTGAAGGGGGAGGGGGTAGAGTTGATAGGAAACATGATTGGGGTGGGGGGAAATGGGGTTGTTGGGGGGCTGGTTTGGGTAGGATAGATTAGGTGTTGGGTATGAAGTAGGAGGTGGTAAAGTGGCGGGGGTATAATTAGATGGCTAGAGTAGATCGGGGTGGTTGGTAGGGTGTGAGATAAGTAAAGGGGATATCGTAGATAGATAGGGTAAGATAGGTGGGTGTAGATGTGTGTTGTAGAGTCGGGTTGTGGTTGGGTGGGTAAGTGGGTATAGAGAGTTAAGGTAGTTGTTATTGTAAAGGGTAGGCCTGATGAAGTGGGTTGTTTTTGCAGGCACACCAGCAGCTCACGATGCGGGATCGGATGCCCCCTCTATTGAGGTGGATGCGGCCACATGTGTCCGCAGCGCAGTGGGCCATCATGTGAGAGGTTGGACTCGGTGGAGTCCAACGGTATAGGGCTATGGATAGGGACCACAGCCTGATGGTTGCCCTCATCGAGAGATGGGATCCGGAAACCAATGTCTTCCATCTCCCTACTGGAGAGATGACGATTACATTAGAGGATGTGTATCGCATCCTGAGACTACCGATCGTAGGTGAGGCAGTGTTCCAGGTGGATGCAGAGACAGCGATGGACAACATCCTACATGTATTTGGGGATGCAGCCCCATTGATTACCTATCATAGTGCGAGCATTGCTTATGGCGACATGTATTGCGCACACCAACAGGAGACACGGCTTGCCGTGTTGATGATGATTGGTATCACCTGCTTCACCCTCCCTGACTCAGAGGGAGGCCGCTTCCCATGGGCTTTGATGGGATTTTTACACGAGATGGTAGAGGAGCATACATGCTATGCCTGGGCACCAGTGTATCTGGTGCAGCTATACAGAGAGCTGTGGGGTTATCGCCGTATGAGGTGATTTGGTATTTGCTCGACATTTTTGTTACACTGCTGGGCGTACGAGCATATCATCTGTATATGACCAGTAGGGCTGCCCCAGCAGCCAGGGCCACAGATAGTATATAGATATGGATTTCAGAGGTGGTTGGGGGTCGTGGGCCAGCCACGAGCGGTGCTCGCAGGATGAGATGTGGCCTACTACCATCATATGTTAGAGGGCTTGACCGCACTGGACATTATATGGAGGCCCTACAGAGGCCATCAGCCCCGAGGAGGAGCCCGAGCACAGATGCGCTGGATCCAGTATAGTTTCTGGATAGCTGGACGGAGGCCTGGGGAGTATGAGAGGATACCCCTAGAGAGGGTACGATGGCAGTTGGGCTTGCGACAGGATGAGCCACCTCCCTTCCCACAGTACCGGAGGGATGATGTAGAGGCCCCACTGCCTGCACCGTAGCCTGTTGACCCAGATTGGGTAGCAGAGAGACCAGTGGATGATACAGTGGATGATGCCGGAGTGACAGGTTCCTTTTTGGTTTGGTGGGTAGGTCAGAGAGCAGCTATGAGAGCACAACCCGCACAGCCAGATTTGGCGACTGTGATAGTGGAGAGGGACTGGCTCTTAGGACAGGTGCAGTTATTACAGGGGCAGCTTGCTGCTGCATAGGCATAGATTGGGGTGCTACAGGGGCAGTTAGCCCAGGCACAGGCTCAGGCACAGCCACAGGCACCGGTACAGCCACAGGCACTGCCACAGGTACACCACCTGCACACAGGCATAGGTACAGGTACCGCCACAGGCACAGGGTGTACCGGCAGGGCAGGGGCCACTGCTATTAGGAGTCGGGGGACCAGCCCCAGCAGCCATGGTGGCACGGGCCCGCTATATGGAGGCAAGAGTGGAGGCCCGGTACTATCAGGACGTGCTCGATGGTATCGGGGCTGACTATCAGCCATATGCGATGCACAAAGCCGAGACATCCCAGAGCCAGAGATCCCAGGGGGCCGCAGCCACAGCCGGTGGGTCGGTGACAGGGAGGAGGTGAGAGCCAGCGCAGAGACCAGCAAGGGGAGGGGCCGAGGGTGGTGGAGAGAGCTGAGACATCCTGAGAGCAGGAGATGGGTTTTTGATATTGGATATAGACACCGGTCTGCGAACTGTGTATGTATATAGAGGCCTGCGTGCCTACATATGATTTATTTATTCTTTTTTTTTGTATATACCGGCCTGTGAGCTGAGTAAATTTTTTATAGTTGATACCAGCGAGCCGAGTGCGAGCTGAGTATATTTTTGATATGAGAGATCGGCCTGCGAGCCGAGTCAAGATTTTGATAGAGATAGCGGCCTGCATGCCAGTTTTGTATTTTTTAGATCACAGAGGCCCCATGCAGGGCAAGTTGTATATTTTGACATTGATATATATAGATGATGATTTTGATCCACATGGTGTGTATAATGATTGGGTTGATGTATATATTAAAATGTCTCATGTGTTTTGTCAATGGTTTTTTGAAATTTAATGTATATAGATGATGAGTTGGATCCACATGGTATGTATAATGATTAGGTTGATGTATATATGAAAATGTCTCATGTGTTTTGTCAATGGTTTTTGAAATTTAATGTATATAGATGATGTTGATGAAATTTTGATGATATGTATATGTGTTGATGGGATTCTGATGACAAATATTGATGATAATGTCATTATGCAGGGAAAAGAAGTGAGTACCACCAAAAATTTGCAAAAACTAGAGAAAAGACCTAAGTTTAAGCAAAAGGAGACATGTGACCAATATCGGTTAGCTAACCGATGTCGGTAGACATATGACCGATATCGGTTAGGTAACTTATTTGGGTTATGCTAAAACGAGCTTTTCTAAAAATAGAAAAGCTTGGGAGGCAACTTAAGTTCTTATTTTTAGAGTCATGCAACAAGTTAAATACGAGGATGTGACACTGTTTGACGACTGATACAGGTAATTGCATGGGAGAATTGAGTGATAAGGAGAAAAGAGACAGGTAAAGTGATTGTGGGCTGAGATTAAGAAGGCAGAAAGGATTCAAGTTATATTGAAGAGGGTGGTGAACATGGCTGAACAAGGAGAAGCATCCAGCAGGGCAGAGACGAGAGGGAATGATAGTGTTCCACCTCAAGCTGCTGCCTCCCAAGAGGTAAAATTTTTGGTTGTAATTCAATTCTTGCATGTTTTATGGATAGGATGAGGGAAGGTAAGTGGGTAGAGATGAAAAAGAAAAGGTGATAGGCATGGGTTTGGGAAATGGGGTGAGTGTTATGGGGTAGGTAAGCAGGGGTTTCGGGTATGTTTGTAGGTACAGAGAGGGGTAAATGAGCAAATAATTATCGTAGATGGTGTTTGTAAGCAGGGTGTATAGAATTGACAGTGACCGATATCGGTTATAGATAACCGGTATCGGTTAGGTAAATTTTTTCGCACAGAATCGGTTTATCTATAACCTAGATATCGAGTTACTGAATGAAATTCCAGAATGTGAGAAAAAACATTTGGGGATTTGATTTATTGAATGGTTGTGTGTTGTTTTGATGTATGTAGGCAGAGGCAGGGATAAGGATGAATGATAGTGTGCCAGCTTTGTTGTCACGAGTCCAAGCGGATGTAACACCAGCTGAATGGGCATTGATAAACCATGTGGGGTTAAGTGGAATCCACTATTATTCATGAATCGCATGCAATCATGCTATGTTGCAGGCATTGATTGAGAGATGGAATCCAGAAAATAATACCTTCTATCTGCCAATAGGGGAGATGACAGTGACTTGGAAGATGTGTTTAGAATTTTGAGGCTCCCAATTACAGGAAGACCAGTGTATCAGGTGAGGGCCTAGCGCAGCACAGGGAGCGATAACAATAGTATTTGGTTCAGCTGCACGAGATTTGACACAACGAGGTTTGACATTCACTTATGGTATAATGTATGCAACACACCCTGAGGCAACAAGGTTGGCAAAATGGTATTAATGATAGCAGTGGGGTATTATGCATTACCGAGGGCAGATGGGGGAAGATTTCCAAAAGCATTGATGTGTATTATTTGGGAAATGATAGAAAGGAGCGTGACTTTCGCATGGGCACCCGCATATTTGGCAGGAGCTATACAGGGGTTTATGGGCCTGCAGGTGAAATCACAGGATGACACTGGATTGTGCATACTTATTACATTGGCAAGGTGGGCCTATGAGCACATTGTGTGTGCACGACCAATAGGTTGACCAATCCAGGGAGGAGAGACAGGAGTACAGAGGTTGGGATTCAAACGATGGGTCCAGACAGAGCAAGAGGTGAGATCCAAAACCATGACAGATGACGTCGAGTATTATAGGTAGATGTGGGAGATGGTGACAATTGCAGATATTTGTTGGAGGCCTTACGGGAACTATATGGTGACAGAGAACATAGCTGAGGATTTGAGGGGTGTAGAGTGATTGAGGTGGATCGCGGGGCACATGCCAGGTGAGTACGAGAGGATTCCTCTAGATCGCGTGCGGTGACAATTTGGATTTTTTCAGGATATACCCATGGCTTATAGACCATACATGAGGATCGACGCTGAGGCATCATTCTCACCTCCCCGGCCGACACCTCCAGAAGGGCCAGAAGAGATAGCAGCCGATCGCAAGGTAATGGATGCGGGAGCGACAGAGGCTTATAGATTATGGTGGGTAGCAGAGCTGTGAGGTGTACGTGAGAGGGTCGATCATCCTAACATCGCTGTGATTACAGCAGAGAGAGACCACCTGCAGGATTTGGTTCACCAACTTCAAACACAGGTGAATGAGACAACGGGATTGTTAGAGGTTTCGCAGTTACGAGTGGAGAGACTAGAGGCAAGATTCCTCCACGCGAGAGGGCGTATTCGTACGTTACAGGAGATGTTGGCGGATCAGTGGGAGGAACCAATAGCAGTGGCACCTTTGAGGATGGAGAGGCCAGGTGAGTGGCATCGACGATCACGATCACCACCTGATTCGGGATGAGGCGCAAGGGTCTAAGTGAATTTCATAGGGGTAGAAGAATAAATAAGGATGCCAACATACGCGTCAATGATAGAGAAGATGTATTTGTTGAACATCTAAATAAAACTGAATATGTATGTTGATTTGAGTTATGGTAATAATAAGAATGGCTTTGTTTTGAATGTTTTTTTTTAAAAAAAAGGATAAAGATGAATGTTATCAAATAGAAATACACAAAAATATGTATATTTTACAACACATGATAGGTTATGGTAGGGGATGGTCGAAGCTAACCTTAGGAGACCCCATGTCCCCTAAGTTCTACCTACATAGCCCATTGCACAAAGCAAGGAGGTGCCTCAGACTGATGTAGTTCTCCCCTTAGGACCAGGGAGCGGTGAATTCATGTAATTTTGGTTGTGGTTAGACAATTTGTTTGTTGGTAAAAAATATTAATATTGGTAGGGTAAATGTTGTTGGTGTTGGTAAAGTATTGGCGGATGTTGGTGTCGGTATAGGTGAAGGGAAAGTTAGCTTACCCAAGTAGTAGGGAACCATGCGTCCTGATTAAGGTCAACACATAATCCTAGATTAGAGTAAAAGAGGAAAAAGTGTCCCGTAGTTGAAAAGAGCTAAAAAAACCACACATTAATGTAGGATGAGCTTGAATCCCTAGGTACCTTGCATATACGAGAAGTCAATACGTGAAAAGAGTTGTATAATCACAATATATCGGATATACGTCACGTCGCTTGAGTTTTGTTTCTTTGAAAAATGGTGAGGTGAGGTGGTTGGTAGAGCTAGGGCATGCAGAGAATTTGTTATAAGGTAATTATTCTGACAAAAGAAAACCAAACCTAAATAGACAAGTCCATGACTCAAAAGTGCTTTTGAATACTAGCTTTTATTTTTTTTTGGATATAGACTGATCGATGCGGGAATTCTACATGGGATATGTATTTTGTTGTTCTTGAGGTCTTCACGAAGCTGATCAATGCGAGAAGCTTCTGATAAAGGTTGACTTTGTATAGTTGTCCTTCAAGGGAGCAGTCTATTTATAGTAGCAGATGCGGCTTTTGTGTATAGCTATCCTTCGGGGGAGGCAGTCTATTTATAATAGTCAGAAGTGGCTTTGCACATAGCTATCCTTCGAGGGAGTAGTCTATGTATAACTTAGAGGTCTTAGATGTCCATTTGGCATGAAGCATCTAGTTTTGTAGGAAGTTTGACTCAAGAATATCCCATAAGTGTATAATTGAGAACATGTTATTTGGATACTTTTAAGTCATGGACCAGACTAAAAAGGGGAAGGCATCTTTAAGAGGAGGTGATGACCAAACCACGTGAGCTTGATTCTATTTTGAGATGCATGAAACAAAGTGTATGAGGTGGTAAACGAGCTCAAGGGATGAGCGCAAGGTAGATAAGAAGTGATATAACACTAAATTCAATAGTAGAATGGCCGAAGATGCAAGGCATTAAGGGGTTCAGGCTCAGGTTTACCATTAAGTGAAGCTAAACGGTAAGTGCCTGATCCATAAGTGTGAGTGATAATGTAAGGCCCAATCCAATTAGGAGAAAATTTTCCACGTTTGCTCTTTTCTAGTTTGGTTACATGTTGATTCTCTTTGAGGACAAGATCACCAACCTTAAAGGTACGCTCATGAAGTCACTTATCATAAGCACGCTTGATGCGCTTTTGATAGATTTGAAGGTGGTCAAGAGCTGTAAGACGACGCTCATCAAGAAGCTCCAATTGGGCTAACCGCTCTTGGCAGAAATCATCATTGGTGAGAATATCCTAAAGAGATATTCTTAGGGTGGGTATTTGTATTTCGAGAGGCAAGACAGCCTCGGTACCATATACCAGAGAAAATGGGGTGGCATTAGTGGAGGTACGAATGCTAGTTCGATAAGCCCAAAGGGAAAAGGGGATGTGATCAGGCCAATTTTTTCCAGAATCGTTAACGACTTTCATGAGAATTTTGGTCAGGGTTTTGTTAGAAGATTCGGCTTGACCATTTGCTTGTGGATAGTAAGGTGATGAGAAGCTAAGTTTGATACCAAAGTTGTCATAAAGGTTTTGTAATAACTTGTTTTTGAAAGATTTTCCATTATCTGTTATCAAGCGATGAGGAACACCAAAATGATAGATAATGTGATGGTTAATGAATTCTATGATTTTTTCTTTTTTGGTTGAAATGAGTGGAATGGCCTCCACCCATTTAGTGTAATATTCAGTTGCTATGATTATCCAACGGTGACGTTGCGAAGAGGGTGGGTGAATCTCACCAATAAGGTCTAAACCCCATTGGGAGAAAGGCCAAAGATCTCGTGTGACCTGTAGTGGATGGCTAGGAGTATGTTGAAGGTTGGCATGTTGTTGACACATAACACAACACTTAACATATTTGTAGCAATCATTATTAAGAGTAGGTCAATAATAGCCTAGGCGAAGGATCCGTTTGGCCACGACAAGGCCACTAAAATGTCCACCACAAATACCGTCATGGACTTGTTGGATGGTATAGGTAACCTCCGCGCTAGTTAGACATCGAAGGAGGATGCCATCAAAGCCACGTTTATAGAGGAGTCCCCCCATGACGACATAACGAGAAACACTTTTAAGAAAAGCATGTTTTCCGTTACTAGTAAGGTTAGGTGGGAGAACGGAGGTTGTAAGGTAGTCGTGAAATTGGTGATACCAAGTATCCTGCGAGTCAGCGGAGACATTATTTATCATACCAACATCCGGGGTTGAGTAAGTTGGGGCAAAGAGTTGTTGGACCAAGATAAATATGTCAGAGTCAGTTGGTAAGGCAGGAATTTGCGAGGCTAAGCAAGCCATAGTATCCGTAAATTTATTAGTTGAGCAGGGAATGGTTTGGATAGAATAATGAGTAAATAAGGTCAAAAGTGAATCCACGTAATGTTTTTACTTTTGAAGTTCCTCATTTTTACATTGGTAGATGCCCGTAACTTGATTGACTACCAATTAAGAGTCACCAAAAATGTTAATAGACTTTACACCTAAGTGTAACGTAACCTGGAGACCCAAAACAAGGGCCTCATATTCCGCTGTATTATTAGTGCAGGGGAAATCGAGCCGGAATGAAAGAGGCATAGGTTCAGCATCAAGAGGAATGAGAACAATGCCGGCCCCTCTGATGCACTGGCATTTGGATCCATTGAAGAAGAGGGTCATTGGATACGACTCATCACTGAGTGAAAGAGTGGTAATGAGTTTGTCAGGGAAAGTAAAATTAGTAAATTGTTCCCCAGGTAAAGGGGCTTCCGCGAGTTGGTCTGTGATAGTTTTTCCTTTGATTGATTTCTGGTGTACAAACTCAAGGTCGAGGTCAGCGAGGAGCATAAGCCATCGGGCAATGCGTTGGTTTAGATGAGGTTTGGCATACATATAATGGATGGGGTCTGCGTTGGTGATGACAATTTTTTTGTGATTTAGGAGGTAGTGTCGGAGTTTGGTGGCCACAAATGATAGGGCTAGGCACAACTTTTCTACATGTGTATACCTAGTCTCGTAATCCACCAAAGTATGAATTATGTAATAAACAGCTTGTTCTTGATGCTCGGAGTCACAATGTGCGAGCATGGCTTCTACAGCATAGTCGGTGGCGGAAAGGTAAAGGTAGAAAGGGCAATTGTCCTGAGGTGGGATAAGCACGGGTGGCTGTAAGAGATAGGATTTAAAAGCCTCAAAGGCATGGTGGCACTCTTTGCACCATTAAAAGACAATGTCTTTTTTAAGGAGATGATGGAAAGGTTGACATCGATTTGAGAGTTGTGAGATGAAACGCCAGATAGATTGGAGTTTGCCCTGTAAACTATGCAATTGTTTGAAGTTAGTGGGCGGGGGAATTTCTAGGATAGCTTTGACTTTAGTTGGATCGACCTCGATGCCACACAAAGACATAATAAAACCAAGGAGTTTTCCTGAAAGGACATCAAAGACACATTTCTTTGGTTGAAGATGAACATAGTATTGTAACAGGTGATTGAAAATAATGGTTAAAACATCGAGATGTTCACTGCGATGTTTAGATTTTCCAAGAAGATCATCAACATAATCCTCAAGGATAGTGTGCATAATGTCATGACAAATGTAAGTCATAGCCCACTGATAGGTCACACCAGCATTCTTAAGGCCAAACGACATGACACAATAGCAGAAGGTTCCCCAAGGAGTTATAAAGGTGGTTTTATGTTGATCGGCCGGGGCTACCAAAATTTGATTGTATCCCGAGAAGCCATCCATGAGGGAAAGCATCTCATGGCCCACAGTGAGATCAACAAGTTGATCAATACTTGGGAGGGGGAAGTCATCCTTTGGGAAAGTGAGGTTAAGGTCCCGGAAATCCATACATATCTGAAGTCCCCCCGTTGCTTTAGTAACAGGTATGATGTTAGAGGATAGTCAATAGGTAAGATGAAGGAAACATAAAGGAGTCGTTGAAGCTCTTCTTTGACTAGGAGGGCAATGTGTGGATACATTTTTCTCAGTTTCTGTTTAACTAGTTTGGAATCAGGTTTCAGGGTAATGTTATGGATAGCAATGTTAGGATCAATTCCTGGTATGTCAGCGTAGGACCAAGCAAAATATTGGTTGCGGGCACGGAGAAAGGTAGTCAAGGTATTTTTTTTTTGATGCGTTAAGAGATTTTCTGATCTTCACAATGTGAGGATCATCCTTTGTGTGGATGTTGATTTCTATAGTCAACTCATTCAACATGGTTTGAGTGTCAGATGGTAAGGCGCGTTGAATATAAGAGTCGTCCGCACCAAGGTAAGTGAGGATGGAGTCATCATCCTGGCATTCAACAACATTAATTGAAGGTGAGTCCTCTTTGATCATGTCTAGATATAGAAGGGGAAGAGAAGATGGGTCTTCATTATCGCGTTGATAAGTGAGAGGACCCAGGAAGATAGCGTTTATGAAAAAAAGAAGATAGGAGGGATAGATTCAGGGTCTATCGACTCTGTGAGTGACGATGGCAAAATGGGTGATGATGGTTCAGAAGGAGTGACTTCATCATCTTCTTGGATACAATGGATATGCGGTGTCTTTGGTGTAGGTGGTTCAGAGAATCTAAGACCACAACGATCTTTGTGTTTGCGTGTAGTTACATGAATGATCGTATGTCGGCCTTGTTCATAAAGACCGAAACCGAAGCCCTTCCAAGCACAGCGCGTCAAGAAGGTGAGGGCGAAGCGACAATTAGTTAGATATTGAAAATTAGATTGGAAGGGAACCACACCAAGGGGAGGTTCAGGGGTGACAGAGGATGTATCAACACCCCCATATGTTAGGTTGTTGCGGCAATTAGGTGTTCCATAGGAGATTACTTCCCCCACACGACGGTCGTAGGTAGGATGCGCATGTAATTGTCCGTAGTCCTGTGGGGTATGGAAAGTGCTAACATTATATAGGCGATACTCCCCCAGCGTAAGGCATTGAAAAACATCTACTAAGGGATCTGAGGTTGGGATGTTGGATGCGGGGAAGGAAGCGGTATTTGCAGCGGTGGTTTCATTGGTTGAAGGTGTAGGTGTGGTTGAGGTGGATGGTTGAGGTGTTGTCAAAATAGATGGTTAGGTTGGATGAATGGGTGTCTTGACTGGTACAAGCACATCATTAGGGCGATATAAGATATTGCAGGTTTTGAAGGGGGGAGGGTCAGCTTTTACGGTGTAGGACTTCCCCTCATACTCAAATTTTATGCATCTATGTAAGGTGGAGGGAACGCATCCCATAGCCCGGATCCAAGGGCGGCCTAACAACATGTTGTATTGGAATTCTCCCTCAAGGACATAGAAGAGTTTGGGTAAGGTACGTGGCCCTACATGAATGTTAAGGATCATGGTGCCTAAGGTAGAAGTAATAGCATCATTGAATGAACGCAACATGGTGGGGTTGGCACACATGCAGCTAGAAGGGATATTCATTTGTTGGAAGGAATTGGAAGAGATGATATTTAGGCTAGCACCCCTGTCAATCATAACACGACGTACTCGGATGTCCCAGACGTAAGCTGAGATGAAAAGAGTAGGGTCAGGATCTTCTGCACCAAAGTCAAAAATTTTTTCTTCGGAGAAACTGACAACAATGGCTTGCTGTACAGAGACAGAAGTGGTAGTTTGTTTAGTGAGAGAAGCAACATGGTTGGGTGTTAAGATGGAGGCAACGGGAAAGGTTTCGTTAGGTAGGACCTCTATCCCTTGAAGGATTTCAATGAGAGCTTGTCGATGAGATTCAGAGGTTTGAATGAGATCATACAGTGTCATTTTTATAGGTGATTGGTGAAGCTGTTTGATCATGGTACAGTGGGAAACTCCATCAGAGACGGGGTAGGCAGGTCCATGAATAACCACTTTAGGTGGTGGTGCGATCGGGATGGCGGACGGAGAAAGAGAGGCCGTAGGTGTGCTTTCTTTAGCTTTCCCATTGGTTTTATGCCCTCGAGTAGCAATGCTAATCATGTTGATCTCGTGAACACGAGAGGAAGAAGATGGTAGGGACCAGTCATTGTCTTTGAGAGGTGGGGTTGTACTAATGATATTTCTTGGTGAGGTGAGGACAAGTGGTATAGGAGAGGGGATTAAAGCTAAAGGTTTCTCCCTTTGTAAGTTGTCTTTCTTAACCTTTCTATCTGAGAGAGGTGACTGATGAAGGATGGCTTTCAAAGCTTTGCATCCCTCTACATCATGTCCTGGTGTGCGGTGGTAAGCGTAGATTTTAGACTCATCATAACCTATAGGTCGAGGTTTAGATGGATCATAGGGTCTAAGTGGGGGTAGGGAAATGGTCGCATTCTCCACCAACATATCAAGGATCTTGGCGTAAGATCCTTTGAGTGGGTCAAAGTCAGAGGAAGATGAGGCTATTGATTGGGTGGGTTTTGGTAATGTTTGGGTATGGTTGGTTCGTATGGGTGGTGGCTTAGACAAGGGGTTTTGATAATTGGATTTAACTAAATGTGGCTTCTTCGGCGCAGAAGTTATGTTTAGCTAGTCAGATGACGTGGTAGCAGAAAACAACCACGGAGAAAGAGGAGTGACAGTAAACAAATCCTTTGATGATGGAGTTTGTTTAGGGTTGATAGGTGGACAGGATACTTGGGGTGATGGTGTTGATACACCCATGGATCTCTGTATGGGTGTAGAAGGCGCAAGTCATTTTAAAGAAAACACAGGAGGTATGATGTATTGAGGCAAGGTGGAGGGGTGAGGTCCCAATATAGAAGGTAGGTGTGATGGCGAGGGTTTTAGTTGTGATAGAGGCATAGATTGGACTTGAGGAGATTGGCTTTGTCTCCTAAGTGGATGGACGGCTTTATTTTTGGATAAATCTAAGCGTTTAGGTGGGTGTGTTAAGCTAGGTATTGGTGAAGTCCCAAGCACAGGGGGAGGTTTGGTTAGGTTAATAGAGGTGGATGAGGTATTTGGTAGAGATGAGGGGGGTGAGGATGAGGACATAGGCATTTTTAGCTTTTGTAAACACCTCGGGTATATGGTAGAGATGTCTGGATTGGTCATTTGCATTTGAGTAGAGCATGGTGTACTCAAATGCTCCCATAGGACTCGTCTATCTTCTGAGGGGTGACAATCCTCATGTGTGAATAGGAAATTTTGTATGGAAGAGAGGTGGGTTGTGATTCTGGTCCACTGTGGGTGTGATACAGGGGGTAAATGAGGCACTGTATCAATGGGCGTTAAGAGGTCAACCGGTTACTGAAAAGATTTAGGCGATGAAGAACTAATAGGTAGGAGGGCATGTTTGAGAGGATCCGTCATGATTAAAGAATTTGGTGATGTTGGTTCGAGAGGTGTCTCTTCTAAGGATGACAGAAAAAGTGGCAAGCCTTCCTCTTGTACAGCAAGAGTGGTAGAAGGAGATGTTTGGGAAATAGATAAGTTAGATAACATCTGCTCATAGTCTTGCAGGGATGTGGTGTAAGAAGGCTCATCTGTGAGAAGAGAACTCAGGGTGGTTAATTCCTTTATGGGTAAAGGAATGGTAAGGTTATCATTTTGTCTTGATGGGGGTGGAGGGGGTTCGGATCCCTGCATTAGTGAAGAGGCTTGATTCAGAATTTCCTCGATAGGAGCTTTTGGTTGGGAGTCAAAGACCAGCATGGATTTCATGAACACTCTCCTCGGCTAAGATATCTTGGTTTATGTTACTGTTAGATGAGTGGTTTGGGAATGGTTTGTTGAAGATTTTCAAATTTCGGTTAGCAGGGGCATTAGGATTATCGAGGGTTATATCCCCTACATCAACCATTTCCTGCACTATGTTTTTCAACATCTTGCAGTTTTCGTGACTGTGTCCCTTCACGTGGTGGAAGTTACAGAAGTCATTTTCTTTGTACCAAGAAGGTATAGCGTGGGTGGAATCAAACCCGGAGTGAGGTTTAACAGGAGGTAAGGTGATAGCTCCTGCTTTGAGCAATTTTTCCAAAATGACACCATAAGTTTCTCCCAAGGGAGTGTAATTGATGGGCTCGGCTTTATACTTATAGGTGGTTTTTGGTGGGGTATTAGATGGTGCTTGGGATTTGACCATCACCACGTGTACAGCTCCTTTTGATTTCAAAGTAGTCGATGCATGAGAATTGGTGGTGTTGGGTTTGTTGGTGGAGTCTTGGGTTTGGAAATTAGGGTTTTTGTTGTGCAACCGCAATTTCTCTTCCTCTAAGGCTCGAATCTCTAGTTTCCGAGCCATAGTAAAGGCCTCATCAAAGGTGCGGAAAGTTTGAATTTGGAGGGTAGGAGAAATGTGCTTAGCGCAGGCCCGCGTAAAGAGTTCGATAAGTTTAGCCTGAGGCAAGGCATAAGTAAGTTGGTTGATAAGGCCCCGCCATCGTCCAACGAAATCTGCGATAGATTCGTCTTCAAATTGTCAGATGGCATAGAGGTCGGTGATAGATACTTTCTTGGCAATGTTAATGGAGAAATGATCCAAGAAAGATTGGGCTAATTGGTTAAAAGAGAAGATTGAGTGCTGGGTTAAAGCACTGTACCACTCCAAGGCGGGTCCTGATAAGGACATGGGAAAGGTGCGGAGTAGTAAGGCATCATCATGAGCAATCAGATAGCAGACATGTCTAAATGATCGCAAGTGTTGTTGAGGATCCTCCTTACTATTAAAATGAGTAAATTTTGGTAATTCCCATTGAGGAGGATATGAATGAAGGGGGACAGAAGGATGAATAGGCTCCCGACAAACTTGCTCGTATGTCAGGGTGCTATGGCTTCCTGAAACAGAAGCCTCCAGATTTTGCATTTTGTCCATCATTTGTTTGATTAAATCAGTGGTTGGATGAGATGATGGTGCGGTTGTTGTAAACAGAGGAGGATTGGGCCAAGGGCCACCACTAGACAATGGTGGGGTTAAATGTTGATAAGGTATTGAGGACGAATATGTTGAGGTGACTGAATAGGGATGTCCTATATAAGATGTTGAAGCCACCGGATACGTGTGTGGAAATGAAAAGGTGGGTGGAGCTTGAGAAGGAAAGCTTGTGTGGATAGGTGGTAGAGAGCAAGTTATGAAAGGAGCAGTCTGCAAGAGAGACGAGGTAGGAGCAGTCGGTGGTAATGATATGTGGGGCCCCAGGTTAACCAAAGGAAAGCCAATCTGTGCCGTATGAACCCCTGAAGCCGTTGAGTTGGGAGACGGGGCTAAGGATGAAGAAGGCAAGGCGGAGTTATCAGGTGGGGAAGGAGCTAAGTGAGCAGCTATACTAATAGGCATACCAACAAGGAGTTGACCATCGAGTGTACGGTCAGGGGTATGAGACAAATAGTACTGTACAGCGCTAGGATTAGCATCCAAAAATTTCACAAATTCCTTATCTCCTACAGGGATTTTGGGAACCTCACTGGTGTCCGTAGGATTCCCCATAGGATGTGAAGGGGGTGATTCAGGCAAAGGCACAGAGCAAGGCATGTGAAACCATGGCTGCAGCTTGTTTCCGAGTGATAACAACCATGGACAAGAGTACACAGCAGGGATTCAATCTATCAGGAACAGAAACAGCCACAAAATGTTGGAATTGGTAGGTTGCTGGTTTTTCGGGAACTGTGAAAGACATTAACTGATATCGGTCAGGTAACCGATGTCGGTTAGACTGTAGCCAACGTTGGTAAGTTAACTGATGTCGGTAGAATAGGACCGGTGTAAGAAGCTGTAAGAAGTTGCTGATTTGGGGTTAACGATGCTTAGTATACCTACCAAACTGTTCTGAAGTGATTACTGAAACAGTGTATGATAGAGAAACAGAACTAAAAACAAGCAAGATGCACAGGCAAATCAAGAGACTAACCCTAGGATTAGTTTTAATTATTGTGGGCTTATGCCTTAGATGCAAGATGATGTCAATCCTAAACAAAAGACCTAAGGGAGATGTCAAGTTTGTTTTGGCTTATAAGGTTACCTCAATCGGGCGGAGGAATACTGCGGAAAAAAGGGGGATGTTTGAGCTGTTGTGTTGATTATGATGTGATTTGGTATGTGTTGTGCAGTGAAAGTAAGATTAATTTCTTGTCAATACCGTGGATATCACCCCCACGTGTATGACCTGTTACTTAATCTATGTTCACTAGAATTGAAAACAACAAGCAAGAATGTGATGCACGTGTTTTAAACCCAAATCGAAAATGATATTCGATGAAGCAAAGGAGATGACTTTCACTAATGCAAAGATGTGAAAGCAAGACAAATTCTTTTACCAAAATAACAAAATATCTTGTGAATATTTTAGAAGAAGAAAATAGCAAGTGTGCTCCCTATATGAAAGCAAGCAAGAAAGAAAGAAACCCAAAATGGGTCCCACCGGGCGTGCCAAAATGTTTCGCACAGAATGTTTCCATTCCTAGAATAGAGTTGCTTCTATCCTTTCATTCTCTTGAGAAACAGATAAGGGTTAGGGCTAGGAGGAATACCTGTTGAATGTTGAGAGGGTGCGCGCGTACCGTAGAGAGAGATCAGATCGATTGCGAAGAACTCCTTTTTGTCTGGGAAGGACTACCTGCAAGTAAGAATACAAGACCATTAGATTTTAGTTAGACAATAAATGATGGAACTGCCTTGGGCCCAAGAAATATTACACTTCCTTTCGAAGGTGGTCAGTTCCCCTTTTAATATGAATTAACACAAATGATAGCAAAGAGGCTATTGCAAAATTACACTTTAATTACCTTGTTAAAAAGCAATAGAAGAAAGGCTAGTTTTGGTTTGAGTCACAGTTACCGATGCCAGTCACTGTATAACCGGTACCGGTTGCTGATAACTGATATCGGTAGGGGCAGTGATTTAGGGGATTTTAATAAAGGTTGGCTATAAGGTGGCTATGGTGTTTATAAGGCTGGAAAATGATTAGGGATAGGAAATGGGGTGATGGATAAGACTCAGAGAGTGTGGGGGCTGTTCTTGGGGCAATGTAAGGGTAGAGGAATGACAGTTAGATGCAGGGTGTTACCGGGTAGTAGATCTATGAGTGAACTTGTAATTACTGTGATTCAGAAGTTCAAGAAATGTTATTTAAAAGAACATACAAGACACTACTTACTAGTTCCTGATGAAGATACAGGTCCAAGGACTATGATGACGAAGGCAGGGCTCAGGTGGGATGATCTGACAATCAAAAGTGAGCTATCTTCTCTCCCAATGCTTGGATGAGTGTCACTGGGCTCTGGTTACTCAGTTGCAGTCTTGGGCTTGATTTCCTTCTCTGTAAACTCTTCTCTTTTCTTCACTTGTCTCTGCTCTGCCAAGTGAATCCAGATTCGGATCCTTCAAATGACTTCCATCCTTTGTTTTTGGTTGGGGGAGGTCATTTACAGGGAACCGATGGCGGTTACGTAACCAATGGCGGTCGAGTAGGAACCGATGTCGATTAAGTCAAAGTGGGCTATTTTTAGTAAAATAGCCAACTTTCCCTCCTTTTCTCCTGAGGGATTAGTTGTGGGCTTGGTCAAGTCATTATTAGGTTGGTTTTGGTGCGGGTGAGGAGTAATTAGTCATGGGTGTGGATGTAGACCAAGTTATAGGTCTTAATTAGGTTAGTTTAGGGTTAGGGCTAGGTCATGATGAGGTGGCGAAATGAGGTGGCAGGTTTGGAGATGTGGATTTATTAATTATAAGGTAATTAATAAATAATTGTGCAAGGTTTAGGTGGTGAGGTTAGGTTGCAAAATGAGATGCGGGGCACAAGGGGTCGTAAGACACAAATTTGGTGTCTACAAGATGATAAGGTTCATTTATATAATAACCCTCAGAAATTCAAGAATGAATTGAAAAGCTAGAGTGCAACATTTTGAGAAGTAATTCAATATTATACGCTAGATAGATAGAACCTCAATTGATCATGTAGCATAAGATACAGAGAAAGGTTAGATTGATTAAATATATCCCTCAATAATTGAGTGTAATAACCATTGAAAACACTTAGTGTGTTTTCATTAGGGGCAAGGTGAGAAAATCATTACCAAGCTCACCTCCTGGCATGGAGTAGTGGAAGCATGTGCAATGAGGAAACATGTGCATACTGAACCAAACTAAATTGTTCTAATCTCTTAATGATACCAATGATGGGAGATGGAGCGGTGGGAAGTGTAGTTGTCATAATGGCCTAGGAAGCCAATGTGTCCAGTAGTAGCATTATGCATCAGATGAGATGGTGCAGTAGTAGATGAATGAGGTGGAGAGCACGCATGAACAAAAACCTATGTTCATAGACAAATAATAACCTTAGAATCCTCTAGACAAAGGAGATAAGTCAACTTAGAGTAACATCACGTTTGAGTGGAAGTGGATAAATAGAACACTCACAAGAGTGAGTACCGATGGAAAAACTAACACCCTTATCTTCTAGATTGTTATAATCTATCATGTAAGGGTGCAATAATTGATCATTGTTGAGATGGCCATTGATATGATTAGTTATCAATAATGTCGATCATGTTGGTGATGTAAGCGATGAGGTAGATGATGCTGATTAGAAGGTAAATGAATCAAACACTTGTCAAGA
Organism: Taxus chinensis; assembly: GCA_019776745.2. Lineage (NCBI taxonomy): Eukaryota > Viridiplantae > Streptophyta > Pinopsida > Cupressales > Taxaceae > Taxus > Taxus chinensis. Next base: position 381,245,299 of record CM034157.1, on the reverse strand, counting down.
AAGGAATAAACACATTGAGGGCTAGTGTGATCAAGAAAAGTGTAATGGCTCACGTGAAGGAGATGTAGAAGTCTGAATTGGAGCCTGATGCAGTGGAAAGATGATAGGATGCTTATGTTGGAGAAGAATAAACTTTATTATGAGGTGGATGAGATGGAGACCATGGAGACATGCTCAATAGATGGAATTGGAGAAGAGTTAGATGGTGCAATAGTAAGAGAACTAGGAGGATCTAAGTGACATGTGCAGTAATGAGATCCTATTTTCTTATCAATGACCTTATAGCATAGAGAGTGTGAATACCATTTCAACAATGTGTGTATCATATGGACAAGTGTTGTTTTAATGTTAGTAGGAATCAAGACATGAAAAAAGATGAATTGATTTTCTATTCAATTGGTTGAAAAAATAAAATGCATGCAAGCATTGAAACATAAAATGTAATCAATAATGGGCTCTATCTTTCCTTGATGTAATCTAGGTAAATAATCATGTGTGACTCTAAGGCCATGGCACCATTTGAGTATAAAGCGTTGAAGGAGGTTCTCTTCCATCTGAACAATAGATACTAATATATCCAAATGGTAGAGAGCATCATCAATAAGACTATGGTGAAAATATTTTAACAATAATTGATCATTAGAATAAGAAACCATAGTTAGACGATAATGCTTTGATGTAAATATGGATTGCCAGTACCATCAAAGCATCAAAATGTAGGAATAATGAAATCCTAAGGGAATGTTCAATTGTGAATATATTTCATAATTTAAAGGGTTGCCATGTAAATAATTGTTAACGATATAAGCATAATAGGATCTTTCTTTCAAGTGTGAGAGATTGAACCTAAGATTGTAATTGGCCAAAAAAATGCATGAGTCTTCTTAAGATGCCATGTGAAGGAATGGTAGAAGATTTGAATGGTGTATGGAGTGGTCGAAGTTTTCCATTATGAGTGATCATGGGATGTCAAGAAAAAAAGTAGAAGAAGACGATTAAGGGCACACTAGAGACAGGTTTCAAACAAGCAATGGGAGGTGAAGAACATAAAGTGTCAGACGATAGAAATAGTAGGACTAACATCGGAAGCTTTATTAAGAGATAAATTTATAGAAGGAGATGAATCATACATGTTACTAGATAAAATCTCAGAACAATATGAAATAAAAGTAGAAAATTCACATTCAGCCTAGTATGCAAAGAAGTAGAATCATTATTAGTATGTCTATCATCAATATTAGAAAAAGATGTAGATGCATGGATTTCATTAAGCGTATCATCAACATATAATGAAGGAGGATGGGAAATAGTCATGTGATTAGCAATTATGAGAAGAAAAATTCAAAAATGGAAGGAGTATTAGATGCAACTATAGAATAATCCTGACTAGTATAAGAAACAACATCATGCACATGTTTATTTTCATCCTATTTTTTTAGCTAGATCATCACCATCAAGATTAAACATAAAAATGATAATAGTATCATATAAAGTCTCAATATAAATAGAAGAAGGTGGAGTATGGATGGATGAATAACAAGTTCTAAGAATTTTATCATAGAAGCTTGTCAAGTCAGATACAATGCTAATAGTAGAATGATCAAAGCTAGTTTAGGAACATTATACATTTTCGAACAATTTCCTTTGAGTATCATCTAGACTAATAGTCTTGTGATATAGAAAACTAAGTTTAGATATGGCTTCTTCATTGATAAATAGGATTAATTCTCACATGAGGCATGGCTAGCCTAGGAAGAGAAGAGATATTCTTATCCATTAGGGTTTTAGTGGATCCTAGGGAAAGGAATTATAAGCTACGGGTTCACTAAAATAATTTAATAAAATATCAATATTTTAATAAAATGTTAATGCAAAGATGTTATAAGAAGTCTCCCTATATACATATGAAATAAAAGTTAGATAATTATATTTGATTTAATTATACAAGAAAATGCAAGAGATAGGGTACTTGTTGATGTAGGTGGTATTCATTCACTTATTTAGTGTTATTCCACCTCACCAGGTGAGTCATCTCACTTAGGTGGACATGGATTTAATATCAATTAGTTATGAATATTTTATTTAAATCTAAATGCAAAGATCTGCTGTAAATGATATACAATGAAATATAAATTCTATTTGGGAAATTTATTAAATACTAATTATGAAAGGAAATGAGAGGGGTAAGGTACTTATCTTAATTTCACTTATCCTATAGTGAGTCTAGGACTAGAACAATATGATGAAATAGGAGCACAGAGACCATTGCAACCCACAAAAATTGCAAAGGTGGAAATGGCTATGACTGGGGTGATTTAGAGAGGGACAAGGGCATCCACGAGATGCCCTAGGTACTGTTTCTAGGTGCCTGGGTCTGAAGAAAATCCAGGATTGGTTTTGACAAATGTCACCAGGGTTTCACACTTCACTTCCTTTTGTCACTATAAGGTTTTACAATAATCATCGAGAGCTGTTATAAACCTGCAATGAAATAATGACCTACAAAACCCAAATAGACATCAAATCCTAAAAAGAAAAGATGTAAAATGAGGGGTCAGATTGTCCTTAGGTTATCACAATGGTGAACTTACGACTGAGCATTGCACTACATCTCAGAACCCAATGTAGTTCTATGTGCTTGTGTGTGTAATAGTGGTCCTTGGTCACCCTCATGCCAATGACACCAAGATAGCAGGTAGTAGCTAGATAAAATGCAAATGTGTGGATGGAATAGAATGAACTCCCCTTCCTATGCAGTGTGTATGTAGAGTAATGTGCCCAAATGCAGTCCCTTGCTCTATGTAGATAACTAGCCCTTGATAAGAATTTTCCACCCATATAATGGTATGTATGTTGTGTTTATATAGGGATATCTTGTTTGAATTTCAACACTAATGACCTGACATGTTGACTAGTACCTTGGAGAGATGAGAGGGAAAACCAAAAATACCAACCTCAAATGTCAAAAATAAGATCAAACATAAAGAGGACATGGGTGCCCAGGATGGACAGGAGCATCTGGCACTAGTGTCCAGTCCTGGGTGCTAGTGTCCAGAGACAAGTGATGAAAAATGAGTGAAGACTGACAGAAAGGGATCCCTGTGACCTGACTAGAACTGTGTATGTGAGTGACAAGTGTAAAAGATAAAAGTAATAAAGACCAACAAGACAAGTGGATGGACTATGGAATGGGTCATCAGTGAATACTTTTCTTATGTAAGATCCATATATAAAACAACATACTTGGCAGTATAGTAAATAGTAGTAAGTGTGTGATTTTGTGTCTACATTTGCCCCCATTTTATGTTGATGAGCGAAAGCTCGATAACATAAAGTAGATAGAGATGTATACCTAAGAGAAGTCCGATGGAGAATCCATGTCATAGAAGAACACACAGATGTGGTAGAAGTATGTGCGAAGTGAGAACACATAGTGTGACAAACCATGGATCAATGTGTCGATCCATGGGGTGTAACAAGAGAGGTAAGACAATTGTGAGGAGTGCTAAGCAAGATTGATGATTGTGACATTGAATGATTGGAGATTTCAATTTTTCCATTGATGGAGATGTGATGGGGGTAGGGAGTGATCGATTTCCAATCTGATTACATGTGTGTGAAAAATTGAGGATTTGGGCATCCTGCCGCCAGAGGAAGAGTGTAGGGAGAGAAGTCTAGTGTTACCCTCTGACTTTAACTACATCCCTAAAAGATCTAGTGTAAATAGAAAAAGACCAATTTTTTTGTTGATTTGGATCCATTTCAATTTTTTCAAACGTGATAACCCATATAGGAGTAGTATAGGAAAGGAAATGACGTCTCATTTCCCCCACTCCACGGGTGTCACTGAAATGTATTGCTTCCATGTTAGGTCATCTAGAAGTAGTCACAAAATGTAAAGTAATTTCCCATGTTAGGTCATCTGGGAACACAGTGATGTAACTCCCAAGTTAGGTCATCTGGGAAGATGGTGATAAACTACCAAGTTAGGTGTTACATTGTGTGTTGATTGATGAATGTAATTTTTAATTTGTATTGTTGCATAGTTGAATGTGTGTGATTGATTGATTGGTTACTCATGGAGATATTTTACACTTGTTTCCCCAGGTTAGGTCATTAGGGGGAATCACTAGAAAATGATGTGAATGTCACATGTGATGTATGAGTGAATGTTTGATAATGATGTATTAGAATGATCATGTAACGATGTAAGGGGAATTATAGGATGACCCTAATTGTATGCCCCCCTTTCAGCGAAACGGGGAGTGATGATGAGAATGAATGTTGAGCCAAAAGTAAGCGTGTAATGATGATAGTGGAGATGTATGATAGATATCACTAAAGTGCATGTTTATTAAATGAGAATAATGTCAAGGAGAAAAATAATGTGTGTGAAATGGTTATGATACAGTGGTAGGTAGAATTCTGAAGAGAATTTCATGAATGAGACAAAAATTTAAGTAGGTATGTTGAAGATATTATGGAAACCATATGATGTGTATTAGTTCAGAGGATAAATGTGAGAAATGACTATAGTGGTAAGTGATTGAAGATTTACTATAAATAGTAAATAGAAAAAGTGAATAGGTATTTCATTTGGTAATTACACAAGTGTGATTTTGAGCTCTGGGTGTGTGAAGATGCCTCAAGTGAGAGCACCATGATTGAGTCGGTTTGAGATGGTGGCAGTAGTTGTAGCATCACATATGACAACAGAGCTAGTAAGTGTAAATGGTTTCGAAAAATGTGTTGAAATTGGTCATTTTTGGTGAAATTTTGTAATTTTTTTGTTTTTGATTTTCTTGTGCATTTTAGACCTGGACAAGAGTAGTGAAGGTGATAATGACCTTCGAGACACAAGCTCCTAGGCATGGGAGCTAGTGACCTGCTCTTGGGCACCACAATCCTACTCCTAGGCATTGGCATCCCAGAAAGCTTGGGTTAAGCCAGATTATTATAGATGTGAAAGTTGGTGTTTGTTGATGTTAGAGGTAGGTGTGTTTGTATTTGTATGGTGATCTAATGTCATGTTTTTTGTTGTGTTGTGGTACCCAGAGGGACATCCATTCAAGAGAGTTTCGTGGTGGCCACCATTTAAGTACATTGCTAGGATTGGGGTTGTCAGGTGACGAGTGGGATATTCTAGACCATGTCGGCTTATGACACATAGAAAGGATGGGGGATGTGCCCCATAATATGCTTATGATCACAACTTTGTGTGAGAGGTGGTGCGTAGATACTTACACCTTTTGGTTACCTACAGGGGAGATGATAGTTACTCTAGAGGATGTGTATCACATACTACAATTACCTATTATTGGTGAGAGGGTTTAGGTTTATGGCCATGGATGATGCAAAAAGACATATAAGGGCCGTTAGGTGGTACTTTACAGGGTCTTGAGTACATACAAAGGTCCATATTATCTTGGATGCTATATTGAGGTCAAGGGTTTTGCGATTGTGGAAGATTTCATCATTGTTGTGATTGCTTCATCGATTGTAGTCAAGGGAGGTGGTGTAGGCATCTTATATAAGATGCACAATATTTTTCATCATATAGAGGAGGATGGGATGAGGTATGCATGGGCATGATGTGTATTGGCCCATTTATACAAGGATTTGTATAGATTCACATAGGAGGAGCATGGGGGTGGTATTGGAGCTATAACATTGCTACATGTATGGGCCTATGAGCATATTTCTATATTGAGGCTGGTGGGTGGTCCACGAGGAGAGTGGGTGAGGCCAGACATATTTTCTGGGAGATGGGTAGGCATTCATGGTAGGAAGATGGATACAAACACCTACAGAGTGATGATAGATCATATGGGGCTAGAGGTCATGATATGGAGGCCATATCAAGACTACAGAAGATGGCTAAAGGATGCAGTAGAGCTACAGTGTATACGGAAGACTATGTGGTTGGAGGATCAATTTTCAAGAGTGATTGAGCTATTTCAGGTGGATTGCATTTCACGATAGTTTGGTATGGCCCAGGATGTGCCCCTGGAGCCACATATATGGTTGAGAGCTATTAGGGCACCGAGGAGGGTTATGGAGCTAGACTAGGGCCCACATGAGCATAGCTAGTACCTCTCGGGCCAGACGAGGAAGATGCATGTGGTGATAGAGCTGATAGATGTGGATGATGTGGGGTGTATAGAGGCCTACCATGCATGGTGGGCATCACATCGATGGGTGTTTTTGTTTCTAGTTTTTGTAGATGTGCTAGGAGCACCACTAGAGGGAAGAGTAGATGGGAAAGCACATGCCCTAGTAGTGTAGAGGAAGTGATAGAAGACCATGAGTATTTGTATAGTGATTTTTGATGATTTTTTATTGGGTTGATCAATCATTGGTGATTTTGTCTAATTTGTTGTTCTATGGTTGCAGGCAATGCATATTGGTCATTGATTGTGGAAATTCCTATCTGCACATTGATTTGGAATGTTCCCACCGATCTACTCGTAGGTGGTGGGATGATAGAGCGGGTGGATGATATTGCAGGTGAGCATGTGCACACATTTGTTTGATCTAGTGGCGTTAGCAAAAACTACATCTACAATGTTACTGAGTGAGTGAGATGAGGCATAATAAGAGACATAATGAGCTAGGGAGGCTGTGAGTGGAGGTCCTTTAGCTCAAGATGTATTTATGTAATTCATGGAGTTGTAGGGTCATTTTACGAAGCATTCAATTGAGAATACCCTATTGTGTAGATTGATAGAGAGATATAGGGGCCACAATCAACGGTGCTGATTGAGCAGTGAACCTTCTAGTTCTAGAGCTCCTGCAATGATAGATAGTGATAGCGATGATGAGATCTGATATGTAGTGATGTATTGATGTATGAGGGCTTGCTCCCTAGCATGGACATTTTTGTAACTATGATGGTGATCGATATTTATATATATGGACTATTAAAATTATTATTTTTGTACTTGATGTTGTATTTGATGTGCGATGTGATGATGTGTTGATTATTATCATGATTGTCAATGTGTGATATTGCGATGATTATTTTGTTGATATGATTGAAAATATGTAGTTGTTGATGATGTCTAATGATGAGATATTGTATATAACTAGTGATGATGTATGTAGTGTAATTGTGATGTGTAATAGATAAATGATGAAAAGGTGTACTATATAAATGATGTAGTAGAAATGAATAATGTGAAAGAGTATGAAATGGTCGTAATAGTGTAGTGAATCACATGTTAGTATGATGAAGAGGGGGGAGGAGAATAATGATGCCTCCCAATGTGTAGATGAGAAGGTTCATTGATATAAGACCCCTCAATAGTCAAGAATGAACTGTAAAGCAAGAGTGCGTCATCGTAAAGTGATATGATAGTATGTTCTTATATCAATAAGGCGTATAGTGCAAGAGTGAAGATAGGTTTTTATTGTAACAATCCCTCAACAGTCATGTAAGAACCATAAGAACATGAGTGCATCATTGGGGGGTAAGGTGATAGAAATCACCTACCAAAGACCAAGCCACATGGAGCAGTGGAAGCATGTGGAATGAAAGCAACATGAGTGTATGAGCCAAACTAAATGTCATGTGGAATGGTGCCAATGATGGGTGATGCAGTGGTGGGAAGTGAAGATGTTGAGGGTTGTGGAAGCCAATGTGTAGTAGTAGTATGATGCAGCAGATGAGATGGTGCAGCGATGGATGGATGAGATGGAGAGTGCACATGAGAAACAACTTGTGGTGGTAGATGAATAATGACCTTAGCACTAGATGAAGTAGACATATCAACTAGAGTAATAACACGCTTGTACAAGAGTGGAGATATAGACCGCTCACGAGAGTGAGAGCCAAAGGAAATGACACCCTTATCTTCTAATTGTTGTAAGTGATCACAAAGGAAAACAATTATTATCATGATGACCATTGATGTGATGAAATTTATAGTAAGGTCTATCACATTGGCATTGTAAGTGATAAGGAGGATGATGATGAGTAGAAGGCAAGTGAATCATATGCTTGTCAAACAGGGAACATAATACATCATGAGGTCTAGCATGATGAGAAAAATGTAAAGGCTCTCCGTGAAGGAGATGCATAAGTATGAGGTGGAGCTTGATGCGGTGGAGGAGATAAAGGATGCTTATGCAATGGAGAAGATTGTTTTTTTTTGTGAGGTGGAGGAGATGGAGTCCTAGGAGGATGCTGAATAGATGGAAGAGGAGAAGAACTAGGTGATGCAATAGTAGGAGAACTAGGAGGAGGATCTATAATATGTGCAACAATGAGATCCTGTTCTAAATCAATGACCTTATAACAAAAGAGTGTGAATGATTCACATGTATCATATTGCAAGTGTTCCTTTAAAGAAGGAATCAAGCCATGACAAAAGATGAATTACTTTTCTAGGTCAATGGGTTGGAAGACTAACTAATGCATGCAAGCATTGAAGCACAAAATATAATCAATGATAGGTTCTATTTTTCCTTGATGTAAGCCAGGTAGATGATCATATGTGACCTTAGGGCCATTGTTGAGTATAAAACATTGCATAAAGGCTTCTTCCATCTCACAATAGGTACTAATAGATCTAAAAGGTAAGTGAGTGTACCATTGGAGAGTGTCAGTAGTAAGACTATGGCGAAAATATTTTAGCAATAATCGATCATTAGAATAAAGAGCCATAGCTAGATGATAATTCTTGAGATGTAAATATGGATTTCCAGTACCATCAAAGCATGTAAACGTAGGCATAAAAAAATCCCCAAGGAATGTTGAATTCTGAATATTTTTCAGAATAGGGTTGCCATACAAATAATTATTATCTATAGAAGCATAATAGGCCTCGCTTTCTAATGTGAGAGACTAGACCTACGATTTTAAGTGGCCAACAACATGCATGAGTGATAAGATGTCCTATGGAGGGATGGTAGAGGATGGAAATAGTGTATTGAGTGGTTGCAATTTTCCATTATGAGTGATCATAGAATGTCAAGAGGAGACATAGAAGATGTTGATGCTAAGGGCACACTAGATATGGGTGCCAAAGAAATAATAGGTGGTGAAGAACATGGAGTGTCGATAGAAGTTGTAGGAATAACATCAGAAACATAATACCATTAGGAGATGAAGTGATAGAAGAGATGAATCATGCATGTTATTAGCAACATTCTCATATAAATATGAAACTGGAACGGGGGATTCACATTCAAGAGTATGCAAAGAAGTAGAATCATGGCTGTCAGGCCTCTCATCAAAATCAAACAAAGATTTAGATGCAAGGATTTCACTAAGTGTATCATCAACATAGATTAAAGGTGTGGGATAGCTAATATGTGATGTATCATGAGAAATATTTTCAGAAATGGAAGGAATATGAGATGTAACTATAAAATCATTTGAACTAGTATGAGAAACAAATCATGCACATGTTTATTGTCCTCTTTTTTGTTAGTTAAAGCATGAAAGATTAATGAAAATAAGAATGTCATCATCTAAGTTCCCATTATAAATAACAAAAGGTGGAGTCTTATGGTGAATGAATAACAAAGTGTATAATGACTAAAGCTTGTTGGATCATCAACAATACTAATGGTGGAATGATCAATTCTAGTAGACACATTGCATTCATTTGCTAAGATTTGTTTTTGAGTATCATCTAGAAGAATGACATTAGGATATAGAGTGCTAAGTTCAAATATGGCTACCTCATCATCGATAATATTAATACTCACATGAGGCATGACTAGGCTAGGAGGATAAGAGGTATCCTTAGCCATTAGGGTTGTAGTGAATCCTAGGGAAAAAATTTCTAAGCTATAGGTTCACTAAAATGATTTAATAAAATATGAATATTTTATTTAAATCTAAATGCAAAGATATATTGTAAATTATATAAAATGAAATATAAATGCTATTTTTTTTTTAAATACTAACTATGAAAGAAAATGAGAGGGGTAAGGTACTTATCTCAATTTCACTTATCCTGTAGTGAGTTTGGACTGAACAATGTGATGAAATGAGAGCACAAACTGTCACAACTAACCATAGAAAAATGCAATAGAGGTGGAGATCCTGAGAATTCCCCACCTTGAGAGGGATATCTCTGGCCTATAATCAGGTAACAGAGGGACTCTACAATGGAGTGGTAGGGCCTGCAAAGATCAAACAACCCTGTATAAGAAGAAGTTCAATAAACGGCCCTGTGAGCCCCTGCTTCAAATCCAACAAACAAGTTACAGGCAGGCTCTAAAATGGAATTGTAGGGTCAAGGAAGGAGGTCGAGTAGTGTCAAAGAAACCAAAAGCTCAAAGGAAAATAAACGGCGAAGGTTCGAAGTTTTCGGGCTCTACAAATGACTCAGAATGAGCCCCAAAATTGGCTAAGTATGGAGGAGACAACAGAAGCTACCAAGTGTCCAAACGATGCACCTCCAAATGTTAAATCCAAAGGGGCAGACTCAAACAAGTGCCAAGCCTCCATGCATCCAGAGCCCCAAAAGTTGCACCGGCCATTGAAAAGTTTTCGACTCAGCGGAAGGTGCCAAGTGTCAGCTCGACGCAATTCCAAGATGGGAGTCCTGGGTAGAGACTCAAACTTGCGCCAGCCCTCCATGTAGCCAATGGTCAACAGAGGTCAAAAAGGAGAGTGGGCCAAAAATGACTAAGTATAGAGTGCAGGTGGAAGGTGCCACGTGTCTTAACGACGCTCCTTCAAAGGTAAAATCCTGAGTGGGTTTTCAAATGAGTGCGGGCCTTCCACATGTCCCAGAGTCCAAAAAGGGATAGAGTCGGGGTTGAATAGTCAAAGAAGAAGTAGGCCAGTGGAAGGTGCCAAGTGTCAGCATGGTGTTGTTTCAAAGGAGAGTAAAATTTGGGGTGGGTCTCCAAACAAGCACAGGCCAAGAACGTGTCCAGGGTTAGACTTTTGGCCCCCAAACAAAGGACTCAGGAAAAATACAAAGGAACATCGGGAGCCCGCAGAAGCCTCCACATGTTTCAGTCTAGTGCTATTTCAAAAGTGAAAGGTAGGGCCAAATCTCCAAGGTGCACGAGGCCGCCACGTGGACCTGGTACATACAGACTCTTTCAAATATTGTGCACAACCGTGACCCTAATATTCAAATGGCCATATCTTTTGACTGGAAACTCAGATTTGGGCAGGAGAAGACTTTTTGGAAATGTCTCGACACCCTCTATGCCATGGAAACATAAAATATCATTCTTAATAGGATTTAGTGGGTGAAAAATTTGAAAATGTATTCCAATCCATTAATACATAATCTATTTCTTCCAACAACCAGATCAGATTTGATTTGATCCGCCGTTCTTCCTCCTTCAACGCCAAACAAGTAGATCGAGGGAACCAGAATCGATAGATTTGGGTGGATCCAGAGCAGGAATTAATTGATGGTGGTTGAGCTTTCAGAACATGATTCAATGCATCACAAAGGTGGTTGAAGCAGGATTCAAATTTTTCCCTCCTCTCTCTCTTATTCTTCCTATATATTGTAAAGGAGGGGCATATTCAAATGGTTGGTCATTGTTTCTCCTCTTCCCCCCTCTCTCTTTCTTCCTTAGGGTAGAATGTGGAGTCTAAGCCTCCTCCCATGGCTCTGTAATGGCATTTTCTTGCCTCTTTCCCACTGAACGATGTACCGTGTAACTTTTGGAGCAATAGAATCTATTTCGTGATGCATCTGTCCATCCTTGGCTCATTTTATTGTCTCTTCTTACCTCTCATCATTGCAGGGTATACTATGCATATTCTGATACTTGTTGCAGGTTCTTGGGAGCTGTGTTTAATGGGTTTTGAAGTGGTGTTCTGTGTGAAATCTATCTCTGGTCCGTGGTGCATTCTGTCCACCCTCTCCTCTGCTCACCTCTCTCCACTTCAGGCAGTCAGGTCTGTGATTCATCCACTTCCTTTTCTAGTGTATCACTACTTAGTGTAGGCTCTTTCACCCTCTCTCTCTCTTCTCTCTTGTCCCCTTGGAATGGTTAGATTAGGATAGATTAGATTCTTCCTGCACTGGAGTAGCTTGTGGCAGGTAGATTAGGAAGCAAGAACCGACTTTCTCCAGAGGTCCATCTCAAGTTTTGTAAGTCCCACAGCTTGAGAGATGGTCCCATGTTGTGCAATCACACTGAATTCCCCACTTCACACACAGGCCATTTAGGCATGCTATGATTCTGCACTAATAGTTTTGGCATGCCCGGTGGGACAGGTCTGAAGCACCTTACCACTTCATCTTAGCAGGTTGGTGTGTTCCTGTTGAGATTCAACCTTTTGAGGCACATGCAAGCACATCTGGTGACTCCATCTAGTCAACAACCCTATCTCTAAAGTTGTAGACCTTTTCCATCCATTTCCACCCATTTTCATCCATTTTCTTCTTCCATCTCTTTCATTTTCTCCCATTCCATGAAGTTGTGCAATCATGGCTTCATTTCCTTCTTGGAACTCACACTTACAGCAGCAATGCAGTTCACGTCCAATGCATTTCCCAACTCCTCCAAATCAGCATTATAATCAGATCCAGGAACATTATTCTTACCCATACGGGTAGGGTTAAAGTCAGTTTGGCCATAGAGATTATCAAGAACAAGGGGATGTATACAATGGTGACAACTATGTGGAGAATGCTGGTTTGCTAGAGAAGATTCAAAAAATGGAGGTTGGCATTGTTCAGTCAAGGGTCATAGCGCAGATGAATGCATTCAATATTGGTTGTAGGGCATCTTGTCCATGGGGAGGCCCTTTTCCAAGACATTACAACCCTCAAGAGAAGCTTGACTTCATGGTTGAAGTGTTGCCTCAACTTACACAGTGGATTGAGGACATTGAGGCTTATGAGAAAAGTGTGAGACAACCTTGTCAATGGGTAAGTCAATCACCAGCTCCCTGTCCTTCATTTTCTCTTTCTCAAACTTTATCATTTCAGCATGATCAAGAGTCAAGCCCCTCAGTTGCTGCCCCAAGTGTTGATTTCTCTTCTCCATCTCCTGATCTTCCACCCCATTTCAATTCTTCTCCCCTTTTCTTTCCCAAGTAGTCATTCCCTCCAAAGAAACAAGAAGTTCCACCTCCCTCCCCACCACAAACAATTGCAAAGCTGGTTGAACCCCAACCTGTCACTCCTCTTGCTTTCCCAAGTCCATGTTGGGAAGAGACTCAAGAATCCAGTCAAGGAAAACAACAAGAAGTGGAGCCCAACAGAGAAGAAATGACAGACAATCTGAAGAGTTGGGCTGCTAAATTTGGGTTTACAAAGATCCCCTTGATGGTCAAGCCAATAGAGGAGGTCAGGGTTGAAGAACCAGTGGTGGCTGAGGCTGAGTTTGCAGCAGAAGAAGAACAAAAACAAGAAGAAGAAGATCAGCAGTCTGTTTTCTCTGAATGCAGTGTCCATGATGGCACTTTGTCTGAAGAGGATGCTGATCTGATCCAAGCTACACAACCAGTTAAAGAGGAGGAACAATCAGCTCTAAGTCCCATTGAAGAGGAGCAGCTGGGAGAGATCAAATCAGAGTTGAAGCCACTCAATGAAGAAGGCATCATTGAATATTTTTTGCTTTCATTTCAAGGGCCTGATTTGATTGATGAACCCATGATGGAGGAGGATCATACAGTTTCAGAGGCCCCAAGTGTGGAGCAGGCCACAGAAGAACCTTCAGTTCTTCCTCCCACTTCATCCCCTTCAAGCTCTAATGTTGAAGAAGAGTTTGAACTTTCAAACTTCATGTTTGAGGAAGAGGGAAACCATGGTGAGCTAGTTGTAGATCAGGAGGACACCATGGAGGAGGTCGAGCACATGCAACAGGACAACAAGGAGTCAAATTATCTATCTGACTTGGAGGATTGCTTTGATGGAGAAGAGCCCATGGAGATTACATCATTTTCTCCTCCTCCATCCATCTTCCAAGCATATGAGCCTATTGCCATGAAGGAGAGTGTTCAAGGACAACAACTTGCACTTCATAACATCCCTCTGGAACCAAGGTTGGAAGATATGAGTCTTCCATGTTCTTCACAAGAGAAGGAAGAGAAAAGGCAAGAAGATGTCATCATCTCTCTCACACCATCCATCCAAGAAGGTCCACAAAAGACTCCATTTTTGGAGTTAAATTTCAGAGAAAAGGGCACATTCAAAGGATCAGACCATGCCCAATCAGGTACTTGGCTTCATTAGAGCCAGAAGAGAAGCCAAAACTAGTCATGCCTACTTCAGGGCATGAGGATGAGCATCAAAGTACCAAGGGTCATCATCAACACCTCCAGGAGTCCAATGCCAATCAACTTGAGGAGGTATTTTTGGTTGATGTAGATACCTTGATGATTTGGGTGGAGGACCGGCTTATAGTCAAATTTTCACTCATACAAGCAGCCATATTCAGTGTCAAATCATTTGCATGGCTGCCCCTCTTGAGAAAGGGAAGCTACTTCTCCCTACCTATAGTAGGCTTTGTTTAGCCCCTTTTCTCTCTGGTTAGTTTAGGAGTAGGAGTAGACTTTGTTTTCAGTAGAAGAAGTGCTTGTGCACACTCTGCATGTCTCATTTGAGGCATGTTTGATTTTTTCTTTGTACATAAGTTTTGTTCACATTTCTCCAGAGGTGCATGAGGCCAGGCCCTTCACTATTCATGGAAGAAGACTCATAGTTTCCTATAACAATTGCAAATTTCAAAATAAAACAAATGCAAAGAAACTAAAGAACGTTTCTAAGATAGTCCATTCAGGGACAGATGAAAGCCCCAGGTCAAAACTATTTTCTACTCTCAAAAGCCTTGTTTTAATATTTCTTATGAAAATTGAGAGTGCAGATGCGTGGACAGGCTCAGAGTAAAGAAAAAGTGAAAAGTGGGAAATCAAAGAGTCCATTTTGAAAGAAGGGTCAGTACCTGTAACGTCTTGGTCATGACTGTTACTATGATGACTTCCACCTTTGACATTGCAAACATCGACATGTGATTTGTCTTAGGAAGGTGTATTCTTTTGACATTGAAAATCATGTTTGCAATGGATAAGTTATTACTATTCAGAATTCATGCTTGTTGTAATTCTGTTACTTGGAAGTGAAGCCATTCTGCTTTGTGAATTATAAGTTGTAAATTTATACCATTGTTTTCACATCTTCCATATGTTAACAACACACCTTGAATCAATTCCATTGATCCAAGGTATGCTTCGGTTCTTCTTTATTGTCATCTTGTTAATTGACATGCTGAATGAAACATATTATGGAACCGAGCTGTGTTTTGTTGTAAATTGTGAAGGACCTGGCTTCAGGTGTCCTTACTCGGCATCATGCTACAAACTGTAAGTTTGGACCTCCTTTATTAATGTTTTGTAATGCTGATCAATGTGAGGAGATTAAGGATCTGTTATGGGCTAATAAGGAAAATGCCTTAACCTTGGTCAGAATGCTTGTTGCTATTCGGATCTGACCCAAACTGTAATGTTTTCCCTATTGGATTTTTGACCTAAGGTAATAATACTTACCTAGGACCTATTACTAAACTATTACGGTTGACGCCTAAAACTATGTTGTAGTGCCCTACCCTATATGGATTCTAACCTAAGGGGGGGTTATGACCTAACCTAAGATGGTATGTTATTTGGTTGTGAGTTTTGAACTAACCTAAGAACTAAGATGGAAACCTAACCAATGCTAAGGTGACCTAAACTATTACTAAGCCTAAAGGGGACCTATGGGTTACGTGGTAATTAGAAGGTTGGTGGTGGTGGTTTCTAAGGTATTAATGAGAATTAAATCTCAGTCCTTACATCTTAATTTACCAAGTTTGGCAGAGGCAAGGAAGGTAGGTAGGATGCCTAGCTGGAACCATTGCTAAATTTAAAATGCAAATTAAATTTTGAAATCTAGTTCACCAAATTTGAAGTGGTGGTGGTATAAGAAAAGAGAGGGAATTTGCATTCAATGGAATTGATTTCGGTGAAGAAACCGCCTAGGAAAGAGGAGAAGGGGGTTTTGTGGAAGTTGTTGGTCATTCTGGTCTTTCTAGTTTTTTTTGCTCTGCATGTGGTTTTGGTTCTTCGAACCAGCAAGTCTATTTTTTTCGATCCATAGAGATCTTGAGCATCCTCGAACTATTTCTGAACCTGTGGAAACATGGAGGTAGTTGGGAGAGTTGGTTGTTGACATTGTTTTGGAAAGAAGAGATTTTTGGGAGGCTCGGCTAAAGATCTTCTACAAATCAAAAGAGAACACTATCAGGCATGATAGGCTCTTCTTATTAAATAGTTCTACTTTTTATTAAACGTCTTCATTAAAAGAACTCTGCTCTTTGAAACGAATGATTTTGTGGAAATGCCTTGGTGTATTTTTGGCTGTGATCTTCTGCTTGAGTTTGTTGTTTGGAAAATATGCAAAATGGGCATTTTCTTGATGCATATTTGAGTAAATCATGTTTATCTTATTGAAACTGGAATGTTGCTTAAGTCATCTGGACTTCTGATTTTCTGTGCAAAATGGATTAGGGAAAAATCATTTGATAAAGAATTGAAATGGGTTTGTTTTCTTCTGAAAAGGAAAGTATAAAATGTTTTGTCCTTTGCTGAAACTTGTTATTTCTGTTAAGCTAAGCTGGAATGACTGTTTGGATTCTGCATTTTGCGGATTTACATTTGTTGAATGTAATAGAAATGATTTTATTACTTCTGAGCCTTGCCTTTTTGCATGGTGAATCTTTGTTAGACTTCCTTGAAAGAAGATAACCTTTGCATTCTTGAAGTTGCTTCGGGTTATGTCACTTCAGTTTGATCCTTCACTGTCATGGTAGTTGGGAGCCTCTATCTTATGGAATCAAACTTGTTGAAAATAACAATAAAGGAGTCTTACCTCACGTTGTGCTTGGTATGGGTAATGTATGTGAATTATTGTGTACCTATTGAAACATTTGGTAGAAGTTCCTACTGTGGAAGAATGTTGTTATGAAATTGTTCTCCCTTGCTCAAATTAGATAAATTTCGATTTAAGTTTCTTCTGGAACTGTTTGAAGGAATTTTGGGGTTTACTCACTTGTGCATTATAATACAGTTGGTTACTGAAGGAATAACTTACCTTAAATGAACTAGATAAAAGTTTAGTTTTGATTATTTAAGGAAATGAGTTGATGTTGTTTTTGGTTTGCTCCTTTCCATTGAGTTGATTTAGAGTTTCTAAATTCAGAGGTTAAACCTCCTTGTTGTCCCTCATTGTGTTCAAACCGGTTAGGTTCTATCCCTTCTTACCAAATGGTTATTTTCATCAGTTGGGGGATCCGTGTCGACTTGATGGTAATCTTGTTTTTGTATCATGCATAGGAGGACTAAGCTTTACTTGTAGTGTGGAAGCTATCAACGTGAGAGGAATTATATTGTTCAGTTGTTGTTGTGATTTTTGGTAATAATGTTGAATCTATTTACCCAAAATTCCTCTCTCTCTTAGTGTAGCTAATACACAGCTGTATCTATTCCTTCATATGTTGAATGGACCTTATTCTTCTTGGGTATTCAACTTACATGTTGCTTAGTCTATGTCAATCCAAATAGTTCTTTGACTTCAGTGTTTGGTCAGAAGTTAAAGGATTGTTTGGTGAAGTCTGTATTGGTTCTTTTATGCTGATATGCACTTTTATTCTTGGAAAGGAATATTTTTATCCCCTCTCTTTCTGAGTAAGGTATTCATTGTTGTTATTTCTTCGAAATCTGAAGAAATTTTACATTCTGTTTTCTCTCTCTGAGTTGTTGAATACAATGTTGTTTTTGTTGAATTCTGAAGGATGACAAAGGTTGTTTCAATTGCATATGTTCACTTTCCCTCTTCTACATTAAACCTGGTTGAAGCCGAGTGAGTAATATAAGGAAAGGAATTCTTGTTTAGGATTGTAGTTGATCCATCATAAATCCCTTTCTTAAAGATGGAATGAAATTGGTTTTTGGTATGGTATGAAGAGTATGTTTGTGCTGCAAATTGTAATTCATTACTTCTTTAGATAATTCTATTTTAAGAACTGTTTGAGTTAATAATCTTCTTGAACATTTGTTAAATCAAGAATGAACTATAGGTATCTATAGTATGAAGCAGATAAGTAATTGAAATGGACTATTACTTATTTGTTGTAATTTTTCTTATGAAATTACTGATTGAAGAGTGCTGATTTGATCTTGAGTCTTACTTGATGTAATGTGGCTACCCCTTCATTTCTTTCCTTTATGATTCTTATTCCTCTATGAGATATCTATCTGAAGTGCTTAAATGTTTCATAAAAGTAGAGTTCTTTTTATGAGACAGTTATTCAAAAGCACATCGTTTTAATGTTTAGTGCTTATCATGCTCAGTTCGACGAACTGACCCATGCTAGCAATTTTTGCAGATGGATTCGTAAGTGACAAAAGAAGACAAGTTATTTTATGATGCTTCTTGTGTTTACTTAAAGGCTGAATTTTTAATGAGGAATTATTATTCTTTTGAGATGTAATTGAAAAAGGGAAAAGTTGTAAATTTTACTTGAATTTATCAATGTAGAATGACATGAAAGATGTCTGAAATGTTTAGACCTGTAAAATATGTATTTTGTTTGATCAATGAAAAAGGATTGAGTGTTATTGATATTTGATGTGTCATTATATTTTGGGCATACTGTAAAGGGGATCATAAACTTATTCTTATTCTCTCGTAAACCTAATTGTTTTGAATCATTTCAGTTGTACTCAAATGAAATAGAGAGAGGGTGGGAGTTGATACTCTATTCTTCCCTTAAACACAACTTCTAAGTTGGCATGTATAGATGAATATTCAACTAGGTCAATATGGATTAATAATTGACACTAATAGAAGAGTAAAGTTACATATGGTTTATGTATAAGTGAATTGTTGCAATGGACCCTAACTAACATATGCTAAAGGAAAGACAATTAGTCTTCAGAATAAATATTTCATTATGATCTTGTTGGGTATCATACTCAAGGGATATTCAGAAAGAGGGAATCTATACCTCTTCTTAGTAAACCTTAATCCTAAAATAAGGTAACTAAAAATGAAAATATATATACATGAAATAGACTTCATCTTAATGAAGTCTATTATAAAGAAATCAGAATCTAAATTCAGCCATGGATAAATTTGGTCAAGTTAAGTAAGTTAGTCTTACTGTTGTTAAGCTGGTTTGGAATGTTAGTTTGAAACTTAAAGTTAAGAAACTAAAGAATGACATAAAAACCTTCAAGAAGAAGGATTGGTTGCAGATTAATCTACATGACAACCATAAGTCATTTATGACTAGCAACCATAATGATCGAAGAGATTAGAAAATCAACAGGGTTACTGAAACTGAATCTTAAATTAAGAAGATAAGAAAGTATTTAACCTCTTATCTAGATATGTACCTCTAGACAAGGGGATTCCATGGGATGTTGGTACATGCCAACTGCAATAATGTGTCATCATGAAGACCGGTCTTCATGAGGACACAAGTGTTGTCAGTTGACATGTCGCAACACCCTTCCGAATCGGATCATCTAGGTTTACATAAACTTAGACTTGACTTGGTTACACTCTAGGTCAGTTTAGGGACATGATTTGGTATAGGGAAGGACTCATGATGACTAAAGGTAACTAGACACATGCAATCAACCTAGGTCGATTGAGTATGTCTATGTACCCTTAGTCACCATGAGTGGTCCTCTATACCAATCTATGTTGCTAACCTGAGTTATGGTTAAACCTTGGACAAGAGGACTGACAGAAGTCAGTGAAGGTTATTCTACATAACAGATGAAGTGTGGGTAAAGGACATATTCTGTTGATGAGTATGCCATCTAGGAATATGATCATGCAAAGTATGTGAAAATCTTTGGCCAAAGTATTGTAAGCTGTTGGTTGCATTGTCCTATATCACGTAGTTTAAGAAGTGGGATATTTCAGATGAATATTTGTAACAAATATTTAGATAGTCATCTTAAAAAAAACACTTCAATACCCTGGAAAGGGTAAAAGAACCAAGTATACTTAGTATACAATACATTGAATTAACATGAAGGATATGTAAGAAACCGAGTCATGAAATGAGAGATCGATGAAACTCCGAGTCATGAAATGAGAGATCGGTAGTTCATCGAGTCATTACAACTACATATGGTTATCTATTATGAGATCGAATGGCATGGAATGTGTGTTCTAAATTATGAATATGAGAACAGAAGAAAATTAATCTAAATGGAATGTTTGTTCTAAATAATAATTATTTAGAGCAGAGAACATTATTCAAAAATAATTTCCCTTGTTTCTACACAAAAGAAAATAGAGAAATCACATTCAAATCCTACAATTAGGAAATAGAGGGACTCTACAATGGAGTGGTGGGGCCTGTAAAAGATCAAACGACCCCATGTAAGAAGAAGTTCAATAAACGACCCCATTGAACGAGCCCATGTTTCAAATCAAACAAACATGTTGTAGGCATGCCCTAAAATGGAATAATAGGGTTAGGGAAGGAGGCCAAGAAGTGTTAAAGAACCAGAGACTCAAAGGAGAAGAAACAACAAAGGCTCGAAGTCTTCGGGATCTACAAATGACTTAGAATGATCCCCGAAATTGACTAAGTATGGAGGAGATAGCGGAAGCTACCAAGTGTCCAAAGGATGCACCTCCAAAAGTTAAATCCAAAGGGGCAGGCTCAAACAAGTGCCAAGCCTCCACGCATCTAGAGCCCCAAAAGTTACACCAGCTTTTGAAAAATATTTGACTCAGCGGAAGGTGCTAAGTGTCAGCTCAACATAATTCCAAGATGGGAGTCCTGGGTGGATAATCAAACTTGCACTAGCCCTCCACGTAGCCAATGGTCAATCGAGGTAAAAAGGAGAGTGGGCCCAAAATGACTAAGTATAGAGTGCAGGCAGAAGGTGCCACATGTCTTAACGACACTCCTTCAAAGGTAAAATCCTGAATAGGTTTTCAAAAGAGCACGGGCCTTCCACGTGTCCTAGAGTCCAAAAAGGGATAGAGTCAGGGTTGAATAGTCAAAGCAGAAGTAGGTCAGTAAAAGATGCCAAGTGTTAGCACGGTGCTGTTTCAAGAGTAAAATTTTGGGTAGGTCTCCAAACAAGCGCCAAGCCTCCACATGTCCAGGGTCAAACTTTTGGCCCCGCCAAACAAAGAACTTAGGAAAAATACAAGGGAACATCGTGGAGCCCACAGAAGCCTCCATGTATCAGTTCAGTTTGATTTTAGAAACAAAAGGCATAGGCCAATTCTCCAAGATGTGTAAGGCTTCCATGTGGACCTGGTACAATAGACTCTTTCAAATATTGCGTGCCTGTGACCCAAATATTCAAATGGCCATATCTTTTGACTGCAAACTTAGATTTGGGAGAGAGAAGACTTTTTGGAAACTTCTCGACACACTCTATGCCATGGAAACATAAAAAACATTCTTAATAGGATTTGGTGGGTGAAAAATGGGAAAATGTCTTCTAGTCCATTAATGCACAATCTGATTTCTTCAACTACCAGATCTGATTCGATTCGATCCACCGTTCTTCCTTCTTCAACATGCCGAGAAGACAAAGGGAACTAGAATTGATAGATTGTGGGTGGATTTGAGAGTGGAATTAATTGACGGTGGTTGAGCTTTCAGAAAAGGATTCAATGTGTCACATAGGTGGTTAAAGTAGGATTCAAAATTTTCCCTCCTCTCTCTCTTATTCTTCCTATATATTGTAAAGGAGGGGCATTTTCAAATGGTTGGTCATCGTTTCTCCTCAGCCCCCTCTCTCTTTCTTCCTTAGGGTAGAATGCAGAGTCTAAGTCTCCTCCCATGGCTCTGTAATGAAATTTCTTACCTCTTTCTCACTAACGATGTACTGTGTAACTTTTTGGAGTAATAAAATCTGTTTCATGATGCATCTGTCCATCCTTGGCTCATTTTATTGTCTCTTCTTACCTCTCGTTATTACAGGGTATATTGTTCATAATCTAATGTTTGTTGCAGGTCTTAGGAGATGTGTTTAATGGGTTTCAAAGTGGTGTATGTGTGAAGTCTATCTCTGGTCTGTGGTACATCTCGTCCACCCTCTCCTTTGCTCATCTCTCTTCACTTCAGGCAGTCGGGTCTGTGATCATCCACTTCCTTTTCTAGTGTATCACTATTTAGTGTAGGATTTTTCACCCCCTCTCTCTGTTTCTCCCTGTCCCCTTGGAAAGGTTAGATTAGGTTAGATTAGATTATTCCTATAATGGAGTAGCTTGTGGCAGGTAGATTAGGAAGCAAGAACCGGCTTTCTCCAGAGGTCCATCTCAAGTTTTTCAAGTCCCACAGATTGAGAGATGGTCCCATGTTTTGTAATCACACTGAATTACCTACTCCACACCTGAGCCATTCAGGGGTGATGTGATTTTACACTAACAGGCTACACAATAATCGCTAGAGCTGCTATAAAACTGTAATGAAATAATGACCTACAAAACCCTCAAATAGACATCAAATCCTAAAAAAAAATATGTAAAATGAGGGGTCAAAATGTCCTCAACTATCACAATGGTGAACTCAATACTTAGTGCTGTACTACATCTCAATCCCAATGTAGTTATATGTGCTTATGTGTGAAATAGTGCTCCTAGGTCTCCCTTGCACCAATGATGCCAAGATAACGTGCAATAGCTATATAAAATGCAAATGTGTGGATGGAATAGAATGAAACCCCCTTCCTATATAATGCATATGCAAAGTAATGTGCCTAAGTACAGTCCTTTTCTCTATGTAGATAGCTAGCCCTTGATAATAATTTTCTGCCCATATAATGGTATGTATGTTGTGTTTATATAGGGATCTCTTGTTTGAATTTCAACACTAATGACCTAACATATCAACTAGTACCTCAGGAGACGAGATGAAAAATTAAAATAATGACCTCAAATGTCAAAAATATGATATAACATAAAGAGTACACAGGCGCCGATGATGGTCAGGGGTGCTTGGCATTAGTGTCCATAGATAAGTGATGAAAAATGAGTGAATACTGAAAGACAAGGATCCCTGTGACCTAACCAGAATTGTGTATGTGAGTGACAAGTGTAAAAGATAAAAGGAAAAAAGACCAACAAAATAAGCAAATGGACTATGGAATGGGTCATTAGTGAATAATTTTTTTACACAAGATCCATATATAAAACAACATACTTGGCAGTATAGTAAATAATAGTAAGTGCATGATTTTTCATCTACAAATGGCATGCAATCAAATCACGGTACAATGTTGTGGTTGCTGGATATCTTCTAATGGCCCCATGTCTATACTACAAGTTAACTCTGCAAAGAATCACATCACCAATGCTTTTCCAACTGGATATTTCAGAGGGTCACACCATTTTTGAAATGTACCATTTGCAGACATTTCTTCTCTTTCTCTTCTCCCTTCCATGAATGGTGGGATATAATATTTCATTGACA
Organism: Taxus chinensis; assembly: GCA_019776745.2. Lineage (NCBI taxonomy): Eukaryota > Viridiplantae > Streptophyta > Pinopsida > Cupressales > Taxaceae > Taxus > Taxus chinensis. Next base: position 381,221,869 of record CM034157.1, on the reverse strand, counting down.
GATTCACAATGATAAGGGTTCTGACTCCCATTTTTCTCTTAGCATTTTTGGGTTCTTGTCTGTGAAAATTTAAATTTTATGCATTCGACCTCTGGATAATGTTACAAAAGGATCTCTTTTTCCAATGATCTCATATAAACTATAAAGGATCAATTTGTACAAGTTTGCCTCTTCTGGCGAACAATTTCCTTTGAATACTCTTTTTACATGAATAGCTTTGCCCATTTTTTTTTGGTATTCTTTTACAATTGAATGAAAAGTTAAAACTGCGTGCATCACAGTTGATAATATTCTCTACAGAACATTGCATCAGTGTGACAATCATCTTCTGGGAATAGGAGTCTAGTTCCACTGATTGATTTTTGGTGCTAATCAATGCCCCTTTTAGCTTAGTTTTCTTATTTCTTGCATCTCTCTTCCTAGTCTCTTAGAAATGTTAGTGTATGATTAGTTGGAGTAGTTTTAGCATTAGTTTAGGTTATGTTTTGTGGGTTTTCCCAATCTGCAGAATTGGAAGTTGACCTTCTTTAGAAGTATGTCTCAAGGTGAAAGTCCCACACTTGGAGATGGTCCCATGTTGCCTCAAAATTCTGAATCTTCTATGATTCAAAACAGGGTGCAAATTTCAGCTCCAATAGTTTTTGCATGCCTGTTAAGACCTACTAAATGAGATTTACTTCATCACTATTGAGTTATGGTGTGTAACTTAGTAGTTTCAGCCTTCAGAAGCATTCTTTAACATTTATGGTGACTCCCCAACATTTAATCTTTTGGTTTTAACTAGTTTAGGCCTTTTTTATTTCACGAGAAGAGTGCTAGCAAGGTCAAGTATATCTAGAGGTGAGCCATTTGTTTATCTACAACTCTCCCCGCGAAGAAGAAGAAGATAAATATTTCCACAGAGGTCATGCTATGTATTTGCAGGTAGTTTTTTTTCAACTTTGCCTCCAAATAGACTATCTCCACTTCCTATCAGAAGTCTCAAACCCATTCCATTCATGGTGCATGAAAGGAATTTTCCATTTGTAAGTTTCAGTAGAGGAATCCCATTTCTCTTAGCCATGCAACATGATATCCCAATAACTACCTTAAAGAGTATTCCTTTCTTCATAGGAAAAAAATATACCACACCCACATACCACATTCAAGACATTTCAAACATCTGTTTGTACATGCAGTCATGGAAGATGATGTTGCGGTGTAGATATTAGCATCATCTCTCAAAGGAAAATAGTCATCGCCATGCCTAAACTTAAAGCTTGTCCGACTCACTTCAATCCCTGGTGCATGTGGGATTTATTTCCCGAATTGGTCTCTGATAAGCGATGTAGGTTGTTAGAGAGGCTGGAACCCCCATTACCAACCCCTTGTAAAAATTAAGTCCACCAATCAGACCATAGGCTCTTAACCATGATGCTATATAAAGGCTCAATTTTATTTGAAGTGATTGAAAAGCATATCCATATAATAATGATGAAATGTACAATGCTAATCATACAAAATCAGGTGGAAAAGATCACACCCCACACGCAGAGTAAAAGTAGCCATTAAAAGGCTATGAGTGGCACAAATTACATAATCATATCAAGATAAGCTTATCAATAAAAAAAAGTTGAAGCAAAATTTACAGAAACCAGCAGATCTTTTAAAAAACTAGGCAGGAACTTGGCGGCAGTCGGGAACAAACATGGAGGTGAACACTGAGGTGATTGTGGGGGGACTCTTCAGACGATCACTCCACCCACCAGGAGGGTTAATAGGGGTGTCAGTAATAAGCTCCCAGCCATCAATCTATGGTTGCTCCTCCTCATTGCCCCGCTGGTTGGTCGATATGGCTAAGGAGAGATGAGGAAACTTGGAGTGATCAGGCGCTTGCCACCTAGAACCGTCACCACCTAACCGGCCAAACACCCATATTGTGGAAGGAGCCAAAGATGGAGGAAGAGAAGGACCCTGCCGATGAGGGGAGGCACTCCGCCATCCACGATCCAAACCCTGATCAAAATTGTGTCAATTTTAATTCAAGTGGCGACCTTGTGGATCGAGAGCGAATAAGATGAGGAGAATTCAGGTTGAACATGACTGACAGTACAGGGGGTGCTCCCCCAGTGATCCAACAGGGTCTGCAGATGTTCCACCTTAATGTGGACTTTCTCTGCTTGAACTTGGATTTGAAGTGAGACATTGGAGATAACAAGTTTGTTAGAAATAACAAAAGTTCTATCCACTGTCTCCTTGTTAAAAATAGCTAAATTTCTAGTTTTCCAGATGTGATATAAAATAGTAGCTCTAAAAGAATACCAAATGTTGTAGAATTTTGCAGGAACAAAGGCTGAGTCCCGTAGAAGAACCATTTTCCTCATAAAGAATGTGGGTAGAAAAGGTTGAAAAAGGGTATGAATCCAACGCTAGGAAGATTGAGCATGGGGATAGAACCAAAAGAGATGAAGAAGAGTCTCCATGTGGTTACAGAAAGGGTAGGGCAACGGAGGAGCTCCCATAAGGATGAGACGTTTTCCCACAGGAAGCCCTTGGTGGAGAATACACCAAAGGAAGTGAGTAACTTTGGGCTCTATAGGAATGGCCCAAACATTTTAAAAGCATTTGCCTCCAATTTTAAATGGGTCGTATGGAAGCTCCAATGCCTATTCAGCTTATTGAAAGGGAAGTAGCTTCATTTGCAAGAAGTCGGTATCGCCCACTCGAGTGTTTATAATTTCTGAAGGGGGGTGGCAGTGGGCCAATGCCAGTCATAATCGCCACAGTAAATCGTTTACAAATATACATACGATATTAGGGATATATTCACTTATAGTATGAGCATCTTGAGCATATGTCATAGAGATGGCTTGTTTATCATTGTCATGAAGAGAAGGATTTAGCCTTTAGGGTGATCCATGGACGTCACTCGACAAAAGTGGTTTAGGGTTCCAGATGCGTGAATGTGTTTTGAGCTTGCAATTGTTTGTTAACTCCTTTTGTTGAAAAGACGCGCTATACAGCCGCCCGCCCTGCACTAAAAGTGCAAGCCAGGTTTTTCCTTATTCTGAATAGTCACATACGCCTGTAAGCTACCACTTGTCTATATGTCTCACTTCAAGTTGTAGGAGTAAATACATTTTTTAGAATTTCAATGCCTGCACTTACTGACCGACTCACCTGCATGTGCCTCATGCCCGCCTGTAGCATTCTTCTAGAGCTGTAGCATCCTTCCTTGTAAGTTGTAATCACCTGCTGCATTCTTTCTGTCATCCCACACATTGTTTCTCTTCCATGTGACTAAATGCCTATGCAAGTAGATCCTCTAGTGCTCACGATGTGGAAGGCCATATCCAAAAAAAGTAGGAATCTTTTCACATATATTACCTATGCCCATTGCCCTAAATTGTTGTATGATACCAAACCTATCATTGCTCCCATTCCTCAACCATATGTGTCATCTTTTGTATCCACATCTGATTACCCCATAAAAAAGAATAAATTGAAAGCCTTGGTGTGCAGATTAAAAATTTAACAAATGAAATTTTCTCCCTAATATAGTTAATAAGCTACAATTTTAAAAAAATTATCCCACTTCCTTCACAAGATTACCCAAAACAATATCCCGCTAATGATGACATAGCTAGATATCAGCATAGCAAGTGTGACCATCATACACACCCAGACTGTAAGCCAGTACTCATACGATCTACACAACATTAAGGAGCCTTTTTATTTTAAAAGGTAAAAAATGTCAATCAATATAGTTTAATAATAAAATTTTAAAAACCCACTTCCTTATGTCAGAGCTTTCACAATATCCCATAGATCATGGAGTTGATGACATGCCTCCTCTTGAGGATCATCCTCATTATGTGCCTCCACAAGAATTTATGCAACACACCTGAAGATATGCCTCCATTTGAGGTCAGTGTCGCGATCTAGTTAGATAATGGAACAAAGACCAATGAACCCCAAGATCGATCCTAGTCAACCAAGGAAGTACATAAAACAATCCCATTGATGTTGAAAATGAGATTCCTAATAAATTGACTCATATTGGGGTAGACATAACTGTGGTCCTACTGTTGCAAAAGAATGGTGATAATGCAGACTCCCAAAATTTTTTTAGAAGAAAGAGAAAGGCATGGACCTCTTGGCAGGACTATCATTATCGTCTCCCATGACTTGGGATGAAAAAGTTTCCATCATCGATCAAATAGTGACAGGATCTGAAAAATTCTATATGATATTCATGGCAACTCAGGATGTAAATGTACTATTTGTAGTTAGAAACTAAGTGAAAGGATCAAAAAATACAACTGCAAACATGACACAAGTAGAGAACATATGCATATGTGGTAAATGCCTATATGAGTTTAGTTAAACAATTGGGTGCCACCTGGTCAAAGGGAAATGGGAATTACTTTCTGATGGAAAAATGTAATCAGTACATGCATGCATGTTAGATATGACAAAAGTAATTTATGAAAATAGAAAAAGAACCACATGGGGCATTTGAAGAAAGTTTTTGAGAAATATAAAGAATTTGGGGTATCTCTTAACCCCAAAAGCATATATTTACAGTTTCGCAGGGTAAGATTTTGGGTCACGTTATTTATAAAAAGGGCATTGTAATTAAACTTGAAAGAATGTTTTCCATCCTCTCCCTCTCATTTCCAACTCACAAGAAGGCCCTTTATTACTTTCTAGGAAAGATCAATTTTGTCGAAAATTCATTCCTAACTTTGCATGATTAGTCAACATCACCTTGATGTTGAGGAAGGATGTAGCTTTCAAATAGACTATGGAAAGGAAAGAAAACTTCACCAAGATCAAACATTCTATTACTCAAGAACCCACCCTTATCAACCCTGACCATTGAAAGGATTTCATACTTTATGCATATGGGGCTGATAACAACATTGTTGTAGTCTTGACACAAAATAATGACGAAGACTTGGAGCATAATGTGGCCTTTTTTAGCCAAACATTGAAGGATTTCAAGCTCAAGTATAGTCATTTAGAAAAAAAAGTCTTTTCCATCTTATGGGCTCTCAATAAATTCAAGATTATGCTAGCCGCCAACCATATAAAGTTTTAGTCTCACATCCTAGTGTGAGATACTTCATCATGGGAGAAAAAATCAACAATAAAAGGGTAAGATGGGTAACCAAAATCATGGAGTTTGACGTGATCATAAAGGCCAAAAAGTTGGTAAGAGGAATAAAACTATGTGAGTAGTTTTCCTTCAACACTTAGGATAAGTTATAATATTCTTTCTTCATGGAGGAAGAGTAAGGAAAAGTTGCAGAGGATCCACATGACTTGGGAGGTTATGATTAGGAAAATCCATAGAGTGCTACAAATCTGTGGGACAATGGAAATCCACACAACCCAAAAGAGCCACAGAACATTGAAATTCCACGTAATAGTTGGATAAACAAAATGGAAACATTTCTAACAACTAGTAGCTATCGTATAGATTTGAGAAAAGCTAAGAGAATGAATTTGAGATTATAATCAATTCCTTATGTATTGATCGATGTGATTCTGTTCAAAATAAATCTGGATGGTGTCCTGCTACGGTGTATTGACGGAGAAAATATAGATAAAGTCTTGGAAAATTCCATGATGTTTCTTGTGGTTGTAATTTCTCAGCCAAGGCTACATCAATGAAAATTATTAGAGCATGATACTTTTTTCCTACATTGTTCACAAATACACATGAATTGGTCAGAAAATGTAAAGAGTGTGTCTTATTCATTAGTAAGAAAAAGATGGTGGCCCTTCCCCTTCATCTTATTTAGGTATATGAATCCTTATCTCAATGGGGACTTAAATTCATAGGTATGATTAATCCTCCATCATTTATGGGTCACAAATGGGTCTAGACAATAACTGACCACTTTACCAGATGGACAAAAGCCATACTGCTCAAGGAATCTACTAAATCAATCATCTTTGATTTCCTAGAAGACATTGTAACAAGGTTTGGGGTTCCCCAAACCATCATTTTAGACAATGCAAAGGCATTCTTAGGATCCATAATTTAGGATTGGGCTCTCAGATATGGCATATATTTAAAGGATTCCTCTAACTAATACCCACATGGTAATGACTTGGCAAAATTCACCAATAAGAACTTGATCAAGATCATGAAGAGGACTATGAAGGCTAATAAAAGGAAATGGTATAATAAGGTCAAAAATGCTCTTTGGGATGATAGAATCACTATGAAAAGAGGAATTTGTGATTCCCCATTTATCCATGTCTATGGAAGAGAAGTTAGGCTCACATTATCACTTCAATTACCTTCATTAGAGCTAGCCCAACAATTAAAATTTGAAGATGTAAATCAAAAAACCATTATAATGGTGAAGTTGATTAAACTCCCAGAACTAAGGTAATCTGTCATGCTTCAAATCTACTTACTGGTCTTTATCATGTAGCAAGTAGATGTGCCTTGGAGGTTGCCAAAATATTATCCAAAATTACATCCTTATGTAATTTTGAACATATCAATAAAGATGAAATTAGCCATATTTAGCTCAGGAAAAGCTGCGGAACACTGATTCAATATTCCTCAAAATATAAGAAACTAGTTATCCACGGGTTCTCCTAACCCACGGAACAAAAGAATGAGTAGTCTGGGACTTAGGAAGTTTTTGGTAGATTTATTGTTTTGCAGAGTCTTTGAGACCTTCGCAACACTAAGGAAATGAATAATCTTAGGTCAAAGGAAAATTAGAGTACCTTGGAATCACTTACTCGTGTGGAAATTATAAATTAGCTAAGTACAAAATTTGTGGAGTGAAGGAAGTGAGAAAGTAGTTAGTACTTTATGGTATAGAAACATAATGTCACATAGACTCGAAAGAATTTTTTTTGCAGAGTTTGTTAAGTCCACAGAACCAAATATAAATCCGCCAAGTTAAAAGTTGTAATACATGAAGTTTGAAGACCTGTGTGGTAAGAAAAGAAAAGTTGAAATGGATAATGTCAGAAAACATGAAAAACTATCCTAGTGTTCCATGGGTTTCCCAAATCATAGTGTTATATGGATTGTTGATTCCACATAACAAAGGAACATAGCTGTGGGTATGGTGCTATGAGGAAGCAAAGAGAGACAATCATTTATGGAATTGAAGAAGTGTTTAACATCATTGTGTAGAAACACTCAAACACCACCAAATAAAGGAGGTTATACTTATCATTCAAGAAATATAGAAAATCAAAGTAAATCCATGGGAAACCATAAAAAAATCAGACTTCCGCAAAAGGTCTCATAGCCATGCTTATTCCTGAACCAAACAACCAAACACCCCAACCACCAAAATTTAATGAAGTATGGCATATTTCTGCATGGTTTGATGGCATGTGATAGAAATAAGGTACCGTGTTGTGGTTGTTGGATCTCTTCTAATGACACCCATGTCTGTACTATAACTTAACTTTGCAAAGAATTGTGGCACCCATGCTTGTCCAACATGATTTTAGAGGATCAATACTCCAGCACATAGAAATCCTTTCTTCTTTCTTCTCTTTCTCTTCTCCCTTCCATGAATGTTGTAAATGTAAGTGCTTGCACACATTGTAAGGGGTTTTCTGCCATTTTCTTCATTAGCAAATTTGAGGGTCTTTGATGAGAAACTCTAAAGTTTATGCATTCGACCTCTGTAACTTGCAAAATTAAATCTTCTTGCCTCGGTTCTACATGGAAATTGTAAAGGATCTATTAATGCAAGTGTTATTTCTCTCTTTCCTTAGAATACTCTATATTTTGGCATGAATATATTTTCCCTCTTGCGTATTTTGTATTCTTTTACCACCTTACATTGAAATTGTGTGCATCTCCACAATCTTCCTCTCTACAAACTTGCATATGTGTTACTTGGAATAGGAGAAGTTCCATATTATTTCTGGTTCTATCACTACCCCTTCTAGCTTAGTTTTCTTATTTCTTACATCTCTCTCCGCATTCCCTTAGAAATATTAGTGTAGGATTAGCTATATGAGTAGTTTTAGCATTAGAGCAGATTATGTTTTGCGGGGTTTCCCAATCTGTGGAAAAAAGGAAGCTGTCCTTAGCTAGAGGTATTTTTCAAGCCGTAATTTCCACACTTAGAGACAGTCCCATGTTTCCTCAAAATTTTGAATTTTCCATGATTCAGTGCAGGGTGCAATTTTGAGCTCTAATAGGATGGATTCTTAATTCCAAGGTGTTAGTAATTATTGATTATTGTTAGTTGTTAGCCTTTGTTTCACTTCTACTATAAGCAATAAGTTACATTTTTCTGTCTCATTGCCATGTTCTTCTACTCTCTTTACTTTCCAACTTTGCAAGCATTGTAATCTTGTACAACCAAGAAGGAACTTTGTGTCTTTGATTAATGAATCCATTTAATTTTGTGTCTCTGATTTATTAGTTTTGTTATTGCTTACATGGTTGATTTCTTCCTAATAATTATAGACCAATTCTGGCTAATTTGTGTTAAATATGTAAGTCTACTAAAAAAATTAACCCCCCTCTCTCCATTTCCTCATATCAATGGGGATAATTTTAGCGGCGAATATTCGTAATATGGCGAAAATTTCATTTTAGGAAAATTTGAAAAGGTGAATTATTCGGAGTGGGTCGGTGTCCTGTTCGCTTAAAATATAAAGTATATTTTTTTGAGGGGGTCGGCTTCACCTTCATTTGAAAACATCTCCTATAAAAACCTATGTGATTCGTCGGGTAGTATACCTCAAGTAGCTTACCAAATTACCAATACTGTGAAATTTGAACTCGCATAACCTTGAGCACCAGAGATTCATATTAATGTTATCCTGTGATTGTTGACGCGTGACAAGGGCAATATTGATGCGCGACAGGAGCCGTACTGACGCGCGACAAGAGCTGTACTGACACACGACAAGAGCTGTACTGACGCGCGACAAGAGCTATACTGACGCGCGACTTGGGCTAAAAAGTGACACGCGACAGAGGAAGGGTTGACGTGCGACAGAGGAAGTGCTGACGCTCGACTTGGGAAGAGTTGACACGCGACCTCAGACAGTTCACATGTGACAAGACCTCAGAGACTGGACAGAGTCGCTTCTTGGTTCTTTTGCTGACGCAGGACTCTTTTCAGAATAATGGAAGGTGCCAGCTCAAAGAATACGAATAACCTAAAAGTAAGTAAGAAATCTCAGAAATCACTCTTCAAGTATTTTGGAAACTCTGCAGATACAGATAATGTAAATACCAATCATATAGATGCCACCAAAAAGAATCAGAATACTAACTGTGTGGAAGGTATTATTGAGGTGGACATGCATTCTGCATAGTATCACAGTCAAACAAATGAAACCTACGATAATATGCCAGATCTTGAAGATATTGTTCTTGTTGGGGTGCAACTAGAAGTGCAGCTAGATATCATAGATACAAACACTCAGCAAAATGGAAGACAGAAATCAATATCAAACTCTGGTCCAAGAAAGAGGAAACCAGGTGATTGCGATATTGCTCAAAATTCTACTCAAAAAAGTAAAGCATTGAAAACGAACAAGAATATGTGGACCATTGGCAGGACATACAAGTTTGATTGGGCAGCTAAATTTCCATTTATTGAACCTGTACAATCATCTAATTCTGAAGAAATCCCATGTGAATGTACATATACAATATGTACGTGGAAATTGGGAAAGCAACAAAAAATGCAATTGAAGCTGGACACAATAGAAAAACATTGTGGAAAACAATATTTAACTGTAACAGGGGCGGATGGCCAGAAAATCAAAACACATAGGTGGAAAACTGAAAAGGAGTGCATGCATGTCAGATACGCAGTGGAATATGAGGCAGAGCAGAAAAAACACAGACATCTGTTGGAAAAGGGAGGAACAATCACATCACATATTGGTAAGATGAAAGAAACAAATCTACATGCAAAATTCATACAATTCTCTACTCTTTTTCAAATACTTAAAAAAGGAAGGGCGATGTCAGATTTCCTTGATTTCAAAGTTTTGTATCAATTTAACGGAATGCTGAATGTACCTCAGTCTCATTGGTCTGAGAGTAGTGGATGGGAAATGGAAAAATGCCTCTCGATGATAGAGAAGGAAGATTTGAAAGAGAATGTAAAAAAAGAAAACTTTATCTCTCTTTCAATTGATGAAGTGACAGCAGTCGACAACACTGCATGGGTATGTATCCACATATATACTTTAGAAAATCATATAAGGACTCCTCATCTGTTGGGTGTTATGAAAATGGTTGACAACTGCAATGCTGAAAACCTATATAAAATAGTTGTTTCTCATTTGAAAGATGTTGCTGGTATGACTGATTATGAAATTGCTACGAAGTTGGTATGCGTTGGAGCAGATGGTGCATCTGTCATGCAGGGTCACTAAACAGGGCTGTGTGTTAGATTACAAACAAAAGTGGCCCCATATATGTTACCAATTCACTGTATGGCTCACAGAATGAATTTAGCGTATAAAATGGTAAGCAACCATGAAAATGTTGCTAAATTAGAAGACCTCATAAGAGAACTTCATGCCTATATGTCAAGCAGCCCAAAGCATTTTCTCGAGTTCCAAAAATTTGCAATTGGAATTACAGATGGCAAAAAACTTCTGAAGGATGTGGAGATTAGATGGATCTCTTTGTATGAACCAGCATGCAGAGTTCGTGAGGAGTATCCTTCATTGGTTGGTTTCATGCACAAATACTGTCATGAAGTTGATAGGGCAAGGGACCTATTGTTCCGCTTAACTAATTTGGAGACATTGCTTACATTGGTTGGTATTCTTCCAATGTTAAAGGAGATCAATACACTGATGAAGCATGCACAGGGCAGATTGATCTATATTTTGGATTTTATACGGATGAGGAAAATGGTATGTCAAAGTCTTGATATATTGTACTATTCCCAGGATAGTTTTGATGCACCTGTTTTTGAAAATTGGAGAGATTTATTTGATCTTAAAAATCCTAACACCTTTTTGAGATTTAATATCCACGATCACCTATGCATCTCGGTTAATGGGAGGGAAATACCAATGCAAATTTTGCAAAGACGTCAAGATATTACAGGATCTGAACGAGAAGATGTTCCTGTGACACGTAATTTGTTTGAGTCTGTGATAGTTGAAACAAGAATAAAGCTTAAAAAAATTTCAGAAACCTTGTCATCAGAAATTAGGGAACGTTTCTATAAAGATAAAATTCTGGAAGCCATGGGTGTGATGAATCTGAATTATTGGAATACAGAAGGTGGCCATGCAGACTTTGTCAGTAAGCATTTCCATAAATCAATGGGTACAATAATGGAACAATTTACAAAGACGTCAGAGCTCAAGGGTATGGAAATCAAAGGTATACTGAATGCCGATTTATTAAAGTTTCAGTCAACAAATTTTGCAACAACAATGAGGAACCAATATAAGAATTTAGATCAACCTTCTGAAAGTGGTGCTATTACAAGGCTGTGGCAAGGAATCTATCAAAGTTCTATCTTACAAGAAGATATCAGTGAGTATTTCAGACTATATGAGTTATGCCAGACAATGATTTTGGGGTCTGTGGAGGATGAAAGAGTTTTCAGTGCATTGTCATTTATAAAATCAAAATTGAGAAACAGGTTGGATAAAAATCTGGAAAGTTGCATGAGGTGTTACGTTTCACGATACTCCCTCGAAACCTTTCTGTTTGACAGAGCAATTGCGCACTGGAATTCCCTTTGCGAAAGAAGAGGTGTAAATAATACAGCTACAAGTACAAATATTCCCAACCTTGAGAGTGTAATTGGCTCTTCGTCACATTCTACAGAGGACAACATCAACTTTGATGAAGCTATTGATAATGGATTGTTTCAACTTTAAGTAGGTATCTTCTTTATCTATCTTTTATCTTTATCATTAAAGATGTTACAGGTCTATATACTAAAAATGTCAGGCAATTCACCCATCTATCTACTAATCCATTTCTCGTGTTGGATTTTTTTAAAACATAGATCTAGCTCATTACCAGTGGCAGTGATGATTTCAACTTTAAGCAGGTATCTTTTTCCCCTTAATCTTATTGTTTGTTACTATTCATTTTTTGATAGAGCAATTGCTCGCTGGAATTCCCTTTGCGAAAAAAGAGGTGTAAATAATACAGCTACAAGTACAAATATTCCCAACCTTGAGAGTGTAATTGGCTCTTCGTCACATTCTACAGAAGACAACATCAACTTTGATGAAACTATTGATAATGGATTGTTTCAACTTTAAGTAGGTATCTTCTTTATCTATCTTTTATCTTTATCATTAAAGATGTTACAGGTCTATATACTAAAAATGTCAGGCAATTCACCGATCTATCTACTAATCCATTTTTCATGTTGGATTTTTTTAAAACAAAGATCTATCTCATTACCAGTGGCAGTTATGATTTCAACTTTAAGCAGGTATCTTTTTCCCCTTAATCTTATTGTTTGTTACTATTCATTTTTTCAGCTCTGGTTATAATTAAAGATGTTACAGGTGTATGTATTTACATTTAGTTAAATACAAAATTTTTATTTTTTGAAAACGTGGGTTGACATCCGTTCAAGGAAGCTGTTACTTCTCGGGACTGACAATGTCAGGCAACTCACCCATCTATCTACTAATCCATTTTTTGTGTTGAATTTTATTAAGACAAAGATCTAGCACATTACCGGTGATGATTTCAATTTTAAATAGGTATCTTCTTCAACATCATCTTATTGTTTGTTACTTTACATTTTTTCAGCTCTTGTTATCATTTATTTAAAGATATTGTTGGTCTATATATTTAAAGATGTTGCTAGGACTTCTCAGGACTGACAATGTCAGGCAACTCACCCCTCTGTCTACAATGTCAGGTAAAACAAAGATCTAGCACGTTACCCTTGATGATTTCACAGCAATCTTATACGCAAGAGGTAAGCTAAACCCTATCATATTTTCAATTATGTTTAATTTCTTACCAGTGATGATTCTTTCTTGTTTTCTTAGAATTATATTTAATTTTTTATATATTAACTATTAAACAATACATTATACTATTATAAATATAAGTCCTGACACTCTTCCTAAAATTCCCTGCTTTGTCATAGATCCATCACTTCTTCGGATTTCTCCATGAAGTTATTAAAACTCAATTCTAATGCTATCTTCCAGATCCTATAGTCACCCACCCAAATCTACACTAATCACAACTATTTAAATTAACTTGATAGAGTCTTTATCTAATTAAAATCCTTTCTAGTAATAAAATTGACTCTACATAAACTATCCTGCAAATGTAGTGTGCCTTCTTCAAGGCTCTACATAAATACTTACACACACAGTTTACTATGATCTAGTTTGCAACCTTCAATATTTTCTTATACACTCAAAATTATTCCAACTTATAGCCTCCCAGTTCTAATCCACAATTATTCTTCACCCTTATCAAATATTAAAAAATGATCCAGTTCATCAACCTAGGAACTTGATCTATACAGACTAATCTTCATGATAAAAACCTTATATGTTTTACATTAAACTTCAAAGTTCTATATCGAGCTTGACCTATCTTTTAATCACATGGTTATTCCAACTTTGGTTAATCTAGCCTCCATAGCCTCCATAATCTACTCTACACAAAACAATATCCATGATAACAAAACCATATCTTTTAAACCAATTTCCCAAGCTCTAATTCTTATGGCCTGGAATTTTAACTATTTCATAATTGGCTAATCTAGCCTCTACATCAATGATTGTTTCCAGCAAAACGTTATTTTTCTGACAAATGGTCTTGACTATTTTGGATGTCAAACAACCTCTCTAGTGAAAGATTATGCACTAATATAGAGGTGAATCTCTTTAAAATAGAATTTTCCTACACCATAAGTCTATTAAGGAGAAATCCTAAATAGTAAAGATCTGTTTCAAATCTTAGTTGCTATTTTTTCCCAAAGACATAATTTTCAAGATAATTAAAGTCCCACAAGATATTTAGGCACTAAATTTTACATTATACACATTAAATTGATCATCGTCTTTCATCATCATCTATCATTGATTATCAATTATCATCATTGATCATCTACGTCCACATACAATTCATGACAATGCAAGTAAATAAGAAACATACATATAATTCATGATAGTCACCATCTAATCACCATATAATTAAATTCAAATAGCATATTACATACTCAATAGTAGAAGTTTTCAAATTCAATATTTAAAGTTTAGTCAATAATAAAAGTTTCTAATTTTGAAAACCCTCTTTTTCTTTAGAAAATTCTTCTCTGCTCTCTTCCCCAACGGCTTCTTCCACTCTGGCTGTACCTCTTTCCCCAACACCAGAAATAACCCCTGAACTTATAAGATCTTCTGTAGCACTGTCCAGATTTTTTATAATTCTTTCTTCTTGATTTGTTGCATCTCCATGCGACAACAAATTTGGATCAGCAGCTACTTTGGCTTTGAACAAGATGTCAGGGTCGAGACCATGCTCTTTAATTATCTGCTTTAGTGTATTGTTTTGTTTGTTAACCAAAACAATATTTTGCTTCAAATTTTTTGCTGGCGGATAAGCTGTTCTTGTGCTGTTTCCAAGTGAACTTGCAAAACCTTCACCTGACTCTTCAAATTTTCATATTTCAACTGCACAAAAAGAGTAACGTCAATTCAAAATGTTAATGTAAATTCAAAATTTCAAATTAACAAAAATGATTGTTTGAATGTAATAGTACTTACAACCGCTCTATCTCTTTCGGCATTTGCGATTGATACCAAATCCTTGTCCTTTGACCATTTGTTAAAATATGCCTGGGCCTCGGCACTAATATTTTCCAATTTGTTTAGTGCCTTATCTAAAATTCCATCTTTATAGTCGTTGTTAAACGTGACAGTCCCACATCTTACTTGGGTAAGTAAGGAATCCATCTTCGTAGGTTGATTCTGGACTGCAGCGTATAAACTATCTTGTTGCCAATAATTTTCATGACGACTAATAATCTCATTGATAAGAAATTTAGCCATTCTCTCCCATTCTATAAGCTGTTGGATTTGAGGAATAATAAACTCACTGACATGGGATTGACAATCATTACCAATTAAGTTCTCCAAAGGAAAAGGTGGAAACTCTTCACTATCTGAATCTGATGCAGACGATCTTGCTGGAGAAGTGTGGGGGCTTTCACCAAGATCAACTACTCCTTGTTTCTGTCTTTGGGTGGGCTGATCCTATTTTTGAAAAAATAAATCAAGATTTAGATAAATAAATTTAAATCAGAATGTAATTAAAAATTGTAAAGCATATTAAAATTGAAATTTGAAGTATACCTGCTGGCCTTGAATCATCTCGGCGGGTATCGAAAAAACCAGTTGGGTCATTGCTATCAATGCCCAAATAATCTTCATCTAAATTTATATTGTTCAAAACAGATATGCCTATTGCGTTGGGCAAGCCACCAAGTGATAGAGTTGGAATTTGAAACGAGGAGTCAAGGTTTAGTGTCCCACTAGGGGCCGGAGAAAAACTCATGCGTTTACCAATGGTCTTTTTCACTATTCCTCTGGTTGGCATTTTTAAAAATTAATGGTTGAGTGGGTGTCGGTGTCCCGTGGTTTGACCATGACTGACATGTGCTGAAAAGTACAAGAAAAAATGAAAAATATTAAAACAATTCATAAAGTCAAAACTATGAAATTAAACGTTTTATAGAAAAGTTGTACCTTGTTGTCGAGGGGTTGTTTTTTTCGGGTGCTTACGGGTGGCCCTTGTAGGAGTTGTACTCAGTGGCTGTTTAGAAGATATGAATGCATGCGACTGTATGGAGTGAGTTGGGGAAGAAGGTTCCATAGTCCCTGCAATTCATTAATATTAAATGTTGTCAATTCATTTGGTTAAAATTTAAATTGAAAAATAAATCTGCAACTTTGGAATTTGTAAATAATATATGAGAATGTATTACTTCTCTGGTGTTTAACGAGTTCAAACTATTGAGGGTTTGGAGAGGAGTGAGCTTCCATTTCAGATTGGGAGTCCCCCGAAGCCTCCGTGTGTAGTTGGCCTCTTCCTCTCGACATCTTTTTTTTTTTGGGAATGGCTTCAAGATATCTTCTCTGCAAAACATTAAAATTTAAGTTTTAATAACTGTGCACTGTAATGAAGAAAATTGTAATACAATTACAAAATAAATAGTTTATACCTGTTGTTCTACAAATGGAATTGAGAATTTCTTCAAAGCCTCATCAGAGCAAGTAGGAATTTGTTTATGTTTTAAATTTAAAAGTGCCTCATAGTAGAAGCCGAGGAGATAGTTTGTTGAATAAATGAAAGGTTTATCTGAGATTTTTGAATTTGATATGTCAGTTCTTATTTTTTTGGATAGAAATGTGTACCAATCAAATTTTCGTTTTGAGATAGTGGCACAAATGTATGCAATGGCCCAATTTGGTATATCTGTTTGGCGACCCCTGCAAAACAATTCTGGCTTGAAAAAACGCAATAAGTGCAGCAAGAAAGTGGTGTGCAATTGATTGTGTATCTACACCACGCCTGGATTTATTGACATGGGCTGCAAATGCGAAACAGTGAAAATTACTATAAATTTATAACAGAAAATTGTATCAGAATAAAAAACAGATTAAAAAATATGAATTAAAATGAATTATACTTACAATCAACATGGAAACCGTACGTTGATTCGAGAAATTTCTTGTCATCTTCCATGAGTGTTGCCTTGGTTGTCACAATTGGTACATCTCTGATAGGAAGGCCCATAAACCGATGTATGTCATTTTCTTCAATAGTGAATTGGAACATTTGGCCATCGTTCATAGTAACATAAAATATACCGTCCTCGGAATTGTAGGATGACAGAAGGTAATTCAAAAGATCCGGATCTGTTTCGAAATGGGGAATATTAACGAGCCCTATAAATTCCACACTCTTCCATTATAGCTTGATATTCTGAAGACATATTTAAAGCCGTATGGATGGTGAGGGGCATAAGGGATTCCTGTAGGTTATCTTGGAAATCGATTGAGTTGGATTCTCTTCATTTTCTTGCTGAACTTGCAATTGGGAAGCATGTGAAGTCGACATTATAGCTGTAATTGCGTCTTTGTCAAAGATTTATACCTGCAAAAATTCAAGAACGGGAAAACAAAAATGAGAAAATGAGCGGCACAAGGGTATTTATAACCTAAATAGGGCGTCACTGTCCCCTATTGACGTGTGTCATTTGCTTCTAATGACGCGCATCAATAGAAGGCAGTGTCGCACGTCAATAGAAGGCTGTGTCGCGCGTCATTTGATTACAGTGTCGCGCGTCAATACAAGATAGTGTCACGTGTCATTTGTTTACAGTGTCACGCGTCAATATTAAATAGTGTCGCACGTCATTTGTTTACAGTGTCACGCGTCAATAGATGACAATGTCACACGTCATTTAATGACTGTGTCGCGCGTCAATAGGAGCAAGTGACACGTGTCAGTATGAGTAAATGACACGCGTCATCAGGGGCCAGTGACGTGCGACAGTAGGAGACAATGTCGCACGTTATTACGAGCCAGTGTCGTGCATCATTACGAGCTAGTGTCGCGCCAGTGTCGCGCGTCATTACAACCTAATGTCGCTAGAATGTCGTGCGTCATTACGAGCTATTGTCGCGCCAGTGACGTGTGTCATTACAGACTAGTGTTGTCACACGTCACTGATGGAGACTTGAAAAACCAGGCTAAAATTTTTCAATAAACGGTAGCCTCTCCATACCCAAGAAGGAGGCGCCTAGCCCCATCACCATTGGTGAAAACCACTAATCACTTATGTGAAAAATTATTTCACCAACAGTTTTTGGTGACTCCGTTGGGGAATATTTTCCCTTGTGCACCCTATAAAAGATCTCTAAAATCCAAAAAAATCATATATATTCTAAAACCCATAAAAAAACCAAAAACTAAAAAATACCAAAAATACTATCTTGAATGTTTAAGAGCCTTGTTGTAATCCTATTGAAAAATATACATTTTTTATGATTTCATTCCTTATCTAACATGCTTTGAGTAAAACTGGTAGAAAAAGGATATACTAAAGAAAATCAAAGTAAGTGGAATTGTTGATCTTTCACAATCTTTGAGTTTAAGCCACAAGAATTTCAGATTTCATACTTTCTAGGTAGAAAGACAAGTTAGAAGAGTTCCCTAAATTTGATCCTAATTTCCTCTTGAAGATCCCATTGGAGAATCAATTACATAACCATTAAATATCATCTCACCAGAAGAAGAAGAAGAAGAAAAAATGGATGCACCTGTGCCACGGGGATGGAACACCGATCCAATAGCTTTGGCTCCTCCACTTCATGAATTACCAAAAGGATCAAGAAATAAATTTCCCAAGTTCTATGGAGATGGAAAGAAACATCCAAATGATCATATCATACTTTTATCACAACATGTGGTGTTCTTGGAGTGGGACATGAAGATGTTATCATTTGACTATTCATGGAGTCATTGCAAGATGTTATTGGAATGGTTTTACTACTTTCCACCTCACTCCATTACTGACTGGGATGACATGAAAACCAGGTTTGAAGAAAGATTCAAGACTTCAGAAGATGCCCATGCCCTCCTTTCTCAATTAGCTCAGATGAAGAAATAACCACAAGATCCCATGAGAGAATTTGTGGAAAAATTTAACAAGTTGATTAACAAAATTCCTATTGGTGCTCATCCTACTACAGATAATCAAAAGAGGTTCTTCATAAATGCTCAGTTTCCTGAAGTTGGGTTCATATTGTGGAGAGATCAACCAAACACTTTGGATAATGCTCAAGAACTTTCCATTGAAGTGGAAGATGACTTATCATGTCAAGAAAGGTCAAGAACTACTCAACAAAGAGTAAATTCCAAGAGTTCCAAAGATGAAGTGTTGATCCATTATTACAAAAATTGGTCAATGGTTTGACTACATTGAAGAAGTAAATTTCTCAACATGCCTCATATCAAAATCAAAATAGGAATCAAATTGTTGGAGCACCCCAAAGGCTTTCCTTGGAAGCTCCACCAGTTAATGCAGTATGTGGAACCTATGAAGATGAAGGAGAAGAAATTGTTGAATCAGAAATTGAAAGAGAAGAAGAAGATGGATATGCCAATATTGGGTATTTTGAATACTCATCTGAAGGATATCCGAAGAGTGCCCATGGCTGATATGAAAAATTAATATTGTGAAGTGCTCACCCACTCACAAATAGAGAAAGAGACATCTTTTTATGTTGCCCAAGAAAAACACTTGAATCCTCAAATGGTGACTCTACAAAAACTAAAAAATAAGAGGATCATCATTTCCCACTTCCATGGGGTCATCCAAGAAGAATCTTGAGACTACCTCAACCAAGACTCCATCTACCTCTTTGAGTAAGTCTCTTTCATCTCCTCTTGTCAAATTAGTTTCTACTTTTGTTGATCCTAAGAATGCAAATCCTACTCATGTCAAGGATGTCATAGTCCCTAATGTGCCTACCACTTCTTCACCTTTTGACATCATTGACCATGTCAAGAAAGCCAAAATTCAAATTTTTGAGTCTTGAGTACTTGAGAACCCATCCAAGCAATTTTGATATAAACTTGTCTAGTTTATCAAAGGAAGTAGTTCAAATTCATGTTCCAAAAATTCCATTACCAAAGAACCACTTCCCACTCTAAGTATCACTCCTTCTTAGAACCTTCTTTCCTCAACATCCTCCACTTCTAGGAAAGTATAACCTTTCTATCTTGCCTTGTTAATCAATGGGTATAAATTGAATAATTAAATTATTGACTCTAGTTCCTTTGATAATGTCTTTCCTACCAAAGTTGGAAAGGCTCTTGGTCTCTCTCTCATCCCTACTACTGGCCATTGTTACTCCATGGAAACCAAAGAAGTACCTCTCATTGGCCAAGTCAAATATGCTCAAGTAGCATTTGTAGATTTTCCTGACAAGAAAATCATGATGAAAATACTTGTGGTAGACATGCCAGCTTCATATGGTATGTTGTTGAGCTGGAGTTTTTGTCAGGATGTTGGTGGAGATATACAGATGGATTGGTCATATGCCACCATACTAGTCAATGGTAAAATGAAGAAGCTCCTTCCTATAAGGAAGATGAAATACACAGGTTAAAAACTAGATGACCCAAGGGTAAACATCCTATTTCAATATTCAAGGTATGATAAATTTTTCCTGAATTCAAAGGAAGATGTTGATCTACCCATGTTGAATGAGGAGTACCTAGGTGTGACAAAGCCAGTTAAGAAACAAAGTGACGAATTGATGGATTTGGAATTGGAAAATGTGTACTTCCCACTGAGTATGGATACAAGTTCTCTACTTAATGGTGATAAAGGTCATGGAAATATTGACTTACAATAAAGTAATCTCAAGGTGATGAGCATTGCAAAACATGAATAAAAAGGGACATTAAATAACTTCTTGGCATGTGAGTCCCAAGTTTCCAATCATGTTCTCAAAATCTAACATGAATATTTGTTTGATGAATATGATTATGAATATGAATATATCTTCTTCCCATTGGGAGAGGATGAATTTTTAAGAATGAATGTATAAATTATAAGGTGGTTGAATCTCATGAGGTTGACTCTACTCAAGAAGAGGTGTATCTCCATCATGGAGATGAATTTCCAAGCTCAAGATGGTCAAGATGAGGAAAATGATGATTTCCATATTTCATGCCCAACCTTGTGCTCATTCTCCTTTCATGAAGATGAAGCATTGTGCACATCACACCATAGTGAGAATTAGGTCAAAGGTGAGATAATATGTGTGAAGGATAATTGTTTAGAGCAATTGAGAAACATGGAGTACCAAGAAGCTTGTGATGAGGTTCAAAATCTCAAAATATCTACCAAGAACCAGCTCATAGAGACCATGGTCATGAAGTAGATAACAAATAAAGGTCAAATTCCCATCAAAGACCATAATCCTTGGTGTGAAAATGGTAAGCTTGGTATGATCAAGACTCATTCTTGTAACAACAATAGAAAAATTGAAATTGGAATAAATTTGAAAATAAATGAGTAGAAAAAAAATGTCAAAGCAATAAAGGAAATGGGTTATATGAGTGGACCCTCATTTAATAGAACAATCATGTAAAATTTTCTTATAAATTGATAAAGGGGCCATATTTCATTGATCTAGTCAATGAGTTTATAGAGCAAAGGAATTTGGTGCTACCCATACATGGATAAACATTCAGACAAGAATCAGTTCTATGATGAAAGTGGGTTGTCATGCGAAGGTACCCTAGGTGATTTAAGAATGATGTATCATGGTTTCCCTTTCCATTGTGTGTTTCCCTTTTCCATTGTGTGTTCATGTTGTTTTTCTCTTGGTTGTGTTGGTAGCTTTTCTAGTTGTTCAATGTGGTGACTCTATGGCCCAATGGATAAGGCACTGGTCTACTCCATAAGATGCTTGAGGTTATTCATTACCCCTTATGGTCTAATGTCCCCAAGTTAGTGCCAACTATTGTCATGTTAAATTTATAACATGCAAAATTGAAAATTTTGGTCATGACAACCAAGCCCACCATTTGAAAACCTCTTTCCCGATCATTGTGAACCCTTCCTCTAGCCATCCCATCAACTCAAGCAACCCCTCTGAGTCTGTTTCATCCTCATTTTGGCTAAGAGGAATATGATAACATGGTTTTCAAGTGTGTTTCATGTGTAAAGTAATGGATCCAAGTTGATTTCATGGTGAGAGTAAGATCCAAGTTGAAATAGTGATCTTGAAGCACTAAATTGGCTATTTTTAGCCATATTGTAACACGAAGACATCCTCTAGAAGCTATCTGGAAAGGATAAACCCATATGGGAGTTATGAAAAAGAGAAATGAAGTGATCCAAATTCGTTTAAGGAAAATATGTGGAGGTAGGTGACATTGGGAACATTTTAAGTAAAACCAGGTCATTTCATGCATAGGGAATGAAGGCTTCAACAAAGAAAGTATGATTGTTATGAACATTCTAAGAGTTCTAGGAAGATTTAGGAGATCATAAAGAAGTCAATGAAAATATATTAGAGTCCACTACATGATGGATGTATTAATTTTGATCCTTTACCTCACCACTCTCTGTGGTAGTCTGGACCACTGCTATTGTTCCTTCATGCCAAAAGGGTGATTGGTGCCATAAATAAAGTTACAAGATGAATAAATTATTAAGAGTTGTTGGAAAAAACTTAGTAGATTATTTGGAGTCAAAATCATATAAGGTTTTACCTCTGAACTCTAAGATTTACTCTCGGGGCGGAAAAGGCAAGCTATGTGTTCTAATTTTGCATTGGGATGATGACATCAACATAACTTAAAGGCTTGAGCACACTTTTTGACCATTTATATCCCTTGCACCTTGTCCCTTAGTGCAAGGGGAAAAGAGGGACACAAAATTTCAACCCCTATGCGTGTGTTTCTTTTGTCACTTAAAAGTTGCAACCTGCGACCTAGATAAGTGTAAAACATAAACTTTGGCCCATCCTCATGTTGAGATGATCCTAAACACATTTTTAAAGGTGTGTTTTCCCTTATCCCTTATCCCTTGGTGTAAAGTAACATAAGGAACACAAAAGTGCACTCCCCCTTTGTTGGAAACTAATTCATCACTTAAAACAAAAACCTTGGTATTAGGGAATTGGAAAACATGCAAACTTGTCCCCAAGTCAAATTTGCATGTAACACCCATGTTATGTTAATCCAATTTTTTTTTTTTAAAAACATACCCGTAATGTACAATTAATGATATTAATGATTAACATTATTATTTAGCTTGTTGCTAAATAAACCAACATTATTAAAATATTCACAATCCATCTGATAAATGCTATCCATTTTTTGCACCCCTGCAAAATGGATAACTTAACAGGTAGGAGAATTGGCAGTTGATGGAAAAAGGAAATGCTTCACAATATTCAAGGTAGCTCATGTTTTGGCTCAGCTGAGTTGGTCTTAATTTTTAGTGAGCTATGATGAATGGTTGAGTTGGTGGTTAAACTCATCATGGAATTTGGTTGGATGGCTAGGATAGATGTCTGTCCAACCCCCTCAGGTTGGATGGATCATTTGGGAAACTCAATGATGGCCTGGTGGTTGGATGACATACAGATAGGTTAGATGATTGTCCAACCCCCCTAGGTTGGACATCTCAGGGTTAGATGACCCCTAGGATGGTCGGGTGACACACTGTATGGCACAGGGTTGGACGACCGCCCAACCCCATCAGTTTAATGGGTGGAGGATAGAAGAACATCTTACCCATCAGGTTGTACAAACCACAAAGAAAGGATTGCAATCATTAGGTTGTGTGGACATCACACAGATGTATGGAATAGGATATGGTTGACCATCCAACCCTATAATGTTGGAAAATGATGAGGTTGGGTGGCCCACTCACATTTTATATGGTACAAGGTTAGATAGCTGTCCAAATCGGATATAAAGGACGGCTCATGGGTCGGTCAGTTGTTTGGTCAAGGAAGGTTGTATGGACCATGAGGTTGGATGTCCATCCAACCCAGCATGGTTGAACGAGTCATAGGTGAGGCGAAGGTAGGTGGGTGAATGACAACTGAACAACTATGTTTAATGAGGTATGACACCCATGACTACATGTGCAAGAAAAGTGCTAAATTATATGGTCTCCCATACCTTTTTAATGCAAGCTATTGGTTGGTGGGAGGGACAAATTGCCTATATATTGTAAATCCACCTCGTTTTGAAGAGAGAGATTATGGAAGGTAAAGGAACTCTATCAAAATTGTTCCAGAGTTATTTTGTGAGCTGTATGCCTTAAATTTGGGTTTTTGTAAAAGATTCTTTCCTTGTGCCTATATTGTAATGGATTGTGCATCTTTAAAGCAAGAAAATTGGTGTTTTTGGATTTTCTTTCCCTAAGTCGAGTTATATTGCATATTTTTCCTCCCATTATGTTTGTAGGTATATTGCATATTTCTATCTCTTTATAGAACCTTTAATTTGTTGTGGTTCATGAATATAGGGAATTGAGTACTATTTTAGACTGTGACACTTATATCTGTAATCTCTCACTTTTTTTACTCCATATTTTTACTCACTCAGAATATATTCACCCCCTTTCTTAGTGCATCACCTTCATGTTATCCATATTTTACCCCTGTGCTAAATATTGGATCGACCACGATCCTGCATAAAAGAAAAAAGAGTCAAAAGGCGGACAAAAAAGGGCCTCAAAATTGGCTAAGTATAAAGGGGAAAGCAGACCATTGGGGAAAAATTTGGTTCTTTGCCCCTTGTTATCTCAAAAGGGGTAAAAGTTGTAAAATGGCCCGCAACTCCTAAGGAAAAAGTCAGCATCTGGGCCCGAGTCAAATCCAAAGCCAAAGAAAGGGGAAAAAGATAAATTACGGAATAGGCCGTTCCAATCTAGTTGCCACGTGTCCCATATGAAAAGGGACCCCATTTTTCGAGTTGTTTTCCCGCCCTCCTATACGAACCTGATACAAACTTCAAAGGGGCATATCTTTCGACTCAGGGCTCAAAATATTGCAAATATGATGCCATTGGAAAGATCTCGGCCTCACCCATGCCATGGGGTCTGAAACTTTAATTTTGAGGAGGTTAGGTGAAGAGAAATGGAGGAAACATCTTCAATATTTTAATGCAGGATCTTCTTGCTTCAACAACCAGATCAGATTTGATCTGTTTCACCATTTCCTCTTCCTTCAAGGTGCCAAACCCAAGGATTGATGTAGTAAAGATGGATTTGGGGAGAGATTTCATCATAGGCATTAATAGCAGTGGTTGAAATTCAACCTTACTTTTCCTCTTCTCTCTCTTTTCTTCTTTCAGGTTAAATCTATAAATACGGGGGCAGGGTTCATTGTAAAGGGTTGGACATTCTTTGTTTTGCAGGCTCCCTTCTCCTTCTAGCAAAGGGATCTGTGGGGTTCAGGCCTTCTATCAAAATTGCATTACGTTTCTACCTCTTGGCTACTTTGTAATGGACTGTATCAATCTACAGAGTAATAAAACACGTCTGTGATCGATTTTAGATCCTCTCTTGTCTCTTTTGCTTTCATCTGGTCTCCCATTATATATCTGGCTATCTGTGCTTTTTATTGTATGCATTTTGTTGGTTTGTGTCTATTAGCAAAATAAGTGTTCATCATTCCTTTGGTGCATCACCTCGTAGTTTAGCTTTGTTTTAATTTTTGTATTCCTTCTATCCATGTCTCCTTGGTAAAGTTTAGATTAGGATTAAGAATAGACCCTCTACAAGTTTCTATGTATGCACCTAAACAGAGGAATAAGGAACCAACCTTCAATCTGGAGAGCTTTCCCATTTTGCAAGGTCCCACACCTTGGGGAAAGTTCAATGTTACGCAATCACACCAAATGAGTCTGCCTTAGAAAAGAAGATCCTTTAGAGCTCATTTGGGGGTGTTGTGATTTCACGTTAACAGTTTTGGCATGCCTGGTGGGACTAAGAAGTCTCCATCTTATTACAGTAAGGATTGATGTACACTTTTTGTAATTCTGGGCTTTAAGAAGCCTTAAAATTGTACATCTAGTGACTCCAAAAGAAACAAATCTACTAGTTTCAGCAGCCCAAGCTTGGGAGATTCATGAGAAAGACCCAGTCTAGAGCAAGGAAAGAAGGTATATTTGAATACTTGCGTCTATCCCCAGGTAGAGAAAGGAGAGGAAGAAGAATTCAGAGGTCTCCATCTCCACCAAGCAGAACCTTGTCAACACCTCCACCTGCAAGGCCTTTCTTTCAGTCTGTAAGGATTCTTAGGCCAATTAGAATGACATAACCAAATCCATATGTCAACTTCACTGGAAGTAGTCCACTCACCTTGATTACACAAAACCCAGTTCTGATTGCAGCATTAAAGAGCATCCCACATTTCACTGGGGAAAATCAAACTTCTCCTGGTGACCATGTCTAAGATATTGCAAATGTCTGTACAATCCATGAGATCCATGAGATGGACATTGCAGTCAAGCTACTCACCTCTTCATTCAAAGGGAAAGCTTCACAATGGTTCAGGAGTCTTGAAGCAGGCTCTATCCAGAACTAGAACCAGCTGTGCACGGCTCTTCACAATCAGTTTGGGGAAAAAGGTGATAACTTGTCTTTGTTGGAGTAACTAACAACAATCAAGAGAGCCCCAAATGAGTAGCTGACAGACTTCAACCTCAGATTCTAGTGGACTTGGGATAGGATTCCAAAAGTAGTAAAGCCCACTAATGAAGGTTCCTTCTTATACTTTCTTAGGGCTTTAAATTCAAATATTTCTCTGATGATTCAGTCAATGGGGGGCACTACATTACCTGCAGCCTATAGCCTCTCCATAGGGGCTGAGAACCATTTGATTCAAGCTGGAAAAATCACTCCTAGGCCATCCATGCCTCTGTACCCTAAGTTAGGAAGCCCAGATACTAGCCAAGTACCTACATTAGCTCCTATACCCACCCCCAGGAGTCAAAGCTCAGCTGAAGCTTCCACTTCATCATCTAATACCTCTAAAGAGTTTCAGGAAGTGGTGATGAAGCAACTTTAGAACTTTGGGAATGAGCTAGTGACCATCAAAAGACAACAAGCTCAGAGTTCCAGGCCATACCAGCCCTAGGCTCAATATCAAGCTAGACCCCAGTATCAGCAGAATAGGCCACCACCTCAGACTGTAAACCAGAGCTAGAACCAAGGACAGCCCCAAGTTGTTAGACCTTTCAGGCTGTATGATCCTAACACAGCTTCAACATCAAGAGCATTGGTCCTAACACAAAACAATATGGCATAGGAATATGATTGGTGTTTTCCATGTGATCAGCCACATAACCAATCAACATGCTTTAATGGTTCCCTAAATCAGGCCTTGATGGTGCAAACTAGTATGATGCTGTAAGAACCTAGCCAAGAGGAAGATCAGCAACAAGGTGGCCCCCCAAACGAGACTATGCTTGTCAACTAGCAAGCCAAAGACTTCTGTGGGATGAATTAGTTCCCTTCTCAAAGTGTAGCTGCCAATACACGATCCAAAAAGAGAAGTATTGGAGAGGGCCAGCCACTGAATTTAGTGACCCTCAATCTTCCATCACTCCACAAGGTCTTGGTGTTCTAAGTACAACTCCAAACATACAGAACCAATCCAAACCACCTCCCAAACCCAGTCAAGCACTGGTTGTAATAGCCCATGTGCAAGAAAGAAATGTGTCTGGGAAGGGGCAAAAAAAGGACAACACATTCAATATTATTGAGCAGATGAAAAGGACAAGTGTGAAAATTTCACTATGGGAGTCACTGGCCATTCCAAGGTAGAGGGATCTGTTGCAGACCGCCATGCAAGATTGGTCAAGTTCAAATCACCCCCTAACCAGCAAGAGAAAGTGCTTGTCAATGCAGTTCAACCAAGGAGAAACCATGGAGAACAACAAGGTAAAAACCTAAGACCTCCTCCCTTCTATGTCTCATTGATTATTGGAGACAAATTGGTGCACAATTGTATGATTGATTCTGGGGCCAGTAGTTCTGTGATGCCCAAACAAATAGCTGATCAGTTGGGTCTCCAATATGAGGTCATCTCTAGAGGAGTAGTCCAATTAGATGGGACAACAGTGACTACTGTGGGAATCATCAAGGATTTGAGTCTCACTCTACATGCTTGCCCTAATGTGACTATTTTACAAAATGTGTCAATCATAGATTTTCCACCACATTTTGCTTTGTGTCTGTCTAGGGACTTCACTACCAAAATTGGAGGCTACCTATCTACTACACATATGCTCTTTAGGACAAGGTATGGAGTGAAGGCCACAATCAGATCTGAACCTATTTTTGAATATCATATTGAATCCTATATGCCTAGCTCAATCAACTCCAACTGCTCAGATTTTGATCAAGAGGACCTCCTAAGCACTTCTGAAGTGAAATACCAAGGTGGGATATATCCCAGACTTGACTCTCGATGATTGGGCCAACAAAATCCATGCTTTTGACCCATATAGGGAGATGGAAGAATCTAAGCTAGGTGTCTACTGCCTACATGAAGAGAACCACCCTCTTCCTGACCTGATTAAGCCAGAATGCAAGGATGACAATGAGGTATGGCAATTGTTCTTTGATGGCTCAAGGAGTAGACAAGGAGCTGGAGGAGGAGCCATGATTGTGTCCCCCAGAGGTATGAGATATTATTCAGCCTTCAGATTCCAGTTCACTTGCTCAAATAACACTACTGAATATGAGGCTTTAGTCCAAGGTCTTCATTGGGCAAGGAAGCTGGGAATCAAGAACTTGTAAGTATTTGGTGACAGTGAACTGGTTGCCAATCAGGTCAGAGGACTTAATGCTATCAAATATGACTTGCTCAAAAACTACAAGAGTAGGGTATGGGATCTCATGGAGGATTTCAAGGCCTTCAATATTGTGTCCATACCCAGGAAGGAGAATGAAGCTGTTGATAGACTTGCAGCATAGTTGGAGCAACATTTGATGTGGTTGACAACATCAAGAGGGATAGAGAACAACCACATATCCATGTGGTTATGAGGCTAGCAGTGCCAGATAATAATACATGCTAGCAGGTGTTTGAGAATGATCAGTAAATCATTAACTTTCTACAAGAAGAAGTTAAATTCTAAGCTAGAAACCAGAGCATACTAGAGCAGCAGTACGAGAATCAGATAGTACAGCTGCATACAAACAAGCTTCCCAAAGGCTTAGTGACACTATAATCTATTTTCAATCCTAATGATCAGTTCAGAAAAGAGAAGGCTAACATGCAGATCAAAGGAGAAGATTCAGAGTCATTCCCAGTTGGAGAAGACAAAACACTTCAAATTGGCAAAGTGGCCACCAAACAAGAAAGGTATGAATTCATACAACTTTGCCAAGAATTCCCTGATGTGTTTTCTTAGAGTTATGAAGACCTAAGGGGGTTCAATCCAAAGCTATCACAACACACAATAGAACTAGATCTAGCTGCTCAGCCCATCAAGTAGAAGTAGAGACCAGTCAACCCACATATAGAGCCTCTGATGAAGAAGGAGCTGAACAAGCTGATAGAGGCAAGCATCATATTTCCAATCAAACACTCAAGTTGGGTTGCAAATCTGGTCCCAGTCAGGAAGAAAAATGGAGAAATCAGGCTGTGTGTTGACTTCAGGGATTTGAACAGAGCCTCCCTCAAAGACCACTACCCACTCCCTTCAATGGAGTAGATCTTGCAA
Organism: Taxus chinensis; assembly: GCA_019776745.2. Classification (NCBI taxonomy): domain Eukaryota; kingdom Viridiplantae; phylum Streptophyta; class Pinopsida; order Cupressales; family Taxaceae; genus Taxus; species Taxus chinensis. The sequence continues at coordinate 381,192,615 of CM034157.1, read as the reverse complement.
GTAGTGTCTAGGTCAGAAAGGTTATCCCTCCTAGATGGCTACTCAGGGTACAACTAGATCATGGTGAAAGAAGATGATCAATTCAAAACAACTTTCACTACCAAATGGGGCACCTATGCCTACAGGAAAATGCCATTTATGATACATCCAATTGGATTATCCACTGCTGGAGCCACTTTTCAGAGGGAAATGAATATGGCATTCAAGGGAATGATCAACAAAATAGTGTTGATCTATCTGGATGACATTACAGTGTTTTCCAAGAATGCAACAGACCACCTTTTCCATCTAAGGTAGGTGTTCCAAAGATGCAGAGTTTTGGGGTGTCACTGAACCCCAAAAAATGCATATTCTTGGCCCATGAAGGTAAGCTTCTAGGCCATATCATATCAAAGGAAGGATTGGCAATTGATGTGGAAAGAGTTCAAGCAATAAGAGAATTGCCATTGCCAAGTCACAAGAAGGCTCTTCAAAGTTTCTTGGGAAAAATCAATTTTGTCTACAGGTTTGTTCCAAACTTTGTTGCCCTTGTTAAGCCAATAAAATTGATGTTGAAGAAGAGATTAACATTCAGGTGGATAGCTTAAGGAAAAGAAAGTTTTGAGGCTATCAAAGAAGCCATATCACAAGCCCCAACTCTTGTGAACCTAGATTTTTCCAAAGACTTCATACTGTATGCCTTTGGTGGCAGCGACACAATTTCTGCAATCTTGGTGCAGCAGAACAAAGAAGTACAAAACATCCAATTTCTTTCTTCAACTAGAGTCTGGAAGATTATGAGGTAAGGTACTCCTTCATTGAGAGGCAGGTCCTAGTGGTAATTATAGGATTGAAGAAGTTTAAGCATCCGGTTTCAAACCACAAAATCCAACTATTGGTCTCCCATGCAGGAGTTAAAGAATTCCTTCTTAGCAAGGACCTAAATGAGAAGCATACATGATGGATCACTCGTGTCATGGAATATGACATTGAGATCAAGGTCACCAAGTTGGTCCATGGGAAGGGGCTATGTGAACAACTAGCCTCAGGTCAACAAGATCAAACAGACAGTGAAGAGGAGGCTGTTTTTGTTCTACAAGATGATCAAGAAGAAGGGAGAGATGATGTACCTGCTCCTTGTTGGACCCAAGATATGGTGCACTTCCTTTGAATAGGCATGTGTCCTCATGGGATGAGTAAAGAAAAAAGAAGGCATTTCAGGTTACATGCCATCCCATATGTTCTTATTGATGGTGTCTTGTTTAAGAGGGACATCAATGGCATTCTGTTGAGATGCATTGGGACATATCAGTTGGAGAGAGTGCTACAGAATTCCATGTTGGAGCAGCTGGAGGCCATTTTTCTCTAACAGTGACAACACTCAAAATCATGAAAGTAGGATATTATTGGCCCAGAGTGTTTAGTGACTGCTACACATGGATCAAAAGGTGCAAGAATTGTGCATTCATCAAAGGAAAGGAAAGGCTAGAAACACTTCCATTGCACCCAATCTCAGTCAACCAACCTTTCATGCAATGGGATTGGAATTCATTTGAGTCATTAATCCAAACTCAAGCCAAGGTCACAAATGGATCCTGACAGTGACAAATTATTTCACCAAATGGACCGAGGCAGTGGCACTCAAGGAAGCAAATGAGTCTAGTATCCTAGATTTCTATGAAGGGATAGTGCCAGATTTGGAGTGCCAACCACTATCATATCAGAAAATGCATTAGCATTTATAGGTTCCAAGATCACAGGATGGGCTGTCAAGAATGGGACTTATTTGAGTACTTCATCAAACTATTACCCTCAAGGTAATGGCCAGGCTGAGTCCACAAACAAGAACCTGCTAAAGATCATCAGAAGAACTCTTGATGAGAATCAGAGGACCTAGCACACAAAGCTCAAAATGGCCTTATGGGCTGATAGAATAACACCCAAGATATCTACTAGCAGCTCTCCATTCAAGCTCGTCTATGGGAAAGAGGCAGTGTTACCTATATCACTTGAGTTACTAGCATTGGAGCTCGTGAAGCAACTAGAGATGTCTAAATTTGGACCAATAGAGGCCAGGTATGTGGAGCTGATAGAATTAGAAGAAACCAAAGAGCATGCTCTCTAAGCAATAGAGAAGAATTAGGATTCAATCAAGAAATGATTTGACAGGAAGAAAAAAGCAAGGACCTTCCAGGAAGGAGACCTGGTTTTGAAATGGGACACAGATTGAGAAAAACCAAGAAGGCATTCTAAATTTGACACAATCTGGAGTGGCCCCTATATGATCACAAGATGAAAAAGTAGCAATGCCTTCCAATTGTCTACATTAGAGGGTGAAGAGTTACAGATTCTAGTAAATGGAATCTATCTTAAGCACTATTACTAAAAGGGGAGTTCTCACCCTGTACCTATTAGTTTAGTTTTCTCTTTCGTCTAAGTGATTATGCACATTATCTTGTTGTAGTGTAGATTGATTTTATCCTAAGTGCTTTGCATGCTCTGCATGTTCCATTTGAAGCATGTATGATTTCAAATTTGTATATAGTGTGGTGCTATTTTGTTACTCTCATGTAGTGTTTGGACTCGGCATTTGGTCAAGATCAGTTTCGGTTCTAATGGGTTTCCAAGTGGCCCATGGGCCAATTTTCAAAGATCAGATTAGAAGCAGGCTATCACTCATGACTCCATGCCCAACGGATATGACAAGGAAATTGGTCTTTTCATCTAGTAGGCAGATACCCCAGTGAGTCACCAAATTGTTATCCATATTTCACCCCCATGCCAAACATTGGATCGACCACGATCCCACATAAAAGTAAAAAAAGTCAAAAGGAGGACAGAAAAGGGCCTCAAAATTGGCTAAGTATAAAGGAAAAGGTTTCTAAAGTGGACTACCATGTAGGGGAAAGTAACCATTAGGGAAAAAGTTGGTTCTTTGTCCCTTGTTATCTCAAAAGGGGTAAAAGTTGCAAAATGGCCCACATTTCCGTCCAAGGAAAAATTCAGCATTTGGGACCGAGTCAAAGCCAAAACAGGAATCGAAAGAAAGGGGAAAAAAATAAATTATGGGGTAGGCCCATTTTTTTCAATATGGCTGCCACGTGTCCCATATCAAAAGGGGACCCATTTTTCAAGTTGTTTTCCCACCCTCCTATATGGACCCGATACAAACTTCAAAGGGGCATATCTTTCGACTCAGGGCTCGAAATATTGCAAATCTGATGCTGTTGGAAAGATCTCGGCCTCACCCATGCCATGGGGTCTAAAACTTTAATTTTGAGGAGGTTAGGTGAAGAGAAATGGAGGAAACATCTTCAGGATTTTAATGCAAGATCTTCTTGCCTCAACAACCAGATCAAATTTGATCTATTTCACTGTTTCCTCTTCCTTCAAGGTGCGGAACCAAGGATTGATGCAGTAAAGACAAATTTGGGGAGAGATTTCCTTAGAGGCATTAATAGTGGTGGTTGAATTTCAACAGGATTTTCCCGCTTCTCTCTCTTTTCTTCCTTCAGGTTAAATCTATAAATTCAGGGGCAAGGTTCATTGTAAAGTGTTGGACATTCTTTGTTTTACAGGCCCCCTTCTCCTTTTAGCAAAGGGATCTGTGGGGTTCAGGCCTCCTATCAAAATTTCATTACGTTTCTGACTCTTGGCTAGTTTGTAATGGAATGTATCAATCTATAGAGAAATAAAACACGTTTGTGATCAATTTTAGATCCTCTCTTGTCTCTTTTTCTTTCATCTGGTCTCCCATTATATATCTTGCTATCTGTGCTTGTTTATTGTATGCATTTTGTTGGTTTGTGTCTATTAGCAAAATAAGTGTTCATCATTCCTTTGGTGCATCACCTCGTAGTTTAGCTTTGTTTTAATTTCTGTATTCCTTCTATCCTCTTCTCCTTGGTAAAGTTCATATTAAGATTAAGAATAGACCCTTTGTAAGTTTCTACGTATGCACCTAAACAGAGGAATAAGGAACCAACCTTCAATCTAGAGAGCTTTCCCCTTTGGAGGATTATCTTACTTGTAAGGTCCCACACCACAGGATAATCCCATGTGATGTAGATTACACTGATTTCCTTACAAAAAAATCACAAGCGATCAAGGGTTCTGTAATTTTAGATTAATAGTTTTGGCACACCTGGTGGGAAAGAGGTTAATTTTTTTCTAGGTTTATCAAGATTGGATGTGCATCTTGGTGAACTTTCAGTCTTTAGAGGCTTTAGAACAACACATCTGGTGACTCCCAGGGTCATATTTCAATTGGTTTTAGCAGTACTAGTTTCCCAAGTACATGAGTAGGATCCAAACTCAGTCCATAGGTGAGAGAAGAAGGTGTATTTGAGTATTTGTAGTTATCCCCAGGGCAAAGGAAGGAGAGGAAGAAGAGTACAAAGGTCTCCATCTCCACCAACATAGAACCTTATCAACACCTCCACTAGGTAGACGTTTTCTCCAATCCACTAGGGTTCTCAGGCCAATCAGGATTACACATCAGTAGCCACCGCAAAGGCCACAAAATCCTTATGTCAACTTCACGAGAAGTATACCACTTGCCCTCAATGCCCAGAACCCTATTCCAGTGGTAGCATTAAAAAATATTCCCTACTTCACAGGGGAAAACCATACAACTCCTATTGATCACATCCAAGACATTGCCAATGTTTGTGTAATCCACGAGATCAATGAAATGGATGTTGTAGTCAAGTTGTTAGCTTCCTCTTTCAAGGGTAATGTTTTCTAGTGGTTTAGGATCTTAACAACAGGGTCTATTAAAAACTGGGATAAAATATGCACTTCCCTCTGTAACTAGTTCGGGGAAAGAGGGGATAATCTATCTTTATTGGAACAATTAACCAAAATCAAGAAGGCACCGAATGAGCAGATGGCTGATTTAAACTTTAGATTTTAGCGGATGTGGGATCGGATTCCAATGGCCTTGAGACTAATTGCCCAAGGTGCATTCATCTATTTCATAAAGGCTCTAAATTTAGAAATAACTATGATGATTTTGTCCATAGGAGGGACAACACTGTCAGGTGCTTATGACATAGCCATTAGGTTAGAGAATTATTTGATTCAAGTAGGAAAGCTTGCACCTAGGCCACCTATGCCTCTATATCTAGAAATGGGGAATCCTACTACCAGTCAAGCACCTGAGTTGAATCCCATTCTAGCTCCTAGAAATCAGAGTAATAGTGAGGCCTCCACTTCTTCTAGTACTTCCAAGGAACTTCAAGAAGTCATGAAGCAACTACAAAATTTGGGGAATGAGTTGGTGACGATAAAAAGGTAGAAAGCTCAGAGCTCTAGACTGTACCAGCCTCAGGCTCAAGTGAATATGCCTCCATATCAGCCTAACAGGCCTCCTTCTTAGGTTACAAAAGAAATCAGAGTCAAGGGAAATCTCAAACTGCTAGGCCATTTCAACCTTATAATCCAAATATAGTTTCAACATCTAGGGCTTTGGTTCCAACTCAGAACAACATTGCACAAGAGTATGAATGGTGATTTCCATGTAATCAACCTCACAACCAAGCAACATGTTTCAATGGTGCACTGAATTAGGATTTAATGGTGCAGACCATTGGTGTGTCCCAAGATCCAAGTGAGGAAGAAAATCAGCAAGAAACTCAGTAAGAGACTCCTCTAACTGAAACGACACTGGTTAATTGGAAAACATAGGACTTTTGTGGAGTTAATCAACCTCCTTTCCAAGGTGTAGCTACCAATACATGGTCAAAGAAAAGGAACATAGATGAGGGGAAATCATCTAATTTGGTGTTTCTCAACCTACTCTCACACACCCCAAAGGAACTTAGTAAAAACCATCCCAAAACTGCTGTAGCCCCCAAATGTGTAAAATCAGCCTAAGGGTACCAGTTATAGCAGCTCATGGGATAACACAAGTGCTAGAAAGGATCATGTCAAGCAAGGGGTAGCAAAAGGAAAACCCATACCCTTTCAATATCATCAATCAAATGAAGAAGACCCATGTCAGCATTTCCATGTGGGAGTCACTAGAAATCCTAGGACAACGGGATTTGTTGCAAGCAACAATGGCCAATTGGTCCACCTCGAATGGTTCATCCAAAAATTAGGAGAAATTTCTCACAAATATGATGCAATAAGAAGGAGGTCAACCAATAAAAAAATTTGAAGCCTCCACCATTTTATGTGTCCTTGATTGTCAGGGATAGCTTGGTGCACAATTGCATGATCGATTCAGGAGCAAGTAGCTCTATAATACCGAAGTAAATTATAGATAATTTGGACCTGAGGTATGAACCGGTCTCCAAAGGAGTAGTAAAATTGGATGGGACAATAGTGGGAATGGTGGGAGTCATCAAAGATTTGAGTCTAACACTGCATGCATGTCCTAATGTCATAGTCTTGTAGAATATGTCGGTTATTGATTTGCCACCACTCTTCGCCTTGTGCTTGTCAAGGGACTTCACAGCCAAAATTGGTGGGTACCTATCAGCTGATTGGTCCCACATGTTATTTAGGACAAGATATGGAGCCAAAGCTATAATCAGGTTGGAGCCAATTGCCAACTTCCACATTGAGCCTCATGTGCCAAGCCCAATCAATGCAAATTGTACCATATTTGATCAAGAGGAGTGCTTGGAGACTCAGGAGGCAAACACTAAGGTTGGAAACATTCCAGATTTAACACTTGATGATTGGGCTCATAAGAGACATGCTTTTGATCCATATAGGGAGATGGAAGAAGCTGAGTTGGGAGTTTATTGCTTACATGAGGAGAATCCACCTCTCCCTAGCATCACCAAATCAGATGAGAAAAATGATAATGAAGTATGATAGTTATTATTTGATGGTTCAAGGAGTAGGCAAGGTGTTGGAGGAGGTGTGGTGCTTGTGTCACCATAAGGTATAAAGTATTACTCAACTTTCTTGTTTTCAGTTTTCTTGTTCAAATAACACAGCTGAGTATGAAGCTTTGATCCATGGATTGCATTGGGCAAGAAAGAGGGGTATCAAAAACTTGCAAGTGTTTGGAGATAGTGAGTTGATTGTGAACTAGGTTAGAGGATCCCATGTAGCCAAAAATGATCTACTCAAAGCCTACAAGCATCAGGTATGGGATCAAATTGAAGACCTTGAAGCATTCAACATTCAGGCCATACCGAGGAAGAAGAATGAGGCTATGACATACTTGCAGCAATTGGAGCAACATTTGATGTTGTCAAGAGTATTAAGAGAGATCAAGCTTAGCCCCATATCAAGGTGGTTGTGAGGCCAGTAGTCCCAGACAGCAACACAAGATGGCAGGTGTTTGAGAATGATCAACAGATCATCAATTTCCTTTAGGAAGAAGATGAGTTCTCAGCTAAAAATCAGGAGAAGTTAGAGCAGTAGTATGGGGATCAAGTGGTGTAGTTGCGGAAGAACAAGTTACCTAAGGGGTTAGTGACTCTAGAGTCAATTTTCAACCCAAATGATCAGTTCAGAAAAGAAAAGGAAAACATTCAGGTCAAAAGAGAAGATTCAAAGCCTATTTCAATTGGAGAAGGTAAAGTGCTCCAAATTGGTAAGGTGAGTACTGATCAAGAAAAATCTAATTTCATACAAATTATTCAAGAATTCCCAGATGTCTTTGCTTGGAGCTATGAGGACTTGAGGGGATTTAATCCAAAGTTGGCACAACACACAATTGAATTGGACCTAAAATCCAAACCCATTAGGAAAAGCAAAGGCCGGTCAATCCTCATATAGAGCCTCTCATGAAGAAGGAGTTGAACAAGCTTATTGAGGCAAGCATCATTTTCCTGATCAAGCACTCAAGTTGGGTAGCAAATCTGGTGCCAGTCAGGAAAAGGAATGGGGAAATCAGGTTGTGCGTGGATTTTTGGGATTTAAATAGGGCATCTCTCAAAGACCACTATCCACTTCCTTCCATGGAGCAAATATTTTAGGTAGTAGCCAGTTCAGAAAGATTCTCTCTCTTAGATGGATATTCAGGCTACAATCAGGTCATGGTGAAAGAGGAAGACCAATTCAAAATGACCTTCACCACAAAATGGGGCACTTACGCCTATAGGAAAATGCCATTCGGGTTGTCAAATGCCAGAGCTACATTTCAGAGGGCTATGGACATGGCGTTCAAAGGGTTGTTGAACAAAATAGTTCTTGTATACTTAGATGACATCATGGTGTTTTCAAAGAATGTGGCAAGTCATCTCTTTCACCTCAGGAAAGTGTTCCAAAGATGTAGAAGATTCAGAGTGTCTTTGAATCCCAAGAAATGCATATTCTTGGCTCATGAAGGAAAGCTCTTAGGCCACATTGTGTCTAAGGAGGGATTGACAATTGATCCAGAGAGAGTTGAGGCTATTCGTGCTCTACCATTGCCAAGTCACAAGAAGGCTCTCCAAAGCTTCTTGGGGAGGATTAAATTTGTACAAAGGTTCGTGCCAGATTTTTCCACTCTTGTGAAGCCATTTACAATGATGTTGAAGAAGAATTTGGCATTCAAATGGATAGTAGAGGGAAAAGAGAGTTTTAAAGCTATCAAGTAGGCCATATCTCAAGCTCCAACTCTCATTAATCCAGACTTCTCCAAAGACTTCTTTCTCTATGCCTTTGGTGGTTTGGATACCATCTCCACAATCTTGGTGCAACAGAATAGAGAAGGACTAGAACAACCTATTGCATTCTTCAGCCAAGGCCTTGAGGAATATGAGGTAAGATATTCATTCATTGAGAAACATGTCCTTGCTGTGATTAGAATTTTGAAGAAATTCAGGCATTTAGTGTCAAATAATAGGATTCATCTACTAGTCACACATGCTGGTATAAAAGAATTTCTTTTAAACAAGGACCTCAATGAAAAAAGAGTTGGTTGGGTAACCAAGGTCATGGAATATGACATTGATATTAAGGTGACCAAGTTGGTCAGGGGTAAGGGATTATGTGAATAGCTAGCTTCCAACCAACATGATGAGTCAGGTGGTAGAGAAGAGGTTATTTTGGTGTTACAAGATGATCAAGAGCAATCAGTCGATGCCTCACCTGATCCTTGTTGGACTCAAGATATAGTCCATTTCCTTCAAACAGGTCAATGTCCTCAAGGGTTGAGTAAGGCCAAAAGGAGGTATTTCAGATTCCATTGTATTCCTTTTGCATTGTTGATGGTATCTTGTTCAAGAAAGATGTGAATGGTGTCCTCCTAAGGTGCATCAAAATAGATCAGATAGAGAAGGTATTACATGAGTTTCATGATGGAGAAACAGGTGGCCATTTTTCCCCAAGGGTGACAACTCTTAGAATCATGAAGGTAGGGTATTATTGGCCTAACCTCTTTAATGATTGTTATGCATGGATTAGGAAATGTAAAAAATGTGCCTTCTTCACAGGTAAAGAGAAGTTAGCAGCCCTTCCACTCCACCCCATTTCTGTAAATGAACCATTCATGCAATGGGGGCTGGACTTTATTGGGGTGATTAATCCAAACTCTAGCTTTGGTCACAAATGGATCCTTACAGCCACAAATTATTTCACCAAGTGGACGGAGGCAGTTGCACTCAAGGAAGTAAATGAGGCCAACATCTTGGATTTTTATGAAGGTATTGTAGCTAGATTTGGAGTCCCTTCAACTATAATATCAGATAATGCCTTGTCTTTCCTTGGGACAAAAATATTTGGATGGGAAGTGAAAAATGGCATCTATTTGAGCACCTCCTCAAATTATTACCCTCAGGGTAATGGTCAAGATAAGTCCACCAAAAAAAATCTTTTGAAGATTATAAGGAGGACTCTGGATGAGAATAAGAGAACATGGCACACCAGGTTGAAATCAGCCTTGTGGGATGATAGGATTACTCCCAAGAAGTCAACATGGAACTCTCCTTACAGGTTAGTCTATGGAAGGGAGGCAAGGTTTTCTATATCCCTCGATTTTCCCACAATGAAGATCCTAAGGAAATTGTAACTATCAGAGTTTGAACCCATGGAAGTGAGGTATGTAGAGCTCATGGAGCTAGAGGAGCTGAGAAATCAAGCCATGAAGACAATGGAAAAAGACCAAGCTCAAATCAAGATGAGCTTTGACAGGAAGGCCAAAATAGAACCTTCCAACAAGGAGACTTGGTCCTTAAATGGGATGCAGATAGGGAAAAACTGGGAGGCACTCCAAGTTTGATGCAATATGGAGTGGCCCTTATATGATTTCAGGCTATAAAGAAAACAATGCTTTCCAACTATCAAAGTTGGATGGAGAAGAATTATAGATTCCAGTCAATGGAATCTATCTCAAACATTGTTACTAAATGAAGTATCTTCCTTGTACATATTAGTTTAGAATTTTTAATTCCTCCAAGTTCTTATAGCACATTGCCTTGTTTTAGTTTAGGTTTACTTTGTAATAAGTTCTTGTGCACTCTTTGCATGTTCCATTTGGGATGTGTATGACTTTTTTGTTTGTATATAGTTGTGCCTTTGTTGCTCTTTCACTTTCTAGTTTCAGACAAGATTTTGTGAAGAAATAACCAGTCCCCAACCCAATATTTTTTTAAATGACAGGCCCCAGTAGTGCTTCAAAATTTTAAGGGGTAAATTCTTAAGTTTTAATACTAGTTTCAACAATCAACATGACTACATGCCCAATGGATCCTCTAGTGTCACTGGTCTTTCAGATCTAGTAGGTAGATCATCTTGCCGAGTCACCAATTGTTATCCATTTTTTGCACCCCTGCAAAATGGACAACTTAGCAGGTTAGAGCATTGACAGTTGATGGAAAAAGGAAATGCTTTGCAATTTTTAGGGTAGCTCATGTTTTGGCTCCCGATTGGTCTTAACTCGGGCGAGCTAGGAGCCATGCAATATGAAAGAGGTGGAGTTGGTGGTCAGGATTATTGTGAATTATAAGCCCAAAAAGGTTCCTAGGAAATCATATGGTACACAAATAGGGAAAACTGGGACAACTTGCAACATCATACAAATTAGAGGCAACTAATTCTTCTATGGATAACAAGTGATCCTGGAGAAATAAGGAGGGAGGTTGGTTAAAGTAAAAATTGGATTAGATAGGGTTTCATTGGATTCATTGGTTTTTTATAGAAAATCATATAGAGGTTGGACCCAAAAACTTGGATCTAGGACTCGAGATATCAGGTCCAACCCCCTGGGGGTTGGATGGATAGGGGGTTTGATCGTCCAACCAGGCTGGATGGTATGGTGACAATTTAGATGGTTCAGCATATGGTCCGACAGTTGTACAGACAGGGTTAGACGGCTCACGAGGTCCAATGGGTCATGAGGATGGTCGGGTGAGTTGTATGACATAGGGTTAGATGGTCATCCAACCCCATTAGTTGGATGGCCCACGAGGATAGATGGTGATCATCAGGTTGGATGGCCACAGTGAAGGATGTACGACCTATAAGTTAGACGGTCATCCAACCCCCAAGGTTGGACAAAATGAGGTTGGACGACCCACTCACAAATTTAAATACGAATCATGGTTAGATGACCATCCAACCCATATAAAGGACAACTCATGGGTCAGTCAGCTATTTTCTCAAATAAGGTTGTATGGACCGATGAGGTTGGACATTCCAACCCCCACATGGCTGGATGACCAACATGGTTGGATGAGTCATAGGCCAAGTGAAGGTAGGTGGGTGAATGACAACTCAACAACCAGATTTAATGAGGTATGGCACCCATGACTGCCCATGCAAGAAAAGTACCAAATTGTATGGCTCCCCATACCTCTTTAATGCATCTTTCCGGTTGGTGGCAAAATTTTTCCTATATATTGTAAAATTCACCTCATTTTGAGGGGATAGTCTTTCTGTAATGTAAAGGAACTCTATCAAAATTGTTCCAGAGCTATTGTGAGCTAAAGGCCTCGAATTTGGGCATTTTGTAAAGGATTTTTCCTTGTGCCTATATTGTAATGGATTGTGCATGTTTTTAAGCAATAAAATTGGTGTTTTGTGGTTTTTCTTTTCCCTAACTCAAGTTATATTGCATCTTTTGCCTCCCATTATGTTTGTGGGTATATTGTGCATGTTTATATCTCTTTGCAGGACCTTTAATTTTTTGTGCTTTATGAATATAGGGAATTGAATATTGTTTCAGACTATGGTGCCTCCACCTGCCCTCTCCCACTTTGTTTACTCCCTACTTTTCACTCACTTAGATTTTCTCACCCTTTCTTGGTGCATCACCTTCACTTAGAGTAGATTTACTTTTTATGCATCCTTCTATCCTAGTCTCATTGGAAAGCATTAGGGTAGGATTAGATTACTTTTCCATTCTCTACACTTTAGAGAAGTTAGCACTAGGTTAGGAGAAAGGGATATCTAGATATTGACGATCTCCATTAAATCACTCTACCAAAGTGTGTATACTATTTATACTTGGTTAAAAAGTTTAAAGGTTATGAGAACTATGTGCTTCTCCTAACTGCCTACCTATAAGACAATCACATATCTTCCATCTGATATCCAACACTAATAGATTAGGGGATTGGTGAATAGACAATGTAGTCAGCTATTACATTACTTTGTCCAAAGTTTCAATCATTACTTTGCATGCTTAGTTTTCAGACTAAAACCTAGCCTACGAAACTTGTCTTTGATCACCACACAACCATTTCAATATAGTTATTTGTATTCATTGTTGTGTAAGAAGGTGAATTAGTTAAGAAGAGGGAGAGTCCATTATTGTCTCATTTCCCTAAATCAAAATAATCCCATCAGCACCATCTTAGGATTCCTATGTGAAAAATATTGACCACATAATGATTACCCATCATTATGTCCTCACTACCCTTCCCTTAGCACTCCTTAGCTAGCACAGAGTTAAGATTCTTCTAACAAATCGTTTACAAATTATATTTTTAGGGTACTAATAGGTTTCCAAAAGAGGTCATAGTTACTCCAGGAGTCACTAACTATTTCCTCATGTTATACTCTTGATAACTTAGTAATTGTCATTAGATGCAAGCTAATCATTCATTTTTCATACCAAGTCACTTGAGTTTATTTATTCATCATGATTAATCCATTGTTACTATAAAGTACTTTAAACATATTTATTTTCTTTTCATTTATTCCTTTTGGTTTAAATGTTGATATTCCTTCTACTTTGATTATCCTATATGAGTTAATGTAAAAATTACATATCTTAAGAAACAATCAACTTAATTAAGTAATCCTCTTTATAACATAATATCCACATTTTCATTTTAGGTAAGACAATCATATGACCAAATTATAAATAAGGGACAAATATCCCCATCATCATTACTAATGATTTATTATGATCAACAAGAATATTACATTGGGCCATTTCCCAAGAGAAAAATCAGAATTTTATTCCAATAAGAGCAAAATTACATTAAGAAGATGCAGATAGCATTCCAGCATCACCAGAAATTGGCCACAAGAGAAAGGTAAAAAGGAAAATGCAGCAAGAAGATCTGCCTCAGAAAACTCCCGCAGGTGTCCCAAAGAACAACGCAATGGAGAAAAGTGTATCTCCAGCACAGAGGAGAACGTATACCAAGATATGAGTCCAAGATAAAACTCAAAGAATCCCAAACCTCAAACCAAAAACAACAAGAACATAAATGATTTCCTACCCATGCCATTCAGAATTCTGAAATCCCCCAAGAAAAGTAGGTCTGCAATTGATACCTCATTCAGAGTCCATTTCTAATATTCATGGAAAGGCTTGTGATAATGTTCAAAATGTGAATTCTCTTGTTGTTCATGTATTTACATCTGCCCATATCTCAAACTAATGCCTTCCTTTGACAGATGATCCGCCATATACATTGAGCTCCCTGAAGATGTGAGAAATTTCAAAATAATCGAACGCAACCACAATATCTTTGATGTCCTTCAGCAGTGGTTGAAGATGGGTATGGTGACATATTTGTCGCCCTTTGATCCAATTGACCACAAGCAATGAATCCCCCATAACCTGAATGATTTGATAGATTTCTCTAAGGCAAACAATAAGGAGTATTTGAGAGACAGTAGTTCAACATAATTGTTTGTGCCATTACCCAGACCCATACTAATTTTATAAAAATGTGAATCAGAAAGGTGTAAGACCCCACCCCCACCAAATAGATGGTTTTCCCTGAGCAGCGCCATCAAAAAGAAGCCATGGCAGGTTCTTGTTAATGGGAGCTTTCAACACTTTCCTATGTCTCGAATAGTCCTTATTCTACAAAAAATGAGAAACAATACAGATTCCTTGAGCAGCTACCAAGCTCGGGTTTGATTGTTTTTCCTCAAAATTTTTCTTGTTTCATGCAATCCAAATACCCCAGCAGATAATTAGTGGAAGAGATTTCCTATGCCGATTATGTGCACTAGAGAACCACTACATTAATGCCACATCCATGTTTATCCCTTGCCAAAAACACATTTCCTTCAAAATTCTAGAGCATTCAGCCCAAACCGCCTTAGAAAACCTGCAAAAAAGAAAGAGATGTTCCACAGTTTCAAATTCAGTTTTACAAAGAATGCACCAGCCAGGGCCATGGAACTGCCTTTTCTGAAGATTATCCCAAGTTGGAGCCTTGTTCTCCAAGATGCACCACATAAATAATCAATTTTTGTGTGGGCATTTCATCTTCCAAATCTACTTCCACCACCATCTTATATCTCTATGAAAGTAGTCTGCATTTAACTTTATATAACCACCTTTGGGAGTATAAAAGCCTGAGGGATCATTGTCCCAAATAAGAACATCCTCCTCTTCGCCAATTCTGATATGGGCAGCTTTAAGATTATTAATAAACTGAGACCAAATGCCAGCCTCTTCATCCGCCAGACCCACACGATCAGCCTTCAGCCAACCTTGGATCCAAAGAGAAGTCACCGATGGGTCAGCCACTTGAGATAATAGAAAAAATCCTCTTTCTTGTAGTTGATTAACAACAGCCTGAGGAAGCAGATGACTGCCTCTACTACCTGGCCATGGATCCATGCCAAGATGGACCTGACATCCATTGCCAATCTGCCAAGCCAAACCACTACCCACCACATTGAAAGAATTTATAATGGCTTTCCAAATAATAGAGGCATTGCCCCCCTTTTTGTTTGGATTCCTTATCCAATCTAAAATAGAACAAGGAGCAATATATTTTTGAACAATCACCTCAGTCCACAAACTGCTGGTAGAAATGAGTCTCCATACCCCTTTGGCTGCCAGAGCTTTTGAAAAAAGGAGTATATTCTTTAGTCCCCATCCTCCCATATCTTTAGGAGTTGCTATCCTTTCCCATCTGACCCAAGGAGCGAAATGATGTTCCTTGTGTCCACACCAAAGAAAGGAGGATAAAAGTTTGTGAACCTTCTCTAAAATTCCCTTAGGGATCCATGCTAAAGACATCCAATACACATGGATAGCATCTAGAACCGACTTAACTAGAACCAACCTACCAGCCCCTGATAACCACTTGTGACTCCAAACCTTGGTCCTCTTTTCTAGTTTTGCAATCAACCACATCCAATCTTCCTTACAGTAACATTTTGGTTTCAAGTGGAAGCCCAAATACTTCAAACCAGCTTCAACACTTTCCAAGGGAAACCTAAAACATCTAACAATAGAGTCCTCTTCATCCACCCCCAAATTATGAAAATAAATAGAGGATTTTCTATCATTGATAACCATTCTAGTGGCTTTGCTAAATAGGTCCAACAAAGCTTTCAAATTTTCAACATTCCTACGTAAACCATCACAGAAGATTAAAATATCATCAACAAAAAGCAAATGAGTGATATGAAGAATCTGAGAAATTTGAAGACCTTTATAGCATCCATTTTGTTTTGACTCCATCAAAGCTCTGCTCAGCCCTTCAACAACCAGCAGAAAAAGAAGCGGAGACAGAGGAAAGCCCTATTTAAGACCTCTTTCAACATAGAAAAAAGGTGAGGCTGCACCATTAATCAGTACCACAAAGGATACAATAGTGATGCAACTCATCACCCAATTAATAAAACATAACTCGAATCCCAGGTGAGTGAGGAGAAGACGAATATAGAGCCAGCTCACCCGATCAAATGCCTTTGAAAGATCAATTTTTATGACAACCCCTTTTAGATTCTTTACCTTTAAACTGTGCAGACCCTCCTGAGCCACACCAATCGCTTCGTGGCTCTGCCTTCCTTCCAAAAAACTGAATTGTTCTTTGGATATGGATTTGGAAAGAACAACCTTGAGCCTGCGAGCAATAACTTTATATATACAGTTACATAAAGAAATTGGCCTGAACTCATCAAAAGACTCTGGAACATCAGTCTTTGGAATGAGGGCAAGGAAAGTAGATTTGAATGCACTATAAATCTTCCCAGACCTCTTAGATTCCTTCAAAACCCTCAGCAAATCCACACCCAATAGATCAAAAAATCCAAGAAAAACTCCACAGTCCATCCATCAGGCACTGGGATTTTATCCTTTTGGAAACTATGAAGAGTCTCAGAGAGCTCCTCCATAGAGACTTCAGCCATAAGATTTCTATTTCCAACCAGGTCAGTGAAAGCAGGAAAAAAATTTGCAATCTTAACCACTTCAGCTATAGATGTTAGGGTCGGGGCTTTATAAAACATTTTAAAGAAGTCGATGCCTGATGTTTCTAGTTCATTGAAAGAAGAAATCCTCTCTCCCTTCGAGTTTTTTAGTCCCCATATAGTATTTATCAGCTTGCGCTTGTTTGCATAGGACTGAACTTTTTTTGTGTTCTCGTCCCCACATTCAAGCCACAATGCTCTACTTTTGAGTCGCCACAAAGCCTCACCCTCATCCAATAGACACCTCCTTTTTTCAAGAATCCCTAGTTGAATCTTATCCTCCTCAGTCAAGAAACCACCCCCCTCTGAATCATACCACTTTTACAAGGCCTCCTTGATTTCAATTAGATCTTTCTCATCCCTTTCCTTCTTCTTACAAGCCCATAATTTAGTATCCAGCTTAATATTTTTTAAATTTTCAGCGAACTGAAAAGCAGCAGTAGTGTTCAAATTAGAGAAAAAGGGTATCCATCTAGAATGGACCAACTCTTGAAAAGAAACATCCTTGAGCCAACCAACATTAAATTTGAACGGGCTTGCCGATTTTTTTTCCCTACCTTTCATCTCCAAACAAATAGGAAAATGATCAGATTCCCCTCCACTATCCACCCATTGACGAATAAGGCACACAGACTCGATCACCTCCTCGGATACAAGAAATCGATCTAGTCTCTTTTCAACTCTATCTTCCCCTATACATTTATTTCACCACGTAGGCTTCAACTTAACAGGCACCAAGTCAACCAGATTATGCCTCTCAAAAGATTGAATGAAATACTCAGCCAAAGAGTCCGCTTTTGCTTTTGGACCCCAAACCTCCGCAGCCCCAAGCGTGAAATTTAAATATCCTCCCAATAGGATGGATTTTAATTTCAAGAGATTCTTACCCCAAATTTTCTCCCAGAAATCAACTCTATCCCCATATGGCCCATAAATGTTAAGAGCTGACATTTCCATATCCATCTCCTCAGAGTAAAATTCCAATCCAAGACTAGATTCAAAACCCCACGAACTGACCATCCTAATTTTCTATGGATTCCACCCTATAGCAAGTCCTCCTGACCAACCTCTAGCATCACTTGCAAAGAACATCCATCCCTTCAATAAAGTTTCCAATATGCTCGAAATTTGAAGTTCAACTCCCAAAGTTTCCTGAAGGAGAATTATTTCAAGGGAAGAAGTCTGAAAAAGTCTTTTCAGTGACAATTTTTTTTCCCGGCTCGCCAAACCTCTGCAATTGAAAGATAACACTTTCATTAAGGCACCACCAAAGGGGCTTTCGCTGCTCTAAGTGCCCATTCAATTGAAACTTGTCTGCCATCAGCTATATCCACTCTCGCCCTATCCTTAGCCACAGATAAGTGAGATTTTCGACCCTTCCTTCTAGCTCCAGAGAGATCCTCCATCCCAAGACCCCCAACCTTAATAGAAGGATTTTGTGATAGAAGAATGGCTCGATTCTGAAGAGCGTAACGAATGACTGAATCATCAGATTCCTTAGAGGCATCTAATATCCTTGGTAAAATTGGAGGTTGAGTCATAACCCCCTCCCTAGAAGTCTAGCAAGAAACCTCATTGTTTTGCATTGAAGGCATAGGAGTAATCCCAAGAGTTTTAGTAGTGACATGTGCCCTTGAGGGAGTCAAAACCAAATTCAAGTGTTCATTGGAATTATTCAAGAAAGAAACATCAAGAGGTTGTAGTAGACCATGATATTTACCTTCATCCTTCCCTTGTAGCTCCAATTCCTAACCTATAGTGACAACACGAGCCCCAATGGAAGTAGGAGCCTCCTTTAGCATTTATAGAATGGTTGAGGCTGGTCCTTGCAATCCTTCCTCAATCAGAGCCACCCTTGAAAACATGTCACCATCATTCGCCATCAGATTCTTCCCCAAACCCTCTTCTTGAGCATGAGACATTCCCCTCTTTTTTGACAGATCCACCGAGGCATGAAACCCCTTGAAAGGAAGATGACATTGAGCAACCAAGTGCCCACGAGTATGGCATCTATGACATCGAAAAGGGATTCCCTCATAATCCAAAGTTTGGCAGAGAAAATGGTCACCAATCGCTAACAACAAATCCTCTACCAGTCCTTCCCTCATATCTATATTGACCAAGATCCGGGCTACCGTCATCACTCCATATTGCCTAAAGGAAAGGTCAAATTTGAGAAAATTTCCTAGCCTATCACCTATATTTCTGAAAACACCCAGAGACCACAGAGTAGTTGGAAGGCCCAGTAGATGAACCCACATAGGGAGAGTATCCATCCTCTCTTTTCGAGCATCAAAAGGGGGGTCCAAGCTTTCAATAGGAGCGGAGTGGAGTCCATGCTCCAAACCAAGTTCAGAATCCAATGAACATCATCAGGTGAATTAAGAGTGAAAGTAACCCATCCCCTGGTGAAGAGAAAAACTGTTGGCTCATATCTTAACCTGTCACCCCAATTTTCCTTCATCTACTTCTTCAAAAATAGAATCCCAAACCGGCGGTTTTGGGCCCATCCAACAATTGTTTTATCTGCTACTTCCACAACTTCGTGTAGCTTTACATCCTTACCTAGCACTAAAGCCTCCAGTTTCTTAGATTTTATGCACCTTCAAATCTTCTTCCCACTTCCACGTTTACCCAGAAGACTCTTGTCCTGTTCAACTTCCAACACCACTTCAAGATTTCCTATATTCTCTCCCTGTCTCATATCCACATTCAGCCCTCGACCCCCACCCAGACATCAACCCATAATCCAGAGCAGAGCCAATAAATCCATCTTGTGATAGAGGAAAACTGCTGCCAAAATTCTGAACCAAATCCTCCCTAGCAGAGCCAGGGGCAGTCATTCCCCATGTCCAATCCTCCTTCATAGATCCAAATAAGTCTGACCTAGGCCCTGTCCCTGCCAAGATCTGATTCTCCAATGCATGCTCAGCCCCTGTTTTAATAAAATGTTCCTTCGACTGGACCCAGGAGATAGAGCTATTCACTTCCTTCTACCGCCAAGCCTCAATATTCTGCAAGGAAAAAATAGATTGCTCCAATAAGGGATCATCAGAGTAATTGAATTCATCTGCTTCGTATCCATTATTGTCTGCCCTTTGTAAACCCCCATAGCCTAGACTTCCCTTCTTCATCTTTGGGACACAAGCTGTTCAGGTAGCATTTCCCTCTTAGTCGGCCATGTCAGGGTTGCTGTAAACTCCCTCTATTATAATAAGAGATCTATCTCATTAACAATAATAATGAAATTCATAATTATATAAAAACAATTTGTTCACCATCACTGAATGTAACCATCCTATTATAACTTAGAAATTAGAAAATAATGTAACATATACTGTATCACCAATCAACATTTACAAATGTAATAACTCACAAATTTATTCGGCTAACTTCAAAAAATCCATGTTTGGCTATTACAAAATCAAACCATTGTGTAAATATATTAACAGTGGTAATCCAAAAATAATCCGAACTTAATTATAAACATACTATATGAAAGGCCATTTTCATTACTAATGAAACAAATAATGGAGTTGAAACCTATCTTTTATTTCCATATTCCAAGAATTGAAGCATCAATCAACTAAAAAGAAGACAATTCTCGTTTACTAAAACCTTCGTTCTTTTCAAGTTTCCAAACAACCAACAAATTAGACCTTACTTTCTAAAAACCAAACAATCAGAATGGTAACAACTATGATCAAATTAGAAGCTTAAATTTTTTATTTCTTTTCCAAAACCAGAACAAAAACAAACATATTCTATAAAATTATAATAATAAAAACTTTTTAAGAAGGATATATTTGACCAAATGATAACAACTATGCTCACATACGAGCTATGAACTATAAGATAACAACAATGCTCTGAAAGAGCTATAATAATAATTATTCACAACAATGCTCCAAGATGGAGCTCTAAGAACTATTACTTATTCCATATACAATTTCTTAATCCAAAAATGAGTTTCGAGCTGGTATGATAACAACCATGCTCCAAAAAGGATTTATAAAATTGAATTAAAACAACAATGCTCAAGAAAGATATTTTTAACTTAACCATTTTTATTTTCATTTCCTACAAAATCCTATTGTATTTTCAATATTTCCCTCAACAATCCCAACAAAATGGATTTAGAATAATAATAACAATGCTCTAAAAAGAGCTGGGACAAGCTCCCTTTTATTTTCCAAAATATAATAACCAGATTATAACAACATATTAAAAGAAGAATAACAACAATTCTATATAAGGTGTTGATACCAACTCTAATACATTTTCCCAAATTTCTCACATCAAGACCAAGAACGTATGTGGTTATAGGATCTGGAGAAATTTAAAACACGTATTCGTCTATTTCCCATTTCATTTCCCAAGTTTCAGATAAAAATACAAAACCCAAAACCAATATGTATTCCTTTTCAAATTTCAATAAATAAATAAAAATAAAATGTATTTAGAGAAAGGTTGATGAAAACCATGCTCTAAAGAGCTATAAAATAAATAATATCAGCAAATCTCAAAGAATCGTTGAATGTAAATGACAACAACAAGCTTACAGAATACGCTGTTAAAATAACCAACCCAAAACATATTTATATTTTCAGATCTAATAATAACAAAAAACACAAAACACATTGAGTTGTTTCTTTGTTCATTTTACAAGTTTGATATAAAGATCAAAACACAAAATGTGTTTGACTTATAATAAATAACCAGAGCAAAAAATGCATTCAAATTGCTCATTATTCTAAATTTCACAATAAACCAAATAAACATAGACATATTTCAAACAATAATCCCAAGCCAAAGAAAACATATCCAAATTTAATTTTAATAGATCAAACCAAAACATATCCAGTAATTTCATCATAATACAATAGAGAGTAAAAGTATAAAAACCCATGCATGTATTTTGCTTCCAACTCCTCTGAAATCTTTTTCCAAGTTGTAGAATTTCAATTCAAAATCTTCAAAATAATCCCAAAATTTTCAACAACATATTCATATAGTAAAAACGCTATGTTTACTAGAGATAACAATAGTAAATTCACCATGCATAGTCACCTAAATCAGATTTCCACTAAAAACTCCATGCACAACCCCAATTGAGCTCCCAAAGTAAAACAATATAAATGAAACAATGAGATCAATACATACATTAGCTTCCCAAGGAATCTTCTGCTTACTAAGGCATTTCATTTAATTCACACACACTCTTTGTTAATTGCCCATGCCAGCTCATGGTTAAACCTTTAACCTTATTTGCTATCCATTCCAAATATCCATGCAACTTAAGTTTTTAATAAAAATTTACAAAACCATATACAATGCCAAGAACACAAATGCCACACATTAATCCAACCATATATAACTTTAGTCTGAGTGATTTAATGACTAATTTATATGCCATCGAAACCAATATTATTAACCCACGGTGGTCCTTTGACCCAATCAAGCCAAAACATGTATACTTACACCCATAAAAATACATACATGTGTGTGTGTGTGTGTGTGTGTGTGTATAATATATATATATATATATATATATATATATATATATATATATATATATATTACACACACACACACACATGCATACATGCATACAAACATATTTATTTATTTAAATATCTATATATGATTTCCAATGATCTATCACCCAAAATATATTTCCACTAAAAATTCCATGCACATCCCTAACCGAGCTCCCAAACCAAAACAATGCAAATGAAACAATGAGATCAATGCATGCATGAGCTTCTCAAGGAATATTCCACCTCCTAAGGCATTGCATTTAATTCCCACCTACTCTTTCTTAACATCCCATGCCAGCTTGTGGTTAAACCTCAAACCTTATTTACTATCCATTCTAAATCACCATGTAACTTAAGTTTAAGCTTAAGTTTTTAATAAAACTGTAAAAAACCTTCTAGGTCCTAAAGCGTACTAATGTATACATGATTCCTAAGCAAGAAAACTAGTGGTTGAAAACTCCTTTTGGCCTTTTGGTTTCTTTATCTCTTGCACTTTACTAGGCTTTACACATCTTACAGTTCTGTCAGCACTTGACTGATTTACCTTTTGATGGCCTCAGACACTAGCGCCTAGTTAGGACAGAAGCACCTAGGTGCTCCTGTCCCTCCTAGGTGCTCATGTCCCTCTCTTTCTTCTTCTTACTCTTTTGGTCCCTTTTCACTTCTTGGTCACCTTTTAACACTTTGGGTCAGCCTTTCAGTTGTCAATTATGAAATTCAAACAAGGGAATCATATATATACTTAGTTACTTCTTCAAATAAGGGGCCAAGCACTATAAGCATTATCTATCACCACCTAAGCTTGCACAAAGGCACAAGAGCACTACAAAGTATATATCTAGCACATTCATACAAGGGACAAGGGATGCATTGGTTTGCATACACTGCATAGGAGGGGAGTTCATTCTATTCCATCACACACATTTTACATATTCAGTACAATCTAGATCTATCCCACTATCATCGTGTAACTTACACAAGGGAAACCTAGGGCACATGATACACATACACACACACAAAACTACATGGAGTCTGAGATGTAGTGCAATGCTCGGTCATAAGTTCACTCTTTAGGTGACTTCCGGGGTCAGTCCGACTCCCCATTCTACATATTTTTTATTATATTTGATGTGGTTTGTGGGCATGTGCAACTAGTCATTTGTTTTACAGGTTACAGGTGTGACTAGATGACCTAACAACAAAACAAAGTGACAAAGAGAAAGTAACAAAAAAGTTCCTTCTAACCTAGAAAATACCAGATTCTAAGCATTTGAGTAGACACAGGTGTCTACCCAAATCATTAACACCTGGGGCACTCTGTCCTTTTGCAGGCACTTTTTCCCTATACATTCCTAGGGTTCCAAACCCTCATTGAGCCTTTGTGACATTGTTTCTAGCCTGTTCCAGCAGATACATAGTCCCGATCACTCCCAGGTTGCACAGAATCAACTAAGTCATCTTTCTCCTCTTCATTTTCTTAGGGTTTTACATTGTTGAATGTTTATTGCTTACACAATACTGTACTTAATCATTTGAATATCATTTATTATAGTAAGTTACTCTGAAATCAGGTTTAATTCAAATTAGATTAAATCATTTGGTGAACCCCACTTCTCCTTCAAACATTCTTCTTTTCTTCTTCCATGGCTGAGATTTATGGTCCCCTTTACTTGAAATCTCTCATGATCTCCAATGCTCATCTTGTTGAAAACCCCTCAAGACCTAGATCTCTTTGATTATTCTTCTGAACACTCATGATGAGGCACAAGTTGATCAAGTTAGCTTGAGCTCAACCCTCCAAATCAATGATACTTTCCATGTTCCTATTGTGACACTTACACCTCCTTCTCAAGATGATACCACTCTTCCACCTACATCTACTGTCCTCGTTTCTATGCCTACCCTACAACCTTCACTTTACCCTCCCAATTACTTCTCACACATGACATGGATCCTCTTCAGGAACTCATGACCTAGCCTCATTATACCATGATTTACAAACCCAAATTCACCAATTACAACAAGCCTCTTCATCCTCCTCTCCATCTCTAGATTCCTCACTCCTCCTTCATATCCCTTTTGCACCCACCATCTCCTCTTATCCACTGCCTCCTAACTTTTTCACACCTAAGTTTCCTATCTTCAATGGCCATGGCGACCCTCAGGAACACCTTCACTCCTTTCATGTTGCATGTCTTGACTATGTTGATGACCTTACACTATTGGAAAAATTGTTTCCTCAAAGCTTACATGACTATGTTATGCGATGGTTCTATGATCTACCTGTCCATTCGGTAACATATTTTACATCTTTAGCTGATGCATTCCTTGCTCATTTTTCTATGAATATCAACACTAAGATATCCTATGCACAACTAGCTAAAATCAAACAAGGATCTAATGAACATCTTGCAGACTATGTCTTGCGGTATAAGAACAACCTTGCCAAAATGACCAATGTTCTAGCTGATTTAGAATTGCAAGACCTATTCATTCAAAGTATTTTTCCTCCACTCCAAGAGAGTGTCATTTTCAAGACTTCTCCTTCTTTTGATCAATTGTGTCACACACTCAAATTGTGCAAAAGCAAACTGCTATCTATGGGAAAATTGAAGTATTATGATACTTCTTCCACTTCATCTTCCAACAAGTTTCAAGCCAAATCCACATTCAAACCATCCACTAAGCCTACCAACTCTAAAGCTATTGTCAATGTTGTTTCTACACCAGCCAAGCTTCAATTGCAATCCACTAGGTGCACTTTTACTAAGCTACCTTACACACCTTGGTTCCTATTACCACAACTCATTGAAAGCAATCTGATTACTCTCCCTCCACCGCTCAATCTAGATCCTTCTCAACCACATGGATGTAATTATGATGAAAATGCACACTGTGATTATCACCAATGCAATGGGCATTCTATTGATCATTATTTTAAGCTCAAACATGTCATTCAAGATCTTATCAACAATAATGCAATTGAGCTTCCAGAGCCATCTACTTCTAAACTGGTCAATGATAATCAAAAGCTTAAAATATTCAATGACCCATTACCAAATCATGAAAAATCGACTACTGATTCCTTTTCCAATCACACATATCATGTGATACCTCCTTCCTCATTGACACCACTTGATTTCTTATTTCTACTGCTGATATGCCACCACCAATTATTACATTCTTAGATCATGACTACCATGCTACATTTTCCTTTGATTCACTACATATTGATGCTTCTATTGGTGCTCATATAGTCAATAATACTATGGTCCATCCCTCATGCCTTTCCAATGCATGCTCTCTGGCACTCTTACTAGCTATCAACTTTCCAATCTCTCAAATCACATTTCCAGTCCCCAATTCTTATGGACATGTCATCCTTCCCATTACTATTGGGTCCCTTACCATACCAACACCATTCCTCATTACATCTGAAATCAAGCACTGTGACATGGTCTTAGGTCTCCCTTGGCTTCGGGCTGCCCAAGTTATCCCTTCCATGCTCCACTTATGCCTTAAGTTCATTCATAACAAGAAATTTGTCACCATTCAAGGTATTCCACCATGCACACCATTACCTTGGTCCATTCTTCCCTTTGTTTCAGCCCCAATCATAGAATTTAGGCCTCCTACACCTATCAAGTCTACATCTATCTCTACACCTAGCTCTCCCATTCATACACAACCTACATCATGACCCCATCATCCTCACTAGTCCATTAGTCCACCCCTTTAGCCTAAGTCCCCTACCCAAGAAGCCCATTCCTATAGGTGTTCTCCACCTCCTTTACCACATCAGTCTCCCTCACATACACATATTTACTCTCCTACACCACCGGTCCTAGACCATGGTCACATGCCTTCTCCTTCTTGGATACCAGATAAGAGGCCCTCACTCTTTGCTATCATCAAATAGCTTTCCATCACTCACACACTTGGGGCATCACACTTTCTCCCCCCTCCCATCACTATTGGTTGTCTCTATCATCTAATTCATAGCTTATTTACTACACTTCATGCACCTGTGCTTCATGGTAAATATTTCCTAGCATCTAATCTCAATCACATACAATACCTTTGCCACCTGATGACACACTCTTGTTCTATGGTTCATACTTGACTATTTAGGGTGCAATTCCTAAATGAACCTCATGTCACACACATCTGATGGGGGAAACGTGGCTCCCCTTATTTACATATCTTGCATATAATAACACCCCATCACTTTCACACAACATCTACACATCTTGGTTGTATTTACTCTTGTTATCTTATACTACTTTAAACATGTTGCAACTTGTTTCCTATGCTAGTTGGATACTTAGTATGTCATTATCTTTTTCTATACACACATGTGCATTCACATGGTATCTTGAGGTGAATGCAAGACCTTTACATATTCTTACACGATGCATGATGCTTGACACCATACTTTACCAGTCCCACTGAGGCTCCTGGGGGCATCTACCTTTGCTACTCTCATACTCCACACTCACAGGTCCTATTGTTACAATATTTACTACTTCTTGTCACTATCACTTACTTTTCACTGATCTATACATGCTTTGACATACTATTTATCTTTCTAACATGCTAACGGGTGCTTCATGTGTAGAATTTTCCTTGCATGATATATACAACCATGGTTATGTTATTTCTTGTTTGTTATTGTTTTCCATTGTTTGTGGGCTATGCCCTATGTCTTTCTTGATCATTGTTTTCTTATGGCCACTTCGGCCCTGATTGTCTTGTGACATTGTGAGTGATGTCCCATGTATGAAACCCAATTTTCATGGTCCCTCTTGTCTTCATAGTTGTTTGATACATTGTATTTTATTGCATGATAGCTCTTTTACACTAACACTTGTTTCTAGCCTATCTTGTTTTGTATGTGCCTTGGTTTCTACCATGCACATCCCCTACCCCCTACATGTATCCAATCTATGATATGCATATCAGTTTTAGGTCCTCTCATTTGGGCCACATCCTCCTACATTCATCACATGCACCCCAAATGAGGGGGGAAACTATTGGGTGAAAAATCACCCTTCCAGTAGCACAGAGCTCCAGAAACAAAACAACATGGTACAAAATTGGAAAAGGCACATAGTTACAAAGTGGTCCAGAATCATACTTGGATCACAAACATCAAGCAAAAACTAGCACCCAATATTAGACAAGAATAGTGGGCACTTGTGTCCCACCTAGGCACTTGTGTCCTGGGGGAAAAAACAAACAATTTTCTAGTTCAACACAATTTTCCAATAGTTACAATACAAATCTACAGTATCAAACACTTGGCTTCAGTTACAAAATTCAATTCAATTCAGTTATAATTTACAATTCAGTTACAATTTGGTTACAAATCAAATGGGATGTGCCAATCTATAGTGGCACTTATTTGAGAAGCATCATGGAAGGAGAGAAAAATAAACCTCTCTCCCCAACACTCTTCTCTTGGTGTGAGATCACCCAAAAAACTCATCCTTGGTGTGAGATCACCCAAAAAACCTCACTCTTGGCATGAGATCACCCAAAAACCTCATCCTTGGTGGTGGATGCTCAAAATTGTGGCTTGACACTTTCTTGGTTGGGAATTGATCACTCCCAACCCCATCCAAGACAACATCTCAAAAGAAAACAAGACAATTTTCTATCCTATACTCTCTAATACATCAGGTGCACTCTTTCCTTAGCTACTACTTTTACACACTTTTACTTACTTATACATACATTACTCTGAATTTTTCATATACGAGACTTTGACTACTCTTTTCTCTTCTTTTGTAGGTTCATCCTTACAAAGAATAAGAAGTAACTCACATCAATAAACATAAGCTCCAACAACACACTACTACATATACTTCACCCCTAGGGTCTACCTCCCTTTCCTAGTTGTCACACTTCACATTGCAATCACTTCACGCTTCACATGGCTACTTGTCCACTTGGCATGCTATCATCTACACTCCTCTCTGGATTACAAGGTACACATCTTCTATCTACTTTATGCTATCAAGTATTCACTCAACAACATAAAGTGGGGGAAAATGTAGACACAAAATCTATGCACTTGGGTACATTTCTAGGTCCTAAAGCATACTAATGTATACATGATTCCTAAGTAAGAAAACTAGTGGTTGACAAATCCTTTTGGCCTTTTGGTTGCTTTATCTCTTGCACTTTACTTTTCTGAGCTTTACACATCTTACAGCTTTACACATCTTACACTTGACTTGATTTATTTTTGATGGCCTCATACACTAGCGCCCTAGTTAGTACATAAGGGCCCAGGTGCTCCTCTCCCTCCTGGGCTCCCCTGTCCTCTCTTTCTTCTTCTTACTCTTTTGGGTCCTTTTCACTTCTTGGTCACCTTTTAACACTTTGGGTCAGCCTTTCAGTTGTCAATTATGAAATTCAAACAAGGGAATCATATATATACTTAGTTACTTCTTTCAAATAAGGGGCCAAACATTATAAGCATTATCTATCACCACCTAAGCTTGCACAAAGGCACAAGAGCACTACAAATTACATATCTAGCACATTCATACAAGAGACAAGGGTTGCATTGATCTACATACACTACATAGGAGGGGAGTTCATTCTATTCCATCACACACATTTTTCATATTTGGGACAATATAGATCTATCTCACTATCATCATGCAACTTGCACAAGGGAAACCTAGGACATGGATACACACACACACAGAGATAACTACATGGAGTCTGAGATGTAGTGTAACGATCAGTCATAAGTTCACTCTTCGGGTGACCATGTCGGGGTCAGTCTGACTCCCCATTATTCATCTTTTTTTAGATTTGATGTGGTTTTTGGGCATGTGTATCTAGTCATTTGTTTTATAAGGTTACAGGTGTGACCGTAGATGACCTAACAATGAAACCAAAGTGACAAAGAGTGAGCTAACAATGAAGATCTTCTGAACCCAGAAAAGATCATAGATTCTGAGCATCTGAGCAGACACAGGCCCAAGATAGTCATTCATTAGCACCTAGGGCACTCCTTTTCCTCCTATGGCACTTTATGTCTACATACATTCTTGGGTTTTTGAACCCTCAAAAGCCATTTTGACATGTTGTTTCTAGCCTATTCTAGTAGATACATAGTCCTGATCATTCCCAAGTTGCACAAAATCAGCTAAGTCATCTTTCTCCCTTCATTTGCTTAGGGTTTTACATCTTTGAATTCTTAGTGCTTGGACATTTACTGTATGTACTCATCTGAATATCATTTATCATAGTAAGTTACTATTTTAGCATTTTTGACATTTTGATCATTGTTTCTGTCCAACATGGATCCGGTGGGGCTAGTTTTGTCCTTTAGATGGCACCATCTAGTTTTGGGCATTATTATACAAGTACTAGGTCGTAGTGTCCAGGATTTTGGGTGTTCCCATCCCTTGGCATGTATGAGCTTTGTATCATGTGTTTGCGTGATTAAAATAATATCTTAGGGTTTTTTATGTCTGTTTATGTTGTGGAGAAATATATACATTCACGGTAGTTTCATGTACGTAGACTGATCCAAAGGAAATTATGGGCGGTCATAAGCTCTATAATTCTCCCTAAACCATTACATTACTTTAGAGCCTGACGAGATAATTCCAACAATATGCTAAATGTTGAAAACAAAGATCGTATGCTAAAATTTTGGCCCAATTGGTAAAAATTAAAATATGCAAGTCCGAGATTATGTGGACTCGTGCAAGTTTACAAGTGGAATCACACTTATCACTTTTAAGACTTCAAAGGGTCATGCATGTATAAGCGATAACTTGACAACTTTTCCAAATGTGTAAATCTAGACGCTCTTATTCAAACAAATGGTCCCTTTTGTTGGCTAGGGGCCCTCATCCAAGTTCAACACACTTTTTTTGAGGAGGGGTGCATTTACCTCCTTTTCTTCATATTATCTTAAAGATAACTTATTATTGCCTATCATGTTGTTTATTTCCAGACCACTCATGAATGTGGGTCTAAACTTTCTCATTGTATTAAACTCAACATAATTCCAGACCCACCACCTCTGCATTGCTCATAGTGCTATCCCAACTAATCGCAGTCTCCCACATTTTCTACCATAAAATGCATTTTCAAATGTGCATACACATTTAATGACCTGGTAAGTGTTACCATAGGAAAATTCAACCACATGGTAGCCATATGCACCCATTTGTACTACTGATGCCATGTAATAAAGTGTCCCTAAGGCATATATTCCATAATTATGGCATTTTCTCTCATATTTAAACAATATCTCCCACCATGGTAAGCTGAACTAAATTTCAATTTTTTTCCTAACGTAGAGTTCAATGTTTTCTATAACCAAGAGGTCATCCTTGGATCCCTATGTGAAATGATTAGTTATGGAATTCCATGTAATAAAAAAAATCTTTGTTGTATCTTAAGGAAACTCTTTGTATGTATTGTGTAATCATCCTTAAGGGATCAATTTGTACAGTATTGGCATTTTTTGCTCCATTTAGAAGCATTTTTAGGATTTCTACAGAAATCAGGACCATGTTGTTCGAAATTTACAGACGCTGGTAGTCCTCTGCATAATTTCCATGTTGACTAGTGTATCATTTATACTGTGGATTACTATAAGTACTTTTGGCTAGATTTTGACGTAGAACAAAGGGGAGATGATCTTGTACATGTTGGCATACCAAACAAGGTAGAGGATGATTTTATCATATCCTGAGTTTGGAGTCCTTTCCAAAGGTACAGATGCTAAACACATTATTGCAATTTTAAGATCCTATTTTTATTTCATCAGAATTAGGGAAATGTTTTTCAACTTATTAATTAAATTTTATGCCTTTAATGAATTTAATACGTAACAATAAGAGGATTCCAAGGTTTTTATATAGAAATGTCTGGTTTTTTATGAATGACATGAATTCCAAGGTAAGAGAAAGCGAGTGATGGAGAAAGTGAGCGATGGAGAAAGCGACGGAGGTACAGTCAGCGTGGTTTCTATAGTTTTGGCTATAGAATGTCTGCATTCTAGGCCAATCATAGCTGAGGAGAGGCTGCTTACTGACCAAAATCAGACGGATGAAAAGCTGCAAACTGTAAAAGTGGACACGCTGGGATCCACACCTTTGGCCTGGAATAAGATTCTTCAAAACCCTAACAAAAAAGTGGGTCCACAGTCTCCTGAAAGATAACAGGTCACATGGGAAAAGGACAGTGAAGGTGCCACCTACCTAATGGTCCCAGATGGTTGTGTTAATAGGGCTTTGAGCAAAGTGAATCTTTCCCTTGTTGGTAAGTTTCTAGGCTCTAGACCTAATATTGATTTTATTAGAAAATGGGCTCTGAGAAAGTGGAAACCTAAGGGGGATCTGAGTATTACCATCATGCCACGGGGTTTTTTTTGGAAAAATTTAATCAGCAGACTGATTTGGAATCGGTGCTTCTGGGAGGACCGTGGTGGCTGGGTAATATGGGCCTCTTTTTGAAAAAATGGTATCCAGGGTTTGACCCTAATATTGAAAATATAAACACCATTCCAATCTGGTGTAGACTCCCTGGGCTACCATTGCAATTTTGGGATGATGAAATTTTGCTAAACATTGCTAAATCCTTAGGTGCTCCGATCGGGCTGGATGGGCCCACGAGAAATAGATCCAGACTTGCTTTTTCTCGATTCTGCATTTCTTCTGAAATGGAGCAGGAGTTACCAGAGCACATCATCTTGAAATCTAAGTATGGAATGTGGATTCAAAAAATCAAATTTGAAACATTTCATTTAAGGTGTAAGCAATGTCATCGCATAGGACACTTCACCAAAAAATGTCCCAATAAGGAGATCTCTTCAGAGGAGGAAAAACACAAAAAGAAAGAACAACCTGTGGGTGACTTAGAATTGATAAAGGAACGCAGGGTTCTTGAGATTGAAAGCTAGAGAGAAGACAAATCCCCTAACCAGATTGAGTTGAACTATAATAAAAAGGAAAAAAAAGGGGGTTTAGAAATCCAATAAGGAAACACCTGGTCTGGCGTCCAAAAACCCTAGCGGCAGCTTTGCATGCAACACCTATCAAAGAGGGCTTAGAAAATCCTGTAAAGGTGACTATGGAGGTGGATGAACAAGAAGGATCTGTAAAGATAAATATCATCCCTAATGATCTATATCAGACTTTGGATGAAGGAAGATGAGATAGATAACTCACTGTGCATCATTAAGGAAATATTGGATAAGGATAACATGGGTTATGAAGAAACATTGCAGAAAAACACTCCAAGGGGCGAAAGTAAAATATCAACAGATATACCTCCTTACTTCAGCAACAGATCAACAGTTTTACCTCCTTGCTTCAGCAACAGATCAACAGATCCACACTCTATTGATAGGAATCAGAGAGAGCAAGAAGAGGGAGAAGTAACACCATTCAAGGAAGATGAGGAGCTAACTTCTGGATTCATAGAGGTCATCTAAAAAAAAAAAGAATGAAAGGATTTGAAATGATCCCAGAATCGCTCTACAGTGAAAAGAAAAAGAAAATGGACAACTGGGAAACTTCAACATCCAGAACTACTAGATCTTCTACAAGAAGACTAGTAGATTTTGGAAGTAGTTCTAAAAGAGGAAGGCCCTCAAAAAAGGCTCTTAGATCCAAGAGAACAGAGAGAGACATTGCAGATGGCATTCAACATCAATTGAGCCATCAGGAAATCCCAACTCCCACTCCTATAAATGAAGATTATCTCTTGGAACATCCGAGGTCTAAACAGAAAATCCAAACAGAGAATCATTAAGGAGTTACATGATTCTAGTAGTCCTAGTATTTTGATTTTGCAGGAAACTAAGATGAAAGCTAAGATCCTTGAAATTAATAAAAAGAGTTTTTGGGAAAACTCTGAAATGGCTGCGGTGGACTCTCAGGGAGCCTCTGGAGGTCTGGCTACTCTTTGGGACAAAAGACACTGTACTGGTATGGTTCTTAATGCTAGCACTAATCATCTTGCTATTAAATTTCATGCTATTGAGAACAATGGTGAATGGATCCTTTCTAATATCTATGCCCCTAATACGGTTAGTGGGAGACGTAAACTATGGACTGATCTTAAGATCTTTAGAAACCAACATAGTATAGCTAACTGGCTTATCATGGGTGACTTTAATTCTCCTCTAAACCCAGGTGAAAAATATGGAGGAATCTCCAGCTTTTCCACAGGTATGGAGGATTTTGCTGATTTTATTGCTGAGCTTAATCTCTTGGATGTGGATCTCCATGGGAATAAATACACTTGGAATAACAGAAGGTTGGGAAAAGATCTTATCCAAGTTAGACTAGATAGAGCCCTGATTTCTGCTAGCTGGATTCTCAGTCAAGACTTCCACCTCTCTTCCCTGCCCAGAATTGGATCGGACCACAATCCGATTGCTTTAAATCTTCTCAATTGGACTAAGCCCATCAGAAGCTCATTCAAATTTGAAAAGATGTGGATGGAGCATGACAACATCTATGAAAAAATTAAAGAGTGGTGGGTTTGGAATGGTGAAGGCACTGCTCAATTTAGATTGATTCAAAAGCTCAAAAATGTTAAAAAACAAGTTAAAATCTGGAATAAAAGAGTTTTTGGCAATGTGTTTGATAAAAAAAAGAAGTTAAAACAAAAGCTCCAAGATCTGGAAATCAAAATGAATACAATGGGGAGATCTGTTGAAGACCAAACTGATGAAAAGAATATTCTCTCAGAGCTGCATACGATTTGCAGCAGAGAAGAATCCTTATGGAGACTAAAATCTAGGGCTATCTGGCTTAAAGAAGGAGATAGGAATACAAAGTTTTTTCATATGACCACTTTGAAGCACAGAGCTTGTAATAGGATCATGGAAGTGGCTAAAAGTAATGGAAATATTATAAAAGATCCCAATAGCATCAAAGAAGAAGCTCTAAATTTCTATAAAAAACTTCTTAATGAGAGGAATATCATTAATGTTGAGGCAATTTCTTTCATGCTGGAGGCTATTCCCCAAGACAAAATTGAGGAGCAGAGATATAAAGATATTACTAAAGCTGTCACACTTGAAGAGCTGTAAAAAGATGTGTTTACTTTAGAAGGCGATAAGGCTCCAGGCCCGGATGGTTTCTCCATTAAATTTTTCCAGAAATTTTGGGAAATATGTTCGGATGATCTTCTCAGAGTGGTGAATGAATTCTATAGAACTGGGGATCTTTTGAAAGAGTTGAATAACACCCACATTGTGCTTGCTCCAAAAAAAATGGATGCTAAAGACTTCAAAGACTTCAGACCCATCAGCCTTGTGAATGCTATCTATAGAATTTTTACCAAAATCATTGCTACCAGGCTTCAATTCATTATGAATGATTTAATCTCAAGGCAGCAGAGTGGATTCATTAAAGGCAGGATTATCCAAGATGGAGTGATTATGGTTCATGAGACCATACACTCTATGGAGAATAATAAAAAAGTGAATATGGTCCTTAAGCTTGATATGAATAAAGCCTTTGACAAGGTCTCTTGGGTTTTTCTTGACAAAGTCTTAATTAAATTTGGTTTTCCGGCCAAATTCAGAAAAATTATTAAGGCTTGCATCTCTACGGTCAGATTCTTAGTGGTGGTTAATGGTGAGCCAGTGGGATTTTTCACAAGCAGTAGAGGACTAAGGCAAGGGGACCCCATCTCCCCCCTGCTCTTCATTCTTATGGCAGACAGTCTTAGTAGAACAATTGGTAAAGCAGTCATTGATGGTCTTTTGAAAGGCTCAAAGCCCACTTCCATCAGCCAAGTTGCTTCTCATCAGCAATTTGTGGATGATACAATCCTCCTTTTATTGGCTTCCATCATTGAAGCTAAGGCTACCAAGGCTATTCTGCAAATTTACGAATCTGCTTCTGGGCAAGAGATCAATTATGATAAAAGCTCCATTTTCTTCTTCAACACTCCTGAGGAAAGACAACTTAAAATTGCTAAAATTCTGGGCTGTAAAATAAGTGCACTTCCAGCCACTTACTTAGGACTCCCTCTTGGCACTAAAAAAGTCTCTAACAAGGTGTGGGATGATCTATTGGTGAGATTTCAAAAAAAAAATGGCTGGATGGAAAGGAGCCATTCTATCTAGTGCTGGTAAGTGCCTGCTCATAAAAAGCACTCTTCAAAATCTACCTATCTATATCATGTCTCTTTATAAGATCCCTTCTACCTTCAGAGAAAGAATTGAGAGGATTCAGAAAAACTTCTTATGGCAGGGCATGGAGGAGAAGTTTAAATTTCACTTAGTTGCTTGGGATAAGGTTTGTACTCCAAAATCTATAGGAGGACTGGGCATAAAAGACATCAAGAAAATGAATGAGGCTCTCATTGCGAAAATGGGCTGGAGAATGCTTTCTAAGAAGCAACCATGGATAGATTTAATTAAGGCTAAATACCTTAATCAACAAGTTGTCTTTTCTTTTCTTCAAGATGAGCACCTTCCCTATGGTTCCATTTTTTGGAATAATTTAGTGAAGAGCAGAAATTTCATTAAACAAGGCAGTAAATGGAAAGTGGGAGATGGCTGTGATATAAAATTCTGGGATGATAACTGGTTTAATGGCAGCCTTATGGACAGATTTGGTGTGGTCAAAGACAGTCTTGAAAACAAGTATGGCACTAGAATCAAGGATTATATTGAGAGAAATGGCAACAAAAAGAAATGGAAAAAACTTTCTGTGGATAGAGATGATCTGATCCAAAATATTTCCTCCCTGCAAGATCAGTTAGACCTTATCCCCTTAAGTCAGCTGGATGTTAAGGATGAATTGGTCTGGAGCAATTCTATTGATGGGGACTACTCTGTCAAAACTGGGTATAATACTTTCTTCGACAATAGTCAAACTGAGTTTAAATGGAGTAGAATTTGGATGACTGAGTTAACACCTAAAATTAATTTTTTCTTTTGGCTGGCTCTCAGAGGTAGAATTCTTACCACTGACAACCTGATAAGAAAAGGTTTCATAATGCCTAATAGATGTCATCTATGTAAAAAAGACTCTGAGGATATCAGTCATTTGTTTATCCATTGTGATTATGCTACCAGAATATGGAGTTTTTCCCTCTCTAATTTTAAAGCTTTCTGGGTGGTTCCGAAGGATTTCAGTCAGCTCTGGACCCAATGGAGCCCACCCTATAAACATTGTGTTGTTAGAAGGCTCTGGAATTTGGTTATTCCTCATATTATTTGGAGGATATGGAAAGATAGAAATGATATTATCTTTAGAAATAAAAAACAGAATTCTAAGCTCAGTATTGGGAAAATTTCTAATGATATTAAAGAAAATATTGCTAGATTTAAACCCCCCCAAGAACAAGAGTTATCCAGAAAATGAAGAACATATCTTGTCCCATTGGCAGATTGGAGCTGACAATATCTGAATAATTCCAGTAATAGTATTGATAGATCTTTGATACATTGACATCCTCCTAATCTTAACTGGTATAAGTTGAATTTTGATGGGGCCTCCAAGGGTAACCCTGGAATTGCAGCGGGGGGAGGAGTGATCCGGGATCATAAAGGTAGTTTGATTGCTGTGTATGCTGGAAAAATGGGAATTCAAACTAATCATTTTGCTGAAGCATTATCTGCTTTATGGGGCCTTAGAATTGCTTAGACTCATAATATCCAAAACCTCATTCTTGAAGGGGACTCACTTAATATCATTAATCATCTTAATCAGTGTTCACCTCCAAGTTGGAACATCAAGGACTTCATCTTGGAATCCATAAGTATTTGCCAAACCTTCAATAACATTCGGATCAAGCATACCTACCGGGAGGGTAACAAGGTGGCAGATGCATTGGCTAATTATGGCATAAATGTTAATCACATTATTTGGGATAATAAAGATAACATTCCTGAACAGCTTCAAAGCAACATACAAGTGGATACTTATGAGCATGCAAATTCAGGGTATGAGATATGAGCATTGGGAGTGGAACTTCAAAAATAAGACTCCCACACGTGCTGATTTTAAAACAACACTCAAGCAAATCTTGACGGGAAATCAAGGTTATAGGAAGTATAATGAGAACTTAAAGTGGATATATATGAAGAGTAAAGCCACACATGCGGGAAATATGGTGCTTTCAACAGCTTTTAAACAGGGCTTTACGGATTCCCAAGTCAGTAATAAGGATGATGATGATCTGGAGTGGGTTTCTAAAGGGACTGAAGTTCACACATGCGGGTTTTCTCAGGTACATAATAGTAGTCACTCAGATATTCATGGGAACAACAACGACTACCCTAGTCATCATTCTCATCGTGCAGAAAATAACAGAGTTAGGTAGACTGGTAACTGTAGCTATTATAGAACTCCTCATAAGGATTTTGAAAATTTTATTTGTAAGAACTTAAGCACGGTGATAATGGGAGGTGCCCCTTGTCAGATTGAGCCCAGTGCGGACCCGAAATGGAAAAATAATGAAGAGCTTTGGAATCTTCTCAGCTAGGGAGGCATCACTAATTTTATTGAGAAGATTCAGGGACACGACCAAAGTATTTCCATTCATTTTGTGAAGGATTGGAAGGATCACACTGTGGATTATGGTGGGCAGAAGATTTCGATCAATGAGGAGTTAATAGCCGAAGCTACTGGCCTTGGCATGGATGGGTACCACTTTTTTAATAAAAGGATTGATAGAGGTGCTGAGGAAAGGAAGTTTGTTGAGGGTAATGAGAAGCTGGTCTTCGACACAGTGGATCTGCAGGTCAGCTCCATCCCTCCACCTTTTGACGAGGTCACCCGTATGATGGTGCGTTACATCTCTTTGGAGGGGAGATTCGTCACTGTGCCCTCTAAGCATCTAGTGTTCCTCAATCACTTCCGTAGGAGTTTCACGGTATGCTTCCCTCACTATCTGCTTAACTCTCTTGAGTGCTCCATTTTGGAGTTTCAAAAGCATGCACGTGCGGTCCCGCTGCATCAGGGTCTCATCTTCTTGTTGCATAAGCTTTGTCTTCTTAGGTCTCCGGGCATCCCATCCTCCCCCGTCTCTGTTCCTCCTCTGCCCAGCACCGCTGCCGCTACCCCCATCTCTCCACCTTCTGCCCCCTTCACCACTGTTGTCACCCCTCTGCCTTCCTTCTCGGCTCCCTCTATCATCCCCCCCACCTCTTCTCCCACCCCCTTCGCTTCCACTTCGACCAGACCTGTTACTAGGTCTTCTAGAAGACTGAAACTTGATACCCCTATTTCAGGGAATGTTCCTCAGGACTTGGAAATTTCCCATAACCTCCTGCATATTAGTAGTACTGGTTCATAAGAGGCACACATTGAGAGCTCCACAAATAGGCTGGATGCCTTAGAAGCTGACATGTTGCTGTTGAAAGAAGAGGTTAAAAACTTGGCAAAGCAAAAAGGTAAGAGGAAGAAGGAGGAGGAGGCTGATATTGATAATAAACAGGTTGAAGACATTTACAAAAATTGAACTCCTTAGACAACCATTTAGGGAAAGCCAAGACTCGCCATGACCATAATATGGCTATTTTTAGTGCAATTGAAGAATTTATTGAGCAGCATGTCCGCAACGTCTCTAATCTCAGCGGAATACCAGCAACTCTTTGGGGCACGGAAAAGGAAAGCAAAAAGACCATTGAACAGCTGGATGTTACTGAACTCTACCCACATGACGACATTGGCTATGTTCAACTCTTGGCAGAATATCAAATTTAGAATCGACAAAGCCGCCAAGAAGTAATTGTGGATTCTCTTGTTGTACTCCTCTGTAATTATTACTGTTTTTTGTTGTTTTTTGGCTGCTCTTCTGCAGTGTTCGAACTGGTTTGTTGTGTTGGGGTAACTGCTCTTGGGATACTTTGGGTTTCTATGTCTCATTTGGATCTTGATCCTTTTTGTAATGGTTCTCATTCCTATTCTGGCTTCTAGGCCCTCTTTTGTTTACAAGGGTATAGTCCCTTTCAAAAAACTATTTACCAATAATAATAAACTTGTCCCTCGATTCACTGCACAATCATCTCCATCATAGTATCAGCATTCTTTCTTGTTCTTAAGTTATTAAGTTCATTGTTTAACAACTTAAGTAATCCTTAATGTCCATATTTAGTTACTAGGTTGTCATGTTTGCTAAGAAAGATAGCTCATTTGTAGACAAGTACATTTAATTTATGCATATTATTAGTAAATGATAGTACAACTATATATCATTATTATGATTACATAAGTCTAATTTAGACTAACACAAGGTTTGAATCATTTCATATGAATCATTTAACATTTGCAATCAATTATTAGGTCCTATCTTTTTTAGTTTAAAATGTCGACATATCATCAAATCTGCTAATGCAACCTAATAGTGTTCATATTTGTACTTCCAACTCATCTTTCCTAGCTAGAATAGGATTCTGCGTATCTAAGGCACCAGTTATCACCTTGTGAGTATAATACATACAAGTTAATTTATGACATAATTGTCCTAACAAGGACTAATGAGATCCACCACTTATTACTATTTTCCAATATCCTTATGTATGAAACTTATATTCTTATTAACTTTAATTGCATAACCTGTTTATGTTAATCATATTATAACTAATGTCAAAAGTATACAGACTCATTCATACCATTTCTAAAGAAGATATATTCCTATGGACTTAGTTTTTACTTGTAGTACAATATTTTCATTTTATTGTTTAGGCTAAACAACTTCGAATACTAATCCAATGGTTATAGAATCAGTTGAGGTTAGCATTATAGATATCATGTTACTCTCACTTAGTTATCTTATTTCTATTGGAAGATGAGTTATATGTCTCATACAATGTTTATCTTCTCTCCATTCATATTATTTTTATCGTTACATCTTACTGTTTTTTTATTCATTTCATGGTTCATAATGACACTCCATAATAGTTGAAACTTCCATATTTAATACTATCCAAAAATAATACCTTACTATTCACAATAAATACTTCACTATGCATGTAAATTTATCTTAATACAATACTGCCAACACTTCCTTACAGTTCATTTGATCTAGTTCTGATTTTAGTAATTAACAATACAAGGAAATAAGGTCATAACAAAATCTTACATGCATTCCTTCATCCATTTGGTAAACTTCAGATGCAATACTTATTACATAACTTCAGTAGGAGACTAAAATGAGTAGAGGTCTAGAGAGACTATCATATATATATATATATAATAAGCCTATTGGCATTTTTATAAATCACAAGTATATATTTCACTTTCAAACAATGTAAATACATTCTTTTCATACATAGAAATTGAGATAAAATGACCAATAGTCATCCTTCCTTTTCTCAGCTCAAATTTTCCTTAATTCCTATAATTAAAAATTATAATGTACAATATGTACATGGTCAGCTCATGAGGAATGGCATGGGTCATTTACACTTCTATGTTGCATTAATAAGAGATATTGAATATTAAAGGGTTATTCTTCCTACAAATTTATTTCAACCATTTAGATGATCAAAAACATTTCATGTAATGATTTAAGAACATCTACATTTCTATATAAACTTTCAACATACAAGAATAAACATTCCTCTTACATATTTCAACCAAAAATCGGAAAGAATATCTTATTCTATATCAAGATCAAGCATTGTTATCCAATTTCATACCATAAAGAGTCTCAAGTAAATTCATTACAAGTAAAAAGATACTACTCAAATCCATCCTATGGACCTATATTCCAAGAATAGTATTAGGATTTGAACTCGAGAGGATCTAATAAAATTTAAAGCAATAGTCTTTACCTACTTAAACACAACTGAGGGAATTACCCAGACTTGGGTTCTAGTTATTAAATTAAAAACCCTGTAAAACTTCAACATGAAATAAAATTCACCTAGAATACTTTCAAATTTTTGCTATGAAACACACGATTAAGAAGTATATGATTTTGAGCATGAATTATTTAGCAAAATTATTCTAAAATTTTCAAAGATCTTCAAACTTACCTCACAAAATTATACAAACTAATATTTAGTTCAATTACAAAGGGAGTCATTTTCCATCAACAACATCAATGAGCTCTTAAATGAGAAAACTAAGGGTCCTTCCCAACTTGAATGATCTTAAGAGCCCTTATAATCTCTTTTTTGCAGAGCAGGATAAGTCAACGAAGATACCCATTTCAAGTTCATACCTATTTAAGTGAGCCAAACCGATTTATATAGGTTCCAAAGAATAATTTAACATGAATTAGATCAGGCACCTGAGTATATCCCATCGAGTATATATATTGTAAATCATCGTTGCAAACATAATAGGGCCAGTTGACATTAGCTAACTCATTCAAGCTCAAGCTCACGATATTTTTAACACTCAAGCTAACTCCAAGCAACCTTTTAGGCTATATTTATGCAAAGATTGAATTTATATTTATAACCAATTAGAGCTCTAAGCCATAAGGGTGATTACGACCTTAATCATGAAACACTCAACCTGGAGTTATTCAGAAGTCACCCGTATTTAGAACCGCCTTCTATAACCCCTATTATTAAATATCCCAACTAAATGTGACCTAACTATTTTTTATTACAAACGTAATACACATGTCTTAGCTCTCGATACTTTAAGCCAATCACCTTCCAATAAATGTCCACCCTTCCTTAAAGGAAATGTTGATCTTTCAAATTAACAGACTTAAGGTAGTCAACTCCCCTAGCTAAGGCCATGACCGCTAATTATTTCCAAGAGACCAGTGAAAGTGGGGTCACAAACCTTAGAAGGTTTACTTATTCTCAAACCCATTAGTGAATGGAATTAGGATTGAACTCATAATATCACTCCTGCTACTTATCAGGGAGGTCATTCATGCTTTAAAAAAAATTAGTTAAATGCAACACAAACACACACACTTGATCAAGACAACACAAATTACCAAATACCTCCTATTAATCCCTACCGAAAATATTTCAACCCAGTTATTTTTAAAACCAATACAAGAACTAGAGAGAGAGAGCTCTTCTATGGACTATATAACATAATGGAAAATTTTCCAGATTCATTTAGGTGATGAAGCCATGCCTAAATGAATTTCAGTAGACCTATGTGACTCCCTTCACAATCTCTTTTCGAATTCTCATAAATAAATCAAGAATTCTTACCCCAGTTATGATAAAGTTGACTCCCTAATACCAAAATGGGCATACATGTTTTCCTCTAATATCATATCTAACTTTAGTTTTTTTTGCAATCATACCGATATTAGCATTAGAGATAAAATAACCATAAAACATTAAAACCATTGGCATTCAAGTTCCATAAACATAAGAAATATTTATGCCAATTTCCATGCTATCTTTAGCTTGAAGTTCTTAGAATAACAACTTCAATAAGCATGTACAATTTTCTAGAAGTGGAGCAACTCGAAGGGGTAGAGGGCTCAAGTTGAAAATGAACTAAAAATGAAACCGAAGTTTGCATGCCCTTAGCTTCCTTGAGAAGCTTCGGGCTTCCCAAGGTCTGCTATGCATTAAATTGCATTGAATCTCTCATTGTACCATGCAATGGATTTGGTAAGCTCACCATCACCTCTAATGAGTTTCCACCAAACCAGGCTAGTGAGCTTTCAATAAATGTAAATAATAGCTTCTTGGGTAAGCTTTGCGTTTCTCAGTGCATGGTTCATCCATTGAAATAAAATAGTCAACTTCCCATGAGCATTGTATGGTGGCGGTGTAAATCCCAATTAATAAAACATTTCTGCCAACCTCCTCATAAGTTCCCTCCAACATCACAGTGGTACATAAATGGTTAGGGGTTTCCTAAAATAAATATTTAAACCTTTTCCCATTTAGATGCATAACCCAATAGTCAACTTCCCATGAACATTTACATGGGTCGGCAACGACCAAGTTTGAATTATTATCCATGGTTATCTATCCGGAGGGAATACCTGTGTGGGGTAAATGACCCATTTTTATACAATTGATTATAGCATGCTCACCTCCATGGATTTTTTCAGACCATTGACTATTTATACACAAAATTACGTTCTTCCTTTGCCTTGAGTAAGTGACTCGAAGTATTAACAATACCTTAACATCAATACATGATCAAGGTTCATTGTAGATGGTTATTCACTAGGGATGCCTAATACAAATAATCAAATACC
This sequence comes from Taxus chinensis, assembly GCA_019776745.2. NCBI lineage: Eukaryota > Viridiplantae > Streptophyta > Pinopsida > Cupressales > Taxaceae > Taxus > Taxus chinensis. The sequence goes on along the minus strand of CM034157.1, from coordinate 381,149,377 downwards.
TTATGATGCCTTTGTGATGGTTTCAAACCATGATAAGCAATAAGAGATTTTCCTTACCATCATACAAAAATCCATCCAATAGTAACATTAAAAAGTCCAACAAACAGGATGAAGTCATATAACTTAGAATGTCAAATACCATGGTTTGAGACCAATGGTCGGTTTTGTATATACATTGAAAACTTAGTTGTTTATCAAACAACTGAATGTTACCTTGCCAATGTCTTGTGGCAATTATTAACATAGTAATGAAGACCCTTTCTTGCATAATAATCCCTAACCAACAAAGTTAACATAGAAATCATTTCTTCCTTGATAACGGATATAATACAATGGTATAATTCCTAGAATTACCATTACTATTGCATAACCTAACACTATTAGGCATTAATTCATGAAATATAGGTAAGACTGAAAATATCTTAATGATAGGTACAACAACCAATAGTCTGAAAATGCATTGCATCATCTAACTCTGTAAAGTTAGTACATTCAACATTACCTCACATATCGAAATAATGTTCTTCAACCAAGTCAGTAACTTATATCACATAGCAGCAAGATGCACATCATCCTTATTCATTATCAATACAACAATAATGTACTAAAAACATCACACACAATGTGATAAATACATACAAACATCCAATACAAATAGGAATATGTCGTAAATGTTGAGTGTGTTATGAGCGTTGAATGACAAGCATCGTTATGCAGTTGTATATGAAACTTCACGAGAATGTGTGCATCCTTTTAGGATAACAAATGATCGTGTGGTTATATATACAACTATGCAATAGAGCTTGTTTTTGAGCTCTCGTAACCCACTCCCCATCAACGACTTATTCCTAATGACGAAACATACTGAAATCACAAGATGTGACAATCTAACAACTTTATTACTCCCAGATCCCCGAAATATGGTGCATCATGAAATGCTTGTAATACTTTTATTGTAAGATCACCACCCAAGGGAACATATATTATTTTGTTAAATCATAAAATTTCTTCATTATGAAACTTAAAACCCTTGTACCTTCTATCATTCAAACCGGTTTCTAATGCATTTTCACTTGGTAGTATGAAAAAACTTGAAGTTGTTTCTTAAATTCTTCCTTAAACTAAGTTTTGAGGGTCAAAATTATAGAAATATGCTTCCTGTGGAAAAACCTATTAGACACTTTATTTCTTTTCCTATGACGTAACTAATATCAATGTCATATTGGGATAGAAATTCCATCCACCTATGATATCTTTCATTTAAATTGGGTTGCGTAAAAATGATTTTAGCCCCAAATGATCTGCTTTAAGTTCAAATGTTTTTTCTAACAAATAATGACTCCAGATTTGTAAGACATGGACTATGATAGATATATCTAAGTCATGGAAAGATTAGTTCTTCTCATGTACCTTAAATTATCTACTTTTATATGTAATTACATGATCATTTTGAAGAAGGATTCCACCCAATCCTTCACTCAAAGCATCAATAACCATGGCGATGTTTCCATTGAGCTCCAAATTTTTTAATATAGGTGCAATTGTAAGTTTTTATTTCAACAAGTTAAATACACTCTCACATTTTTTAGTCCATCCAAACTTTTTATCCTTTTTCTGTAATGAAGTAATTGGTCCAGCCACTCTTGAAAAGTCTTTAACAATTTTTTTGTAATACCCAGCCAGTGCCATAAAACTTATTACCTCATGAACATTATTTAAGGGCTAGGTACTTAGTAATAGCTTTGATTTTTGATGGGTCAACATAAATCCCATCCTTTTTATGATATATCCAATATATTGTACTTCACTTAGATAAAAATAACATTTTGAAATATTACCATAGAGTTTCCTTTTTCTCAATAATTCCAACACTATTATTAAGTGTTCATTGTGCTCATCAACATTCTTTGAGTAAATCATAATATCATTAAGAAAAACTAGAACAAACTCATCTAAGTATTTTTGAAAATGTTATTCATAAGGTTCATAAATGCTGCTGGTACAATAGTGAGGCTAAATGGAAAAATAATGAACTCATACTGACCATAACATGTTCTGAATGTTGTTTTGTGAATGTCCCCATCTTTTATTCTTAATTGATGATAACTAGATCAAAAATCAATATCAGAGTAAAAAAATGCATGTCTCATCTAATTGAAGAGATCATCAATTCTTGGTCAAGGATATCTATTATTTATCTTTGTTTTGTTAAGCATGTGATAGACAATGCATAACCTTAATGTTCCATATTCATGTAGTTGTGCTTTTAGTTCTACTAGCTCTGTTGTTGTCATTCTATAAGGTGATTTTGATATTGGTTTTATTCCTGGTTTAATGTCAATTATAAAGTTAAACTCTCTTTTAGGAGGAAGTCCAGATAATTATTTCAAAAAGACATCATTAAACTAACATAGAAGTGGAAAATATTCTAAAGAAGTCTTTCCTTTTGTTAACACCGGGTTTTCAACACCCTAGGTGACCCATCTACATCCCTCACATTCATATCTCAAATATTAATCTAATCCTATCATTACATCATAAAGCTATCCTGAGTCATATCCTTGCCCATGTAAAAGCACATTTCAATCTCTGTAAAACTTATTTACCTATCCCAAACCCCCCTAACCACCTAAAACCTATTATAACCTATTATAGCCATAACAATCCAAGCTTCTAATTCCCTAAAAACCTTCTCAACCATTTCCATTGTTAGGAAATTACTTTTTACATTATAGGTTTGGGTGGTTAGTAATTGGTTAGTTAATAATTGATAGTAATATTGTTATAAACAATATTCTGATAGCTGTTAGAATATACAAGTTGTTGAGATATATTGTTTTTATCATTTAGTGGTTTATTAGATTGAGGGAGATTCACATGCAATATTGATGGATATTTTATCTTCCTAATTATAAGCAAGACTCTTCCTATATATTTGTAATCATCATGAATGAATTGATATGAAGAAGTTTATGTGAAGTTTACTGTGTGATTCCTGTGTAAAACTGATCCAAATTCTATATTTGGTAGTAGTGTAATTATATAACATGAGCCTAGTCCTATCTTGATTGAAATATGGTGTACTGATTTTTCATAGGGGCTTTACCAAATTCATGGTCTCCCCCATTGATGAGGATTTCCTCGTATGAATTGTGTCTAGAAATTAATCCATCCATTCTTGCCCATAGTGGTATCCATAACTTATCTGATTGGAGGTCTGTGTCTGCATCTCACTTTTTCCATCACAATTATCTAAACAAAAACAAAATTCTGCCTTAGATAACAACATTGTATTATTTTACTTACTAGTTTCTACTGTTGCTACTTTGATTGGGGTAATAGAGTTTGGCCCCACATTGGTGACAATTTGGAATTCTACACAACATTCACTTTATTTAGTGATTATTTTTACATTGGGTAGAGCTTCTATATTTTGGGTAGACCTTCTCTTTGTTGGATTTGATAATTGCTATCTTGAACATGGACAATAATTACGGCTCTAACTAAGTTTTATTCAAGAAAAATAGTGTTGGAGAAATTCTATTACATCATTTATTATCCACACATTCATCTAGCCTCAACACAAGTATGTTGCGTATTATCAGATCTACAAAGAGATTTAACTGAGTCTTTTACACATGATTCAAAGGAACCATCCCCAAGTTGTGGGACCTTGCGAGCTTGGGACGGATCTCCGGAGAAGGCTGGGTTCCTCTATCTATTTCTACTGCTACTGCTACTCCTAGTGCTGAAAGGGGAAACTAAGATAAGAATGCCAAGGGACCAGGGAAAGAAGGATAACATGAAGTAAACTACACTAAAAGGTGATAGCACCAGAAAAGAGGGATGAACACTATCTGTTCTGAGAAAGAATGACAGGGAATGTGTGAAAGGAGGCTAGGCACGAGTAGCACAGCAAAACACGCATTCACCAAATCGTTCTCATGGAACACAACCAAATATGGAACTGCAGGGGACCTGAAGTAGCACAACAATACACAATGCAAGAGAAGAGGCAAGAAGAAGGAATGCAAACACGTTAGGACAGAGAATAGTCACAAAACGATGCTTCTATTACTTCCAAAAATGCACAGAACTGTTACAATGATAAGGAGGCCAATATCCACATGCAAGAGCCAAACATGGAGGTCTGCAACTCAAAATACAAAAAATATGGAGTCCTTAGCAACATGCGTAAGGATCCAGAGTGTCCAACATAACAAATGAGCCTTGCTCTTACATTTATAGATGAATCCATGGAGGAAGAAGGGAAAAGGAGGGAAAACCTGAATTTGAAACACAACCACCAACAAGAAGCATTCAATGTCTGTAAATCCACTTGGAAATCTGTGAAATACACTTCCCCATGCCTGTTTGATGTGTTGAAGACAAAAGAGGGTGGATCATACCAAATTGGGTGGTTGGAGCAATCAAATCTGCTCATCAATGTTCAGAGAGACGTTTTCCCAATTCTCACCTACCAGATCCACCAGAATTTGAATTTTGAATTTTTGGCACTGTAGCTGATGTCAGCAGCTCTCTGACAAGTCCAGGTGCACGCTGATCTGAGATTTGTAGCTGATGATATGGCTGTCAGAAGATGTCAGAGTCATCAGCGTATGAAAAACACGTGGCACATGCCGATTGGCTGAGATGGTGGCCAAATGTACAACTATTTGTTGTTTTTTCCACATGTCAATCATTCATTTGTTGCAAGGATTCAACCCCCTGATCTGTTGTTACACATGCACACTTAAGCATGTCAAAAGATGATCTGGCACAGAAGGGCACATGGAGAAAATAGAGGAAGGCGCAGAGGGGGTGCACACGATGTACATGGGGAGATGAATCAAACTAGTGAGTAGAGAACATATGGTTAAGGCACAACTATTACAAAGTAATGGGTGTGGCACGTGAAGGGCCAAGGACTTAGGCACGTGGGGTGGAAAGAAACTGACTCAGAAGAAGGTGAATGCACGGAAGGTGGGTGCAAAGAGAGAAGTGGAAGGAGAAAAGGAAAGGGGGCGTAGGTAAACTGTGACCAAAGGAATGTGCCAAGTGATTTTGAGCACGCGCAATTCTTCAATGAATAACTTGGGGCCAGAATGTGTATGTAAGTTATCCAAATCACTAGGAGAGCTATTTGGATAACATTTTTGGTGACTTTCGGGGCCATCTTCCTGCTAGATGAAAGAGACCAGTAGCCTGAAGCATCCATTGGGCATGGAGTCTGCTTGTTCAATCATGAAAATGCCCCTATTATCACTTTGAGAATCATTTCTACACTTTGTTATGAATCTCACAACTGCTGAGAGAAGCTCTGCACTCTAGAAGTAACAAAAGAGCACGCACAGGAAGCACGTGAGAGGAAAGAACTATGTACAAACAAACAATGTGCACAGAGCACACTTGGAGGAATTGAAACTACTTTAATATATACAACATGATGCAGCAAACCTAATGGAAGGGTTTGAGATAGATCCCGTTTACTGGGATTTGCAGCGTGCTTCCATCCAGGATGAGTTAACTCGAAAGAGTTAGCTTCTTTGCAGGACTTGATGATGTATGGGCCACTTCAAAGTGCATCAAAATTTGAAGGGTGCCTTGGTTTAGCTCTATCAGCATCCCATTTTAGAACCAGGTCCCCAACTTTGAAAGCTTGAGGCCTAGCCTTTCTGTCAAACCATTTCTTTGTTGCTTGTTGATGTTGTTCTAGCTTGATCATGGCAGAGTTTCTGAGCTCTTCAAGATGAACCAGCTCTACCATCCTGATTTCTCTCTGATCCACGCCCTCAAATTCCAGCTGTTGGGCAAGTGCCAATGAATTTAGTTCTAGTGTCAAAGGAAGGGAAACCTCCTTGCCATAGACAAGCTTGTAAGGTGAAGTTCCTATTGCCTTTTTTACTGTGATTCTATCTACCCAGAGCACGCACAAGACCTTTGTATGCCACTATCTTTGGCTGATGTTCATTGTGCACTTCATGATTCTGATCAGGTTCTTGTTTGTTGATTCTGCCAGACCATTTCCCTGAGGGTAATAGTTGGAAGAGGTTTTCAGGTAAATGCCCAGACTTAGAGCCCAATCAGTGATTTTAGCACCAAGGAAGGCCTTCGCATTATCAGAGATAATGGTTTGAGGAATGCCAAACCTTGTGACTAAACCTTTGAGAAAATCAAGGATGACTTCCTCAGTTGATTCCTTAAGCGTGACAAGCTTCTGTCCATCTGGTGAAGTAATCTGTAGCTGTCAGCACCCATTTATGTCCAGCACTTGAAGGTGGATTGATCATGCCTATGAAGTCGAGACCCCATTGTGCAAAAGGCTGATCTGCTTGGATTGGTCGGAGGGGAAGCACTGCCAATATTTTATTTCCTGAAAAAAAAGTGCATTCCTTGCATTTTGTGACCCACTTGTGTGCATCTGCAAACAGGGTAGGCCAAAATATACCTGCCATTATGATCTTCATTGTTGTAGTTTTGGCAGAGAAGTGTCCACCAGAGAATCCATCATGAAATTCTGCTAACACTTTTTCAGTCTACGCACCATTGATACATCTTAACAGCATGCCATCTAGATTTATTTTGAAGAGAATTCCATCAATCAAAACATAAGGAATAGATTGCAACCTCAGATGCCTTCTCTTTTCTTTATTCAAACTGGGAGGGTATGCACCCTCAGAAAGGAATGTGATCATGTCCTTCATCCAGTCACGTGCGCAGGGTCTATATTCTGTTCATGTTCTACACGTGGGAGTTCTTCATCCAAAAATAATGAAGCATCAGGTTCACTCTGCACATCCTCAGCAATCTACTTGCAGAGTGCACTGCCTCTTACCAGCTTTGTGGCCTTAATAGTCACATCATATTCCATGATTTTTGTCACCCATCATGCTCTCTTCTCACTGATTTCTGCTCCCATGATGAAGTCTCTGACAGATGAGTGGGAGACTAACACCTTGATATGATTTGTGGCAAGCATACTTTTGAATTTCTTGAGCACGTGCATGATGGCGAAGACCTACTTCTCCGTGTGACTGTATTTCAATTCATAATCCTTCAACATCTGGATGAAGAAGGCCACTGGTTGTTCCAGCCCTTGTTCATTTTCCTGTGTCAGGACAACAACAATGCTTGCATCAACACCATAAGCATAAAGGATGAAATCCTTTGAGTAATCTAGATTGATGAGTGTTGGCACACAATAAATCTCCTTCTTGATCTTGTTGAAGCTTTCTCTTCCTTCTGCTATGCATCTGAAGGCTATGTCCTTCTTGAGCATAAGGGTGATGGGCCGAACCAGTCCCACAAAGTTAGGGATAAAACACCTAACAAAGTTAATCTTGCCAAGGAAGGACTGTAAGGCCTTTTTCTGTGTCGGCAGGGAAAGGGCTAGGATGGCTGAAACACACTCAGGATCAATCATGATGCCATCCTTTGAAACCACATGGCCCAAGAGCCTACCCTGAGCCACCGCAAAATTACACTTCTTGGGGTTAAGAGATACCCCAAATTCTCTACATCTCTCAAAGACCTTTTCTAGGTGTGCCATGTGATCCACACTTTGCTTTGAGAAGATAGTTATATCATCAAGGTAAACCAAGATGAACTCATTGATGTAACCTTTGAAGGCAATATCCATGGCACGCTGAAATGTTGTGCCCGCATTTGACAGACCAAAGGGCATTTTCTGATATGCATATGTTCCCCACTTGGTTGTAAATGTTTTTTGAATTGATCCTCTTCCTTGACCAGGATCTGGTTGAAACCTGAATACCCATCTAGCATGGAGAACCTTTGTGCGTGCCAGCCACAGTCTGTAGAATCTGCTCCATTGAAGGCAAAGGATAATGATCCTTTAGAGATGCCTTATTCAAATCTCTGAAATCAACACAAAGTCTGATTTCACCATTCTTCTTGCGTACTGGAACCAGATTTGCAACCCAGGTAGAGTATTTGATAGGAAAGATAATTTTTGCCTCAATGAGTTTTGATAGTTCCTTTCTCATGAGGGGCTCTATCTTTGGATTGACTGGTCATTGTTTCTGTCTGACGGGCTTTATACCAGGATCAAGGTCAATGGAGTGTTGAGAAACACTTGGATCAAAACCTTTGAGGTCTTCATACTCCCATGAGAAAATGTCACTGTATTTTTGACAGAGAGAGATGAAGGCTTGTTTTTCTTCATGCACACAAGTCCTGCTGAGCAGCAGCTCCTTTCCCCATGCAATAGTAATGGAGGAGTAATCCTCTTGCGTAGTGCATATGTATCTTTCTTCACCCTTGAACTCATCATCAGGGCTGAACATTTTCTCTAAGGTGACCAGCCCTTTAGGAAACTTATTTGTCTTTAGCTGTATTACTTGGTCACCATAGCTGTCATGCAAGTCAGCTTGCATACTTGATGAAAATTCAGCTTCATTCTAGATAAACTGGATGATCTGCGCATCACTATCAAACACTTGCCAGCTGGTGTTATTATCTAGAATGGATGGTCTGATTACCATCTTAATGTGCTTGAGTGTTTCCTTTGACAAAGTCCTCAGCAGGAGAAAATTGTGAACCGAGCATGGCCATTTGGTCAGCTTCTTTGTTCATTCTGCATGGGACTACCTACAGATTAAGGGCATCAAAGCTCTCAAGTAGGTCCCAAACTCTATGTTTATAAGCTTTAAGAAGCTTATTCTTTGTCTGGAATTTTTTGGTGACCTGGTGGATGACCAATTCTGTGTCCCCAAAGATCTGCAGTGCTTTAATTTTCTTCTTTTCAGCAATAAGCAAGCCATGCACCAACGCTTCATATTCTGCCACATTGTTAGAACATGCAAACTACAGCCTATGCATGAAGAAGAATTTCTCATCCTTAGGGGAAATGAGAACCACTCCTGCTCCTGCACCATTTCTGCTTCTGGATCCATCAAAGTATAACTTCCATAGACCAGTTTGAACTTTGTCTCCTATGAGCACGCGCAGAAGCATAGTGTCTTCTTCTAGAATGCAATAAGTACCAAGCCCAGTTTCATAGGCTTCCAGTTCTTCAGCATAGGGATCAAATTTGTGATGCCTCTCCACCCATTCATCAAGTACTAGGTCTGGAACAGAGGGTGGAAGAGACTGCTCTTCAGGAACTGAAACTTGTTCTTCTTGGATAAGACAATTGGCTTGGAGAGGGGATGGGACATATGGCTCTACATGATAAGAAAATATAGGCTCAGCTTGTATGGTAAACTAGGTACCATACCTTGTCTTGAGTAACATATGAGACCAATCAGAAGACAAGTAACCACCCACTTTAGCAGTAAATTCTCTTGATAGACATAGGGAAAACAAAGGAGGCAGGTCAATAATTGACACATCTTGAGTAATTGTCAGGCTTGGACATGCATGGAGGGTTAACTCAAGATCCTTGATGACTCCTAATGTGGTTGCAATTGAGCCATCAAGTTGTAGGACTCCTTTAGACAAAGGGCTATATTTCAGACCTAAGACATCAACTATCTTCTTAGGCATAACAGAAGTACTAGCGCCTGAGTCAACTAAGCAGTTATGCACTAGGTGTTTGCCTATAATCAAGGACATATAGAAGGGTGGGGTTTTAGAAATTTTACTTACTTGTTTCTCCTCTTCTTGGCAGATTTTGACAGAAGCGCATGGCTTCTGCATAACTAGGTCAATGCGTGGAAGTTGTGCCAGAGCTTCATGTAACAGATCCCGCTGAGATGGAATGTTCAAGGCATCCCACATTGTGACGTTTATGTTTGTTTTCTTCATCTGGTCAACAATGCTGAATGGAAGCCCCCCCACCTTGTGAATTTGGGGAACAACATCCCTTCTTGACTGTTCAGGCATGGAAGCCTGAATTTTAGCTGGAGCAGAGGCTTGGCCTACCAAAGGATGGGCACATGTTGCTTCAGAAGGAGCTTTACGTGGGACCTCCTGCATAGGGATTTGAATGCTTTTGCTACAAGAGGTCTTGTCTGATTCTTTTTTCTTCTAAAGATCTACTTGTATTGCTGGGACTGTGACCTGCACGCCTGACTCTAATATTCTTTTCTTATATCTTGTGTTGTCCACAACTTGGGCACGTGGTCTATTTGTATCTTCTGCAGCTTGGTTGATTGCACAGAAGTCCTCCACACCAAAGAACATCAAATTGGTTTCCAGAGGAACTTCTGGTCCTTCTGGATTATCTACTTCATGGGCACTTGTTGAGGGCTCACAGGATGAAGCATTCTGGATCATGAAGGCTTGGGTGCATGCAACATTAGCACAATGGTACTGACTATGAGGCATTTTGCAAGGGAAGCACCATTCTGACTCTTGTGCCAAGTTGTTCTGAACTGGAACAAGTGCTCAGCTCACACTGGGTGCTGGGAGAGAAGGTGGGGAGGGACAACTTGCAAGGGAAGATGTGCATTAGGCTGCCACCTATCATTCTATTGGTTGGGCATGTATCTTTGATTTCCATATTGATTCCACCAAGATTGATTGCCTTGGCCATGCGCCTGATTGGAAATGCCTCTATACGCTTGTGCTTGCTACTTTTCTAATGATATGACCTTGTTTGATAAATTTCTGATCAAGGCCTTCAATTCTTCATCCTCCTTTTGCTGTGATGGAGAATAGGATGTTGAGGCAACTGGTTGTGCGCTTTGCTCAGGAGTAGGAATAGGGGCCACAGAAGGCTAGGGCGCTTGTGACATCTCTGGGAACAAGGGCATGGGTGGTCTAGGAGCCAACTTTCCCACCTGAATGAGACTATTTTCTACCCTTACTGCAATGTTATAAGCAGTTGGTAGAGTCCTACCTCCCATAGATTGGATCATAACTAAGATATCATTGTTGAGCACCTTCAGATAATAAAGGAAAGCATGTTGGGTTGTAGGTCTTACCACAAGAGGAATTCTGTCCCAAGTCTTCTGAAATCTGATGTTGAAATCAGTCATCTGCTCATTGGGTGCCCTCCTTGTTGTTGTCAGTTGCTCCACCAAAGATAGGTGATCTGACTTGTCTTCAAAATAACTACATAGAGTTGTTCCCATCTCATCCCAGGTGGTGATAGATCCAAGTCTCAAGCCTCATACCATTGAAGTGCTTTACCTTTGAAAGAGGCTGCAAGCAGCCTGACTGCTACATCATTATGTGTGATCAGATAGAGTGAACACACATTTGCTACATCCTGGATATGCTCCTGAGGGGTGACTTGATTCTCACCAGTAAAGTAAGGAATACTTTTGAGCGTGCCATTTGGCATATCATGTTACATGGCCAAGAGTAAGGGACTCCCTCCATCAAAGTTTGTAAAGATTCTTAATGGAGGAGGTGGCTGATGTGCCATTGCAGGGCACATGGTTGTCTACTTTTAGGAGGAGTTGAGTGGGTGTGACACACTAGAGATAGAGATGCACACGTGAGATTTATAGAATGAACTCTTCTTGGGGATAGATGGAGTTATTCAAAAGAATCTTCAACTGTTGCACTTCTTCTTGTGTGCACTCTTCTCATGAAAGGCACTCAGGACTACTGAAACAGAGATTTTAAAATATTGGGAGTCACCAGATGTGTTTGAAATGAGCCTCTTCAAAGGCTGAAACACTAAGTTCACACACCAAAACTTAGAGATATGAAATTTGAGCTTTCAATGCTGGTCCCACTGGGCATGCCAGAAACTGTTGGTTTCTCAAACGTGCACCCACGTCTCAGATCTCAGAAAGGGCCGAGGTGTCTGAGACCACAATGGAACCATCCCCAAGTTGTGGGACCTTGCGAGCTTGGGACGGATCTCTAGAGAAGGCCGGTTCCTCTATCTATTTCTACTACTACTGCTACTCCTAGTGCTGAAAGGGGAAACTAAGCTAAGAATGCCAAGGGACCAGGGAAAGAAGGATAACATGAAGTAAACTACACTAAAAGGTGATAGCACCAGAAAAGAGGGATGAACACTATCTATTCTGAGTGAGAATGACAAGGAATGTGTGAATGGAGGCTAGGAATGAGTAGCACATAGTGAAAACACGCATTCACCAAATCATTCTCATGGAACACAACCAAATATGGAACTGCAGGGGACCTGAAGTAGCACAACAATACACAATGCAAGAGAAGAGGCAAGAAGAAGGAATGCAAACATGTTAGGACAGAGAATAGTCACAAAACGATGCTTCTATTACTTCCAAAATGCACAGAACTGTTACAATGATAAGGAGGCCGATATCCACATGCAAGAGCCAAACATGGAGGTCTGCAACTCAAAATACAGAAAATATGGAGTCCTTAGCAACATGCGTAAGGATCCAGAGTGTCCAACATAACAAATGAGCCTTGCTCTTACATTTATAGATGAATCCATGGAGGAAGAAGGGAAAAGGAGGGAAAACCCAAATTTGAAACACAACCACCAACAAGAAGCATTCAATGTCTGTAAATCCACTTGGAAATCTATGAAATACACTTCCCCATGCCTGTTTGACATGTTGAAGACAAAAGAGGGTGGATCATACCAAATTGGGTGGTTGGAGCAATCAGATCTGCTCATCAATGTTCAGAGAGACGTTTTCCCAATTCTCACCTACCAGATCCACCAGAATTTGAATTTTGAATTTCTGGCACTGTAGCTGATGTCAGCAACTCTCTGACAAGTCTAAGCGCACACCGATCTGAGCTCTGTAGCTGATGATATGGCTATCAGAAGATGTCAGAGTCGTCAGCGTATGCAAAACACATGGCACGCACCAATTGGCTGAGATGGTGGCCAAATGTACAACTATTTGTCATTTCTGCCATGTGTCAATCATTCATTTGTTGCAAGGATTCAGTGCCCTATTGGTGCACCCTGACTGGTTGTGCACTGCACACTTAAGCATGTCAAAAGATGATCTGGCATAGAAGGGCACATGGAGAAAATAGAGGAAGGCATGAAGGGGGCATGTGTGATGCATGCGGGGAGATGAATCAAACCGGTGAGTAGAGAATGTATGGTTAAGGCACAACTATTACAAAGTAATAGGTGTGGCACACAAAGGGCCAAGGACTTACACACGTGGGATGGGAAGAAACTGACTTAGAAGAAGGTGAACACAGAAGGTGGGCACAAGAGAGAAGTGGAAGGAGAAAAGGAAAGGGGCATAGGTAAACTGTGACCAAAGGAATGTGCCAAGTGATTTTGAGCACGCACAATTCTTCAATGAATAACTTGGGGCCAGAATGTGTATGTAAGTTATCCAAATCTCTAGGAGAGATATTTTATTACATTTTATTTGTTTTATTTTTTCCATGTATTCATATAACTAAAGTTTACAAAATAAATTGTCAAGTCATATATGTTTTAGATCTATTTCAGTGATGTGTCTAGTAAGAAGCACCGATCAGATCACCACCCCCAGATCCAGATAATCAAAATGAGTTGAGATTCATTTTGTGTGTTGAGTAGTTTTATCAAAACCCCTACTTTTATGTCATATAGATTAAAAATTGTAATTGTTGTCTTATAGTTAAAACCATCCAAGACTCCAAATACAATTGTTGTGTGTTTATTAGAAAAAGTGTCATATTTTGTTGTCTTGTTTATAGTTGTCAAATTATTCTAGTCAATAGAGTCAGTATTGTATAAAGGTTGAAAAATTAAAAAAAATTACCTTACGAACGCATTTTTTGGTGTTACCCGACGTCCAACAAAAAAAAGTGTTTCACACTATGGGAGGGAAGAAAAAAATAAGCTCAATGTGCAAAAAAATGTGCTTCATGTTCATTTTCCATTGATTTAGCAACATGTATAATAGAGGATAGAGGCATTGAAGGTTGGAGGATAACCAACAACCTCTCGTTAAGTCACCAATGATGGGGCTGCTTCACTGATTTGGTGGGAAATGTGTGAAGTGTGTTTGTTTTCAGTTGTGATTTTCATATTTCTAGTATGGTGTGAGAAATAAGAATAGAGGTTATTTCCTGTTCACTAGTAGACATGGCTATTCCTACATAATTCCCCAATGTAATAACATGGTAAATAAAAAATAGCATAGTGAAACACAACATCATGAGTCTTGAAGAGGTTGAATAGTTATATGTGTTCATGTTCATACCTAGGTTTGTGGTTAGCCTTTGGAAAACCATTGAAGGTTGTTCAGATGTGTTCTTGCTTGAGTTCCCACACTGCTAGGTCAGATGTGTTCTTGACAGTGCATGGTTGATAAGAAGTTGATGTGTCCCTTCTCCTACCTTCATTTCAAGTGTTGTACCAAGATCATGAGTAAGCACGGGCGGAAAGCTACAAAAGATGTGTGATAGTTGTTTACTGCCATGTAAACATTAAGGGGGGAATGTTAGGAAATTAATGTTTACATTATAGGTTTGGGTGGTTAGTAATTGGTTAGTTAATATTTGATAGTAATATTATTATAAACAATATTATGATAGTTGTTAGAATATATAAGTTGTTTAGATATATTGTTTATATTGTTTAGTGGTTTGTTAGATTGAGGGAGATTCACGTGTGGAACTGATGGAGATTGTATCTCCCTAATTATAGGCAAGAATCTTCCTATATATTTGTAATCATCATGAATGAATTGGTATGAATAAGTTTACTGTGTGGTTCATGTGTAAAAATGATCCAAATTCTAGATCCACTTGCATCTAAGCTTGAAAAACTTATTTAGAAGTGGTTAAAATAACTTCGAAGTGGAGTTTCCCCACATTTTCCAGATCACAAAAAACCCTAAAAAAATTGTTGGTGATTATAAAAATAAAACCAAACATCCTAGTGAGGGATCTTCTTACATTCAAAACAAAACTTTGTTTCTTTTAAGATCAAAACAACATCATTTTAGACATCATGATATCTCCAACAACCCTATTATATCCTCGAAAGCTCTGTAAATTTCGTAAAAAAAATCATTTTATTGCATTTATCAAAAGAGGCAAATTTTTATATTTTGATTTCACCTTCAATCTATCAATACATCTAATTAGAGACCACATCTAGTTATAAATAATTTAGTTTAGATCAAATTTGCATACTACCAAAAGATCAATTTTCTCACAGTAATCGTCAATGATTTTACTTGAATCGCCAGTGACCATACATAATAACTAGTGATACATACATATTTGTCATGTTAATCATATTTATCATATCTACAATCATTTTACCATTCTATTTTTTATCTAATATTTTAGTTTTCAAGATGTGTTTCTATGTAGATGACAATGTTAGGTGAGTCACACCCCATCACCAACATTAATGATCTTCTAATCATTCAACAACCCCTCATATGGGAATAGTTTGACATCACATACAAATTTATCCTTTTTGACATTGCATAACACCAAAAATTAAAGACATCAAAGAATAAATCAAAATCATACAATAAGAATGATCCATTATTGAACAGTTCAAGTTTGAGTACTTTGAGGATTTTGAGATTGGCATATCCCTCACCTGGGCCACCTACCATATGGAACAAGATCTCTCTATCCCTGTAGAATTATATTCATTCCTTCATTTTAAATTTACTTTCATATTATATAGCTTGATTGTAAAATGATTTGACACCCTTCGAGGAAGCCCATTAGTTCCTGAGATACTTATTAAATATGTATCTATTATCTATCTTGTTCTATTGTTTTTGCATGCAGGTTATCTTATTCGTTGGAAGGAGGAGTCTCTCACATATTTTACATCCATTAATTTTGACATTGCACTATCGATGAAGGTATTGTTAAACCCTATCAAATTCCATATTTTTGGTGTTTATCATATAATAATAAAAATGATATTCACCTTAAACGTTTTGGCACACCCAGTGGGATGCTAAGTCCCTTTTTAATTAAATTTGATATATATTTTTTTCTTATCGAATCATCTAACTTTACAACTTGAAGTGCTTTGCTATCACTTCTTCAAGAAGAACCATAAAATAAAAAGAGAATATCAAACATAGGTATGTTTCTTTTTCCTTTGTTTTATTTAATCATTGCATTTTTTGATCTATATTTATTGAAATTAACATTCATTACGGGTCTTAAAAAAAGACCCTTCATATTTGCATGTTCATATAGTATAATTATGGGTTAAATGATTTCATTCTAAATATCCACTCCCATACAACCAAACCACATCTTAAATCAAACTCAGATCTAAACAATTCCTTCTAGGTATACCTACTTGGATTTCATCACTAAGAGGGAAGCTGAATTAATGTTCTGGGTGAGTATAAACAATATGGTGGGTGGTATTTTGGCTAAGCACCTGACACCCTTATCACTGTAAGACCTTGAAGTGAGGGGGTAGGCCCCAATTTCATGCCTTGTACCTACAAAAACAAAAATTTGGGCCTTTTGTACCTTCGGGTATATTGAGGACTTCAACTTTAAACTTACATGAAACCAACCTTAGCTAGCCTCTTCCTGTAAGTTTACATGATTTCTCTTCCTATAGAGAAATTATTTGAAGATGAGAAATTTGGGCCTCTTTTCTATTTAGGGTAATCTTATTCATTAACACATCCTTGGCTAGCTTCTTCATCTTCAAATCATTTCTCTACCATCTAATTGTCGTCATCATCCTTGTCAACTAATACACTATCGTGGTCAACCATTCTGCCACTACCATCGAATTTGAGGGAATTATATTGACTCTTGTCACATTTTGAGAAATATCATTCATGACCTCTAGCAATTAGGCCTCCTTTCATTTTTTACACAACCTCCTCCTATTCATAAGCAACAAGCCTGTACTATCCACATATCATCAGCAATCTTTTTTACAACCCTCACCAGCAACCTTTTTTACAACCCTCACCATCCCCTCAACTGGATTTATCCCTAGAGTGTGTCCCTCAATACCAATCTACCACAATCATTAATTCCTCGCACGCATATCCATCTCATTCATCGGACCAAATCTATCTACTATATCCCCATTCCTAGACCGTGGTCCTCCATTTTCATCATCCCACACACTTGTTGAAGGAACTTTTTCCTTTGACCTTATTGGTTGAATGTTCTTTTTTGTACTCTTGAGGGGATGTAACCATTACACCATCCCCCCATTCATCATATTAGCATATATTCCTCTATCATCTTTTCCTTCTCACCTATTCATTTCTTCGCCATTTTATCACACATCCTAACACCCCCGTTACTTGATGATAAGCTCTTGTGCTTCGGTTAACACTTGAATGTTGAGGGATTACCATTACAATTAACTCCACACATCACACCTAGGCATTACACATATTCACATCTTACCATACATTGCACATTGTACACTATCCATTCTACATTTATCCTACATTCTACATTATACTAGTCATTCTGCACATCACATTTCTCTTACGTATTTTACACATTTAGTCTCATCACATCCTGTGCATTTATCCATTACTTACATTCTACGTATTACGCTAGGTTGCATTTACACATGGATCTAGCTTTACATTCTATCACTACACATTCTATTTCTATTTACCCTTTTCATTGCATCTTACATCATCTACACATAATTCCTTTATTACATTGTCTTATTCACATAACACATCTATCCATTCTATCCTACACTAGATTCCATTATATATGGGTATAGTTCTATCTATCATCCTTACATGTTCTATTCCTATCTACACCTATTAGTGAATTTTCATACATTACACACACTATATATCCTACATTGCATTACTCACACCACACGTTTACATCCCATTTTCATCACCCAGTCATTTATACTATGTTGTCTTCTACGCACTACACTCACTACCCTATGACACACTTTAGTTCCTCAGTAAATACTTGAATACTGAGGGTTTACCAATCAAATGGACCTTACATTCACCATGCAACATATTCCTCATGCTAAATTTCCAACATTAGTGACATACACCTTAGGTTAAATTGTCACCTATCTTATCATCTTGTAGTGGTATATGATTTATGCTAAATCACCACCCCATCTCATTCATATTGTAGTGGAATACATCATTACCTATTCCTATCATCATTATGTAGTGGTATATTCTTTAGGCTAAATCACCACCTTCCATTATTTTATCTTATAGTGATATGCACTTAGGGATAAATCATCACTCATGCATTCAAAAGTCATGATATACACTTAAGCTATAGGGTCCACGCACATCTTTCCATATGTCTCATTCCCATACACCCATTCCATAATGATATATTCTTAGGGATAAATCATCACTCTTTAATTTCAATAAGTTGTGATATAATCTTTGGTTATAGGGTTCATGCACATGTCACATTTCATCACCATTCCATACACATACTCATCACAACATGTTAGATACAATCAACACTACTCAAAAATTTCCCGATGATGTAATCTCATTTATGGTTCATTATTGATTACTCAGGGGGAAAAAAATGAACCTCACTGCATAAAAATTCCATCCACTTGGGGGGTACATTGCTCCTATCATTCCATCTTGTATTCCATTCTACCCATCCACAACATGTTGCATTATCTTGGTGCATTTACTCTTGTTTACTAGTTTTTTTCATGATCACTTTACTACACATGCTAGGTCGATTTCTTATATGTCATTATCATATACACATGCATGTTCATGTATTTTTTTAGTGTGATTGCAGATACAAGACTCTACACGTGGTATGGATGCTTGCTTTTTACCCTTCCTATACTGCTCATTGGGGGCATCCAAATTCATCTTGTCTAGGTGATTTTGTTCCATTTTGTACTTAACATCTTCTATTACTTGCTCTTACATATATTGTCTACGTATTTTAAACTTGTCTTATTACATGCATGTGTTTTTAGACTAACAATTGTTCTGGCTAGCCATCCCCTTTTGTGTGCACCTTGGTATCTACCAATCATTTCCCTTTCCCCTACAGGGTAGAGTTCTACAGGTCAGAGTGTGGTTGTTCCTCTTTTGGGGCCGCATTATCCTTTTTGATCAGGGGATATTTTTCAGTGTCAAAAGTTCCCTAGACCATGCTAGTGCAGTAGATCCTTCAGAGATATTTTCAATGACTATAAGAGCATGAAAGACTGACACTCTGAGCTCAAGTTATGTCCGGTCAAAGTTCAGTCAACAGGGAAGTCAACTTTGGTCAACATGTCAACAAGTGGACCAATGGCAAGGTGACACGTGGCAATTGGCGACAAGGAAAAATTGATGGTCTTGTAATTTTTTTAAAAATTAGTTCCATGGTATAGAGCTCGTCGCAAGCTTTCTGACACATTTTGAACGGACCAAATCTGAGTTCGTATGCGAAAGATATGCATAGTCAAAGTTGTGGTCAAATGATGACGTGACACACTCTGACGTGGACAAATGACATATTATGGGCATGACACTTGGCAGGTTTTTAGTGGATTTGGATTTAAAATAATAATAATAATATTTTATTTAATCCATTCCATGGGAATAAGCCTAATCCCATGGGATAAGGAGGATTTTGTGGACAAAAAGCTATTTAAAGGCTTATCCTATCCCTTTCCCACCAAATGTGGGGTCAATGGCTAAATTGGGTGCCTAAACCTATGGAAGGGGGATTTGAACCCAACACCTCATCTAAAAAGATAAGAGGCCTTACCAACCCACCACCCTCTTGTAAGTGGTATAAATAAAGCTCACTTGTATTTGTAATGGACAAGTGCCAGGTCTGTGTCAAGGGAATAAGGAGGTAGTTTTGGAAAAGTGTAAATTTTGGGGCACTTCTGCTCACTTCCAGATCTCGAGTTATATATGAAAGTTTCTTAGAATTTTGAGATGATTGTGATGGTGTGATCATTTATCTAATTTGAAGATTTTGTGATAGAGTTATTTTTTGTTAAAGTCACACAAAGGCATAGAACCAAAGGGAGACACTGCTGCAAGTGGATCAGGAAGGTGAAGGACATAGGATGAGCTCCATTAACATCCTTCAAAGGTCTGAAACATAGTTTTGTAGGTTTTTGATTCATTATTGGTTAATGTAAATGTTATTGTATTTACATTTTTTAACATTATTAATGGATCGGTTCACCACGAACCCGGGGACGTAGGAATTCCGAACCCCGTAAACAATCTGGTGTTGTGTTCTATTTTATTTTTAGTTTCTGATTATTTGCAATAATTGAATTCATAAAAATGAATGTGGATGCAATGGTAATCAGTATTTGACAACTTTGAAAAATCGATTAAAATCAAGAAACAATGAATTTGGGTTTTGATCAAACATTGAATTTTGAATAAAAAGGAATTTAAATTTCAGTTTGGAAAACATTCCTAAATCAGAATTTGATCAATTTTTGGAGTATAAAATACTTCAAGTTGATTAAAAATTAACAATCCTTGAAAACGTTTAAAAGTGAAAAAAAAACACCCATTTTCAGATCAAGTTTGGTATCAGAGCAGTTAGATTGTCGGATTAGCTTCTAATTGTGTTTGAAAATTTGGCTTCAATTTCAGTATTGATTTCAGTTTTCAGTGTGCAAACATTTTGGGGCTTGTTAATCTTCTTTTGCAGTGTGTAGTTTTGGAAGTACAGGTTGTGTTTGCAGGAACAGGGAATCATGGGCAAGTCATCCAAACAGGAGCAACTGGATGAGCTTGAAGCCATAAACCACCAACTCTAGGAAGAAAACTCTTTCCTGAGAGATAATTTTTATTCCTTGGAAGAGGAAATAGTGTGGTTAAAATCTGAGCCACAATCCTCTATAACCAAGAAAGAGGAATATGTCAACGAGATGCTTACACAGAGCAAGAAGTTGATGGGCTTTGTTAAAGAGTTGCAGGAAGAAATACGGACCAAGGATGCCCTCTTGGAAAAGCTGCAACAAGGTGAACACAAGAAGGAAATGCCTTCCAAATCAGATGCAGGTACTATGACAGAATGCACTGTAAGTTGTTCACGTGAAAATACTTCCTCTAATTTAGTTTTAGATATTCCTTTGGGTCAGTTTGAAAAACACACTAAGGGAATTGGGTCTAAACTAATGGTTAAAATGGGATATAATGGAAAAGGCCTTGGTAAAAATGAACAAGGTGATGCTAACCCAATACAGGTAGAGGATCAGCCTCGGTTTACAGGTTTGGGTTATTCTAGTGGGCAAATGGAAATTGGAGAAAGTTCCAAAGCAGCTGAAGGAAGACAAGCTTCCAACAGCCAAGGATCTACGCCTCTAGAATTACAGGATTCTGCCATCAAGAGGAACAATGAAAGGTGTAAGAAAATAGGTAAACGAGGTAATGAAATTCCACCTCCTCCCACTTACACTAAAAATAGCACTAAGGGGAAATTAAATCCTAAAACTTCTAAAACTCTCTTTCAGTTTGAACAATATAGCTTTGGTAGACAAAAGTATGGTTTTCCTTGCACGTTTTGTGAAGGTACTAATCATTCTGCAACATATTGTTGGAAGAGGAAAAATATGATAAAGAAGTTAATGCCTTTTGTGAATGATAAGGCAGGTGCTAAAGACCAATCTCTCCCTGGTAAGGTGAGAAATGGAAAAAAGGTTACCTCTCCTAAACAGAGGAATCATTTTCCTAGACAGAGTTCAGGGAATGGAAAAATGGGTAAGACTCCTAAAAATAGGGAAGTTAAATTTTGTTCCCATTGTAAAAGGAATGGTCATGATGTTAAGATGTGTTGGTATGTTCCTTCAGTGCAACATTGGAAAGTTGTTAAAAAGGAAAATAATGTCAAACCAAAATTTGTTGATCTAACTCATGTAAATGCTCATTCTGGTACTGGGGAAGTAAAACCACCTAAATGGAGAAATCCAAGTAATTGGATGGGTAAAACATTCCTCAACTTTATGTTTGCATTACAGTAATTGGTGATAGTATGCAAACATTTTCAAAGCTATATTTTAGGGATTTTGATCCTATGTTTATATTCAGCTTTGAAATAATTTGGAAGTAGCCGTAGAGAATATTTGAGTGATAGGTTCATCATACTCATATTCATCTTCTCACATTTTGGTTGGTTATTCCATTTTTGACAACAGTATGCATGGATATGGGCATCATCAGAATGTCTATTTTGAAACTTGTAGTTTTATAGTGTTGTCATTTGTGCAAATATTATGGATGCTTATAAGACCCATTCGGGCACCTGTTTCATATTGTAATAAATAGACAAACTTGTTGTATCCACATGTGTTAATTGCACTAATTTATAAGACCCTTATTTTGGGAAAATTTGATTTTTGTAACTATCAGATGTGGTTGCAATTAGGGTGTAAATTTATTACACTAACAAACTGGTTTGCAAAGGTACCAGGTGATCATTTTGCAGATTATGGTAGTTCACCAATTTGGGTAAGCATACAGTTTATAATCTATCCCTTTACAGTTCAGTGTATGGATAGAATATTTGCATATTCACGTTGATTCAGATTTTGACTATAGCCATTTTGGGTGTTGATGGTTTAATTATTCTGGATAGTGAATATTTGCAGTTGTAATCAACATAATCACAAAGTGTCAGTTGAACACTAGCTTCCATTATAGATGGGTGTTATTATCTGACTTATTATTTGTGATGGTGATACAATGTTTTTGGCAGATTCACATGGATTCAGTTGTTGACTATAGCTATTTTTGGGCGTTGATAGTCTATTTTATTCTGGATAGTGAATACTTGCAGTTGTTACAGTTTCAGATGGATAGTGGGCACTAGCCTAATTGTGGGCAGTTTAGATGTCTGGTATACTGATCTGTGTTATGAAATTGTAATTTAAGTAATCGGTCCGTATCACAAAGTGATAGTTGAACACTAGATTTCCATAATAGAATGGGTGTTATTATCTGGTCAATTATTTGTGATGGCATTACAGTGGGGTATGACAGTTCACAGTTGTGTGCAGAGTTGACAAGGTTGCAGCGTTTCAGTTGAACACTAGCTTAATTGGGTGTTATTATCTGATCGGTTATGTAATTAGCTAATCAACTATTTGCATTTTATTAACCTATAATGTTATTTTGGGTTCTTGTATGTGTTTTTGCAATGCAGGAAGAGATAACATGTTTTGTGGGTTGATACATAGCTTTTTGTGGACAAAAAGCCTTCTCAGTAGGGAGGAGTGATCAAGGGATATTTTTCAGTGTCAAAATTTCCCTAAACTTCCCTAAACCATGTCAGTGTAGTAGATCCTTCAGATAGATTTCCAATGACTATAAGAACGTGAAAAACGAACACTCTGAGCTCAAGTTATGTCCGGTCAAAGTTCAGTCAACAGGGAAGTCAACTTTGGTCAACAGGTCAACAAGTGGACCAATGACAAGGTGACACGTGGCAATTGGCGACAAGGAAAAATTGATGGTCTTGTAATTTTTTAAAAATCAGTTCCATGGTATAGAGCTCGTCGCAAGCTTTCTGACGCATTTTGAATGGACCAAATCTGAGTTCGTATGCGAAAGATATGCATAGTCAAAGTTGTGGTCAAATGATGACGTGACACACTCTGACGTGGAAAAATGGCATATTATGGGCATGACACTTGGCAGGTTTTTAGTGGATTTGGATTTAAAATAATAATAATAATATTTTATTTAATCCATTCCATGGGAATAAGCCTAATCCCATGGGATAAGGAGGATTTTGTGGACAAAAAGCTATTTAAAGGCTTATCCTATCCCTTTCCCACCAAATGTGGGGTCAATGGCTAAATTGGGCACCTAAACCTATGGAAGGGGGATTTGAACCCAGCACCTCATCTAAAAAGATAAGAGGCCTTACCAACCCACCACCCTCTTGTAAGTGGTATAAATAAAGCTCACTTGTATTTGTAATGGACAAGTGTCAGGTCTGTGTCAAGGGAATAAGGAGGTAGTTTTGGAAAAGTGCAATTTTGGGGCACTTCTGCTCACTTCCAGATCTTGAGTTATATATGAAAGTTGCTCATAATTTTGAGATGATCACAATGGTGTGATCATTTATCCAATTTGGAGCTTTTGTGACAGATTTATTTTCTGTTAAAGTCACACAAAGGCATAGAACCAAAGGGAGACACTGCTGCAAGTGGATCAGGAAGGTGAAGGACATAGGCTGAGCTCCATTAACATCCTTCAAAGGTCTGAAACATAGTTTTGAAGGTTTTTGATTCATTATTGGTTAATGTAAATGTTATTGTATTTACATTTTTTAACATTATTAATGGATCGGTTCATCACGAACCCGGGGACGTAGGAATTCCAAACCCCGTAAACAATCTGGTGTTGTGTTCTGATTTTATTTTCAGTTTCTGATTATTTGCAATAATTTAAGTTCATAAAAATAATGTGGATGCAATGGTAATCAGTATTTGACAAATTTGAAAAATTGATTAAAATCAAGAAACAATGAATTTGGGTTTTGATCAAACATTGAATGTTGAATAAAAAGGAATTTAAATTTCAGTTTGGAAAACATTCCTAAATCAGAATTTGATCAATTTTTGGAGTATAAAAGACTTCAAGTTGATTAAAAATTAACAATCCTTGAAAAGCGACATTGCATGTGCCCTCAAAGAGGCAGGGAATCATTGATGGTTTACTATGGACACAACGTATTTACACTGGTTCACACACAACGAGTTAGTTCATACTAGTCTAGGAACTCCATACACAGTGGCCTCAACAAGACATGTTGTCGTTCGACAATTATGTGGAGAGGGTATAACCTTGGGGATTATAGTGGGTGTGCATCTCTACACTACTCCATCTAGTGGTATTGGATCACCCAAAAAACTAGGATAGTACAGAGATCTCTTAACACATTTTAGTAGAAGTGGTTAAATTTTGGAGGATAAACTACATTTCCTCCATATACTTCGTCAACCATGGTAGTGTGAGATCACCCAAAAAACTTGTGACATCACATGATATCCTTCTACACCCTTTTCTCTACATGGATCAGGTGCGCATGTTCCATTTACACTTTTATTCTAGAATATTTTACATTTACGTACTTTACACATTTGTATATACAAGTGTATTTTACACAACATTTTTACATACATACATATTTGACTACTTGATCATTTTCTCCTTGCAAGTTCGACCATATGAGAAACAAACAGTCAAATTGGGGGCAACAAAAACAACTACAATGGCAATGACAACAACAATGACAACACACCGCTATATGCACTTGCTTTTACTAACCATGCAAGTAAATTACACACACATTTCACTGTAGGTTCACTCTCACGACTTTTTATGTGCATTTTTCATCTTTAGAATGTATGCTCCTCCAAATTTTTTCTTTTTGTCATTTCACACTTGAGTCTTGTTCATCGAAACGTATTCTTCTAAAGTCTACATGGATATCATGTACACATCTCTATCTACTTTATGTTATCGATTATTCCTCTCACCAACATAAAGTGGGGGAAAAATTTAGACACAAAATTATACACTTTAGACATTATTTAGCCTAGTCTTATACTACTATTTAGAAGGTTATCAAGTGAATAAAGTACTAATTAATCCCACCTTTTGGCCATCTTTATTTTATATTTTATTTCACCATTCTCACATATTTTTTGGCACTTATCCGCCCATTTCATAACTGCCCCATCATTCTAGCCCAAAATCAGGGTGCCCGAACCTATACTGTGGTGCCTCAGGGCCCCCTGGTTTAACCTTAGGCACCTCGATCTATGATTCTCTTTTCCCATTTCTTTTTGGGGCCTTTCTAGTTGTTTTTCATCCTTATCCCTTTCCAGTCATCCTTTTCGGGTTTAATTACAAAATTAAGCTTGAGATCCCTATAAATATAAAGTTATAAGACCATAATGAGGGTCCTAGCATCACATACTACTATCACTCCATTTAGGGTTACATCCATTACATCACTTGTATCTACATAGTGTCATGCATCAAGACTAGGAGATCTTCATCACACACACACACACACTGCATAGGGGGATGGATTCTATTCTACTCTATGCACACATGCTATCTACGTTTTCTATAGCTATTATTGCTCGCTACTTCATAAAGTGTGACTGAAACGAGAGAACCTAGGGAATGACATGTACACACTCACTAGAAATACATCTGGGTCCAAAATGTAGTGTAATTCTCAACAATAAGTTCACTAGTTTGGCGGATGAGGTTAGTCCGAACCATTCATTTTGCATTTTGATATTTCCTAGGGTTTGATACTTCCTCTTGTATTATAGGTCATTATTCAACTCATCAGGAGAATCATGTGTGAAGACATGAAGAGTTTCAGATCAACTTGTGACCATACAAAACTCAAATAAGAAGCTTTTACAGAGACCAGGGCACCTAATTTTTAGACCAAGGCACCTCAGGGTGCCCCAATACCTTCCCAAGTTCCCTATTCATTTTAGATCTACTAGATCTTGTCTTTGCAGGGTTTCTGAGTGATCATCTGCACTTCTAAATTATATTTTCAGATCTATGACAACCTTCAACAGTATCTTCGAATTAGCTAAGCCACTTCTCTCCCTTTTCTCACACATCTAGGGTTTCTTTTTACTTAGGGTAATTATTTATAATTATTCCTTACTATTTTAGTTTACTTTACGCAACATTTTAGTCCTCCTAATTAGATTAACATTAATAGCCTATACTCATTACTCTAGGACTTATATATATATATTGTTAATCAAATATTAGGAAATTGTACTAAATATTACAAAGCACTTCATGTAGTTATTCAAAACATTTCTAATAAAGGATTCCTCATAATTAATAAATTCTAGCCTAGTCCACCTATCAAATCAATGAAATCAAAACATCATATCACACCTACTCCTAAGGGTCCCAAATCA
Source organism: Taxus chinensis (assembly GCA_019776745.2). Classification (NCBI taxonomy): domain Eukaryota; kingdom Viridiplantae; phylum Streptophyta; class Pinopsida; order Cupressales; family Taxaceae; genus Taxus; species Taxus chinensis. The sequence goes on along the minus strand of CM034157.1, from coordinate 381,122,625 downwards.
AATAATTTAAATAATTAATCTTAAATACCCTTTGAGAATTTTTTTTCCTCCTCTAATAAGACACTACATTTTTAGATTGACGATGTCTGTATAACCACCCAAACCCAAACACCATACTTGAATGCCCAAAATCAAGACAAGCCTAAGGTCTCTATCTATGTGGATCCTTATGAATCACCTAATCCATAACCATCTAAGGCTAAATTTTCCATACTTGACACCCCTCAGAATTAGTCAACAACATCTTTTCAAAATACTATTCTCAAATAACTTCATCAGGATCCTCTTAAAATGTCATCTACAATGTCATTTAGAAGTCTCCCCAACATTTCCAAACCATTATTGAAGCCCTCCAAACAATCTTAGTTCCTTTCGATGAACCCCAACCTTTTTCCAACCTCGTTGGTGCCCTAAAGATTATGGCTACCATTGCATTTGATGACTCTGGGAATCCGTCACTCCAACTTGAAAACCATGATATTACTCTTTTCATTACCACCCAAATCAGCAATAGTCTCATTAAAATGGTAATGATTGATAATGGCGCTAACATAAACATCATATCATCTCATGTGTTTAAAAAAATCCAACTACCTGATACCATTGTCACTCAAACATCTATCATTTTACATGTGTTCAATGAGATTAACACTCCTACCTTGGGAACAATTATCATGCCCATCAAAATAGGTCCAAAAATCCTCAATGAACTCTTGTATCTTGTATAAGAAGAGTTCTAGTATAACATTATGCTTATTCATCCCTGGATACACGCAATGTATTGTGTCCCATCCATTCTACACCAATGTCTAAAATACAAAAATGAATGTAAGACCTTCATGGTATCCATCAATCCAAATCCATTTAAATCTTACCACATGATGTACAAACCCAACAACATCATAATTACTTTACAAGATCCTACAAATAAAGCTTCTATAAGTTCTTTGATCCTCACATCCAAACTAACAAATGACGACTCTTTCAATAACATCATGCAACACATTTCACTATTGGAGTACCTCCTCCTAGCCCTTAACACACTTCCCACATGTAAACCATGTGGGAGGCCTGACAAACAACTACTTTACAAGCCTAATGTATGAAACATCATTTCCTTTGGCCCTCCATTCCTTCAAACATAACTAGTGTATGGAGGCATCGACAGTCCTTCAAACCATCTAGGTAATCAAGCACTTCAAACTATCTAGGTAATCAAGCATGATCAAAACCTTTCTCCTTTGATTTCTCATTCTTGAATAAGCCTCGATTCACCCATATTTAATTTCATCATTGTGATTAGAAAGGATTTTTCCTTTCTCATTATGAAAAAGGTTTCCACAACTTCCCCTTTGAGGATTTCCACAAGCCTTATGAGAAATATGCCCTAAGATTCAAATCATCCACCTCTGACTCACTCCCATTAACGTCAACATCCCATTTATCCCCATCATCGACCATGCTAGAATCCTCTTCAAATAATGATGATATCATGTCTATCCCTCCTTTTTTTAGTCAATGCCATCACATTTAGACCACTGACCTATTAGGTTAATGAAAATATTGAATCTATCCCCTTAATCTTTCCTCACATGGTAGAATAATACTCTCTTACTACCGACATTATCTATTGTCACAATGACAATGCCATCCTAGCCTATATGGGTGTTGAGGATCATTAACTTTAGAAGACCCTTCCAACCTCCTCAATACATCCACTATCAACATTAACATCGACACATTGCAAGAGAAACACATTGGAAAAATATGCCAAGCCTTAGACTCATGTGAATTTAAAGAATTCAATGATTTCCTATCCGAACATAGTCAAGCCTTCACATGGTCCTATAGTGATATTCCTGGAATAGATCATAACACAATCAATAATAATAGAGTCATTATCCCAGATGCCAAACTTGTAAAGAAAAAACTTTTTAGGATTCATCTTCACGTCGCACTTTTAATCAAAGAATAACTTTAGTATCTTCTTTCAACAAACTTCATACTATCCATTGATTTTCTAGAATGGATTTTTAACATCGTAGTTGTCACTAAAGCCATTGGAAAATTATGCATCTACATATACTTTTGAGACTTAAACCTCACCTACCCCATACATGATTTTCCCTTGCCAAACATTGACCAACTCATTGATTTAACGACATGCCATGAGATGATATCTCTTATGGATGGTTTCTCTGGCTACAATCAAAGCTTAATCACACCATAAGATACACAAAAGACCTATTTTATCATCCCATGGGGAACCTTATGTTATAGACTAATGAATTTTGGCTTGAAAAATATAGGAATTGCATATCAATGTGCTATACTTTACATCTTCCATGATATCATCCATAAAACCATATAAGACTACATCAACAATCTCTTAGGTAAATCCAAACACCAAATAAACCATCTAACCATTCTTGATACGATCTTTGTACATATTCTATAGTTCTTCCTTCACCTTAATCTCATCAAATGTGTATTTAAAGTTCTCAAAGGAAAACTCCTTCGATTCATACTATGTATTAGGGGAATTGAAGTTGACCTTGCTAAAGTCAAAGCCATCATTGAGATTCCCCCACCATCTAATCTTAAGAAAATTTGTAGTCTTTAAGGAAAGCTCCAATCTATATATCATTTCATCTTGCAATTAATGGACCACTACCAAACCTTCCATCATCTTCTATGAAAAGATATTCATGTCAAGTAGGACGATAATTGTCAACAGAACTTGGATGCCATCAAATACTATCTACTATCACCACCCATGCTCATAACTCCACATGAGGTATATATATATATATATATATATACAAACAACCATGCCTTGGGAGCCATGCTTGCACATTGAGATGAACAAGGTAAGGAACAAACTATCTATTACATGAGTCACACTCTTCATGAGTATGAAACTTGCTATTCAAAATTTGAAAAGTTGTGTTGTGCCTTTTACTTTACAACTTCTAAACTTTGTGACTATTTACTTAATCAAAAAATATAAGTATTCACGAATTTCAAATCTTCTGAAATTTATACATTCCTAACCTTATCATAATGATTGCATCACTAGATGGCTCATGATCATGACTGAATTTGACCTTGAATTCATCTCTAGAAAATCCATTAAGGGACATGTCATTGATGATCTTCTCATAGAATCTCATCTACCATATAATCTATTACCCTATAAACACTTCCTTGATGAATAAATCAACACTCCCGATCAAGATAACGCCCCTGTCAAAATGACTTTATTTTTTGATGGGCCGAAATGTAGGTAGGGGGAGGTGTCAGAATAGTCATAATACCACCTTAGGACACTCATAGTCCATCATATTTCAAACTAAACTTTGAATGTACTAATAACATAGACAAATACGAAGTTGTAGACAAAAAATTAAGCACTTTAGAAATTATTTAGTACTGGTCTCAGAATACTATTTAGAAGGTTCTTGAATGAAGAAAATACTAATTAACCCCGTATTTTAGCCATCTTGTTTTATTTTATTTCGTCATTACCGACCTATTACACCCATATTCCCATTCAAATTCTATCATCCCACATTATTTTAGCCTTGACTGGGTTGTCCAGATTAGTATTGGGGCACCCATAGGAGCCTTGGTCCCACAAGGGGTACCCCAGTCATTTTTGCACTTTCCCACAACTTTTGGGGCTCTTTCTAGCCATTTGAGATATTTATCTTTCTTATGGTCAACCTTCTTAGGGTTAATTACAAAATTAGATCAAGAGAACCCTATAAATATAAGGTTATGAGACCATAATGAGGGACCGAGTACTATTCACTACTATCACTCACCTAGAGTTGCATCCATCTATTGTATTGGAGATCACTTGCATCCACAAAACTCCATCACAAGACATAAGGCTAGGACATCTACATCACACACTTCATGGGGGAGGATTCTATTCTATTCCATGCACACATGCTATTACATTTTCTACATTTAGCTATTGCTCACTACTTCACAAATTACAACTTGAAGAAGAGCACCTAGGGAACATTATGCTTACACTCACCAAAACTACATTTGGGTCCGAAATTAAGTGCAATGCTTAGTTAGTAAGCCCACTGTTATAGCAGCTGAGGTCAGTCTAACCCATTCATTTGAATATTTGTTTTTTAGTGTTTTAATACTTCTTTTGTTATTTTTTATAGGTCTTGACATCATCTTGGATCATTGATGACATCCGTTACAGGACAATGAATTTGATGCAATAGGCATCGAGGGTTTCAGACCACCTCTCGGCCTTTAAAGATCATTTTCAGATATTTTACACAGACTGAGGCACCTAGTTTGCAGACCAAAGAACTAGTAGGCACCCCATTCACTTTCTAGGCACTCCAATCCAGGTAGAATTTCAAGATCCATCCTTTTCAAGACTTCTTTACAACTGTTCATGCTTCTGGATTTTGCAATCATCACTGTGACACTATTTTTCAAACATCTTCTATTCAGATGAGTTCTTTCTTCTTCCCTTTTACATATTAGGGTTAGAATTTACTTTTACATATTTGTTTATATCATTTACATACTTTCTTTATTACATTTATTTACTTTATTACAACTGTTCATAGCTTATATTAACTATATATGATATCCCCATATTTCCCATTTTTTTAGTTAATCATTTTGGTGAACTTGATCTTCGAATACAATTGTTCCTTAGAATTATCCTTCATATGCCCATCACTTGTAGTGGTTGTTTTAGGCTTTTTCAATATTGTGAGTTTCCCTCTTTCACCCGTAAGATGTCTAAACCAATGGCCGATATCCCTACTTCTTCTGCTCACACTAACAATCCTATGGATGAGTCAAATAATGTCCCTATTCAAGAAATAGAGGTGTCTGATAGTGAGAAGTCCTACTATGAAGACACTAATGTTGACCAAGATCAACTCAAAACTATTACTAACTTCCACCAAGATTTGTGTGAAAAACCTACTCATATTCATCATGTGTTGCATGCTTTAATTTACATTAAGAGAGCTCATGATGCTTATACTTATGTCATGGCTTCTTCAACTCCTATGGTCTCTACTCCACCCAATTATGTTTATAATTCTATTATTACAACTACCACCCTTATCTTCCACCATGGCACTCCTAATATGTAGCTTGGCTCTTCCTCGAATACTCATGATTTACAGATTTATATCAGGATTTGTAAAATAAAATTTTCTAGCTCTAATTCATTGCTTCTCGAGGATCACCATCTTTAGATTCTTCTTCATTATTACATACACATTTTTCTCTAGCTATCTCAACCTATTAATTTCCACTTAACTTCATCCTTCTCAAGTTTCCCATTATTAAAGGACATAATGACCCACAAGAACATCTTCAAGCTTTCCATGTAGCATGCTTTGACTATGCGAATGATCACACCATTCTCGCTAAGCATTTTACTCATAGTTTACAAGAATATGCAATGCATTGGTTCTATGATCTTCTTGTCAATTCAGTCATCTCTTTCACGCATTTTGTGGACACCTTTCTCACACATTTCTCTATTAACATTGGATCTAATATCTCCTATGCTCAAATAAAAAATATCAAGCAAGGGTCCAACAAACACTTATCCGATTATGTATTGTGATACAAAAATAATTTAGCTAAGATGACTATTCCAAGATTTAGGAATTATTTATTCAGATTATATTACAACTGCTTCAGGAGTGCGTTCTCTTTGAGACATATTCCTTGTTTGATTAACTTTTTCAAACTCTCAAACTTTGCGAGAATAAAATCTTGGCAACAGGTAAATTTAAATATCAAGAGCAAGCATCATCTTCCACATGTTTTCATAACAAGCCCAAATTTAATCCTTTTACAACTAAACGCATGGTAAACGTAGTCTCTACTCCGAGTGAGCTTCGACCCCAATCATACAGGCATAATTTTACTAAGATGATTACCCATCCAAGTGTTTTACTATCACAACTCATCGATAGTAATCTTATTACCTTACCTTCACCTCTTCAACTTGACCCATATCACCCAAAAGGACATAATTTTGATGATATTTCTTATTGTGATTATCATCAATGCAAAGGACATTCCACTGATTTTTATTTATGGCTACAACATCTTATTCAGGATTTTCTTGACAATGGTCAAATTAAACTTCCAGAATCCACAACATCTCCACCTGTTAACGAAAAACATAAAATCAAGATCTTTAGTAACCCTTTACTAAAACATAACTCCAAAATAACTGAGTCATCTGATAATTATGTCTATCACACGGTGCCTTCTTCTCCATTAGGGACTCTTGATTTCCTAGTTGCTAATACCAAAGCTTCACCACCAATCATTTTTTTTTCCTACATTGATTATCATGCAAAATTTACATCTAATCATTTACATATCAATGCATACGTTGGCTTGACCTCCATTAACAACACTAAGGCTGACCCATCATGGCCTATTAGTGCCTCTTCTATATCACTCCTAAAAGCTATTGGCTATCCTCCATCACAAATTGAATATATTTTCAAGAAACCATTTGGTGTCATTAAGCTACATGTTACAGTTGGTCCTCTTACTATGCTGGTACCTTTTCTCATTGGAAGCAAAATTGAGGGGTGTGACATGCTCTTTAGCCTTTATTAGATTTGTCCCTCTCAATATATCATTTCCATGAATCATTTGTGACTTAAATTAATTTACAATAATCAGGTAATTTCTATTGATGGTGTCCCTCCATCTACTCTGTTGTCACCATCTCCTCACACGGTAGCTAGCACATCATCTAACTTTTCGTACATGTCACAACCTATATTACTAAGAGTACAATCTGTTCCTCCTCTTCCTACTTAAGTATTGCCTACATGCACACATTGCTTAAATAGTCATACACATTGATATAGGCCTATCCCTTAGACAGTTACTGCATCTTGACATAGATAAACACCTCATTTTATTCCACGTGGATCTTCTTCACCTTCGCATTCTGTATCACATAGATCTCCATCTTCAACACAATTTTTGACGCCATGAGATTTTTCATACCTTTATCCCTCACATGTGCACAGACTTCATTCACCACTACAACATCTGTCTACCATACCTTCACTCTTAGTGCATGGTCATACAATTTCATCTCCGACATTAGATGAAGGACATCTATCCTTCACCATCATTGGATAGTTCATTCATTTACACACACTTCAAGGGCATTGCAATCCACCTTCTCCCCAACCTATTTTTAGCATGGCTATATATATCATTGATATATTTTCATATATTCATTAGGAATCTTCATTGTAGATTCATTACTCGATCACACACTATTGTGCTTTGGTTCACACTTGAATGTTGAGGCCTCACTACACATGAACCCCACACACTACACAACTACACCTATTCCTACATTACGCATCATAAACCCTACATTCTACATTTATTCTACAACATTTTAAAATTTGTGCATTATATCTACACCACTATATACACATCTTACATCCTAAACTACTCATCTTACATACTACATTACTAGTCCATCTACATACATGGCATTTTGCACATTCTACACATCTTACCTTTACATTCTACACATAGCGTATTTACACATTCTACTCATCACATGGTCATCACTTATTCTATATATTATTCTACATGCTGCACTCACTACCCTATGAACCAATTTATTTTCTCGGTCCATACTCGACTGCCAAGGGTTTACAAATCAAATGGACCTTACACTCATCACACATTACTATTTGACCTTTCATAATGCAACATTTCCAGATTAGTGACATATACTTTAGGCTAAATCGTCACCTATTCTATCATTTTGTAGTGGTATACACCTTAGGTTACATCACCACTCCCTCTTTTCATCTTGTAGTGATATACGATTAGAGCTAAATCATCACTCATCCATTCATCTCATAGTGACATATGATTTAGACTAAATAGTCATGTATTCTATCATTTTGTAGTAGTATACACCTTAGGTTATATCACCACTCCCTATTTTCACCTTATAGTGATATACGATTAGGATAAATCATCACTTATACATGCATCTAGTTGTGATATACGCTCTAGCTATAGGATTCATACACATCTCATTAACCTCGTCGTAGGTCACATCTCATCACTACACCTACACATTCCTCACAATGAGTTAGAAACAATACACACTATTCGACCATTTCTCGATGACATACTCTTGTTTACGGTTCATTCTTGACTATTGAGGGGGAAAACAAAAGGAACCTCACTACATACATTTCCATTCACTTGGGGGGCACGCAGCTCCTATCACTCCATTTTACATTACATTTCATCCATCCACAACATATTGCATATATTATGGTTGCTTATACTCCTGCTCACTTTTGCTTGTTCATGGTCACTTTATTACACATGATAGTTAGCTTACTTTTATGTCATTTCTATATATCATAAACACATGCGCATTCATGCCTTTTTCTAGTTGTGATCGTATATATAGATCTCTTACACGTAACATGGATGTTCGCCTTCTACCCTTCCTACATTGGTCACTGGGGGCATCCACATTCATCTCGTCTAGGTGCTATTGTTTCATTTTGTACTTAACAATTCACATTAATTACTTATACATGCTCTTGACATACTAGTTATATTTCTAACATACTAACGGGTGCTTCATGTGCACCCTTTTTTATGCAGGGTTATTTACTTCCAAATAACAACATAAAACAAATTACACAGTGACACTGTATGTAACGTGGAAAACCCGTAAATGGGTAAAAAACCATGGAAGAATAATCCACTATAGAGAAACATTTTACAACCCAGTCCAGTAACTCCTCCCTCACTTCTACTCCATGTATTTACCCGTAATCCAAATGATTCACGTGATCTAATGAATATGACCTACAGTCATATTTAAATAACCCGAAGGGTTATGTCCATATTAAGTGACGGGGCACACCCCGATTTAATAAATAGTTAGTTAATTAATAACTAACAAACCTAATCTAAAGTTTATATTTAAATAATAAGAATATAAACTATTCTATATTATTTAACTATAAACTAAACATTATGATGCACTTAATATTATAGTTCTAACACTCCCCCTTAATATTAAGTGGGGATCCATATGCCAACATTACCTGTTTGTACAACAAGATTTACAAATCCATAAACCCTAAAGGTTTAGGCTAGCACATGTACTTTTGAAGGAATTATAACACCTTCATCATGCTCAACTTACCTTTTGGTACAAAAGGATTTGGAATCCATAAATCAGACATATGATTTAGGCTAAGCATGATTTGTGAGACTACATCTCACTGTTTCTCATGGAAATATTCTTATACCACATCTCTAGGAGCCTTTTATAACACAAGGACCTCCTTTACAAATAGATGCACACTGGACTGTATTTTTCCCGTAAACTTATCAGTTTACATGTAAACTCTATTAGTTTACTTTAGATCATACAAGATCTTTTACAATGCTTTTAAACCAGAGTAGAAGTATAGAGGAGAGGAGTCAACAACCGGCCGACCATTAGGAGGTGACATTGCATGCACACTCCCCCTCAATGGAAACTCTAAAAGGCCAAGCATTGCACACACTTGCAGTATTTTACAACACACAATGGCTCGTAAACATAACTGCAATCTTAATCTTCAGTCTGGTAGAACTGGAGATCTCTATCACCGCAGAGAACCTTCTCTCGGATAACACATATATGAACTTCAATATGCTTCATTCTCTGATGTTGAACTGGATTCTTTATCAAGAGTAATACCACTCTGACCACCACATAGAATAGGAATACTTCCTTCAACTTCCATGTGTATCTCTTCCAACAGCCACTTCAGCCACATGGCTTCTTTGTTGCTTCCATTGTACTTCTCTACCTCAGTAGAAGAAATGGAGACTATTGGTTGCTTTTAGTTGTTCCAAGTAATGGTTCCTACACCAAAAAACTTGAACACATATCCAATATATTTTATATCTAACACAACATCAACATGGTTAGAGTCACAATATCCATATAGACATCATAATAAGCATAATATAAATCATTATTGATTTCACTTTTAACCAACTGTAAAAGTTAAATACAAGTTGTAAAACAACTAACATAATAATATGCTTAACAACTAACCATGTTAGAATATGTTGAAAAAATTCAACATATTACTCTTGTAAAATATATATTAGATGCAATCAGTATTGGACGTCTCCAATACAAACGCAAGGGCATCCCCAAGTGTCATTTGATATGCATATAATAATATTTTAGTTTCACATACTAAGAAATGTTTTATAAAAAACACATATATCTTCATTATCTTATTGTAAGCCTTTACAAATGAGATAAGACTTGATAACATATCAGATAATCAAGTTATACAAGAATAATCATAGTATTCACTGAAAACATAATCCACTGACTATGGACACTTCTTATGGATTTTTCTTCAAAAATGACATGTAAGCACCCTTCAATACATTTCATAGGAAAATTAAGTTTAGACATGTCATATATGATCCATTTTTTAATGCCAAAAATGAACAATAGTTCTATTTTTGAATAAACTATCAAAAAATGAAGTAAAAATTTTAAATCACATATAAACCATTTTGTGAATGTTTTTCAGGTGTAGTTACTTCTAGTTTATTTTTACTAACCCATCTGAGTTAAACAAAGAAGAAAAAAAACATCTCTATTTTTCAACAATTTATATTTCAAATAAAAGGTATACTTTTCATTTAGAAGTAATTTATAAAGCTATTATATTAGCATTATGATTATTATCATCGTCATTATCTTGATTTTGATATGATTTATTCCATTTCTGATTTTTGAAATTTGACTTATTTTTAAATTTACAATCCTCTTTCTTATGTCCAAATTTCCCACAATTATGACATTTACCATCAAAACTAACTTTTAAGTTTCCTGGTTTCTTGTTTTTATTAGGAGTTTTAAAAGTTGATTTTTGATTCTTGTTAATCCTAGAAGGTTTACCTTTTTCTTTTTGAGCAAGAAGTGCCTATGTGGCATTTTCTTTTGAATCAAAATTAGTCATAACCTGCTCTTCCTGAACAAGGAGATTACTAAGGGTTTGAAAATTTGGAATGTCTTGTTCGGATTGATACTTTGAATTCAAAATTGAAATGAAATTTCTAAATTTTTCATGAATATTTAATTGGATAATAAAATAGAGCAATTTATCATGAATCAAATTACTACCAGATCCATCTAATTGTGACTTAATATTTTTTATTTTTGCTAAATAATTAATCACTTTTTCATCTCCCTTCATGGGAGTTGTCATAAGCTCTAAAACTAATTTAATAATTTTTGATAAATGCGTACCTTCGTGCATCGACTCCAATTGTGTCCAAGCTTCACTAGGACTCTCTAGATTTCTGATATGAAGCAGAAAATCATCTTGTACGCTTCGCAAGATAATGGACATCACCTCTTGTACTTTCTGTTGATATGTGGTGACATTATCAACAGTTGCATGTCTTCCGGTAGGAGCTCTCTCTGTTCCATTTACAACTGCCCACAGTTTGCAAGCCATGAATTCTACTTTCAATCAATATTCCAAATGTTGTAGTTGTTTCCATTCAACATCTGAGATTTATCAATTGAAAATTGATTAGACCCCATTTGTGCGTAAAAAAGATTAAAAAAAAGGATTAAAAAGGATTTTAAGAGTTTTATAAAAATTCCCCCTGTCGTATTTTAATCCTCTAATCAATCGATCCGATCACTTTTATGTCACAAAAAAAGTCCTGTATATAAAAGAATCTATACACGAGAAAATTAGAATGCTATCAAAAATTTGAATCAAAATGTGAGTGAATTTTTTTTAGTTTTGTAATAAAATGACAACGATGATTTCATCGTATCATATCATAAAAATATATTATTTTTTAAAAAAAAATTAATTTTCTATATTTTTCAAAAATAAAAATTTTTAAATTAAGAATTTTTAAAAAAATATATTTTATTCCAAATAAAAAAAAAAAAAACAAACAATAATTTTTAAAAATAAAATTACCTATCAAATATTTATATATTTAATATTATATTTAATTGAATTAACTCTTGAGAATCATTCAAACTTAATTAGCCAAAGTTGCTACAAAATTTAATTAAATCAACTTGGCCAGTAATGACCATATATATTATAATTGAATTTTAAAATCTTAAAGGTAACCAAATTGAATATCATGTGGACCAAAAAATTTAACTGGGGGGTGAATTATTTAAACAATGCCCATTTATTATGTGTTATTCCATGGTAGTTTTACCTAACATTTATACATTTAATAAACCATATGCAAGGTTATAATATTAACCTAATATTTTATTCAAAATAAAACTAATAACACTTATGTTAAAAAATTATAAATAAGGGGTACTATTTAATAATATATTATCAGTTTTATATCATTAAAATATGAAAATATTATTTAAAATATTAATTCTGAATATATTAAACTATAAAAAAGTAATAGGGTAAGTTTTAAATGAAGCTAATTTTATTATTAAATATGTCTTAAAATTCTATCAAATATTAATATACATTTAAAACAATTTAAATGTTTAACATTAAAAAATGGATAATAAATTTAAGCATATTATATATAGGTGGGAAAATAAATGGCCAAAATAATATTTTAAGGGCATTTCATTATTTTATAAGGTATTTAAAGGTTAAATTTAGTTAGTATAGAGATATATTTTAAAGACTAAAAATGGTTTAAAATTTAACTAAGGTAAGGAATTAATTTATTAAACATTATTGGAAATAAAAAAATTATGTCCAATTTTAATGGGCCATTTAAATAGTTTTAATATTAAAAAATAGAAAAAATCCCATGTATAGATGGATTTATTTTTATTTTAAGGTTTAAATTTTAAATAAAGTTTAAATATTATAGGGTAAGAATAATAATAGTTTTAGGTAAGGTTATTTAATATAGTTTTATAAAATATAAACTATATATTTTAAAATACAAATTTAACTATAGTTATAAATTTTTAATAATATTATAAAATTTTAAATAAATATTAAAATTTAAAAATATATTATATTATTTTAATAAAATAACTTTCAAAATTAATTTTCAAAAGTAAAATAGGGTTTTCAATTTCAAATTGTAAAAACAATATTACCAGGAGACAAAGGTTTTTACTTACCAATGAAAAAAATTCAAATGATCCTATTTTCCAAATTGTGTCTCTTGTACCCTTGTTTTTCACTTGTAATTTTTTACTTTTTTCTTGAATTCCTGCATACCATATAAACTATATAAAATATTTCAAAATATTAAAAAACTTACCTTGATTTTCAATGGTAAAATTCTCGAAGTAGAATTCTTTTCCACGCAGTTGAAAATCCACAATACCTTTTCACCTGTGCAATAATCATCCAACCAACTATGGGAACGGGAAGGGGGGATTAAATAATATTTCAAATATTTCAACTACCTTCCCAACCATTATGTCCTTAGGTTACATTAGGATTATATTTAATTTATTAAACCCACTCTGGTACCATGTCAGGACGAGGGGTGAAAAGGTATATTTACCAACTAAATTAAATGTTAGGTTAACATACATTAATAAGTGGAAATATAAATGTGCACACCATAATAAAAGTAAATAACAACATAAAACAAATTACACAGTGACACATATGTAACGTGGAAAACCCGTAAATGGGTAAAAAAACCACAGAAGAATAATCCACTATAGAGAAACATTTTACAACCCAGTCCAGTAACTCCTCCCTCACTTCTACTCCATGTATTTACCCAGAAATCCAAATTGATTCACATGATCTAATGAATATGACCTACAATCATATTTAAATAACCCGAAGGGTTATGTCCATATTAAGTGACGGGGCACACCCCAATTTAATAAATAGTTAGTTAATTAATAACTAACAAACCTAATCTAAAGTTTATATTTAAATAATAAGAATATAAACTATTCTATATTATTTAACTATAAACTAAACATTATGATGCACTTAATATTATAGTTCTTGTGGGTTTACAAACAATGAGTGAGTTCAGAACAGTCTACGAAATCCATGTACAACGGATTTTATAGGACATGGTGTCCTTAACATTTTGGGAAACAGTTATAGGGCTTGGAGGTTACAATGGGTGTGCCTCCCTACACTTCTTCAGCTAGTGGTGACGGATCTCCCAAAACACTAGGATGATACAAAGACCTCTTCACACACATTTAGGGAAAAAATTAGAGCTTGGAGGACACATATCATTTCCTCCCTACACTTCTTCAACATATGGCGTGAGATCACCCAAAAAACTCACGACAGTACGGGATATCCTTCTACACTCTCTTTCTCGGCATGGATCAGGTGCACATGTTCCATTTACTTTTTCATTCAACGTATTTTACACTTGCGTATTTTACATATTTCTATACACATTCATATTTTACAAAGTGTTTTTTACATACATACATATTTGATTACTTGATCATTTTCTCCTTGCAGGTCCAAGCTGTATGAGAAACAAGTAATCAAATTGGGGGCAACAACAATAAACAAACAAACAACAATGATGACAGCAACACACAAAAACACACCATGATGACACTTTCCTTTACTAATCATGCCGGTACACTACACTATGCGGTAGCTAGCTACACATGCATTTTCTGCCATAGGTCCACTCTCATCACTTTTTATAAGCCTATTTTTTCATCTTTAGAATCCATGCATTCCTCCACTTTTTATTTTTTTCATTTCACGCTTGAATCTAGTCCATCGGCATGTCTTCTACTACACTCTACATGGATATCAGCTATGCATCTCTATCTATTTTATGTTACCGAGCGTTCTACTCACCAACATAAAGTGGGGGAAAAAATTAGTCACAAAATCATGCACTTTAGGCATTATTTAGCCCAGTCTTATACTATTATTTAGAGGGTTCTCAAGGGAAGAAAGTACCTATTAATCCTACCTTTTGGCCATCTTATTTTTACCTTTTATTTTGTCATTCCCACCTATTTTCCAAGACATTCCCAGCTATTTTGTCATTACCCCATCATTTTATCTTGAAACGGGGTGCCTGTGGGTGTCCTAGTCCCACTAGGGGCGAGTCATTCCTTTTTGCACTTTCTTGCCAGTTTTGGGGGTATTTCTATTCATTTGAGATCTTTATATTTCTTATGGTCAAACTTTTTAGGGTTAATTATGAAATCAGATCAAGATAACCCTATAAATATAAAATTATGAGACCATAATGAGGGACCAAGCACTATTCACAACTATCACTCACCTAGAGTAACATCCATCTATTGCATTAGAGATCACTTGCATCCACATAGCTCCATCACAAGGCATAAGACTAGGACATATGCATCACACACTTCATCGAGGGAGGATTCTATTCTATTTCATGCACACATGCTATTACATTTTCTACATTTAGCTATTACTCATTACTTCACAAAGTGCGACTAATATAAGAGCACTTAGGGCACATTCTCCACACACTCACTAGAACTACATTTGGGTTTGAAATTTAGTGCAATGCTTAGTTAGTAAGCCCACTTTTGTGGCAGTTGAGGTTAGTCTGATCCATTCATTTGCATATTTATTTTTTTAGGGTTTTGATACTTCTTTTGGTCTTTTTGTAGGTCTTTACATAATCTTGGATCATTGGTGACATTGGTTATAGGATAAATAATTTGATGTGATAGATAACAAGGGTTTTAGACCAACTCTTGGCCATGTGAAGATCATTTTCAGTGCTTTTTCATAGACTAGGGCACCCAGTTTGTTGACTAGAGCGCATGTAGGCACCCTAGTCCCTCTCCAGGTGCTTCAGTCCAGTTAGATTATCTAGATTCATCCTTTTTGAATATTCAGGTGAGTTCTTTCCTCTTCCCTCTTACATATTAAGGTTAGCATTTAATTTTACATATCTCTTTAGATAATTTGCATACTTTCTTTACTGCATTTATTTACTTTATTATAGGTTTTCATAACTTATATTAACTATAGTATGTCCCCATATTTATCATTTTTTAATTAATCAGAAGCCCTCATCATGGGACTCGAGATGACTACCTATCTAGGTGTGAAAATCTTGGATAACTATGGAGACTCACAAATTTTCATCAACCAAATCCAAGGGATCTACCAATGTAAAAATGAGGTTCTACAAAAATAGAAAACCATCGTCGAAGATATCCTATAACTCTTTTACCACTATGATATCTAAATAACCCCTTGCTCATCTAATATTCATAGATACCATGGCTTCACTTACCTCTCTAATCCTTTTATCACCAAATGATTCCAAACTCTTTTTCATTTTACACAAAATTGATCAATCATCTTACACCAGCATTGATATCCCAACTATCAATCATATAGAAGAAAAATCATTAGAAACTTGGTACAATCAAACACATGAATATATTTACATAAAAACATTACCCCTAGATCTATTCAAAAATGGAAAAATATCCTTTTAACAATACACATCTAGCTATGTTACATTAGGAGGTATCCTTTATAAAATAGGGTTTTACGATTTCGTCTTCTAGTGCCTTAAAACTTCAAAGGCTCATCTTGCTGTCCATGGTGGCATGTACGGTGGAAAATTTAACATTTTGGATGTCACCAAAAACATCTTATACATGAGATACTATTAACCTATAATTAATCAATATTATTGTGATTACGTTAATAAATGCATTAAATATCAACAACATGTTAACCTCACACATGTTCCTAGTCACACTCTTCATCTAGCTCAGGATATTTGGCATTTATCATAATGGGGACTTGATCTCATCTGCATTATTAACCGTCACTCATCAAAATGACACAATTACATCATCACAATAACTGCATATTTCACAAAATGGGTGAAATCAATCCCCCTAATTTCTACAAAAGTAGATGAAATCGTTGAATTCATCCATCATCACATATTTTGTCACTTTGGTATTCCTCTTAAGCTCATCATAGATAATGAAAAATCATTCAAAAATAGAAAAATTTCAAAAAATTTGTGACCCCTACGATATCAAACTTATCTTTTCTACACCTTACTATCCATAAGAAAATGGCCAAGTAGAGGTCTTTAAAAAAATAATCAATAAAATACTCATGAAAAGTGTCGATCAATCTAGGAGGAATTGGCATATTTGAATTCCCTTCACCTTGTGGGCCTATCAGACTAGCATCTATAACCCCATATGTACTACACCTTTTTCTTTAGTCTATGAAATTGATGCTCTTCTTCCCCTTGAAGTTAAAAT
The DNA here is from genome assembly GCA_019776745.2 of Taxus chinensis. Classification (NCBI taxonomy): domain Eukaryota; kingdom Viridiplantae; phylum Streptophyta; class Pinopsida; order Cupressales; family Taxaceae; genus Taxus; species Taxus chinensis. The sequence continues at coordinate 381,105,299 of CM034157.1, read as the reverse complement.
TCCATCATTACACATTTCTCTCAAAGATTTCATCTCCAATGAAGACTACCATCAAGAATGCCTATCAAAACTTGAAATATTAGATAAACATCATCTAACCAAACTTGAACACATCAACATATATAAAGAATGAAAGGTTCTACATGAATTTAATATTGGTGATCTTGTTCTCAAAGAAAATCAACATGTCATTAACATGGAAAAGAGAAAATGTAGAAAGTTTTCTCCAAACTGGCTTGGACCATATATTATCACTCATAAATATGGATTTAGGGATTATTGTCTAGCCTCTTTTTTTATTAGATAAGGCAAAAAATAGGGATCGGCTCCCAGGGGCCAGAACAAAAGAGAGGAACACAACAGAAACAAATAGAAAGAAAAATCCAGAAAGGGGTCCCAAAAGGATGAGTTAAACAGGCTTAACTCTTACAATGTAGGATCTAGACCCTCAAAAGGACAAAAAATACCAAGAAAAAATAGGGCACCACAGTTCGCCCAAAGTCCACACAAAGTTCAGAGACCTACAAAGCCTCCACGACAAACAAAAAAACCACCAGAGGCCCCATACCAGCAACAACCGACCAGGAAACCAGAACCAACCACCATCTACTCCTCCTCTGAGCTGCTAATGCGAAGGTTGAATCTCCTCCTTTTCTTTTCCCCTTCGATCTCCTCCACTCTGTCAAGCAGCACTTTGACCTGAGTCTCCAGCTCCTTCATTCGGTGTTTAATCTGGACCTGATCCACGACCATCTTCTTCGAAATGTTGATGATGTTCAAGATGGACTCCCTTTTCCCCTCATTCATGTCCTCCATAGCTTTGAGGACCCCCTCTAAATACACCATCTTCCTGTTCCATTCTTCAAAAATAATGGGGTCACCCACACATTCATTCTTCCTGGAAGCACTGGCTTCCCCAACACCTCCCTCATTATTGTCTCTATCTTTTCATCCCCCCGAGGGATACCTTTACCCTCTTTCATTTTAGTAAGACACTCCACCAGAGTAATTTCATTTCCCTCGTCTTGCTCCTCCAGGGCTGTGATCGAAGGGTGATACAAAACCAGCTTGTCATTCTCAACTAGAAGAAGAATCAGGCCCTCATGAAGGGGCAGCTCAACTTTCTTGTTCTGGAAATCCATCAACAAATTCGAAAGAGAGGTAGCCAGGAAAAAGGGAATACTGACCATAAACTTGTGACGGAACATGTTGAGGAAGGTCATGTGATGGGTATAGATTTTTCTATACTTACCCTCCAACGTGATATATTTCATAACTTGAAGGCAAACATCCTTCCAGATTCCAAGAATACACGAACGTGCAATGCCATCAGTGAAGAAAAAACAAGTCTCCTTGCCAACAAAAAAATGCTCAATCTCAAGGTCTCTACGGGTTCTTTCCTTGTAGATTTTTAACCCATCCATCTTCATTTCAGTCACCCTAGCAATATTGGACTCCGAGACCTCAACCTCCACACCGCAGACAGTAAAAACCCCCTCTTTCCAAGCTTGGCCAAAATCCTTGGATAGAGCAGGGTCATGACCATGTAATTTAGCAATAAAATTACTAAATCCACCAACTTTAAGCTTGTTCCACAGATCCTTGTTGCTCTCTTCCATGTTCTGACTGGCGGGTTCCACACGAATCCTGTCGCCACCCATCTGCACTTTGTCAAGGTTGTTGTTCCAGCTAAATTTTTTCACAATCCACAAACTGATCTCCCTATCCGAGTTCAAACTGAAACAATGATTTTTGTATAAACTATCTTGGTGCCTGAAATACTTTCCCCCGCTCGTGCCGGCATCATGAAACTTAGCGCCTTTTATCCTTAATGATTTCATCATTAATATTAGAGGGTAATCTCTCCCCTTTGCACCAAATTTTGTATTCATTACAAAGGACTCCCACATTGGCCATCTTGTCCGCACATTTATTTCCCTGCCTCAAAGTATGATTGATAGATATCTTGTCAAAAAACTTTAGCAATTCCTTGATATCTTGAATGATATTTTTTATCGGCCAGTTGATCTTACTTCTATTGAGAAGAGCATTTATAACAATTAAGGAATCACCTTCAATCTGAATGTCCTTAAGGCATTTTTCCTTAGCGACCAAAATACCCCAAAGGAGGGCTCTAGCTTCAGCCATGTTATTAGTCTGCTTACCCAGGGGACCAACATAGACAAATAACCAATCACCCTCACTATTCCTTAAGATACCCCCACCCCCAGCTTGACCAGGGTTCCCCTTTGAGGCCCCATCAAAATTGATCTTGATCATATTTCCCATAGGTCTAATCCAGCTTACATTCTTACCAGGGCTTTTGTTCTTGACCTGACTATAGGTGAAATTATCCAGGACTTCCTGCTCCCATTTCGATAGGGATTTTTTGTTTTACCTTTAAACAGTTTGAGATTTTTCTTAATGGCTAGCAAGGATTTTCCTTTTAGCCACCCCAATCAGAGGTTTCTGGTCTCTAAAAAGACTATCATTCCTTGTTTTCCACAGACCCCATACGAGATGAGGCAGAGCAATCTTCTAGGCCTAGGCCAGATAAGGAAATCTAAATGGGCTCTCCCATTGAGTGCAACAATCCTCCATATTCGAAGGCATAATCCATTGCATGTTGAAAAGTTCTGAAATCAGTGAGAAGACACCTTTAGAGAAAGGACAATGTAAAAAAAGATGATTCACATTCTCTTCCCCTCTCTGACAAAGTGTGCACCTATTAGGGATCTGCATTCCTCTTTTTATAAGATTTTCAACAGTCAGGATTCTATTTTGAGCAGCCAACCAATAAAAATATTGATCTTAGGGATCAAGTCCTTGATCCATAACTTACCCCAATACTCTTTTTGAAAATCTTTCTTGAAATGTAAGCTATAGGCTGATTTAACAGAATAATTTCCTGAGTCTTCCTCTTTCCAAATGATGGAATCCTCCTTGGTTTGGAATATGGGGATGTGGAATTCCCTGAGTTTCTTATTGAGATCTTGAAAGGGTTTGATATCACCATCATAACCAGGGGGGCACTATGATTTCCCATTGGACCTCATCATCATGACTCCAGAAATCTCTTATCCAGATTTTACCATTCTCCTCATAGAATTGAGCCACCTCCTTCCAAATTTCCTGATCCACTAAGGGGGATTCTTCTATCCAATTATCCCACCAAAATCTGATCATGTTCCCCTTACCAATCTCCCATAGGGATCCCTTTGAGAGGATATATTTCGAATCCAATAGGGAATTCTAGAAGAAGGATCCTCTAGGGAGATTTTCATGAGAGAAGAAAAAGTCAATTCTGCCTAAATTCCACAGATATTTCTTTTTTATTATATCAATCCACAATCCTTCCTCTCTAGCAATTCTCCAGCCAGCTTTAGCAACCAAAGCTTTGTTCATGATAGGTAAACTTTTCAGACCTAGACTACCACACATCTTTGGCCCTATGACCTTCTCCCAGGCCACCAGAGGGAATTTAAAATTTTCCGAGGCTCCAGCCCAGAGAAATCTCTTCTGAATTTTTTCCAGAGCATCAATTATTTTGGCCGGGAGCTTGAAGAGAGACATAATGAAAATGGGGACTCCTTGAAGAGAGCTCATAAGGAGTTGGATCTTACCCACCTGAGAGAGGAGGAGGCCTTTCCAGGATGAAAGTTTCTTATTAACTCTTTCCAACAGGGCATTCCAAATAGAGGAATCAGGATTTTTGTGGATTAGAGGCATTCCTAAATAAGAATCTGGAAAACACTTGATTTTGCAACCCAGAATGCGAGCGAGCCTTAATTGGACTTGTTTCTCCACATTAATAAAGAAAACCACACTTTTGAGAAAATTAACCATCTGCCCCGAGACCGACTCATAGTCCATGAGAACAGATTTGAAGTTGGTGGCTTCTTGTACAGAGGCCTTTCCCATCAGGAAGTTATCATCAACAAATTGATTGAGGCAGATCGAGGGGGAGGCCATTAGAAATCTTGATTCCCTAAATCCTCCTAGAAAGTAAAGCCTGTTTGCAGATTCTACTTAAAGATTCAACCATTATGACATAGAGGAAAGGAGATAGGGGATCACCTTGTCTCAAGCCCCTACCAGCTTTGAAGAAGCCCTCTGGACTACCATTGACCAAAACCGAATAACTAGCAGTAGATATACAGGTCATAATCATTCTAACCAGAGAATTATCAAAGCCCACTTTATTGAGGATGGCCTCAAGGAAAAACCAAGTAATTCTGTCATAGGCCTTTTGCATATCTAAGCTTAAGGAACATAGCAGATCTGTCAGAATTGACAATGGAATGGATGGCTTCCTGAATCACCACAATACTATCAGTAATCTGCCTTCCTGGGACAAAGGCACCTTGATTTTCAGAAATAAAATGGTCGAGAACCAATCTGATTCTGCCAGCTAAGATTTTAGTCAGGATTTTATAACTCGTGTTACAGAGACTGATCGGTCTAAAATCTTTGACTTCATTGGCTCCTGCAATTTTCAGAATAAGGACCAAGAAAGTGTTATTAAGCTGACTGAGGAGTTTCCCATTACTGAAGAAATCTTGGACCATTTCAATGACTTCTTTCTTAATCACCTTCCAGAATTTCTGGTAAAAGAAAGCCTGAAAACCATCAGGCCCAGGTGACTTGTCAGGTTCCATATCAAAGACCACAAATCTGATTTCCTCCTCAGAAGGGATCCTTAAGATCTCACGATTTTCTTCCAGGGAGATGACTTTCTGGAACAGGTTCAGGATATTATTTTGATTCTGCTCTTCAATCCCTTGACCTTGCTGAAAGAGATCCTTGAAATAGTTTATGATGACTTTGTTTATTTCCTTGCTCTCCAAGAGAATCTCCCCATTCTCATTTTTAATTTCATTTATTTTCAGGAGGTTTTTCTGAGAGGTGGCTGAGAAATGAAAGAATTTGGTATTCCTGTCCCCCTCCTTGAGCCATTTCACTCTCGAATGTTGCTTCCAATAGACTTCTTCCTTTGCCAGAATATCATGATACTCAACCAGAAGATTTTGTTCCTGCTCCTTGAGCACCGGATTGAGACCATCAAGATCAATAAGTTCCTCAATATTCCTTAAATCTTCAGCCAATCTACTTTTTTCCTGGAAGATGTTACCAAAGACTTCTTTGTTCCACTTTTTGAGGCAACCTTTGAGGTGCTTTAATTTGTAACTGAGTCTGTAACTGGCAACCCCAAAGACCCCGATATTCCACCACTCTTGGATTTTATTGAATAGGTCAGGGTGATCTAACCAAATCTTTTCAAATCTGAAAGGTCTTGCTTTCTTGACCAGATTTAAACCAAGATTAAAGAGGATGGGGTTATGATTAGAACCAATTCTGGGAAGAGACTTCAGGGAGTAGATTTGATTGATCATACAGAGCCGACTAACTACAAACCTATCAAGTATGATTTGGATGAGCTTAGTCCCAGATCTCCTATTAGCCCAGGTAAACTTAGAACCTTCCAATTCCAAATCCACCAAACCATTATTGTTAAGAAAATTAGCAAGGTCCTCCATACTCTCAGTATAGGAGGTATTGCCCCCTTTTTTTTCCCCTGGAGAAAGGGGGGAGTTGAAGTCTCCACCAATAATCCAGTCTTTATCTTTGAATAAATTCTTAAAATTAGTGAGATCTTGCCACAATTTTCTTCTCTCACTTAAAAGATTTGGAGCATAAATGTTGGAAACATACCAGGATTTCTTAGAGGTCAGATTCGTGAAACACATAGCCACATGCCCCAGAGCCAAAAGAATAGGAATACCATGCACAATGTTAGGATCCCAAAGCGTGACCACCCCTCCAGAAGCACCTAACGAGCTGCACCCTTCCCAACAACTATCTTTCCAAATAGACCTTCCCACTTCTCTAAATCTTTCCATACTCATTTTAGTTTCTTGAATCATAAAGATATCCGGTTTATTTTTCACTCTAAGATCCTTCGCTATTTTGTGTTTGCTGGGGTTATTCAACCCCCTAATGTTCTAGGAGAGAAAAATCATTTAACACTTCTTATTATGGGGCAATAGGTTCCCCAGAGTTTTCTGAATACCTGCATCCACTTCCTTTCTTGAACTTGTCTCCCTTACTTCCTTATTACTTTTTCTACCCTTTTGACTAGATTCTTTTCCTAAGTCAGCTCTTGAGCTACTACGAGTGACAGGTTTGGATTTACTCACCGGTGTCTTTGGAGATCCTATCACCTCATAGGTATCAGCTACAAAATATGTTAGGATCCCAAACCCATTTGACATTGTTAAATCTTCTTCTCTTCTTTGTGCAAAAGAGCTCTGCCCTATAGACGATACTTCGTCCAGCGATAGTCCATCAACAACTATCAGTGCTAGTTTATTGTCTTCCATGTCTATGCTTTCCCTGTCCTCTGAATCCTAAATTTCTTCTTCCAACTCCAGACGAATAGTCTCATATTTCTTTTCTTTGGTTTCTTTGTTGTTTCTTCTTTGATGTTTAGTACTAGCTCCCTCTCCTTCCTCTCTAGTTTTGATAAGAAGGTTCAAAGGCTCTGCTTCAGGATTTGACTGGAGAACTTCCTGTTCCTTGATTTCAACAACCCTTCCATTCTTCCCTATCCTTTTCCATTCCTTCACCTCTTTTTCATTTACCATCTTTTGAGGCATAGCTTTTGCTTCAGGCTTCTTCTTTTTGAAATCTGGACAAGAACGTTGATCATGACCCACCAACTTGCAATTTTTACATGCAAAGGGGGTAGGATCATAATCAAAATGCTGCACCCAGTCCCCCTCAGGGGTCATAAGCTTAATATTACTTTCCAAACATGACTCTTGTCTCATATTCACATAGAATCTGGCATGAGTGAGTCTAGTTTTTGCTTTAGTTACCGGATCCAGAGCAATAGGTTTGCCCAGACTTTTTGCTATACCAAAAAGTACCTCTGGTTCCCAGAATTCCAATGGTAAGCCCGGAAGGTTGACCCATATCAGGAACTCCGTAACAGGATTCCCATAAGGATTGAAAGCCGGCTCCCATTTCTGAACAGTTATATGAGATTTTCCAATGAACCATGGACCTTCTGCCAAAATTTTCGCCACATGATCCTTACTAGGAAGGATGGCTAAGAAATACCCATTAGCATAGGCTGAGATTTCAATGGTACCATTAGCCACCCAGCGTCTCTTTGCCCAGCCTCTAAAATAATCTATATTTGGTCTAGAGCCCATACATTTTGCAAAGAGTGCCCCTTCCATGGAAACTTTAGTTCTAGCCAACAAAGAATCAGGAATTTTGAGGGAAAGATTACCTTTTTCTTTAACCGGTTCCAGATTTTTTGAGACACCTGGATCCTGATTTTGCCCCCCAAAAGTTCCACCCACGTGCTTGGTCTCCCATCCTTTTCCCTATTTCCAATGGGCTCCATGATCATGTGCTCCTTCGCCAAGTTCTGCTCCCGTTCACCCTGTAGATTCAGCTCTAGACATTCCCGCTCACTTTCAAATTTTCACAATTAGGGAACCCCACAATCATTACTCACACCATCCCCTATCTTATCCTATTTTACAACATGACAAGGAAATAAGTATATCTTACATGCTTACTTATCCCATTTTATGTGGTTACTCAGGGTCTCCCTTGGCTCAAAAATCAAAATGTCTCTGAGATGGATATAATCATAATATAGACCGATACCTTGAGATATGAATATGAAAAAGTAATTATGTCAAATAAATTTGAATGTCACTCCCTCGAAGGATGACTACCATGAAATCAAAAGTAAATAAAATCATAGACAACTCCCTCGAAGGATGACTACCATGACATCAAAACTAAATAAAATAGTAGACCACTCCCTCAAAGGATGGCTACCTAATCAAATAAAAAATAAGGACTTCATGTATTGATCACTACTCATATAAAATAGTGGCTTCCCACATCGATCAATCCTCATACAAAAAAAAAAAATAACCATCCTAGGAAAGCTTCCCGCATTGATCATCTTTCCTATAAGATGCAAGCTTCCTACATCGATCAACTTGTATCATATACAATAAAGTCTAGGTAAAACCATGGGAACTATCAAGAAGAACCCATTTCTTTGTGCTTGCTACACAAAAAACCTTTCTTGTGTCAGAAAAGGATAAGATCCAACTATCTCATATTTATCAATGATCTTAGCTATGACTAACCATTATGAGTCATACATTAACATCTAGTATGAGGCCACACATGTGCATATCATACGTAAATAAATTTAGCATCATACACTATATGTTTCCAAACAATAAAGAAGTAAACATTTCAAAATAAGTTCTTATCCATCGTATAAGTGTGTAAATCATACAACAAGATTACCATTTGCCATGAAAATGTCTAAAGTCGTCAAGATCATATTATAACACATGCATCTATAATATAAATCATATAAATATTTCCATAACACATCCTATCATAACATAAATCATTAATTAAATCCTCATCAATCACATCTACATCCATCACATTGCAATCATAATTAAAACACAAAACATAACTCAACAAAAAAATCATACATACATACATATATATACTATATATATATATATATATGTATAAAATGTCTATACATCATTAATGACCTAAAAATTCCTGTGTATAAAATGTATACATCATTAGTAAGGGATTCAAAAGATCCTCATACATCAAAATCATATCTACAAAACTACTGAGTAAACTTGAATGTTTGTCAAACAAACACCTCATCCTGCATTGCTCCCCTGAGCCCTATTTGGACCTCCCTCTGTCTAGTCCTGCCTATAGACCTCACTAATCCACACTCTGCCCCTACCATAGGGATGTCATCACAACTACTTATATAACATCATCTAGAATATCACACTATATCCTCATAAATCATAACTCCTCGCACAATACCTAGTAGTTCCATACCCACACTACCAGGTGGTCCTGTCATCTTCCCTGACTAGTCTTAGCCCTAGTAGTCTATAGCTCAGCCCCTAAGATCGAAATGGACTTGTCACTCTAAAGGCCTTTCACAAGGCCTCTCTGTCTCACCTATATCGATCATCTATCAGCTCTGGCATCCTGTGTGAGCTTTGTCTGTACAACAACAAGCTACTGACTCAACCCATCTCACTCACTAGTCACAATATCTCTCTCACCTACCAATGTGGCATGCTCAGCTAACCACAAGGCCTTCTCAGACTCTAATATGGCCACTCTATCCTCCTCATCCCACACTCACCACCACCACACCACTCCTTAGGTGTCCGCCTCCACATGGGCCCGTACTCACCTCTCAAACCTATATAGCTTCCCCTGTCACCATGCAACATAGGCCTTCATCACTCAAGTATCATCATATCATGTCAATGCTCCCTAATCATCTACCCTCACACCTACCCCCTCCTCATCCACCATGTCAACTACCTCCTAGAATAACTGAAAGCGCTACATCTATCTCTACATCATCTCTTTGATAGGCCATTGCTGCCTCTAGGTACACATCCTGAGTCAAACCAAATTATCATCTGACATGACCAAACCATGATCAACTCCCACTGATCCTCTCTCTTCCCCCTTACCCACCTATCCTGTTGCAGTTCCTTCAACTCCCCCTCTGCACCAAGGTCATACCAAGAAACCTATATAGGGCCTCCAAAATAACATCCCCACCCTATAAGCTTAGCTAGAAGTTTCCTGTAGTAATCCTCACCTCTCAGATAGGCCCAATGGTTGTAAAATCTGATCTCCATCTCATGAACCTCACATGATACCTTTAATAATATCCATCTCATCCCAAGGCACTCCTCGCAGCTGAGCCACTACAATGTGCTCATAAGCCCAACACTCTAATAAAATGACATATCCACTCGAAACCTGTGTCTAGTACTCCAGGACCACAACTCCCTATGTAAACATGTTCCAATAGAGAAGGGGCCCAAGAAAACATTTTCCTATGTCTCTAACATATCCCCCACAACCCCTATCAACATCCATGAGAATTAGCCTCCAAAAAGTAGAGTCTGAGTAAGCATAACAACTAATACCCATCATCATCATAGTCATCAAGGCTCGACCCTCCTCATCATCACTGTATAGGGATCTATATAAAAATCCCCCAAAGTATACACTATAGACATATACATCATCTCCATATAATCATTGCATCGCAGTGCCCCTACCTACCTCATCAATAGTATAAATTTTCTTGTCATGTACTAATAGGTGTAGGATCTGGTGCACATCCTCCAATGTCATTCTCATCTCTCCTGTTGGAAACCAAAAAGTTCCTGTGACATGATCCCATCTCTCAAATAATGGCAAAAAAACCCATGTCTCTATGGATGCATCTGTAATGACACATCCCACCTAATCCAACATCCTCTAAATGAGCCCAATCAACATCTGACAATAGAGCTCGAACATCCTCAAGTATCTTTGGGATCCTATCATGCATGTAGTCAACCTCTCTCTAGCCTACATCCACAATAAAACAACACACCATCATAAACAATCAATCCAAAATCGATCAAAACCACTTTAAAATCACAACTTTTTTAAACAAAATTCAAATCAGAAATTTTGCTTGACTAGTGGTGACCTTATCAAAATCACCAGAAACCCCTAAATCACTAGCGATTTCATATGAAATCACTAGTGGTTTCTATGGTGATTCCAAATTTCTATAAAAACAAAATCAAAAATCAATACAAAAAACCTAAAAAACACCACCTACCTCGACACTTGTGGGCCTCTGTCACCTCTGCACACCTCCAACTTCCCTTCATCTCACTTAAAATCATGAAAAACTCAGAAATTATCAGGGTTTCTTGATCTCTTAGGTTCTCAAATCAAAAGTGAACCAAATGAGCCTCCAAATCACATTTTATATCAAAAATTTTTTCCCACCTAATCGCCGGTGATTAGGATAATCAACAATGTTTGTCAAATCATGCAGTGACCTTAGTAATCACTAGCGATTACCTCGCCTTTGTCCAAAGCATCATTGATTGGCCTCTGAGCCTCATTAAAGCATCATTTTCATCATTACTTTCCAAAATTTATCATTTTTTAAGTATGTGCTTCCTTTTTGGGCCTTAATACCCTTTGGGCCCCAAAAAATGACCCTCTATATCAAACCTTCAAAATCAAATAAACTATACCATTAAGGCATACTTCTATCACGTACCCATTATCAAATTGATTTCATGATTTAAGCCCACCTTTGTGGAACCTCCTAGGCATCTCCCAAACACCATGGATTTCTTTCGGGAACATTTTCTCATGACTACTTCCTTAAGTCATACGTCTATAGGTCATGAACCCATTAATTCCCCTATCACTTGAATTCTTTGGTTATACAAGCCCACCTTTGTGGCAAAATTATTTATCCATCTTACATCTCTTGATACACCATGGATACTATACATGTTTAGAAAACTTTTCCTTATGCTTCCTATAATGCATACGTCTATAGGTTGAGAACCCATTGGTTCCCCTATCACTTGATTCTCTAGTTACACAAGTCCATATTTGTGGAAATTCATTTTAATGCCTAGTATAAGGGCATCTTAAATGAAACACAACATCACACAATCCTACCTCATCCACCAACCTATTCAAACTAGAAATCATTTCACTTCATTGCAATGACCCCCATTTGAGAGGGGATCAACTTATCACAACACAAATATAATCATTCCAACTAGTTTTGTTTTTGTCTTAGTGGATTTTCCATCACAAACCACTTTAAAAAAAGGGGCAAATTTAGACACTAGGTTTTATCCACCCTATGTGACCCACCTACATCCCTCACATTCATATCTCAAATGTTAATCTAATCCTATAATTAAATCATAAACATATATTGATTCATATCATCACCCCTGTAAAAGCACATTTCCACCCCTGTAAAATTAATTACCGATGCCAAACCGTTTTAGCCACCTAAAACCTATTCTAACCTATTATAAACCCTAACCATCCTACCTCCTAAGACTCTATAAAAATATTTTCAACCATTTCCACTCACATCCAATGCTGAAAACCTTATTTGGAAGTGGTTAAAACCACTTTCAAGTAGATTTTCCCCATATTTTCTATATCATTAAACCCTAATAAAATCAACTAGTGATTATAAAAGTAAAATAAAACCTCCTAGTGAAGGATTTTTTGACATTCACATTGAATGTTTATTCCTTTCAAGACTGAAACAACATCATCCTAGAAATCTTGGCATCTCCATCACCCCTGTAATGTCCTCTAAGAAAAACAAATTTTGTAAGAATCCCACAATGTCACATTTCCATTACATTTATAAAAAAGGTGAGTTTTTTATCTTCTACTTTCACCTTTAGCAAATCAATACACCCTATTAGAGATCATATCAAGTATAAATCATTCCATTTAGATCAAAATTTCATTCGATTAAAAGATCAATTTTATCATAGTAATCACCAGTGATTTTACTTGAATAATAACAACCATACAAAATCACTAGCGATCCCTAAATTTTTGTCATTTTAATCATGTTTTTCATATCTACGATCATTTTAATCATTATGTTTTTTTTCTAATCCATAAATTTTCAAGATGTGTTTCTTTGTAGATGACAGTGCCAAGTGAGTCACACCCCATTATCAACATTTATGATCTTTTGATCATTTAACAACCCGACTTATTGGAATAGTTTGACATTGTACATGAACTTATCCTTTGTGTCATCACCTTAACACCAAAAATTCAAGACATCGAAGAACAACTTGAAATAATACAAGAAGAATGGGATGTTGCTGAACAATTTTGGTTAAAATACTTCGAGGAGTTTGAGATTTCCATAGCCCTCACCTGGGCCACCTACCATGTACAATACGATCTCTTTATCACTCTAGAATTTTACTCATTCTTTCATCATCAATTTAATTTCATATCATATCATATCATATCACTTGATTGTAAAATGAGTTGACACCCTTCAAGGAAGTCCATTGGTTCCTAGGATTAGCCTTTATCAATATTTTGGTGAGAAAATTTGTCAGGTGGAAAAATTAGGTGTCTCCACTAACGTTCAAGGGGCTACGCCCCTCTGTATTGAATGGTGCAATTCACATTATTGAAAGTAAACTAATCCTAATCCTATATAAATGATGTGGGAAGCCAAATCGGCCAGGGACCACACTAGGACACTCCACCAAACCTATGGCAAAGTGCTTTTATGGGGTGCAAGGGGGGAAATTACAATGATGAGGGGAAAGGAGGGAAATTAGGAAAGGAAGATTACTGCTATGAGCAAATTGCAGAGCTCACACCCAGTAACTGGAGTAGTTAAAAATTCAATATAGAGGAAAGCACAAAAAAACTATCTAATGAGATGGAAAACCTGAGACACCAAGTTCTCAGAGTCATCTCTCGAAGATACAAATATTTTACATCACTGTAATTGCAAATTGCATGGAAGCAAGAAGTGGAAGAAACATAATATTCTTATAAATACTATTTTTATTTTGTTAACGATGAAATGAAACCATGCATACAAAGCTGTACACATTCATATATCTTGGAAAATAGAAACTCTATTCCTCGATTGAAAATTACACAAGTTGTACAAAGCAAGGGAAAATAAGAAAGAATGTATAAGAAATGAAGCTTTATTTTATGTATATGGATGATGACACAATAGTCATAACAACAACTATTACAATTCACTATTGCTATAAAATACATAATTTTTAGAATGAAATTTTCAAGATCCTTTGGAATGGAGAAGCCATCCCAATTTATAGCATTGTGGATTGATCTTTCATCTCACTCATATGACTCTTCATTTCTATATTCCATTGTGACCTTTAGTTTTCCATTAAATTAAGTATTTCTCTTATAATTTTGAGAAAATAATTTTACAATTTTAAAGTAGGTCACTTAAGTAAATAGGAAAAAATACAATGATGAATCCCAACAAAGAATTAGAAAGGAAAGAGAAGAAAGAGGGAGAAATAGTGGAAGAGGGAGAAAGAGAGGAAGAGGGAGGGGATGAAGGAAATCCACTCACAATTATTTGATTGAATGCATTGATACAATCATGAAATTTGAAAGAAGTACTTTAACATCGATGATCCTCCACACTGATGAAGATCACTCCTCCGAAAACCTTTGAACACTTTACCCCTTGCCAATGATGATTTATGATTTCTTCTTGGTTTGATAAACAGACACCCTGAATTGAGTTTTTAGAAACACTGTTGAAAGATACTTCGAATGAATGTGGAGGTTATCTATGAAGATCTTGTTCTGGAGAAGGCAAAGATGGAAACCAAACTTTGTGACAACTCTCTGTGACTCTGCCATGGTGATTTGAAAATTACTATGAAGAAAACTATGGAAAATATGATGATGATGATGGAAAAATCCTCCTCGCACATGATTCACTAATAATCTAGACCAAATGAGTTTCAAAAGAAATTGTTGAGATCTCTTGAGGTGAGTTCTTGATGACGCATGGGAAATTCTTGTGTAGAGGAAGATACTACTACCAAATATCCTTGGATCAATTAACTAGAAAACCTAAAATTCATGGTCAAAAAAATAAATAATATATGTTACTACAGATATGGTAGCAAATTTTTTCTCTTGGGACCAAAAACTACTATTTTGGAACCTAGGTCCCAAGAGCTGCTATTTTGGGCAATGTCGCTCTTTCACCTTGTTGCTTACACTGAGGTGTTTCCTTCACATTATAATATTATCATAGATGTATTAGGGTGAAGTGAAAGAAATTTATATTTCTGGAAATCTTATTTTTGGTTTTTTCTTTTTTGACCTTTTTTGACCCGCATGCCCTAATTTTGGGTTTGAATAGTGATAGTAGTTGCTTTCAATTCTGGATGGAGTTTTCAGTTTTTGGAAATTTATTAAAAAAAGAAAGTGTGAACCAATGAGAATTTCTATTTTTAGAAGATGAAAATAACCATGTCAGATTGAGGATAAAACTTTGGATTCTTTCTAGGTTTTTGATTTGGATGCTCTGTTTAAATTTTCAAGTCAAAACGCTTCCTGAATTAACGACAAATGAAGGAAGAACACCCTAGGGCACAAAAATTCAAATGAATACAATTAAAAATTGGGGAAATATTTTGAGGTTTAGTTTTTTAATATTTAAGGTGTTTGGATGACTATTGTTTTCCCAAAGTTTCATGAATATTCAATCCCTAGTTCATTAGTTATGAAAAATTTGTGGTTTTGGAGGCTAGGGTTTCTAATAGCATGTAGTTACAGTTTTTTTGCTCAGATGTCTTTATTTTTTGCATTGCAGAAGCGTGGAATGATGGAAAAAATATGTTGAATGTTGTAGCAAGGTTGTGGAAGTAACATTAGTGGTATGGTGAAGAAATTTTGGCAGTTGGAAATTTCACATGCGTGTACACAAGTAACACTAGAAACAACAAGAAACAACATGAAATATTAAAAAACCTACATATTTTTAATGGTTAAGAAGGAGTGAACTTTTTTTCACCAAGGTATTGGTGCACTTGGCACAAAAAAGTGTGCCACATCTACATTGGGCCATGTGGTACTTCACAATTGGCTGGAGTGGTGAACATGAAAAAGAAGCCTGGGGGCTTAAACTTATAAAATGGGCTTAAATGAGAGGGTGAAACATTTTATTTCACCAAGTGCACAAAGGATTTGGTGCCATTTGGTGCACAAAAGTGCGTCACTCTCCCATTGGTCCAAATTTTCACAAAAAAATGATTAACTCCTTTTGTAGACACTAAATCACGCACTTTGGTATTATTTAGTCCCAGTATCATAATACTATTCATGTGGTTTTTGAGTGAAGAAGGTAATAATTAACTCCCATTATTTTTCTATTTTAATTTGCTTTCTATCATCACTGTTAACCTTACACATACATGCCCAGTCTGTTTTTGTAGTTTTGCATCATTTTAGCCTTGACTAGGGCACATGAGCCAGTACTTGGGCACCCACAGGTGCCCTGGTCTAAGAAGGGGCACCCTAATCCTTTTCCCACTTTAATTCCATATTTTGGGAAGGGACCTTGCGTGCTTGAGACGAATCTCCAGAGAAGGTTAGTTCCTCTATCTATTTCTACTACTACTACTACTCCTAATGCTGAAAGGGAAAACTAAGCTAACAATGCCAAGGGACCAGGGATAGAAGGATAACAGAAAGGAAAACTAATCTAAGGAAGGAGATAAAACCAGAAAAAGAGGGATGAACACTATCTGTTCTGAGTGAAAATGAAGGGAAAGGCATGAAAGAAGGCTAGGCACATGTAGCACAACTAAAACACATTTACCATATCAGTTTCATGGAAAAAACTAAAAATGGAGCTGCAAGGGACATAGAATGACACAACAAGCACACAATGTAAAAGAAATGAAAGAAGAAAGAATACAAACACGCTTAGGACAGAGAATAGTCATAAAAAAATCTTCCATTACTTCCAAAATGCACAGAACTGTTACAATGGTGAAAGAGGCTAATATCCACATGCACGAGCCAAGATATAGAGGTCTGTGCAACTCAGAATACAGAAATATGAAGTCCTTAGCCAAGTTCGTAAGGATCCAAAGTGTCCAACATTAAAAATGAGTCCAACTCTTACATTTATAGATGAATCCATGGAAGAATAAGAGAAGGAGGGAAAACCAAATTTGAAATACAACCACCAACAAGAAGCATTCAATGCCTGTAAAATCTACCTGAAAATATGTCAAATGCATTTCCCCAAGTCTGTTTGGCATGTTGGAGAAGGAAAGAGGGCAGATCAGATCAAATCAGGTGGTTGGAGTAATCAGATCTACTCATTAATGCCCAGAAAGATGTTTTCCCATTTCTCACCTACCAGATCCACCAAGAATTTGAATTTGAATATCTAGCATTGTAGCCTACATCAACAACTATCGATTGAGACTAGCAACATGTCGATCAGAGCTCTCTAGAAAAATATATGTTGTCAGAAGATCTTTAGAGTCATCTGCACATGCAAGACACATGGCACACATGGATTTGATTAAAAGATGACCAACTATGTAAATGTTTTTTTCATTTATGCCATGTGTCACTCATTGATTTGTTGCAAGGATTTGGCACCTGTTTGGCACACTTTGACTTGGTTGTGTGTGGCACACTCAAGCATGTGTCAGAGAATGACATGGCACAAAATGGTGCAAAGGAGGGTGTAAAGGTATGCACGCGGAAGAATGAGGCATGGAAGAAAGATAGAAGGAAGGCGTGTGTAATTGTAACATGCGTGGAGGAAATGGGGAAAATTGGTGAGCAGGAGAACATGTATGGTCAAGGTGTAACTATTACAAGGTAATGTGTGGGCATGAGAGGGCCAGGGAATTCGCTGATTGAAGAAAGTGCAAGGCACACATAGGATGAATAACTACTAGGAAGAAGGTGAATGCACAGAAGATGTGTGTAAGGTAAGAGTGGAACAAAGAGGAAAAGGAAAATGGAAAGGGGAGAAGGGGAAGCATGCAAGGGTGCAGGAAACAATGACCAAGTGAATGTGCCAAGGAGACAACTAAGGTGCGCGCCACAACTTGCAATGAAAATCTTTGAGCCAGAATATGTATGTAAGTTGTCCAAATAACTAGGAGAGTTATTTGGATAATAGTTTTGGTGACTTTTGGGGCCATCTTCCTGCTAGATGAAGGAGATCAGTAGCCTGGAGCATCCATTGGGCATGGATTCTACTATGTAATCATGAAATTCTGATCTTTAGCTTTGAAAAACTTCCCCTGAAGTCACTTGAAGGATCATTTCATAGCTCTATTCCAAATCCTGCAAAACTGCTGAAAAAATGAGAAGACATCCTGGAAGCAAAGAAGAGCATGCACAAGAAGCACACAGAAGAAAGAACTATGTACAAACAAAAAAATGTGTGCAAATGCACTTGGAGGAATTGAAACTACTCTAATATATACAAAATGATGTAACAAACTTAATGGAAGGGTTTGAGATAGATCCCATTTACTGGGATTTGCAGTGTGCCTCCATCAAGATGAGTTAACTCAAAAGAGTTAGCCTCCTTGCATGAACTGATGATGTATGGGCCACTCCAAAGTGCATCAAACTTTGAATGACACCTGGTTTAGCTCTGTCAGCATCCCACTTCAAGACCAAGTCCCCAACTTTGAAATCTTGAGGCCTAGCCTTTCTGTCAAACCATTTCTTTGTTGCTTGTTGATGTTATTCTAGCTTGATCATGAAGAGTTCCTTGATTCTTCAAGATTAACCAGCTCTACCATTCTGATTTCTCTCTGGTCTGTGCCTTCAAACTCTAGCTTGCTAGGGAAAGTGCTAATGAGTTCAACTCAAGTGTCAAAGGAAGGGTAGCCTTCTTTCCATAGACAAGCTTGTAAGGAGAAGTTCCTATTTCTTTTTTAACTGTGATTCTATCTTCCCAGAGTGCACGTGAGACCTTTGTATGCCACTATCTTTGGCTAATGTTCATTGTGCACTTCATGATCCTGATCAGGTTCTTGTTTGTTGACTCTGCCAGACCATTTCCTTGAGGGTAATAGTTGGAAGAAGTCTTCAGATAGATGCCCAGATTTAGAGCCCAATCAGTGATTTTAGTGCCAAGGAAGGATTTTGCATTATCAGAGATAATGGTCTGTGGAATGCCAAACCTTGTTACAATACCTTCGAGAAAGTCAAGGATGACTGACTCGGTTGATTCCTTGAGCACGAAAACTTCTGTCCATCTGGTGAAGTAGTCCATAGCTATCAGCACCCATTTGTGTCCAGCGCTTGAAGGTGGATTGATCATGCCTATGAAGTCAAGACCCCATTGCGTAAAAGGTGATCCACTTGGATTGGTCAGAGGGGAAGCACTGCATCAATCTCTTCTTTCCTACAAAGAAAGTGCATTCCTTGCATTTTGTGACCCACTTGTGTGCATCTGCAAACATAGAGTAGGCCAAAAGATACCTACCATTATGATCTTCATTGTTGTAGTCTTGGCAGAGAAGTGTCCACCAGAGAATCCATCATGAAATTTTGCTAACACTTTTTCAGTCTGCACATCATTGATACACCTTAACAACATGCCATCAAGATTCTTCTTGAAGAGAAGTCCATCAATCAAAACATAAGGGATAGATTGTAACCTCAGATGTCTTCTCTTTTCCTTGTTTAATCTAGAAGGGTATGCACCCTCATAAAGGAATGTGATCATGTCCTTCATCCAGTCACGTGCACCAGGATCTGTATTCTGTGCAAGTTCTACATGTGGGAGAGCTTCATCAAGAAATAATGAAGTCTCAGATTCATTTTGTGTGTCCTCAACAAGTTGCTTGCAGAGCATGCTACCTCTTACTAGCTTTGTGGCTTTGATAGTCACATCATACTCCATGATTTTGGTCACCCATCATGCTCTCTTTTCATTGATTTCTTCTCCCATGATGAAGTCTCTAACAAAAGAGTGGGAGACTAACACCTTGATATGATTTGTGGTGAGCATACTCTTTAATTTCTTGAGCACGTGCATGATGGCGTAGACCTATTTCTCCATTTGACTATATTTTAATTCATAATATTTCAGTTTCTGGCTAAAGAAATCCACTGGTTGTTCCAGTCCTTGTTCATTTTCTTGTGTTAGGACAACAACAACACTCTCATCAGTGCCATAAGCATAAAGGATAAAATCCTTTGAGTAATCTAGGTTGATGAGTGTTGGCATGCAAGAAATCTCTTTCTTGATTTTTCTAAAGCTTTCCTTTCTTCCTGTTGTCCATTTGAAAGCTATGTCATTCTTGAGCATGAGGGTGATGGGCCTTACCAGTCCTGCAAAGTTAGGAATAAAACACCTAACAAAATTGATCTTATCAAGGAAATACTGCAAGGCCTTTTTGTGCACCAGAAGGGAAAGAGCTAGGATGGCTGAAACATGCTCAGGATCAATTGTGATGCCATCCTTTGAAACCACATGGCCCAAGATATTTCCCTGTGCCACTGAAAAATTACACTTCTTGGGGTTAAGAGATACCCCATATCTTCTTTATCTCTCAAATAACTTCTCCAGGTGCGCCATATGATCCGTATTTTACTTTGAGAAGACTTGTAATGTCATCAAGGTAAACCAAGATGAACTCATTGATGTAACCTTTGAAGGCATATCCATGGTGCACTGAAACATTATGCATGTGTTTGACAGACCAAAGGGAATCTTCTGATATGCATATGTTCCCCACTTGGTTGTAAATGTTATTTTGAATTGATCCTCTTCCTTGACCAGGATCTGATTGAAGCCTGAGTATCCATCCAACATTGAGAATCTTTGTGCACTGGCCACAGTCTGTAGAATCTACTCCATAGAAGGAAAAGGATAATGATCCTTTAGAGATGCCTTGTTCAAATCTCTGAAATCAACACAGAGTCTGATTTCACCATTCTTCTTGCACACCAGAACTAGATTCGTGACCCAGGTAGAGTACTTGATGGGAAAAATAATCTTCACCTCAATGAGTTTGGATAACTCCTTTCTCATGAGGGGCTCTATCTTTGGATTGATTGGTCACTACTTTTGTCTGATGGGATTGATACCAGGATCAAGGTCAATGGAGTGTTGAGAAACACTTGGATCAAAACCTTTGAGGTCTTCATACTCCCATGAGAAGATATCACTGTATTTTTGAAAGAGAGATGAAGGCCTACTTTTCATCATGCATGCAAGATTTACTGAGAAAAAACTCTTTTCCATGCACAATAGTGACTGGGGAGTAGTCTTATTGCATGATGCACATATAATTTTCTTCACCCTTGAACTCATCATCAGGGCTAAACATTTTCTCTAAGGTGACCATCCCTTTAGGAAACTTGTTTGTCTTCAGTTGTATTACTTGGTCACCATAGCTGTCATGCAAATCAGCTTGCATGCTTGATGAGAACTCAGCTTCATTCTGGATGAACTGGATGATCTACATGTCACTGTCAAACACTTTCCAACTGGTGTTGTTATCTAGAATGGATGGTCTAATCACCATCTTAATGTGCTGAGTGTTTCCTTTGACAAAGTCCTCAGCAGGAGAGAACTGTGAACCAAGCATGACCATTTGATCAGCTTCCTTATTCATTTTACGTGGCACCACCTACAGATTTAGAGCATCAAATCTCTCAAGGAGGTCCCAAACTCTGTGTCTATAAGCTTTGAGAAGCTTATTCTTTTCCACACACTTGTTGGTGACTTGGTGGATAACCAATTCTATGTCCCCAAAGATCTGCAACACCTTAATCTTCTTCTTTTCAGCAATAAGTAGACCATGCACCAACACCTCATACTCTGCCACATTGTTAGAACATGTAAACTACAATATGTGTGCGAAGAATAATTTCTCATCCTTAGGGAAAATGAGAACAATCCTGCTCCCATGTTTTTCTACTCTGGATCCATAAAAGTATAACTTCCATAGACCAGGGTTCTCTTCATTTTGCTTGAGTGCGTGCGGCAACACAACTTCTTCTTCAAGAATGCAGTAAGTACCAAGCCCAGTTTCATAAGCTTCCAACTCTTCAGCATATGGGTCAAATTTATGGTGCCTCTCTACCCACTCATCAAGTACTAGATCAGGAATAGAAGGTGGAAGAGGCTGCTCTTCAGAAACTAAAGCTTGTTCTTCTTGGATTAAACAATTGGCTTGGAGAGGGGATGGGACATATGACTCTACATGATAGGAAAATATTGGCTCAACTTGTATGGTAAACCAGGTACCATACCTTGTCTTGAGTAACATATGGGTCCAATCAGAAGACAAGTAACCACCCACTTTAGTAGTAAAATATCTTGACAAACATAAGGAAAACAAAGGGGGTAGATCAATGATTGACACATCTTGAGTTATTGTTAGACTTGGACATGCATGGAGGGTTAACTCAAGATCCTTGATGATTCCTAGGGTAGTGACAGTTGAACCATCAAGTTGCAGGACTCCTTTTGTCAAGGGGATATACTTAAGACCTAAGACATCAACAATTTTCTTAGGCATGACAGAAGTACTAGCACCTGAGTCAATCATGCAGTTATGGACAAGATGTTTTCCTATGATCAAAGACATATAGAAGGGTGGGGTTTTAACAAATTTACTTACTTACTTGTTTCTCCTCTTCTTGGAAGATTTTGATAGAAGTGCACACTTCTGTATAGTTGGATCAGTGCATGGGAAGTTGGGCCAGAGCTTCATGCAACAAGTCACACTGGGATGGAATGGTCAGGGCATCCCACATTGTGACATTTATGTTTGTTTTCTTCATCTGGTCCACAATGCTGAATGGAAGACCCATTGACTTGTGCATTTGAAGAACATCAACATCCTTGCTTGGTTTTCAGGTATAGAGGTAGGAACCTTAGCTAGCACAGAGGCATGACCTAACAAAGGAGGGGTGTGTGCCACTTCTTGAGGAGCTTTGCATGGAGCCTCAGGTGTGGGCACTTGAGCACTTTTACTACTGGATGTCTTAGTTGCTTCCTTTTTCTTTTGAGGGTCTTCTTGTGTTGCTAGAATTGTGACCTGTGTGCCAGAATTGAGCATTCTCTTCTTATATCTTGTGTTGTCTGCAACTTGGGCGTGCGGTCTGTTTGCATCATCTACAACTTGGTTGATTACAAAAAAGTCCTTAGTGCCAAAGAACATCAAATTTGCCTCTGGAGGAGCTTCTGACCTTTCTTGGTTATCTCTACTTCAGGTGCTTGTTGAAGGCTCACAGTTAGAAGCATTCTGGATCATATAGGCTTATGCACATGCACACCATTGGCACAATGATATTGAATATGAGGCATATTGCAAGGAAATCACCATTCAGACTCTTGTGCCATGTTGTTCTGGACTGGGACAAGTTCTTGACTTGTGTTGGGCACTGGAAGAGGTTGTGCAGGAGGAATAACTTGCAAAGGAAAGTGCGCATTAGCATGCCATCTATCATTCTACTGGTTTTACCCATATCTCTGATTTCCATATTGATTCCACCAAGGTTGATTGCTTTGGCTTTGTGCCTGATTAGAACTACCTCTGTAGGCTTGCGCCTACTACTTCTCCAATGATATGACCTTGTTGGACAAGTTTCTAATTAGGGCCTTCAATTCATCATCTTCTTTTGTTGTGTAGGAGAGTAGGATGTAGATTCAACTAGTTGCATGATCTACACTAGAACTGGAGTAATAGAAGGCTGGGGCACTAGAGACATCTCTGGGAACAAGGGCATGAGGCCTAGGCACCAACTTACCAGCCTGAATGAGACTATTTTCTGCCATTAGTGTAATGTTGTATACAGTAGGTAAGGTTCTACCTCCCATGGATTGAATCATTACTGAAATGTCACTATTTAAAGACCTTAGATAGTACAAGAAATCATGTTGGGCTGTAGGCCTTACCACTTGAGGAATTTTTTCCCAAGTCTTCTAGAATCTCATGTTGAAATCAGTCATCTGCTCATTGGGCACACTTTGTTGTAGTCATCTACTCCACCAGTGATAGATGATCTGATTTATCTTCAAAGTAATTACATAGAGTTGTTCCAAGCTCATCCCAGGTAGCAATAGATGTAGGTCTCAGGCCATGGTACCATTGGAATGTTTTACCCATAAAAGAGGTTGTAAGCAACTAGACAACAACATCATCATGTGTAAACAGATAAACAAAGCATACATTGGCTACATCTTGAATGTGTTCAATAGGGGTAACTTGATTTTCTCCTGTGAAGTATGGAATACTCTTGAGCATGGCCGCTAGGCATATCATGTTGGCATTGAGATTGAGTGGGATTCCACCAGTGAAACTGGAAAAGTTCCTTGGAGGAGGAGGAGGTTGAAGTGCCATGGTAGGGTGCACTTGTCTGTTGTGAGGAGGAGTAGAGTGCACATGAGGTGCTGGAGATGGGGATGCACACACAAAAGATCTACTACATGTGCTTCTTGGTGAAAGATGGAGGTATTCAAAGGATCCTTCAGCTACAACACTCTTTCTGGTATGCACTCTTCTCATAAAAGGCACTCAGGACTGCAAAACAGGAGATCTAGAAATGTTGGGAGTCACCAGATGTGTTGAAATAAGCCTCCAAAGGCTGGAAATACTAAGTTCACACACCAAAACTTAGCAATATGAAATTTAAGCTTTCACTGCTTGTCCCACCGGGCATGCCAGAAACTATTGGTCATCAAACTTGCACCCATGTCTCAGATCTGGAAGAACCGAGTCATTTGAGACAACAATGGAACCATCTCCAAGTTGTGGGACCTTGCACACTTGAGATGGATCTCTAGAGAAGGTTGGTTCCTCTATCTATTTCTACTGCTACTGCTACTCCTAATGTTGAAAGGGAAAACTAAGCTAACAATGCCAAGGGACCAGAGATAGAAGGATAACAGAAAGGAAAACTAATCTAAGGAAGGCGATAACACCAGAAAAAGAGGGATGAACACTATATGTTCTGAGTGAAAATGAAGGGAAATTCATAAAAGAAGGCTAGGCACATGTAGCATAACTAAAACACATTTACCAGATCAGTTTTATGGAACAAAGCTAAAAATGGAGCTGCAAGGGATGTAGAATGACACAACAAGCACACAATGTAAAAGAAAGGAAAGAAGAAAGAATACAAACATGCTTAGGATAGAGAATAGTCACAAAATGATGCTTCCATTACTTCCAAAAATGCACAAAACTATTACAATGGTGAAAGAGGTTGATATCCACATGCACGAGCCAGATATAGAGGTCTGCAACTCAGAATACAGAAATATGAAGTCCTTAGCAAAATGCGTAAGGATCCAAAGTGTCCAACATTAACAATGAGCCCAACTCTTACATTTATAGATGAATCCATGGAAGAAGAAGAGAAGGAGGGAAAACCCGAATTTGAAATACAACCACCAATAAGAAGCATTCAATGCCTACAAATCCACCTAAAAAATATGTCAAATACGTTTCCCCAAGTCTATTTGGCATGTTGGAGAAGGAAGGAGGTGGATCAGATCAAATCGGGTGGTTGGAGCAATCAGATCTACTCATTAATGCCCAGAAATATGTTTTCCCATTTCTCACCTACCAGATCCACCAAGAATTTGAATTTGAATATCTAGCACTGTAGCCTACATCAACAGCTATCGATTGATACTAGGTGTGCAATGATCAGAGATCTGTAGAAAAATATATGGTTGTCAGAAGATTTTAGAGTCATCTACACATGCAAGACACATGGCATGCACGAATTGGTTGAAAGGATGGCCAACTGTGTAAATGTTCTTTGTTCATTTCTACCATGTGTCACTCATTTATTTTTTGCAAGGAGTTGGTTCCCTGTTGCCACGCTTTGATTGGTTGCATGTGGCACACTCAAGCATGTCATAGAATGACATGGCACACAATGGCATAGAGGAGGGAACAAAGGTATGTGCATGGAAGAATGAGGCATGAGAATGAGGTAGAAGGAAGGTGCACAGCAATGCAATCAAATGTGCAGAGGAAAAGGGGAAAACTGGTGAGTGGAGAACATATGGTCAAGCCGCAAACTATTAAAAGATAATGTGTAGGGTGTGTGAGAGGGCCAGGGACTTAGCTGATTGAAGCAAGTGCAAGGTGCGTGTGCAAGATGAATATTTTAGGAAGAAGGTGAATGCACAGAAGATGCGTGCAAGGGAAGAGTGGAACAAAGAGGAAAATGAAAATAGAAATGGGAGAAGGGGAAGTGTGCAAAGGGTGTGAGAGGAAACAATGACCAAGTGAATGTGCCAAGGAGACAACTAAGGTGTGCACACCACTTGTAATGAAGATCTCTAAGCCAGAATATGTATGTAAGTTTTCCAAATAACTAGGAGAGTTTACAAACACCTTGATCCTCTCCCAGGCACCCCAGTCCACCCAGATTTCTCATATCTGCACTTTTTGGGACCTCATCACAGTCGTTTACTCCTCCTATTTCTCTATCCATCTCTGTGACACAACCCAACAATCTCATCGAATCAACTAAGATCTTTCTAACATTACTTGTTAATTAGGGTTTCATAGTTTCATTTACTTAGTTGCTTGGGTCATTTTCCTTTATAAATTTACAACTGTACTTCTTAGATTAACTACTAAAATCCCTATTTTTTAGTTAATCATTTTTGTGAACCCTACCTTTTTCATGCTTAGGATCCTCATTTTCCCTCTATCATGGCTTCTAAAGTTTGTCAATTTTATTTGTCTGATTTACTTAAGATACATCCAAATTTATAGGATGTTATGCAAAAATCCCTAGACACCATATATCTTCCTAACGATAAGCTACTACATGAAATAAGTCATATATTCAATTGTTTATATGATTAACATAGTCCTAGTGTTCCTCCATCTAATTAGCCATTATTGCAATCAATTCAAGCTTTATAATATTTGTTTCAAGAAAATTTTATGACAATGGAATCCATGATCACATATCTCAAATTTGAAATCCAATATCTTAAGGAAATTTCTCAGGCTCATGTTTGTTCTCCCTCTACATCTCATTCTCATGCTATGTCTACTACATGTGCTCTATAACCTCAATTTATACCATTACCAGAGCCTCTCATCCTTAGATAGGAATAAATCTAAGTATTGTTTACATGATTCTTACTAATATCCTTAGTCATCAATTGATCACTTTACCACCTACTCATTCCTATCCTCCTTATCAGCTAGCGAAATATCAAGGTTTTCCATATTAAAATTATCATTAAATCAATGGACATAATGACATTGATTGCCACACTTTACAAAAAAGAATCAAACATCTTGAGCATCATGGATTTCTCTCATTTACTATACAACATTCTATTGCATGCCCATCTATAAATGTTACATCTCAGGATCCTAAATCTTCTCCTTATACCTCTAATGAGTATTTTGCTATCACTTCTAGTTTTCTTTCTTCCATCACTTAAGCCCCATTTATGAAATCTACTCAAGTCAAACAACCACCTCTCAAAATCAATCACCCTTATTCTTTGGTAGTGTCATCAATACCATCAAATCTTCCACTATTCAATATTTATTTCCATCCCACTTCACTTCTATTTCAAATTCATTTTGTTAAAGCAACTACCCCTCCACTCAAGCTATCTACAACATTAACACCTCAACATCCCATCAATTTTGTAAACGAAAATACTCCCTACATTGATCCACTTCATGTATTTTGACTAGACCTCCATCACTTACACACTTTGGGGGAATAACATTCACACAACCCCCAACCTAATAACATCATACATCACAAGAAAAACATCTTCTACCATACACATATCACATCCTCATCACATTGAACTCTCATCACACTTATACTAGTATCGTCATTAATCAATGACATAATATTATGCTTCAGTTCACACTTAACTGTTGAGGGAATACCACACATGAACCCCACACACTACATATTTGACACTATACATCTCATCTCTTCACACATCTTGCGTCATATGTCCTATGTTGTACATCTTACATTCTACACCTAGTCCACATAGTTTCAATCATTGTGCATCTACACATCATAAATAATCTACAAACCATACTAGTACTCATCACACATGTGTCACACTATTATTTTCTACAAGTCTAGAATCATATACTACTCATCCTACATAGGGCACATTTCACACTATTCGACTATCTATACATCTTTCATTTTTCATACTACATTTGGAATTTAATTTACATCATTTGAATATTGAATTTGGCGCATCTACATATCCTACACACCATACCAAAATTCATCATACATGTCTCACACTCTTATCAAATACAATTCTTGCATTACATACTATTCATCATACATACCATATAACGCACACTTCCTTACTATTAGGCTATCTACACACCTTACATTACATACTATACATCACATATTACACATTCTACACATCACATGGTCCTTTATTATCATCACACATACAACATCATCTTCTTTGCACTGCACTCACTACCCTATGAAATAATTTAATTCCCCGGTCCATACTTGACTATCAAGGGTTAACAAATTAAATGGACCTTATCATCATACTTACATGTTTGTCATTTGACCTTCTAGCATATGAAATTAATAGGTTAGTGACATACACTATACAATAAATGGTCACCTATTCCTTCATCTTATAAGTGGTATACGCTTTAGGCTACATCAGCACTCCCTCTATTCATCTTGTAGTGATATATGCTTTAGGATACATCATCACTCCTACCCTTGTCTTGTCATGATATACACTTTGGCAATAGGGTCACACACATCATTTCTAGGTTTCATATCTTCACTACACATACACGTTCATCACAACGCATTAGATACAACACACACTTTAACTATTTCCTAATGATGCACTCTCATTTACAGTTCATTCTTAACTACTAAGGGGGAAAACCAAATGAAACTCACTGCATACAACTCCATTCACTCATGGGGCATGTGGATCCTATCATTCATCTTGCATTGAATTCCACCCACCCATGACATGTTGCATATCTTTGTTTCTTTTACTCTTGCTTGCATTTTGTTATATATGGTCACTTTATTACACATGCTAATCATATTTCTTATATGTAATTTATATATACCATACACACATGCATGTTCACATATTTTTCTAGTTGTGATCATAGATACATGTCTCTTACATGCAGCATGTATGATTTCCTTCTACCACTCCTACTAGGGAAAGAAAATTTGTATACTACAGGGTTTTATTGTTTCATTTTATACTTAGAAATTTTCATTTACTTGGTTATACATGCATTTGACATACTAACTATATTTATAACATGCTAATGGGTGCTTCATGTGCAACATTTATTTTGTAGGATTACTTGCTTCAATGGCTATCTATTGTTTATACTTGCTTGTTTTTGTTTGATAGTGTATGCAGGCCTTGCCTTATGTTTGGTGTGCACAAATATTTGTTTGTATGTGGACACTATGGCTTTGATTGTCTTGAAACATCATGATTTATGTCCCATGTTTGAAACCCGCTTTGGAGGTCTATGATTCTATTCTTGCGTGTTTACTTGCATTCTAGCTTACACATTGTTTGCATAGCTTACACTTTTATTCTATATGCATGCTTGTTCATACTAACACTTGCTTGTTTCCTAAACACTTGTTTTTGTGCACTTTGGTTTCTACCAAGCGCAATCCCTTCCCCATGTAGGGCATGGTTTATGTGGTTGGTCCCACTTTGGGGATGCATTATCCTATTAGCGATGTCGCATGCACCCCCAAAGAGGGGGGCATCATTTAAGGTTTTACATACTACACAACAGTTCTAAACTGATTCATTTCAATTCAGTTTCCACCCTTAAAATTGTGGGTTATACAACGAGTGGGTTCAAACTAGTTTACAAACCCCTTACACAATGAATATTATAGAACATGGTTGTCCTTAGTATTTTGGGGAGTACTTACAGGTTAGAGGATACAACAGATTTCCTCTCTACATTACTTTAGCCAGTGGTGTTAGATCATCGAAAAAACTAGGAAGTACATAGATCTCTTCACATATTCTTTAGGAAAGTAGTTATAGGTTGGAGAATAATGCAACTTTCTTTCTACACTAATTTTTCTAGTGGTTCCAGATAACCCAAAAAACCTAGAAAGTAGAGGATATCCTTTCTACACCCTTTCTCTCATCACAGATCAGATGCACATGTTTCTTTTTTATTTCTATTACATGTTTTTTGCCATATACATATGTCTTTACATATGTTTTTGAAATATATACATGCGTATTTGACTACTTGATCATCTTCTCCTTGGAGGTCTAACCATATGAGAAGAAAATAGTAGACAACAACAAACAACACCAATGACGTCAACAAAAATATTTTATGGCAGCACACAACATACTAACATGTAGGTACATCACACACATCAGAAACTACACACACGTTTCCACCCTAGGTTCACTCTCATCACATTTTTCTCTTTTGCATCTTTAGTTTCCACGCTCCATATTTTTATCACTCAAAATTTTGTCTAGTACTTCGGCACATTTCCTACATTAATCTACATGAGCATCAGGTACACATCTCTATCTATTTTATGTTACTAAGTGTTTTTTTCACCAACATCAAGTAGGGGAAAATGTAGACACTAAATCATGCACTTTGGGTATTATTTAGTCCCAGTCTCATACTACTATTCATATGGTTTTTGAGTGAAGAAAGTACTAATTAACCCCCATCCTTTGGCCATTTTACTTTTCTTTCTATCGTCACTACCGACCTCCCACACATGCATGCCCAGTTTGTTTTTGTCATTTTGTGTCATTTTATCATTGAATGGGGCATCCACAGGTGCCTTGGTCCTAGTATAGGAACCCTGATCCTTTTCCCACTTTAATTCCATCTTTTGGGCACTAACTACATGTGTGAACATTCTATATTTTAAGCGGTTAGCATTTTTTGGGTTTAATTACGAAATTAGAACAAGAGAACCATATAAATATAGAATTATAAGACCATAATGAGGGACCAAGCACTAAACACTACTATCATCACCTAAGGTTGCATCCATCAAAGGCTCCACTTGCATCCATCTAGCTCCATCACAAGGGACAAGGCTGGTTACTCTACATCACACTGCATAGGAGGGAAATTTATTCTATTCAATCCACCATTATATTAAATTTCTACACATAGTTATTTATTTCTATTTTCACAAAGTACGACTAACATAAGTGCACCTAGGGCATGATTACACATACACGCATAAAACTTCATTGAGTCTGAGATGTAGTGCAATGCTCAATTAGTAAGTCCACCATTATGGCCATTGAGTATAGTCTGACCCCTTCATATGCATATTTATTTTGTAGGGGTTTGATGCTTAGTTTAAGATTTTGCAAGTCTTCTCTTCATCACTGATTAGTAGCGACATCCAACGCGGTTTAATAACATTAGTGTGACCAGTGGAAAAGGACTTTGATTATCTAGCAATCCTACAAGTTTGGTTTTAGGACCTCCTACATAAACTAGGGTGCCCAAAAAATAGACCATGGCACCCACATGAATCTTGATCCTCTCTCAAGCACTCCATTCCACCTATATTTCTCATATCTACACTTTTTGGGACCTCGGCATAGTCGTTTACTCCTCATGTTTCTCCAGCCATCTCTGCAACACAACCCAACAATCTTGTCAAATCATCTAAGATATTTTTAAAATTACTTGTTAATTAGGGTTTCACATTTTCATTTACTTAGTTTCTTGGATTATTTTCCTTTATACATTTACTTCTATACTTATTAGATTAACTACTAAAACCCCCATTTCTAGTTAATCACCTTTACCTTATGGAGAAACTTGTAGAGGCCATATCTTGAGTTCCTAGAGGAGTTTTTTTGGTGCTTCCTTATATTAATTTGCATTAAAAAGGAATTATAAATCCAATGGTGGTGGTATAATGACTTGATTCTTCTTGAAACTTCCCGAAATTGCCCCATTTTTTATCACTATTGCTAGCTGTCCCTATGAAGAATGATCTCTCCTAAAAAGAGACAAGGGTTTGTGAAAATTATGATGATTCAAAATTTTATAAGATTCAATTATATTTCTAATGATTATTTTTTCCCTCCTAACTCCTTATAGATCTCCTGAAATCATCCGCCGAAGATTAGGTACCTATTTTGATTGCCTTCTCCTTGGGGTTGAGACTAGGTCACATGGGTGAATGAGGGATTAAGAGGGAGGGGGGAAATTTTTATTACAAAATATGCACTAAGGATTGATGAAATTTGTGTAAAAAAAATTTCCACTCTCCCATTGGTTGGATTTCGAACTCAAAAATTGACTAACTCTTGAAGCTTTACCTTGTGGAGTTGCTTGTGGGGACCATATCTTGAGCTTCTTGAGGAGGTTTTTGATAAAATTTTATATGATTATTCTTGGAAATGAACTTATGAATTCAATGGTTGGGGTATCATATCTTTATTCTAACATTTTATCACTGAAAAATAGGGGATTTTTTTGGCCCCAAGGTTGTGCATGCAAAAAACTGTCTATGGACATAATATGCCCCTGTATTGTAAACAATATGATATTAATATATTACATGGATCTGAATTATATTTATTATGATATTTTTTTATCTCCTAACTCCCTACAAAACTCATGAAGTTGTTTCCTGAATCTTAGGATCTAATTTTCCATTGTGCACTGCTTAGGCCTCAAAGACCCACTTTTGTTGAAACTGCTCCAAAACTTGTGAAGCCTATAAAAACCTTCCAAAATTTATTAAAAAATGTTCTTGGTCATTTTATACACCTCCATGATGATTTTAGGCCTTTCTCTCTACTCCTAGGGGTGTGCACCAACCTTGAGGGGCTTAGGGAATAACCTTTCTTAAAGCTTGCTAAAAGGCCTATCTTGATGGATCTTGTCTTGAAAGAATGTGAAATGATTGAATACCCCTAAATCACCTTTAGGAATACCAAAATGATGCACTAAAATAATCAGATAGATGGGATAGGACTGACTTAGGGATTAAGGTGATATGAAGGAGGACTCATAATGATGTTTGGGTTGAAAATTTTCGGGTAGGGTATGGTTTTCATGCTTGAAAATTGAGAATTTTTTTGTTGCACATTTATATGACAACACGAGAAAATATTTAAATATTTATCTAATATATATATTTTAAATATGTATTTATATGCATGTTCTCTCATTCAGTATACGGAGGAGTTTCTTGCATCTTTTACATCCATTCATCTCAACATTGCACTGTCAGTGCAGGTATCATTAAACCCTACCGTCTTTTGAGTTTATGGTGGTTATCATTAATAAATGAACCAAGATTCATCTTAAACACCTTCCTCACTAAAATATAAGATCTTAATAGCCGAAAACATGAATCCTTTATTTTTGGATTTCTATAGTTGCATTGTAAATATTTTTCTAACTTCAAAATATCTCTTAATGCCATATATGATGGTTGTTTTCAACATGTCATCAAGACATTCTATACATTTCTCAATACAATCCACTATTTATTTTTGTTTGTAAAGATAAGTTAATCCTATTATGATGTCATAAGACCTTAAGGGAGTCACATAAAGGTTAAGTTCAATGGTAAAACTAGTTGATTCCAATACTGCTTCAAACAAAAATTAGTCAACCATATGAATAACATCATTACCGTATTGAAAAGTCCATGTGTTTTCCACAAATCCAGCTTTCTTAGAAAATATACAAGTGAACTTACTTGAAATAAAACACTTGGTAACACTAGTGTCAAACAAAATAGTAACTAGAAAACCATAAAGCTCAACTGGAACTTCTATTGGCGTATCCTTTTTTTTTCTACTTAGCGATTACCCACTGCAACATGAATTTTTCTGGTTGTTCCCCTAATTATTTCAGGGATAATGATTTGCAAAGTGATCAGTTGTATTCATTTTTATACCCTTATAACAAATCTAATCCCATGCATGCTGACCTATCACCTAGTGGGTGCTGGGCACTCACCCGAGACACGTGCAGGCACCGAGCCCCTCCTTTATGTGAGTCTTGTGAGAATACATTGATCAATGAAATAAAATTAGATGCAAAAAGGTAAAGAGCCATGTATTCATTCTGAGAGCTTAAGATGAGGCATTATATTAAGATACCCATTAAGATAACCAAAGAAACATCAAATAACTAACAAATTTGATTTATAATATATAGAAGATGCACTATAGTCTACACCCATGAACAATGTATATTTAGAACATAACCATATATTCCTTATTGATCTTAGTTCAGTAACCACATTACATTCCTTAAGGCTATAACAGACCAATGTATCAATGCAGATAACACTCATGCATAAGAAATCCTAACTATGATTCCCATATTATAAAAATGATCACAAAACCATCCCCTTAGATATGCCATCTCTCTTATCATCCTCCTAATGTGAGTCCATAGAATCCATTACTATTTCTATAGAGCTTCACCTCTTCAATCGCTATGTGATGTCAATGACCACACACTCCTCTCAATAAGACATCCCTTCCTTCTACCCGAGCATATATATATATATATAGCTATAACATCCACCATTAAGCCTTCCTAAAGTAATAGATCAGTTTTCAAGTGTCCATGTGGTCCTTCAATGGAGCATGCTTCGTCCCCTCCAAGATCTCCACTTTCTATAATGATGTCTTTCTGTATCCTCCCATCACATGGAATATTCCTTCCTTGACCACCAAGTTACCAAGTTGATACCTTATCCACTTCGCATGATCAGTCGGGTCATTCTTTTCTCATGTGTTGCTAGGGATGTTGAATATGGCTAAGTCCTGAAACCGTTTACTTTTCCTAACGCATGCACTGTGGGTTTTACTAAACCCTCCTAAAACCCTTATGATGCATGCCTTCACCCTACACACACTTCTTCATATAGGTCCTGTGTGCCCACATGCCTTCTTGTACTTAGTCAATATTCTAAGGCCCAACATCACCCCACACTAATCCTATTCTTTGTCCACGTGAACACCTTCCTTTAATGAATAAAGAATGGTATACTATAAATAGTTGGAATAAAGAATGAGGAATGAGGAAAGAATGAATTAAAGAATGGGGGAATGTAGAAGAATTTGTTTATTACTGAAGGAGGAGTGGGAAATCCTTTCCAATATCTACCTCAAGCTTCTCCTAGGCATCTACCTCACTTTGCACTTGCTAACAGAGGTCACCTACAAGGGTGCTCACCTCCTCAAACTTAGCCCCTCCCCCTTGGAATTCATTGTATCGAAAATACCTTTCAATTGTTTTCAAAGGTCATCGAGTGCATCCATTCTGTGGGTGATTTGGAGATATAACTCCTTTAACCAGTTTTTGATCGAGATCCAGAAGGTATCGATAGATTTTGATTTATTTTCCACTTCAGCCATGATCTTATCCCTCTCTGATCTATTTCCCTTATTATTTTCTTGAAATTCCTTGAGCTCCACTTCATACATAGCAACTAAAATTCTTGTTACCCTATCCCTATTAACACAATTACCATAAACGGCTTCAGAAACTTACGTGGTGGACTTTACATCGGTGAGGAGTTTGGTATACTGAGAAATTATCTCTACCACCTTAAGCTTCTCATCCCTTTCTTGGCAAACCAAAACCTCTTCCACAGATTCTAAGGTGAGTGGTTGCCTCTCCATTATGAGGATACGAGTCAGATCCTTCATGAATTGAAAGGTTGATTCATATTTTTTCTCGGGTGGCACTAGGTCAGGATACTTTAAGAGAATAACATCTATAATCATCTCAATTTTCTTATATAATTTACACACCCTTTCCTTATCCTCTTTTAGTTCATGCCTTTGGTGTGCGCTGATTAGTTCTTCTTGTTTCAGATCATTGATT
The DNA here is from genome assembly GCA_019776745.2 of Taxus chinensis. Classification (NCBI taxonomy): domain Eukaryota; kingdom Viridiplantae; phylum Streptophyta; class Pinopsida; order Cupressales; family Taxaceae; genus Taxus; species Taxus chinensis. The sequence goes on along the minus strand of CM034157.1, from coordinate 381,069,927 downwards.
TTCTCGAGAAGCTCCTCTTCCTTCTTCTTTAATTCCACCTCTAGGAACCTCACTCTATTTTTCCTTCCAAAAACTCTGGCCTCAACCTCAACTGAAACCTTTTTGAGTTTATTACAGAATTGCTCATCTGACAACTGTTGAGCATTAACCAAGGGGTTTATCCATTTTGTCTTTGGAATCTTCATTAGCACCCCTTGACTTACCTCGAACTCAGGCTCATCGACATGGGATTCAAATGCCCAAGATACCATTTTCTTAGTTCATGGATATGCACCTTCTACGTCAACTAAGGTCATGTCAAGGAGTTTTTCTATTGGCACGGTGCTCTAGAAGCACACGCATAACAATTTGCTTTGATCATTGATGTAACCCATTCCTTGCCCTTATGATACCACTACACTCTTCCCACCTATTTTCGTAGCCTTTGGAAAGCTTACTACTAGGATGGGGTCTCCGTCCATGCTACCATGCTCTTTTCCAATGCTATCCTCTTCTATCTCCTTGAGGACTTCATCTGGGTTGCGCTCTACCTCCTGATCTACTAACTCTTTGATAACTCCTACCACTTCTCTCTCTGTGCCTCTTCTATTTATTCCTAGGTGGGACTCAGGGTCCTTTGATCTATTTTGTTCACTTCTTCACTCACCCCTTTGTCTTGATCATCTTTCCCTTTCTCTCCATTATTCTCTTTGCTTCCTTCTTCTTTTGAATCATGTATATCATACACAGAATGATTACGAACTTATTCATCCTCATTGTCATCCTTCTCACCGCTATAGGCCTCCAAGCCCTATGTTTGCTCTGAGTCTTCCCTCTCCGCCACCTTCTGTTTCTTCCTAAGTGGTGATTCTAGTATAGGAGACTCTTCCCTCTCTCTCTTTCTATCTTGAGCAGGAAACTCCTTCCTTGATGACTCTTGTTGTGTGGGAGGCTCCTCTTACTCTGAAACCTCTTCTTCTAGGGTCTTCTCCTTAAATAGAGACTTGTTAATATGCATAAGTGCTTGGATTAGTGCTTGCTTCTAGTGCACCCATAGATTATGTTGTCTGAACACTATGTGTTTTCTTCTCCTACACTTCTCTCTCCCTTTTCTTCAACAAAACTGTTATCCATATTTTTACCCTAGGTAAAATTGGTTAACCACGACCCCTCACAGTAGAAACTAGAGAAATCACGTTCAAATCCTACAATTAGGAAACAGAGGGACTCTACAATGGAGTGGTGTGGCCTACGAAAGATCAAATGACCCCGTGCAAGAAGAATTTCAATAAACAACCTTATTAAATGAGCCGGTGCTTCAAATATAGAAAACAAGTTGTAGGTGGGATCTAAAATGGAACAATATGGTTGGGGAAGGAGGTTGAGCAATGTCAAAGAACCAAATGCTAAAAGGAGAAGAAGCAACGAAGGCTTGAAGTCTTTGGCTTAGAATGAGCCCCAAAATTGACTAAATATGGAGGAGACAGTGGAAGCTGCCAAGTGTCCAAATGAAGCACATCCAAAAGTTAAATCCAAAGGGGTAGACTCAAAATTGCAATATCCCTCCAAGTAGAAAATGGTCAATAGAGGTAAAAAAGGAGAGCGGGCCCAAAATGAATAAGTATAGAGTGCAGGTAGAAGGTGCCATTAAGCAGGTTTTAAAATGATCTCAGGCCTTCCACGTGTCCCAGAGTCTTAAAAGGGATAGATTCAGGAGTTGAATAGTCAAAGTAGAGGTAGGCTAGTGGAGAGTGCCAAGTGTCAGTGTGACACTATTTCAAAGATAAAATTTGGGGCGGGTTTCCAAACAAGCACCAAGCCACCATGTGTCCAGGGTCATACTTTTGGCCCCACAAAGCAAAGAGAATTTGGAAAATACAAAGAATCCCAAGGAGCACGCAGAGGTTTCCACGTGGACCTTATATGGATATACTCTTTAAATATTGTGTGCCAGCGACCCTAATATTCAAATGGCCATATCTTTTGACTGGAAACTCAGATTTGGGCGGGAGAAGAATTTTTGGAAACATCTTGACACCCTTCACACCATGGAAACATGAAATATCATTCTTAATAGGATTTTGTGGGTGAAAATGGGAACATGTCTATTAGGCCATTAAATCAGAATCAGATTTCTTTAACCACCAAATTTGATTTGATTTGATTTTTCGTTCTTCCTTCTTCAACACACCTAGTAGACAAGGTACCAGACATGAAAGATTTTGGGAAATTTTGAGAGAGGCATTGATTGATAGTGGTTGAGATTTCAAAGTAGGATTCAATGCATCTCGATGTGGTTGAAGTAGGATTCAAAATTTTCCCTCTTCTCTCTTTTCTTCTTCCTATATATTGTAATGAAGGGGCATATTCAAAGGGTTGGTCATTATTTCTATCCTTCCCCCCTCACTCTTTCTTCCTTAGGGTAGAATGTGGATTCTAAGACTCCTCCCATGGCTTTGTAATGGCATTTTATTACCTCTTTCCCACTAATGATGTACTATGTAACATTTTGGAGAAATAAAATCTATTTCATGATGCATCTTTCCATCCTTGGCTTATTTTGTTGTCTCTTCTTACCTCTCATCATTGCAGGGTATACTGTGCATATTCTAATGTTTGTTGTAGGTCTTGGGAGCCATGTTTAATGGGTTTTGAAGTGGTGTCTATGTGAAATCTATCTTTGGTCCATGGTGCATTCTATCCACCCTCTCCTCTACTCACCTCTCTCCACTTCAAGCAGTAGGGTCTGTGATTCAACCACTTCCTTTTCTGGTGTATCACCGTTCAGTGTAGGCTCTTTCACCCTCTCTCTCTTTGTCCCTTTGGAATGGTTAGATTAGGATGGAATAAGTTTTTCCTGCACTGGAGTAGCTTGTGGCATGTAGATTAGGAAATAAGAACCGACTTTCTCCAGAGGTCCATCTCAATTTTTACAAGTCCCATAGCTTGAGAGATGGTCCCATGTTGTGCAATCACACCGAATTCCCCACTTCACACCCAGGCCATTCGGGGGTGCTGTGATTCTACACTAATAGTTTTGGCACACCCTTTGGGATAGGTTTGAAGAACCTTACCACTTCATCTTAGTAGGTTGGTGTGTTCTTGTTAAGGTTCAGCCTTTTGAGGCACATGCAAACACATCTGATGATTCTATTTGGTCAATAACCCATCCTCTGAGTTACAGACCTTTTGCATCCATTTCCACTCATTTTCATCCATTTTCTTCTTCCACATTTTTCATTTTCTCCCATTCCATGAAGTTGTGCAATCATGACTTCATTCCCTTCATGGAATTCACACTTACAAATAGTGTAACCCACCTCCAATGCACTTCCCAACTCCTCTAAATCAACATCATAATCAGATCTAGAACCATTATGCTTACCCATATGAGCAAGGTCAAAGTTAGTTTGGCCATGGAGCTTATCAAGAACAAGGGGGCACATATTATGGTGATAGTCAAATTAAGAATGCTGGTTTGCTGAAGAAGATCCAAAGAATGGAGGTTGTCATGGTTCAGTCAAGGGCCATAGCATAAATGAAGGCATTAAATATTGGTTACAGAGCACCTTGTCCATGGGGAGACCCTTTTCCAATACATTACATCCCTCAAGAGAAACTTGACTTCATGGTTGAAGTTCTACCTTAGTTTACATAGTGGATTGAGGACATTGAGGCTTATGAGCAAAGTGTGAGACAACCTTGTCAATGGGTAAGTCAATCACCAGCTCCATGTCCTTCATTTTCTCTTTCTCAAACTTTATCATTTTGACGTGATCAAGAGTCAAGCCCCTTAGTTTCTTCCCCAAGTGTTGATTTCTCTTCTACATCTCCTAGTCTTCTACCTCACCTCAGTTCCTCTCCCCTTTTCCCTTCCAAAAAATCATCATCTCCAAACAAACAGGAAGTTCCACCTCCATCCCCACCAAAAAAAATTGCAAGGCTGGTTGAACCCCAACCTTTCACTCCTCTTTCTCTCCCAAGTCCATGTTGGGAAGAGACTCAAGAATCCAATCAAGGAAAATAGCAAGAAGAGGAGCCCAACAAAGAAGAAATGACAGACAATTTGAAGAGCCAGGCTGCCAAATTTGGGTTTACAAAGATCCCCTTGATGGTCAAGCCAGATAGAGGAGGTTAGGGTTGAGGAACCAGTGGTGGCTGAGGCTAAATTTGCAGCAGAGGAGGAGGAACCATATAGTTTTAGAGGCCCCAAGTGTGAGCAGGCCATAGAAGAACCTTCAGTTCTTCCTCCCACTTCATCCCCTTCAAGCTCTAATGTTGAAGAAGAGTTTGATATTTCAAAATTCATGTTTGAAGATGAGGGGAATCATGGTGAGAAAATTTTAGATCAGGAGGACACCATGGAGGAGGTTGAGCACATGCAAGAGGACAACAAGGAGGTAGATTATCTGTCTGACTTGGAGGATTGCTTTGATAGAGAAAATCCACAAAGATCAATGTCATTTTCTCCTCCATCCTCCATCTTCCAAGCATATGAGCCTGCTGCCATGAGGAGAACATTCAAGTGCAACATCCTATACTTCACAACATCCCTTTGGAACCAAGGTTGGAAGATATAAGTCTTCCATGTTCTTCACAAGAGAAGGAATATAAAAGGAAAGAGGATGTCATCATCTCTCTCACACCATCCATCCAAGAAGGTCCAAAATATTACTCCATTATTGGAGTTGAAGTTTAGAGCAATGGGCACATCCAAAGGATTAGACCGTTCCCAATCAGGTACTTGGCTTCATTGGAGCCAAGGGAGAAGCCAAAACTAGTCATGCCTACTTCAGGGCATGAGGATGAGTATTAAAGTACCAAGGGTCATCATCAACACCTCTAGGAGTCTAATGCCAATCAGCTTGAGGAGGTATTTTTGGTTGATGTTGATACCTTGATAATTTGGGTGGAAGACAACTTAAAGTTAGTTTTTCATTAATACAGGAAGACATATTCAATGTCAAATTATTTGCATGACTTCCCCTTTTGAGAAAAGGAAGCTATTTCTCCCTATCTATAGCAGGATTTGTTTAGTTTTCTATCTCTCTGGTTAGTATAGGAGTAGGAGTAGATTTTTCTTTCAGTAAAAGAAGTGCCTGTGCACACTCTGTATGTCTCATTTGGGGCATGTATGATTTTGTTTATTATATATAAGTTTTGTTCGTATTGCTCTAGAGCTATTGAGGCCAAGCCCTTCACTATTCATGGTAAAAAAATCATAGTTACCTGTAACAGTTGCAGATTTCAAAATAAAAAAAATGTAGAGCAACTAAATCCATCTTTGAAACAATCCATTCAGGGACATATGAAATCCCTAGGTAGAAACAATTTTCTACTCTTAAGCCTTGTTTCAATATTTCTTATGAAAATTGAGAGTGCGGATGTGTAGGAAGGTTCAGGGTCGTTAAGAACAAGTAGTCGGGCTTACAACAGCTTGGGGATCATATTTTCAAATCAAAAGGATCAGTATCAGGCTATTATTCTTGAATCCATGCCCAATGGATGCTTCAAGGCTACTGGTCCCTTCATCTAGCAGGAAGATGCCCCTGTGAGTCACCAAATTGTTATCCATATTTTTCCCCTGGGTAAAATTGGTCAGCCACGACCCTGCACAGTAGAAACCAGAGAAATCACATTCAAATCCTACAATCAAGAAACAAAGGGACTCTACAATGGAGTGGTAGGGCCTTCAAAAGATCAAATTACCCCATGTAAGAAGAAGTTCAATAAACGGACCCGTCAAACAAACCCATGCTTTAAATCCAACTAATAGGTTGTAGGAAGGCTCTAAAATGGAACAACAGGGTCGAGGAAGGAGGCTGAGTAGTTTCAAAGAACCAGGGGCTCAAAGGAGAAGAAACAATGAAGGCTCAAAGTCTTCGAGCTCTACAAATGACTTAGAATGAGCCCTGAAATTGACTAAGTATGGAAGGGACAATGGAAGCTACCAAGTGTCCAAATGACACACCTCCAAAAGTTAAATCCAAAGTGGCAGACTCAAACTTGTGCTAGCCCTCCATGTAGAAAATCATCAACAAAGGTAAAAAAGGAGAGCAGGCCCAAAACAACTAGTATAGAGTGCAGGCGGAAGGCGCCACATGTCTTAACAATGCTCCTTCAAAGTTAAAATCTTGAGTGGGTTTTCAAATGAGTGCCGGCCTTCCACATGTCCCAGATGCTAAAAAGGGATAGAGTTGGGGGTTGAATAGTCAAAGTAGAGGCAGGCCAGTGGAGAGTGCTAAGTGTCAGTGCGACGCTATTTTAAAGATAAAATTTGGGGTGGGTTTCCAAACAAGCGCCAAGCCACCACGTGTCCAAGGTCAGACTTTTGGCCCTACCAAGCAAAGATACTTAGGAAAATACAAATAATCCTAAGGATCATGTGGAGGCCGCCACGTGGACCCTATATGGACAAACTCTTTAAATATTGCATGCTCACGACCCTAATAATCAAATGGCCATATCTTTTGACTGGAAATTCAGATTTGGGTGGTAGAAGAATTTTTGGAAATGTATCGACACCATCCACACCATAAAAACATAAAATTTCATTCTTAATAGGATTTAGTGGGTGAAAAATGGGAAAAAGTCTATCAGGCCATTAAAGTAGAATCAAATTTCTTCAACCACTAGATCTAATTTGATTCGATCCTCTGTTCTTCCTTCTTCAACACACCAAGCAGATAGGGAACCAAACATGAAAAATTTGGCGTGAGTTTAAGAGAGGCATTGATTGATAGTGGTTGAGATTTCATAGTAGGATTCAATGCGTCTCAAGGTGGTTGAATCAGGATTTTAATTTTTTCCTCTTCTCTCTCTTATTCTTCCTTTATATTGTAATGAAGGGGCATATTCCAAGGGTTGGTCATTTTTTCTCTCCTGCCCCTTCTCTCTTTCTTCCTTAGGGTATAATGAAGAGTATAAGCCTCCTCCCATGGCTATGTAATGGTTTTTTCTTGCCTCTTACCTAATTATGATGTATTGTGTAACATTTTGGAGTGATAAAATCTGTTTCGTAATGCATCTATCCATCCTTGGCTTATTTTGTTGTCTCTTCTTACCTCTCATCATTGTAGGGTATATTGTGCATATTCTAATGTTTATTGCAGGTCTTGGGAGCTATGTTTAATGGGTTTTGAAGTGGTGTTCTATGTGAAATCTATCTCTGGTCTGTGGTGCATTCTGTCCACCCTCTCCTCTGCTCACCTCTCTCCACTTCAGGTGGTCGGGTCTGTGATTCAACCACTTCCTTTTCTAGTGTATCACCACTTAGTGTAGGCTCTTTCACCCTCTCTCACTCTCTTCCCCCTTGGAATGGTTAGATTAGGATGGAATAGGTTCTTCCTGCACTGGATTAGCTTGTGGCAAGTAGATTAGGAAGCAAGAACCAAATTTTTTCGGAGGTCCATCTCAAGTTTTGCAAGTCCCACTGCTTAAAAGATGGTCCCATGTTGTGCAATCACACCGAATTCCCCACTTCACACCTGAACCATTCAGGGGTGCTATGATTTTGCACTAACAAAAACCTTCTTCCTTCCTATGGGGTCCTCAGGAATAGAGACATCATTTTCCATATAGCTACCCTTTTCAAACTTAAGATTGATGCACAAGTATACCCTTACTACAGTCCTCTCAACGATTGGTAGTGTCAAAGGATTCATCATATACACTTCATGGGAGACATACTTCTCCACATATGCATGCTTCTTCATATATACGAGCTTTTGAGATAGCTCACGGTTGTCATAGTCTACCTCACTAAGGTAGAACCTTAGTCTTTTGTCCTCCTTAAAATGGTTGACCCCCACTTAGAAGTATTGTGTGGTGAAGGAAAATGGCAACTTGTACCATGGAATCTTAGTCCCATCCGTGAAAGTGAACCTTATGATGCAGAAGTGCTGATACACAACAAAATCAACCTCTTTATCTATGAGCACGGGAAGTTTCTCAGGTATCCTCCACTCTTCCCCAAATGCGTCGCATATTTTTTTGTACCATTTCTCCAAGTGCGCTTTGTGAGTGGCCATCATAGTGTCACAAGTATAGCTCTCAAATATATTCATGAGTGAGGGATCCTCTTCTGGGTATTCCCATACAAAATTCCCTGACATATCGGGCACTCCAATCTCTAAGAAGATGATGGTGAGGAGAATGTTTCCAAACATTATCTTTTCTCCCTCCTGCACACTGCTAATGATTTCATTTGTAATGAAGGTAGATAAGTTGTAGATGGTTCATGCTGAGATCTTCTGGCATGCATTCAACAATGTCTTGTTCACTTGGGTCCACCTTTCTAGACCATTAAGCTTTGTAATCAATCACACGGCCATCTTCATTACAGGGTCAGGGATATCTGTGATATCAAAGTAGTGCAAAACATTATTGTAGTCATAGGATTCTACTGTTTGCTTTATGGCCTCCTTATCCTCTAAGTCGTCATCTATGGAGTCTCCTTCACAAATCAAGCCAGTGAAATTTGATATGAGTTGAGGAGTTATGCACATTTTTCTACAAAATAGAAGTTTTCTTTGTGCATGAGTGACATCAACCACGGGTATAACCACTAGGGCTTTCAAAAATAGAGAAAATCATATAATTGTAGCAACCCAGCCTTACCCAACTTTACCTTTACCTCATCACTGTAGATTGGCATAACTTCTAGTGTCCTCGTATTAGTTGGATGAACTAGTTCCAATGCCATTTCCTTCTCTATGGTACTTTTATGATGGTTGTAGTCACTCATGGCCATATTCCTGATGTATGATACCCATTCTTTCCCCAATAATACTCCATCAAGGTAGTGCATCTTTGCATACCACTCCTCATTAAAAATTGTTGTGGTAGTTTACTTTCCCTTGTCATTTTTCTTTGGTGAAACGGTCACCTTCTTTAGTGCCATTTTTACTTGTCCGCCAAACCCTAAACTCATCTTCCTTACTCTACTTCCTAACTCTACCCAATCATGTGGCGCAACTCCATGAAATAATCCTTTTATCTTCATGCCTGAGCTACAAAACCCTAACTTGGAAAAACTCTTCCAAAAGACAAGGTATTCGATTGAAACTTCCTCCGTACACCCATGTACTCCTTCCACTTTGGTTTGCAGATCAATCCTAGTCATACACTAGGATTTCTATGATTCCTTCTTCACACAAATCTCTCTTTGTGGATACCCTATTTCGTAAGAGCTATGCAATTTCCTAATCACAAGGTAAATAATAACGTTCTCGACTTCATACCTATATATTTTTCCTCCTTTTTAACAATAAATGCTACACCACCTACTAACGTACTTAGCGTTAAATGTACCTTTTTCCACTAAAGATGATCTTAAGCACCCTTACCCATACACCCAAACCTACACAAAATATTTTACAACCTTCTGGTGTGCAAAAAATACTAATTGACTGAAAACTCTTACACTTGCACCTATAACGTTGAAGGCACTTCTTCTATCCTTGACCTGATTTTTACCCTTGCCTACCTCATGTTGTTCTTGCACTTTTCCTTCTGTGTACGTAGTTTTTGTAAAGCCTTATCTTGACACAAAAATTCTTATCCACCATTTACATTCACATTCTTCTATTTTTCATGCCTTTAATCCTTTCATCTGGGCCCTACAAATTTCACTACCAGCTTATATTGCACTTCACACTACTCCACATTACTCCACTCCACACTAAATCAGATGTGTGGTCCTCTGCACATACATAATATTTTGGAAGAAAAAGTGGTTACCGATGCAGAAGGTGAAAAAGAGAACAAAAATAAAGGAACAAGGAATGAGAAAGGGAAACACAAGAAAATAAAATGCATAAAGGGAAATCCTAAGCTAACTAGCAATACTGCGTTAATTACAAACACAAGGAATTATTATTTATAGTAGGGATTCAACCTACTCCCATTGAAATGGCTAGGTAACTTTGTCCCATCCAGCGCTTGTTATTGACATGTGCCTAAATCAAGGATGTAAAAGATGATGTAAGGGCCCAACCAATGGACTTTCAACTCCCAAGATGACACAAAAATTTGGAATCATACAATAGAACCATCTACGCAACCTAAAACTAATTGTTCTTGATATGAAGATCATGTCATGCCTTTTGTCTAGCCTTTTCAGTATTTTGACTCCATCTAGCAAGTGATCATCTCCCGTTTAAATGCATAAACTTATTGATCCTTTCCTCAAGAATTTTTTCATCAGCCAATCCTCCTGCGCGCGCTATACACAGCGATGGTAGCATGCATTCAACTAGAAAAAAAAGCTCCATGCCAAACACCAATTGAAATGGCATGACCTTATTCAACCTCTTGTAGGTTGTCCTGTATGCCTATAGAACAGATGATACTTTGTCATCCCAGTCTTATCTTCCAACATCACAAATCTTGGTAAAAATGTGACTCAATATCTTGTTAAATGCTTCAACAGTTCCATTCTCTTGAGGGTGATAAGGGGTAGTCTTGTGATGGGCCACCATAAATTTTGATAACATAATCCTGACCATTTCATTTAGGAAATGTGTACCCCTATCAATTGTCAAGCTCAAAGGACATCCATATCTACTGATTATGTTTTCCCATAAGATTTTAGTAGTTGTCACTGTAGTGTAATATTTTGTAGGCACTGCCTCTACCCATATTGTCAAGTAATCAGTGTAAGTAAATAGATACTTTGAACCAGTCCTTCGTGCGGTTGGTGAAATTTGTCATACAAAGTCAATTTCTAAGTTTTTAAATGGCTTTATGCTGGCTATCAACCTTAATGGTATCTCATCCCTCTTTCCATGTTTTTCCAAGCACTAACAATGGTCACAGGCCTTGCAAAATTCAATACAATCCTAGTAGATGGTTTCCCATCAGAGCCCTGTGAGTAGAATATTTCAAGTGGTTACATTTCTTACATAGTTCCCTCCTGCAATCCCACCATGTGCTTCCTCCATAATCATGATGCGCTAATATTCTAATCTGCATTGTCACATAACCTCATCATGGTAGTCATTTTTGTACCCTTCACAGAATAGGAAAATCCCATGCACACCGGCCTATCACCCAGTGGGCACTGGGCACTCACCCGAGGCACGCACGGGTGCCGAGTCTCTCCTTTATGTGAGTTTTGTGAGAATGCATCATCTTAGAATAGAAAATCAAATGCAAGATAGAAAAGAACTAAACCACATTCTTATGAACTTAGGAAAAGTTGTCATCTCATTGTATGTAGGTAAGAGAAATAACAAGCAACACATGGAGATGATTTATACAGAAAGGAAATGCATAAGTATTGAACACAGATGATTTATAATGAAGCATTATATTCATACTATCAAAGTTAATAACCCACATTACATCCCTTGAGGTCATAACAGATCCTCATATAATTATGCAGAGCCAAATCATGCATCAGAGCTATATTATGCTCATCATATTACAAAGAAAAATTTGAACCCATCCCCTTCTATATTCTATTTCTCACAGAGCTCTCCTAATCCCTAGCCATAACATCCTCCATTCTATTTTTTTGTGGCGTTTCACCTCTCTTTCACTCTCTTTTTCTTCTACTAGGCACTTGTATATATAGCCTTAGCACCCACCACCATGCCTTCCAAAAGTTACAGATCAGTCACCAAGTGTCGAAGTGGTCCTCCATGGGAGCATGCCTTCACAAACCCAAGCTCTCCACTCTGTATGATGATGCTCTTCTAGAACCCTCCATCGCATGCCTAGAATATTCCATTCTTGATCCCACAGTCGTTAGGCTGGCACCTTATCCACAAGGGTCATGCTTTTCTCGTGTGCTTCCTGGGGTGCCGAATATGGCTAAGTACAAAACCCATTTTTCCTTGTGCACCTTCAACCCATGTGCCCTTCTTTGACTAGGTCCCATGCACCCATGCACCTTCTTGTACTTAGCTGATATTTTGGGGCCCAACATCACCCCACACTATGCCTGTTCTCCGTCCTCGGAAACACTCTTCAATAAAGGAAATAAAGAATGGTGGATCCTTACAAATGGTTGGGAAGAATAAGGAATGAAGAAATGGGGAAAAGAATGAAAGAATGGGGAACTTTTTTACTTTTGGAGGAGGAGAGGGAAATCCTTTCTTAAATCAGCTTCTAATTTTCCCCAAGTGTCGACCTCACTCTGAGCCTACTGACAGAGGTCCCCCACCAGGGTGCTCACTTCTTCAAAACTCAACCCCTCTCCCTTAGCGCTCATTGTTTCCACAATATCTTCCAGCTGTTTTCCCAAATCCTCAAGTGCATCCATCCTCCGAGTGATTTGAGGGTACAATTCCTTTAGCCGGTTCTTGATTGAGCCCTACAAGGTCTCAATGGCCTCTAATTTCTTTTCCACTTCGGCTAAGATTTTGTCTCACTCAACCCTGTTCCCCTTGTTCTTTTCCTGGAACTCCTTGAGTTCCACTTCATGGGTGGAAACTAGGATACTTTCCACTCTATCTCTATCTGCACAGTTATCATAGGAAGCCTCAACAACTTGCATGGGGGCTTTTACATCGATGTGGATTTTGTTCCACTGAGAAACAATCTCCACCACCTTCATCTTATTTTATTTTTCTTGGCATGTCAATGCCTCCTCTGCTAATTCTAGGGTGAGTGGTCACCTCTCCATGGTAAGTATGTGGGTCAAGTCCTCTAGGAATTGCAAGGATGATCCATAATTTTGCATGAGTGGTGTTAAGTGTGGATTCTTTAGGACAATGGGATCCGTGATCATGTATATCTTCTTGTATGCCTCGTGTACTCTTTCATTTTCATCTTCCAACTCACGTCTTAACTTAGTGCTGATTAGATCTTCCTACTTCAAGTCCTTGGTCTTTTCAATGAGCTCTTCTTCCTTTTTCTCCAGCTCTACCTCTAGGAACTTTACCCTGTCATTTCTCTCTAAGAGCGTGGCTTCAATCTCAATTGAGACTTTTTTGAGCACGTTGCAGATCTATTCATTTGATAGCCGCTGAACATTCACCAAGGGGTTTATCCCTTTTTTTTTGGTACTTACATCAATGCCCTTTGTCTTACTTTAAATTCAAGATCATTAATGTGGGACTCAAATGCCCATGAAAACATTTTCCTCATCCGAGGGTATGCACCTTCCTCATCAAATGAAGTCATAGCTAAAATTTGTTCCGTTGGAATGGTTCTCTAGAAGCACACACAAACACTTTGTTCAGATCATCAATGTAGCCCATTCCTTGAACTTGTGATGCTTCTGCGCTCTTCCTCCCTATGCATGTGGCCTTTGGAAAGCTAACAACCAAAGTGGGATCTCCTCCCATGCTGCCATATTCTTTTCCCATGCTCTCTTCCTCAGCTTCCTTCATCACCACATCCACGCTGCATTCCACTTCTTGTTCCACCAGGTCCTTGATGATTTTTTCCACTTATTTCTCCATGGCCTCATCTACCTATTCCTTTGTGAGGCTTGGGGTCCTTTTTCCTTTTGTAACTTCTTCCCCACTTACCCCCTTGCCTTGGGTCTCAACCTCTTCTTCATCCTCCTTCTCCTCATCTCCTTCATTATACTCCTCATCTCTTTCTTCTTCAGAATCATGTATTTCATAGATAGGATGGTCTTCACCTCCTGGTTCATCTTCATCATCATCATCTCTGTCACTGATGTAGGCATCTAGACTCTCCGTCTCTTCTGAATCGGCCTCATCCGCCACCTTCTGCTTCTTCCTTACTGGGGATTCCATTATAGGAGATTCTTCTTTTTCTTTTCCCTTGGTAGGTGATCTCTTCCTTGGTGATTCCTCTTGAGTGAGGGGTTATTCATGCTTCAAAACCTCTTCTTCTAGAGTCTTTTCTTTGACCAGAGACTTCTTCCTTTGCACATAAGTACTAGGCTTAGCACTTGTCTCTGATGCGCTTACCATCTGTGTAGTTTGAACACTTGGTGCCTTCTGCACCTCTTCTCTTTCTCTCTTTCTAGGCATGACCTTCTTCCTTCCTGTGGGGTCTTCAGGGATGGAGACATCATTCTCCAAGTAAGCACCTTTTTCAAACTTTGGCCTTATGTGAAGGTATATCCTTGTTGCAGCCCTTCCAGATTGGTAATGTTACAGGCTTCATCATTTGTATCTTTTGGGAGACATATCTCTCCACATACGCACACTTCTTTGGGTAGACTAGCTTCTGGCATAGCTCATGGTGGTCTACATCTACCTCACTAAGGTCAAACCTTAGTCTCTTGGCCTCCTTGAACCGATTAACTCTGGCTTGGAAGTATAACGTGGTGAAGGAGAAGGGTAGTTTGCACCATGGACTCATGTTCTCATCTATCAACCTAAATCTACCAATGCATAAGTGTTGGTACACTACAAATTTTTCCTCTCCATTCATGAGCATGGGAAACTACTCTGCAATTCTCCACTCAGCCCCAAATGTGTCACACATTCACTTATACCACTTCTCCAGGTGTGCCTTGTGAGCAGTCATCATGGTTTCACAAGTGTATTTTGCAAATCTCTTTGCGGGTGAGGGATCCTCTTCTGGATATTCCCAAACAATTTTTTTGGCCCATCGGGCACTCCAATCTCTGAAAACACAATGGTGAGGAGGACATTACCAAAGAGTATCTTCTCTCCCTCCTACGTGCGCTGCTTATAATTTCATCCACGATGAAAGTGGACAAGTTGTAGATGGTCCCTTCTGATATCTTCTAGCATACGTTCAGCCATGCCTTATTTACTTGTGTCCATCTTTCTTGATCATTGAGCTTGGTTACCAAGCACGTGGCCATCCTCATCACTGGGTCTGGTATTTCTGAGATGTCAAAGTATCTCAAACCCTTCTTGTAGTCATACATGGCTACAGTCTCCTTGATAGCCTCTTTGTCACTTAGATCATCATCAATGTTATCTCCTTCACAATTGAGGCCTGTGAACTTGGATATCAGTTGTGGTGTGATGCACATCTTGTGCCCTACGAAATAAAAATGATCCTCATGCACACACAACATCAACCATTGGTAAAGGCACTCAGGTTTTCCAAAGTAGGGCAACTCGTACAATTGCAACAACCCAGCCTTTTCTAGTTTGACCTTCACCTCATCATTATAAATGGGCATTCCATCTGGCATCCTATTGTTGGTTGGGTGAACCAACTCCAAGGCCATTTCCTTCTCCATTGTGCTCATGCGATGATTATAATCACTTACGACCATCTTCCATAGGTGTGACTCCCATTCTTTTCCTAGCAATACCCCATCTGGGTACTGCATTTATGCATACCATTCTTCATTGGTGCTTGCGATAGTAGTGATTTGTTTTCCCTTTCCCTTGCCCTTTGTTTTCTTTAGTGAAATGGTTGGTTTCCTTGGTGCCATTCTTTTGGTCAGTGCTAACACTTAAATCCTCTTCCCCTTGCTCTGCTCTACCACTCTGTCCAATCCCAAAGCTCAACCTTGTGAAGAAACCCTTCTAACTCTGTGCCCTAGCCACCAAACCCTAACTGGAAAAATCCTTCCACAAGACGATGCTTCTTAAAAAACTTCCTCACACCCATGTACTACTTCCACAATGGTTTGTGGATTTACCCTAATCATATACTCTTAGATCTCTCTGGTTCTTCATTGCAAAAATCAATTTTGGATGCCCTAGTTCATAAGAGCTTTCTTCACTTCGTAAACGCAAGGTAACAAATGACTTGCCCAACCTTGTATTTATAGTTTTTCCTTCTTTCCAGCATTAAATGTTATATCACCTACCACCATACTTTAACATTAAATGTGGATTTTTCCACTAAGCCAATTTTAAGTGCCCTTACCTACGTGCCACATCCTACACAAAAACCCTTTTTCAACCTTCTGGCGTGCAAAAATCCAACCCGACCAAAGACTCTTACACATGCGTCTACAGTGCCGAAGGAACTTCTTCTGTCCTTTACCCAATTTTTTCCCTCACCTACCTCATGTTGTTCCTGCTCTTCATCCTTTCTGTACGTGGTTTCCACAAATCCTTTTTGACACCAACCATTTTCATCCACCTCTTTTCTACACGCTTCTTACTCCTTACATGCTTTGTATCCATCAACCAAGCCATTTACCACAACTTCTACTACCAGTTCAATCTTGTATTATGGGCCTATACTTTGCATCACTCCACCCCACACTAAAATAGATGTGTGGTCCTCTACGCATACACAACCTTGGAAAAATAATGTGGTTACCGGTGCACAAGGTGCAAAACAAAACAAAAGAGAGGAACAAGCAACGAGAAAGGGAAACACAAGAAAAGAAAAAGCATAAAGGAAATTCTAGACTAATTGGAAACACTGCCTTATTTACAAACACCAAGAAGACTTATTTATAGTAGGGCTTCAGCCTACTCCCATTGAAGTGACCTTGTAACCTCATCCCATCCAGCGCTTGTAACTGGAAAGAGCCTGAATCAAGAATGTACGAGATGATGTAAGGTCCCAACCAATGGACTTTCAACTTCCCAGGATGGCACAGATACTTGGAATCATACAATAATACCAACTTCCCAACTTCAAACTTCTTGTTCTTGATATGATGATCATGCCATGCTTTTTGTCTTGTTGTTTCTATCTTCTAAATCCATATAGCAAGTGATCACCTTTCATCCAACTACATCAACTTATCAATTCTTTCTTCCAGTGCTTTCTCATCAGCTAATCCTCCTGTGTGCGCTATACACAGTGATGGTAACATGAATTCCACTGGTAAAATAGCCTCCACACCAAACACCAATTGAAATGGTGTGGCCTTGTTCAACCTTTTATAGGTTGTCTTGTATGCCCATAGAACGGATGATACCTTATCATCCCAATCCTATCTTCCAACGTCACAGATCTTAGTTAACATATGACTTAGTATCTTGTTAAATGCCTCAGTAGTTCCATTTTCTTGAGGGTGATATGGGGTAGTCTTATGATGGGCCACCATAAATTCTGCTAACAGAATCCTGACTATTTCATTGAGAAAGTGTGTACCCCTATCACTTGTTAAACTTAAAGGACAACCATACCTACTGATTATGTTCTCCCATAAAAATCTAGCAGTTGTTCTATGGTGCAATCCTTTGTAGGCATTGTCTCTACCCACCATGTCAAGTAATCGGTGCAAGTGATGATATAGCATGAACCAGTCCTTCACGTGGCTGGTGCAATTGGTCCTACAAAGTTGATTTCCCATTTCTCAAATGGTTCAGCACTGGCTATTGGTCACAAGGGAATTTCATCTCTCTTTCTAGGTTTTCCAAGGCATTGGAAATGGTCACAAGGCCTTGCAAAACTTAATGCAATCCTTATAGATGGTTTCTCACCAAAGCCCTACTAATAAAATCTTCTATGTAGTAGCATTTTCTGCATAGTGTCCTCTTGCAATCCTACCATGCACTTCTTCCATAATGGCTACACGCTCATGTTCCAATATGCATCAACACAGAACCTCATCACCACCTAAATTATTCAGGTCTCCACTAATCAGTATGTAGGGTGTGGCACGTATTTATAACTGCTTTCTCTCCAGATCCTTCATCCCTTCTAGTGCCACACCTATTTTTAAGAACATTGCGATATATTCCAAGTCTGAGGGTGCGCACAAATCTAAACAGTTGTGTTTCTGGCATGGTATCCTCTATTCTTTGTTCATCCTCTCCTAAATCAATCCTTCATAAGTGATCATGCCCTTAATTTCTCTTTCCCAGCTTCACCACCATTGTGAATTCAAACTTCTGAAATAAGACCCAAGGACATATGCACCCTTACAGAATGGGTTTGTTGACTAAGTATTTCAATGCCATGTGGTCTGTGTAGAATATGAAGGGCGTTGCCAATAGATACTGCCTAAACTTATGTAGCACATAGATCATTGACAATGCTTTGCACTCAGTAGTTGTGTAATTCTGTTCTGTTTGTGTCAACTTCCTACTTGCAAAGCTCAAGGGATGATCAACAATTCCCTCACCAGGTTGTGCTAGCACTGTTCCCATAGTTATCCCTAAGGAATCCACATGCACATGGAAAGGCTTATCCCAAGAAGGAAAATGTAATATGGGCGTCGTGACAAGCCTTTCCTTTAAAGTGTCAAATGCCTTCTGTTGCACCTCTCCCCAATGAAAAACACTTTTGTGTTTCAACAATTCTTCTAAGGGCATGGTGATCTTGGCATACCCCTTGATGAAATTCCTGTAATACCCTGTGTGTCCAAGGAATCCACACACTGCACTTTGACTAGTAGGCTCCCCTAATCCTACAATAACTGCAACTTTGGCAGGATCCACTAGTAAGTCGTCTTTGCATATAATGTGTCCTAACAGGGTTCCAAATGGAGTGGCAAAGACACATTTCTTAATGTTGAGGGATATCCTCAATTTCTGACATCTCTCAAACATCAGTCTTAAGTTGTCACAATGGTCTTTCACCAGTCCATACATAGTCCAGTCATCCAGATAAACTTGAAGAAACTTATGGATGAAGTCCTGGAATGCCTGTACCATAATGCACGAGAACACAACAGGCACATTATTCAATCCAAAGGGCATAACCATGTAGGTAAAACTTCCCCATTCAGTGGTGAAAGTTGTCTTTCTCTGGTCTTCCCTTGTAATCCTGACTTGGTGGTATCCTGAGAATCCATCCATGAAAGAGTAGACTTTGCACCCAGCTACTCCCTCCAGAATTTCTTCAGTAAAGGGGGTTGGAAAGGGATCGATGACACACACTACATTCAGATCCTTGTAGTCAACACAAATTCTTATCCTACCATCCTTCTTAATACTGATAACCATCAGGCTTATCCATTCTGACTCTTCCACTGCCTCAATGATACCAGATGCTATCATTTTGTCTATCTCTTCCTTAACCCATACATGTAAATTTGGATTCATCTGATAAGGCCTCTTCTGAATCAGGTGCGCACCTTCTTTCAACTTGATCTTCATTTCCCCCAAGGAATGGTGGATGCCTTTGAGTTCATGGTACACAAGGGAACAAATCTTGGAACTCACAACAGATCAATGATCTTTGAAACTTCTTTTTCTGACCAATAGTCACCGATGATAGCCTCCTTAGGTTCTTCCTCCATCCCAATGTTAACCTTCTTCATCTTCAAGGGCTCATGGTAGGCATGTGCTCACTCATCAACATTGTCTATGACCTTGTGCATACCCTCTAAATGATTAACATCCAACATCTCCATCTCTTCTCCATCTATTACATAGACCATTTTTCCTTTTTCTTTTTCCATACATGCACACTCAAAATGAACTTCCTCTGATTCTTCCTCATTGAGGTGCATCTCCAGATAAGGCTCACCTAGAAATTCTAGTAGCCTATCCTCTACCATAGCACTATCTCCCATTGTAAGGTGCTTGATCATTTGCAACACCTTATCCACTGATGGCTTGGTACTCCTATATTTGAAAGCTTGAATGAGATCAACCACCAAATCTTGCCAATTACCTATCTGATGACACATCTCCAAATGAATGTACCAAGCATGCACACATCCTTGTAAGGTGGAATACAACTTATGTACCCATAATGAAGGTGATAACACTTCTGTGCTTCCCATCCAGGCCTCCTTGCACACTTGGATATGAAATGAAGTGGTCTCTTTGCCATGGTAGTCTTGTATAACCGTGGGCGCATTGCTCCTGGAGAACCTTATATAAAACATGATCCTTACCTCGTGCCACTCTAGGAGGTTCTCTCGATGTGTAGCCCACTAGTGCACTACAGTCCTGAGTAGGTTATAGCTGAGCATTCCTCTTCTTTCATCCTCATTTTTCCACTGAGCTTCCATTTCCTGTATGAAAATTTTAGGGTATGCCCCCCAGAGTAACTTGGAAAATTCTTTCCACCTTGGCACTTGACTGAGCATGCCTTTGTCACCCTTGTTACAGGTCCTTTTAATTTTTTCCCAATTAACTCATAAGTTTCATGCACCCAATTGTCACATGCCACACTAGTGGTATCACTTAAGGACTGAGCATCCTCAAACTAGATAACTCCCTCCATGGGGTGAATTATCTCAAGATCTCTGATGGAGCGCACATAGATTCTATCAAGGAATTCTTCTCCCAATGGCTCCATATAGGGTGCTGACTTCCCATCCATCAAAGGGATGATCACCCTTTCTTCCTTGTTCTCGAAGCTGATATACCCTTTGTTAAACCTTAGGTCGGCATTGTTCTTGTAACACCATGGGCACCCAAGCAATGCTGGAAATTTTTCTACCTCAGCAAGCACCAAGACTTCAAAGTCTCCAGTGAACTTGGCCCCTTGAATGGTGATAACTACATCCTTCAGGACTCCAATGGGCATTTCCTTAGTCTTGTTTGCCATATACAACACATTTGAAGATGGCTGCAACGCGGGCCTTCCCATCTGATGTCAGGCATCTAAGGTAAGAACATTCACCTCTTCTCCCGTGTCAATGAGGATATTTCTCAAAAGACACCCATCAAAAATTACATTCAAAGTAGTCTCCTTGTCATATTCAAGGTTGTGAGGAGGAAGGTTTACATGTAAAACCTATCTTTCGTGCTCTACTCTGGCACATGGTACCTTCTCCCTCAGCCATTCTCCCAGCAAGGGAATAATATTCTCTTTCCTTAACATTTTACATACTTCCTTGACCTCATCCAGGTCATTCCTTGGAACCTCGTTATCCTTTCATTGCTCCACCTACCTCGATTTCTCCTTGAGACATTGGATCTCCCCTTTTAAAATTCAAATCACATTCATACTCTCCTGGTACACTTCTTTCTAATGGGTAGGGTCTAGGTACTTTCCATGTACTACTTCCTCTCTTGAAACTAGTGTCCTTGATCTTGGAATCTCCCTAGCACATGCGCCTCTACTCACGTCGTCACCAGTACAGGTTCTAGCTCTAACTCACACACCACTCTTGGCATCCATTGTGAATCATTCTTCTTGATGCTCACCATAGCAACACCCTTGTCTTTCTGGTGTTGTTGGTTCATATGCTCATAAAGTTCTGGACACTCTTCATACTTGTGCTTCTTTCCACACCATGAGCATTGTAACAGATCAGGACACTCACATTTATAATGTTATGTAGATCCACATTATAACACTCACTCCATATCCACAATTATAACACATTCCTCTCAGGAAATCACTCCATCCTCCACCATGGTTACCGCAACCATGAAATCCCCCAAAAAAACCTCTTCCATGCGCCCCTCCATCTGTGTGCCCTTCATAATGATGGTCATCATCCTTAGAACTTCTTGCAAGGCTAGTCTGGCACACACCCATTTCAATAACATCATGGATCTAATCAATCAGTCTACAATCCTTGGTATCATGGGTTGTAGAGGTGCATATCTTGTAGTAGCAAGAAACATTCTTACAGATTACGCGCTGGAGTAGAGGGCATCTACTTGCATCATGATCCCCATGGCAGATCTCATAGTCTACTACCATAGCACACCGAATTCTGAGGGAAACTATCCTTTGCATGTCCCTCCACTTCATTATGTACACCAAATCCCACTATGAACCTCATGCACTGAGTTTGTAGAAAACTTCTCCAACTACTTGGCCATTGCAGCAATTTGGGCCTCCAAAAATGGACTAACACCAGTATCAGCACTCCTAACAGCTTCAGCACGTAGGGAAGCTTCCAATGCCTCATGTGGGTCGGTGAAAGTCTTGTGTGATAGAGCCCTTCTAAATGGTGTTATCAATCCTCTGACAAACCATTGAGCATGTTGAGAAGGATGAATGTCATAGGAGAGATTTGACAAGAGAGTCTTGAAACGTGTGTCATACTCCCACACACTCTCTACCATTCCCTATTGGATCTCTTTCAGAGCGATGATGATCTTCTGCTCAAACTCTGGAATATGGAACTCTGCAAGGAAAGTGATCTTCAACACGGTATAGTCTACCACCATCTGATGGGGGTCATACTTCCTATACCAACTATGTGCACACCCTTTCAACATTGTTAAAAACTGGCTTGCCTTTCACTCTGGGGTAGTGATCCCCTTCACGCGCCATAGTAAATCACACTTGTGCACATTCTCTGTAGCATCTTCAATACCCCTATAGTTTGGTAAGTGCAAAGAAATCTTGAAAAAAACTTGGGGAGGTGGTTGGGGTCCTTGTCCTCCTGATCTAGAGCCTTGGTTTCCTCTGGTGTTTCCTCCCCCACCAGATCCACTGGATCCACTAGGTCCTATTCCTCTTGACCCACCAGATCCACCTCCTATAGTCGGTAAAGGTATTAAAGTGGTCATGCCAGGGTTCCTAACGTCCCACTGAATTACACGCAAATGGTCTGTGATAATGCCCCACTACCAGTTATGTGCCCCACACCACTCCCAGATGTGATACCAAAATCTTGTGTACTTGTACCTTGTCCAAAGATTCCTCCAAATACAGGAAAGGATTGTGCAATCCATGGATGTTCCAAACAAGAAATTATATCTCCTAGGCACCAATCAGTTACTCCCACCGATACCAACTGGGTTAACAATACTTTTCCCTTGATCTAGAAAACCAAGCGCAGGGATTGGTCTCCAGGTGGGTTCAGATGTGCATCGACGACTCTTCTTTCTCCATGTGATGAAATCTCATCAGAAGATGAAGGGGATTATCTCCCACACTTTCCAAGATGGGGTAGCACAAACTACTCAGGTTCCATGTCCTCTACATGAACCTCAACTCCTTCCCACAACATCTGTCTCCATAGATCCATCACACTTGCAACCTCACATTGTCTAGTCATCTCCCTTTCATGAGCTTCACTATACTTGAGTCATCTTTCCTCCCTTTCCTTTTCAGCCACAATGTCCACCATCTTCCTCCACCCTAGCTTCCTCTCCCATGCTCAAAGAAGCTTAACCGTCCATGGGGAATGCTTATAAACTCAAATTAATGACCAAGATCTTCATAGCCAAAGGAATATCATGCAAAAATGATCCTCTAGGCTCCCTCAAAAACTCAAACTCAGCAACCTCTGGGAAAGAATACATTGAAATGACATATTCTAAAGTATAACTAGTCAGCACCCTCTTCCACCAGTGATCAATAGCACACATCCAAGTTAGATCTGCATCCTATAGCCTCTGATAGTCATCTTGGGTCCACATGTGTGATCTATAGTACCAGCTTGATCTGGATGCATAGGCTGAAAGCCATTCATATA
Organism: Taxus chinensis; assembly: GCA_019776745.2. Taxonomy (NCBI): domain Eukaryota; kingdom Viridiplantae; phylum Streptophyta; class Pinopsida; order Cupressales; family Taxaceae; genus Taxus; species Taxus chinensis. Next base: position 381,046,781 of record CM034157.1, on the reverse strand, counting down.
GTTCTACTAGGAAGCAGTAAAAGAATGTCTCATACAACTCATGGTATAGGTTATCTTCTACCCATCTACATGCACATTAAAATCAGATCCAGTGTTGAATCTTTGAGAAAACTCATCCTCCATGCTCTTGAACCATGTTTCAACACTTTCTAAGGTCAGGTGCTCTGTCATCACACATCACAGGGACAAAGATGCATGCCATTTCTCACAACAACTTCAAAAGAGGTCCCGATAATAGAACCAAAATGTATTCATTTTTTTACCCTTCACAAGAATAGCAAAATCCCATGCGCATTTGGCCTATCACCCAGTGGGCGTTGGGTGATCACCGAGGCATGCACGGGTGCCGAGTCTCTCCTTTATGTGAGTTTCATGAGAATGCATCATCTTAGAACAAAAATCAAATGTAGGACATAAAATAACTATACCACATTCTTATGAACTTAGAAAGATTTGTCATCTCATTGTTTGCAGGTAGGGAAATAACAAGCAACACATGAAGATGGTTCATTCAGAAAGGAAATGCATAAGTATTGAACAAAGATGATTTATAACAGAGCATTATATTCATACTAACAAAGTTAATAACCCACATTACATCCCTTGAGGTCATAACAGATCCTCATATAATTATGCAGAGCCAAATTATGCATCAGAGCTATATTATGCTCATCATATTACAAAGAAGAATGAGAACCCATCCCCTTCTAAATGCTAAATGTTCATAGAGCTCTCATAATCCCTAGCCATAACACCCTCCATTCTGTTTTCTGCAGGGCTTCACCTCTTTTCTCTATCTCCTTTTCTTCTACTAGGAGCTTGTATATATAGCCTTAACACCCACCGCCATGCCTTCCAAAAGTTACAGATCAGTTGCCAAGTGTCGAAGTGGTCCTCCATGGGAGCATGCCTTCACAAACCCAAGCTCTCCACTCTACATGATGATGCTCTTCTAGAACCCTCCATCACATGCCTGGAATATTCCCTTCTTGATCCCAAAGTCTCCAGGCTGGCACCTTATCCACAAGGGTCATGCTTTTCTCATGTGCTACCTAGGGTGCCAAATATGGCTAAGTAAAAAATGCATTTTTCCTTTCATGACTTCAACCCACATGCCCCTCTTTATCTAGGTCCCACATGCCCACTTGCCTTCTTGTACTTAGCTAATATTTTGGGGCCTATGCATAGGAAATATGTGCACTACACTCTGACTAGTAGGCTCTCTTGATCGCACAATAACAACTTTTGTAGAATCCACTAATAATCCCTCCTCACATATAATATGTCCCAACAAGGTTCCAAATGGGGTAACAAAGACATATTTCTTAATGTTGAGGGATATCCTCAACTGCCGACATCTCTCAAACATCATCCTCAAATTGTCACAATGGTCTTTTACCAACCCATACACAGTCCAATCATCTAGGTAGACTTGAAGAAATTTTTGGATGAATTCCTAAAATTCTTGTACCACAATGCGTCAGAACACAACAGGTGTATTCTTCAATCCAAAAGTCATGAATGTGTAGGAAAATATTCCCCACTCAATGGTGAAAGTTGTATTTTTTTTGGTCTTCCTTTTCTATCCTGACTTGGTGATACCCTAAGAACCCATCCGTGAAGGAATAGACCTCACGCTAGGCTGCTCCTTCCAAAATTTCTTCTGTAAAGGGGGTTGGAAAACGATCAATGAAAAAAACTACATTCAAGTCCCTGTAGTCAACATAGATCCTTATCCTTCCATCCTTCTTAATGCTTATCACCATTGGGATTATCCATTCTGATTTTTCCACAGCCTTAATGATACCATATGATATCATCTTGTCTATCTCCTCCTTGAATCTTATGCACAAGTTCAGATTCATCTGATAGGGTCTCTTCTGAATTAGGCGAGCTCATGGTACTCACGTGGGAATAAATCTTGACACTCGTGTAACAAATCAATGAATTTTGAAACCTCTTCCTCTGACCAATAATCCCCAATGATAGCTTCCTTAGGTTCTGTCTCTGTCCCAATGTTAACCTTCTTTATTTTCAAGGGATAATGGTAAGTGCATGCTCACTAATCAATGCTATCTATGAATTTGTGCATACCTTTAGAATGGTTAACATATAGAATTTCCATTTCTTCACCATCTACTACATAGACCATCTTTCCTTTTTCCTTTTCAATGCATGCTCACTCAAGGTAAATATATTCTAATTCTTCTTCATTGAAATGCATCTCCAAACTAGGTTCACCCAGAAAATCCACCAACCTATCTTCTGCCATAGCACTATCTCCCATTGTAAAGTGCTTGACAACTTGTAATTCCTTATCCACTGATGACTTGGTACTTTGATACTCAAATTCTTGAATCAGATTAGCTGTTAATTTCTGCCAATTCCATGTCTGATGGCATGTATCAGAGTGAATATACCATGCATGCGCACAACCCTGTAAGGTGGAATATAACTTATGCGCCCATAATGAATGTGGTAAAGCTTCTATGCCTTCCATCCAGGCCTTTTCACATGCTTGGATATGGGAAGAGGAAGGTTATTTTCCATGGTAGTCTTCGATAATAGTGGGTGTGTTGCTTCTGTAGAACCTTATAGAAAATGTGACTCTTATCTTACGCCCTTCCAAGAGACTCTCACAATGTGTTGGCCACCAATGCATTGTAGTCCTAAGAAAGTTATAACTGAGCATACTTCTTCTTTCATCCTCATTTTTCTGATGAACCCCCATTTCTCATAAGAAATCATTAGGGATTATTCCTCTGGACTAACTTGGAAGATTCTTCCTTCCTAGGAACTTAATTGAGCATACCTTCATCACCCTTGTTACAAATACTCTCAATTATCACCCAATTAACTCATAAGTCCCATGTACCCAATTGTCACATGTTATACTAGTTTTATCAGTAATTGACTAAGCATATTCAATTGGATAACTCCTCTAGGATGAATTACCTCAAGGTCTCTAATGGAGTGCATAAATATTCTATTAAGGAGTTCCTCTCCTAAGGGTGTAGTATAGGGTGCTGAATTCCCATCTGTTAAAGGGATGATCAACATTTCTTCATGGTCCTCGAAACTGATATAAACCTTGTTAAACCATAGGTCAGAATTGTTATTATAACACCAAGGGCACCTAAGTAATGCTAGAAAATTATCCGCCTTGGCGAGTGCCAAGACTTCAAAGTCCCCAGTGAACTTGGTCCCTTGAATACTGATAACCGCATCTTTCAAGACTCCAATGGGAATTGTCTTTTTCTTTTTCCCCATATACAACACATTTGAATATGGATGTAATGTGGGCCTTCCCATTTGATTTCATGCATCAAAGGTGAGAACATTGACCCTGATCTTGTGTCGATGAGGATATTGCTCAAAAGCCACCCATCAAAAGTTACATTCAATGTGATCTCTTTATCATAGTCAAGGCTGTGAGGAGGAAGGATGACATGTAGAACCTACATTTTACACTCTCTCCTAGTGCATGGTACCTTTTCCCATAACCATTCTCCTAGCAAGGGAATGATATTATCCTACCTTAAAATTTTGCACACTTCCCTGACCTCATCCAGGTCATTCCTTTCGAACCTCGTTATCCTTCGTATTACTCCACCTTCCTTGATTACTCCTGTGAGACATTGGATCTTCTCTTGTAGAATTTGAATCACATCCATAGTCTCTTGGTACACTTATTTCTGATGAGCAGGGTCTAGATAGTTTCCATGCACCACTTCCTCTCTTGACAACTAGTGCCCTTCCATCTTGGAAACTCCCTTATGCACATGTGACCTTCGCTCTTGCATCATCACTAGTACAGGTTCTAGCTAATGAATTCATGCACCACTCCTGGAATCCACTGTGAATCGGCCTTATTTATGCGTCACCATCCCAATGCACCTTTATCCTTTCTAGTGGTGTACTGGCTCATGTATACTCATAACAGTTCTAGGACACTCTTTGTACTTTTGCTTCTTTCTGCACCATGAGAATTGTAATAGATCAGGACACTCACATTTGCAATGCTCTGTCAGATCCAAAATTATAACACGTTCCATCATGGGAATTCACTTCTATCCTCCACCATGGTTACTGCGACCATGAAATCCTCTGTGAAAATATATTCTACATGCACTCCCTCTATCTGCGTGACCTTTAATAACGAAGTGATCATCATCCTTTGAACTGACTTACAAGGATATTCTGGCACACACCCGGATCAATAACATCACGAATTTAGATCAATCAATCTGTAATCCTTAGTATCATGGGTCATAGAGGTATAGATCTTGTAATAGACAAGAAAAATTCTTGATGGATTACGCACTGGAGTAGAGGGAATTTACTTGCATCATGACCCCCATCGAAAAATCTCACAATCTACTGACCATAGCGTATACCGACTTCCGAGGTAAACTATACTTTGTCATGCCCCTCCACTTCACAATATGTACACCAAATCCCACTATGAACCTCATGTGTCTGAGTTTACAGACAAATTTTCTAACTTGCTTTTCCATTTCAAGCAATTTGAACCTCCAAAAAAGGACTCACATCTAGTATCAATGTTCTTAATAGCCTTCAACGTGCACAGGGATGGTTTCCAATGCCTCATGCAGGTCTATAAAAGTCTTGTGTGACAGTGGCCCTTCCAAATGGTGTTATCAATCCTCTGATGAACAATTAATCATGTTGAGAAGGATGAATGTCATAGGATAGCTTTGACAAGAGAATCTTGAAACTGAGTTTCATACTCTTACACACTCTCTGTACCATTCCTCATGCTGGATCTCCTTCAGAGAATGCTGATGCTCTTATTCTCAAACTCATGGGATATGGAACTCTATTAAGAAGGCATTATTCAATGTGGTGTAGTCTACCACCATGTAATGGGGGTCACACTTCCTGGTACCAACTTTATGTGTGCATTTGTAATGTTTTTACAAACTGGCTTGTCTTTCTACTTTGGGGTAGTGATCCCCTTCACGTGTCATAGTAACTCACACTTGTGCACATGCTCTACATGCATCCTTCAATACCCTTATAATCTTAGTAATTGTAAAGTACATCTCGAAAAACATACTTGGGGAGGTAGCTGGGGTCCTTTTCCACCTGACATCAGAGCCTTGGTTTCCTCCCATGTTTACTCTGCCAACCCTGACCCACCAGATCCTCCAGATCCGCTAGGTCCACCAGGTCCTCTAGCCCCTGCAACCCACCAAATCCACCCCATGTATAGTCAGAAAAGGGCCTAAAGTGGTCACACCAAGTGTCTCCTAATGTCCCAATTGAACTACCTGATGATGGTCTATGATATTGCCTAGCATTATCAGTTGTGTGTCCCGTGCACATCTCCTAGACGTGATATCCAAAGCTTGCATTACTTGCACCTTATCTAAAGATTCCTCCAAATACATAGAATGGATTGTGCAGCCATGGATGTTCTAAATGAAAGAAATTATATCGCTTGGGTGCAAATAGGTTACTCCCACTTATACCAACTAGGTTAACAATACTTCTCCCTTGATCTAGAAAACCAAGCACGCAAGGGGTTGGTCGTCAGGTGGGTTTAGATGCATGCACTGATGAGATCTTCTTTCTCCATGTGACAAAATATCATCAGAAGTTGAGGGGCCTTCTCTCCCACATGCTTGCCAAGATGGGGTAGCATAGAATTCTCAGGTTCCATAGGTCCTCTACATGAACCTCAACTCCTTCCTCATAACATCTTCCTCCATAGATATCCATCACACTTGCAACCTCTCATGTTATCTAGTCATCTCCCTTTCACAAGATTCACTATACTTGAGTCTTCTCTCCTCCTTTTCCTTTTTCAGCCACAATGTCTTCCATCTTCCTCCACCCTTACTTCCTCTCCTAGTGCTCAGAGAAGCTTAGATGACCATATGGGGAATGCTTCTAAACTCAAAGTAATGACTAATGATCTTCAAATCGAAAGGAATAACACGTAAATCAATGCACTCCTCTGAATGCTCCATCAGAAACTTTGAACTCAACAACTTCTGGGAAAGAATAAGTAGACACATGGCACCACCTCTAAAGTATAATTGGTCAACAACATCTTCCACCAGTGATCAAAAAAACATTGTCCAAGTCATATCTACATCCTATATCCTAAACTGAGTAGTTGCATCTTGGTTCTGCATGTGGGATCTATAGTACCATGGCTTGATCTGGATGCGTATGCTAAAATCCATTCATATAGTTCTACTGGGAAGCAACATATTTGTGAGACAATGTCTCATATAACTCATGGTATGGTGCTATCTTCTACCCAATGTATGCACATGCGAGACTCAGGATTCTAGTGCCGTTATATTTGAGAAAACTCATCCTCCGTGCTCTTGAACCATAAGTTTCAACACTTAACTAAGGTAATTCAACTTTGAGAGGGTACACACATACCACAAGGACTAGGAATCATGCATGCCATTTCTCACAACTCAATTTGAAAAACAAGTTATTAGTCTTCGGCAACGTGAATCAAAGATGTACTTCATAAGGGTGAAAAATCACCACTTAGACTAATAGTCTACATCCCATGCTGCATCGACCTGATCACCACAGAAGAAGCTAGGTGCTCACCCAACGGCACGTGTGGACTTGCACCAAGTCTCTCCTTTATGCATGATTTTAATGCATAATCTTAGGACAAATAATCAAATGTAGGACAGAAAATAAGCTTAGTCACAAAATTCTTAAGACACTTAGAATGAGTTGTCATCTCATTGTATACATGAAAAGATGAATCATAACAAATAGACATATGGAGATGGTTGCCATTACAGTCTTGGAAAGGAAAGGCATGAAAGTATTACACTCCTAAACACATAGATGGACAACTTGCATAACAAAGCAGGTATATCCATATTGAACAAACTCAATACACTTGTCTCACAAGTCTACATCCTTCTGACGTGTCATAACATATCCTTATATAACCCTATGGAATGAGCTTCCAAGTCTTGCATTTAGAGAATATATTATGTGCATCATATTACAGAATAAGTCATGAAAACCCATCCCCCTAAATGTGCCAGGTACATCATAGTATCTCTCCTACAGTTACTTAAACCACTTTAGAAGTTTGCATCACGTGCTATTATTTTTTTACCTGGGCTTTGCCTCCCTTTTACTCTTAATTCACCCTCTATATGAATATTTAAATAAAATATTTAAATAATAATAATAAATAAATATTATTAAAATCCATTGAAAAATATTAAGTTAATTACTATTTTTGGTGGGACCCCTTAGTGACTGTAGTGGTGCCTCCATGGGAGCATGAATTCAAATATCTGAAGGAAAGGCCCAAAAAGAGCCTAACTCGATTGTTGCTCTCACTCGAGCCAACTCACCAAGTTGGGATGCCTGTAATATTCTCTTTTCTTCATCACAACATAATCTCTCTTGCATTAAGCACCTCTATCCACAAGGGTCATGGTCTTTTCTCACATGGCTTCCCCAGACCGCTTACAATGCTACATCACCATGTCGAGTTCCATGTGCATGCACGCTACCATGCTCTTTCAACCTCTTATTGAGCTTCATTCCCACCTTCAGATCCATTTGCACCCTAGTTCTAAGTAGGTCCTGTAAGCTCTTCATATTCCTTTTCAACTCACCACTCCGTGAGCCACCTTCCTCATGCATTGATCCATGAATTAACCTGATTTAATTTGGCCCACATATCTCGGTTCTCCTCAAATCTTGTCGATCGATTTCGAGTTCCTCTAAACTCATACAACTCATCCTTAACTTGTGCACACATATACACCGATCTCAACACTTAACCAAGATTAATCACTTTCCATCCAAGTTTTATTACTAGACCTGTGTCGAGCCTTTTTCCCGTTGCTTACCAAAATCAAGTTGTCATGACAATAGTTATTCACATGCATGGAAATTAACGTCTTCCTCTTGGCTTCGACATGATCATCTTGAGCTCAAAATCCCACCGAGTCACCTTATAACTTGTGGGATCATTCTGAAATGATGACTTACTCTATTCTTATTTAAAATGACAAGTCCAACTCATCCACAAATGCAAGAAATTATACATGGCTCACCAAGCTATCCCAAGGCCGAGGGGTTTACAATCACACAACACCGTTTATGATACTTCAAATTAGCTCACCAAATAATCTTTACCAATGCTTGATCTCACCGAGATGAACTTCCTAGTCATGTTCCACACAAAATTCCCAAGCTACTTGCTTCCTATGAACCATCGAACCTTCATCTCACTTAATGTTGAACTTCCTCTAAGTATGAGCTCCCTTGCATTTACGAAGCCAAACTTGCTTACATGTTCCATTGAATTTTCTCAGCTTCAACTGCAAGCTCCTTTAAAAAATCATCTTGGTGCCCCTACTATGGATGCATTAAGCTCATATTCAGTGCCATGCATGCATTCATGAAGCCAGATCACATATCAAGCTCTCCTCCATATCAAACGAGCTCATTTCTATGACTTTCCGAGTTCAACGTAAGGCCTAAGTGAATCACTAAGTCATTCATCTTGTGAGCCTTATTGCACTCAACTCGGTTGCTTATGAATTCGGGAAGATTTCAATGACCTTATAATAAAAAAAAATTCATTGAGATGTTATGGCTCACTTTGGTGTGATCCATAAAGTATATCAAAGAGCCCATTTCCCGTGTTCATGCCATAACTGTGACCATCAACCGATCTAAGCTATAAACCTTTCAATGAATTATTTGAGAAAATCCTATATCTTGATGAGCTATTCCTATCCCCACTTCTATACATAAATCCTATCTCATCTGAGCTATTAGAGGTTTACACTTGCTATGCATAGTGCTAGGTAATTTAGTTTGTGATCCCAACTCATTTCGTGAGTTACTTCTGACGTGATATGCTCATCTCCGAGCTTGAGGTCGATCTCGCTCACAAACATGAACTTCGTCAACTATTAAAGATATAAAGTTTTGTTCTAATAATCCTCTTCAAGTGTAACTTGAGTCTATGCTAACGTTCATTTTCCTCTCACAAGCTCCAGTGGTTGAATTTCCTTTAACTTGTCTATATGCTTCATCTAAATCATTTGGGCAATTATGTGACATTACCCCTATGATTTTAACAAACTTCCACGATTTTTCATGCCAAGACAGTCATTATTTTTTTCCCTCAGGTGACCAAATCATGCCAGGCTTGATGAAATACTGAGATACCTTTCATTTACTGCCAACATACTATTCTTTGAATTAAACTCCGTCTTCTCAATGCCCATCCCGTAATGTTCTCCATGAGTAATTTTGCCACCAGATTCTCTTCCTACAAGTCATCATGCTCCATGTTATCTCTAACCGTTAACTCATCTCTCAAATTTTCCAACGACCTTCCACATATCTTGGTGAATGAACCACCATCTTGTGTGAAACTGCTCAAAAATAAGATTCAATTACTAACAACTAATGGGATAACTCAACCATATTTTAGCAAAGACATAACTCCCATGAGCATGAACATTGAGTTCTCCATGTTTCATGCTTCTCACCATCAATTATAGCATAACAGATTGGAATATTACCCTACCAAGCCTGACATTCAACTTGGCCCAACTACTCTAATCTTCCCATAGTTGCAGACCTCAAAATCCCCGATTGCAGAGCTTCTTACGATGGATTTTCATGGCATAATATCCACCATGGTGATTATTTCCCTAATCTCCACTTCTCTATGATGAATTGTATCCAACCATACACTTATCTCTGGGTGTGGGAATCAACTCCACAATGTAATTTCTTACCAATGTACCAATTTGGTTAATTGGATCACAATATTTGAAACTCCCATGTTCGTGTGGAATTTTCATGAACTCTTACCTTGTGCTCAACATTTTGTTTTTCCAAGTCCATCTATGTGATCCCTAAACTTTCTCAATTATCCACAAAATTCCCACTTAGTGGACATTTGGATCTTGGCCACTCAGTGACTCGTTCCCTATAGATCCTCTAAGCTTTCAATAGACACATCGAGATAATTCCCCCAACAAATTGCCAACCTGAGCCAAACTATTTTTTCCTGAGTCACTCGATGCTAGCACGATGGCTCTATTGATGAGCTAAAACCCAAATTTGTCCTCTATGAATTTGATCAAAAATCTCTAATTAGCTCGGAATTTTTGATTCCTATCATTCAACTTCGCTGCTTACATGTTCCACTCATTTTAGTGAGCTCCATCTAACCAAGATCTACAAGCCATTTTTTCTTGACTCAATTTGATTATCCTTTATACATGCCAAGATAAATATTTGTTTCTTCAATGTGCACTCCATGTTGAGTCTCCTGAACATCACCTTAAAAAATCATCGAGTTTAAATCTATAGCCTATTTTCCCTAGATCAACGAGCCTCCTAATCACTTTCCCCGATGAATCTTGTATGGTTGTCATGGTCCTAGCTCATCACTCTGAGCTTTCCTTGTGTGATGAAATCATTAAGCCATCCCAAACTAAACCTAGAAATTAATTGAAACTCCTAGGTAACTTCATTTCCTTCTACCAAGCATTAGCTCAAACTGGTAAGCTCCTCTTTGCAATGTCGATCCACAAATCCAAGCCATCCTTCAACCTTAGCCTGACTCGTCCCTTCAGCACGTTTGATGAGTTTTTTTTAAATAGCTCGGCTTTGTATAGTTCCAATCATTCATAATTTGGATATGCCTGAGTCCTTCCATGAGCTCATCAGACTTCTGTATTACATACATTCCCATAGGTTCAATACCTAAATTGATCCATTATTGACATGCTTCTTGCCTCTAACGAGCCATAACCATCTCACCAATAGATATATGAACTTAACAAAACATTGAGCTATAAATAAAGGGCCACTATGGCTTTGCTATGATTTAGAATAGTTCAAAGGAGATATCTTACACTCAAAAAACCATGTACTAATACTAGCTCGCCGAGATACTTTTGATCCTTTGAAGATCTCTCTTAAAACTAGTGAATCATGAAACATAGAGAGACACCTTTGAGGATGATTTACCAATTTTTATCATTTTCTACTTGTGACAATTAGGAGTGGGACTGGCAGTGAAATATCTCACTCTACGTAAGTCTCCAACATCTAAGACCTAAAAAAGGGTAAAATAAAACAAGATGATTCCGTAACCTATCATGGATGACTATTTCTATTCTTAGGATCCAATAGGACCCCGTCTAATTTTGCAAGGTGTGTAAATTTGGATAACAATAGCCAAAGGGAAAAACATGTAAAAATGATCCTCTGGTTTCCCTTAGGAATTTGAATTCAGTAACCTCTAGACATGAATACATAGAAAGGGAATATTCTAGAGTATAACTTGTCAGCAATCCTTTCCACCAGTGATCGACAACACACGTCCAAGTCAGATCTGCATCATGCAACTTCTGGTAATCATCTTGGGTCCATACACACGATCTATAGTACTAGATCAATCTGGATGCATATGCTAAAATCCATTCATATAATTCTATTGGAAAGCAACAGAAGAAAGTTTTATATAACTCATGGTACATGTTCTCTTCTACCCATCTACATGCATCAAACTCAGGTCTAATACTGAACCTTTGATAAAACACATCCTCCGTGCTCCTAAACCATGAGTTAATACTCTCCAAGGTCAGGTGCTCAATTATCACACATCAATGGAACCAAGATGTAGATATATCCCTTTCTCACAACACATTCGAAAAGAGGTCCCAACAATGAAACCAAGATGTAGTCATTTTTATACCCTTAGAACAAGTATAATCCCATGTGCACTGGCCTATCAACCTGCGGGCACTGGGCGCTCACCCGAGGCATGTGTGGGCATCGAGCCCCTCCTTGATGTGAGTCTTGTGATAATACATCGATCAATGACAGAAACTTAGATGCAAAAAGGTAAAGATCCATGCATTCATTCTAAGAGCTTAAGATGAGGCATTATATTAAGATACCCATTAAGATAACTAGAGAAAAATCAAACAGATAATAACTCTGATTTATAATATAAAGAAGATGCACTAGGGTTTACACCCATGAACAATTTTTATTTAGAACAAAACCATATATTCCTTATTGATCTTAGTTCAGTAACCACATTACATTCCGTAACGCCATAATAGACCAATGTATCAATGCAGATAAGACTCATGCATCAAAAATCCTAACTATTCTTACCATATTACAAAAATGATCATAGACCCATCCCCTTAGATATTCCATCTCTCCTATCATCCTCCTAATGTGAGTCCATATAACCCATTATTATTTTTGTAGATCTTTGCCTCTTCAATCGCTATGTGATGCCAATGACCTCACACTCCTCTCAATAAGCCATCCCTTCCTTCTACCCAAGCATCTCTATATATAGATTTAGCATCCACCGCCATGCCTTCCTGAAGTAATATATTAGTTTCCAAGTGTCTATGTGGTCCTTCAATTAAGCATGCTTCTTCCCATATGATCTCTCCACTTTCTACAATTATGTCTTTCTATATCCTTCCATCACATGGAATATTCCTTCCTTGACCACTAAGTTACCAGTTACAACATGTTTAGTTACTATTATTTCTCCTAGAAATTCTTCATTTTTCTGCCCTCTTTCTTCCACCAAGTTTTCCTAGGAGCAAGTGGTGCAGACAAGCTAACACTCTTCTTACGTTTCTCTTCCCTAAAGGCTGAAGTTGGCTTACAATTTATATTCCTTCCTTATAGCCTTTTCAAACACCACTTCCATTGTAGATGGTCCATGAACATCTACCTCACCTCCTATGTTTGGGTTTAATCCCATGATAAACTTATGAATCCTAAAATTTTCTTCCTTTTGGTATTGGGGCACATATTTTAACAACTTAGTAAAATGTTCCCAATACTCCACAACACTCAATTTTCCTTGAGTTAAGTTCTGAAATTTAGACATTTTCTTATCAAAATAGAGTTGAGGCAACCAATGTTGATGAAAATATACCTTGAACTGATCCCAAGTGATGGAGGTAGTATCTACTCCCAATTCCATCTTACGGTTATCCCACCATGAAGATGCTTCATTAGAGAGTTAGAAAGCACCCCATACTACTTTAGTTTCCTTAGAAAAATCCCTTATTTCAAAGTACTTCTCCATCTCACTTAACCAGTTTTTCACACCATCCCCCAAAGTAGTTCCATCAAATTTGGGTGGGCTGATCCTTTTTATGTCTCTAGATAGTTCAACAGCCAAGCGAGATCTTTTATCCCCTCACTCATTGTTATTGTTACATTTGTTCTTCCTCATGTTGTTCAGGTTGTTCTTCCTCATGTTGTTCATTCTTCCTCATTTTAACCCACTACTTACTGTTCCAAGGTAGCTATCCAATTATGGGTGTCCTAAAGGATGATTATAATTCCATCTAACTTATCAGTCGTTAAACCTTCAACATTAGTTTCATGGTTTACCCTTCTTCTAACCATTGTATCCTGTTAATGAAAGGATAAGATTTATGTTAGTATAATGAACCAATTTATTCCAAGAGATGATAAACATACAACTTTGATACCAAATTGTAACACCCATGTTATGATTATCCAAATTAAGGGTTTTTTTTAAAACATACCCTTAATGTACAATTAATGATATTAATGATTAACATTATTATTTAGCTTGTTGCTAAATAAAGCAACATTATTAAAATATTCATAATCCATCTGATAACATATGATAACCATGTTTGTAAGGGTATATCCAAATCTCCACGATCTCCCTTAAGTCACTCTAACCGAGTGTGTATACTTTGTATACTTGGTTAAAAATTTTACAAGTTATGAGAATGATGTACATCTCCTAAGTGCCTACCTAGAAGACATTCATGCAGCTTCCATCTGGTACTCGAAACTAATAAATTAGGGGATTGGTGAACAGACAATGTAGTCAGCTATTACATTACTTTGGCCAAATTTTCAAGCATTACTTTGCAAGCTTAGTTTTGAGACCACACACTAGCCTACAAAACTCATCTTTTGTCACCACACAACCATCTCAATATAATTATATGGATTCATTATTGTTTAAGAAGGTGAATTAGTTAAGAAGAAGGAGAGTCCACTATTGGCTCATTTCCCTAAACAAAGAATACCCATCCGTACCATCTTAGGATTCCTATGGGAAACATAGTGACCACGTAATGATTACCCATCATTACATACTCACTACCCTTCACATAGCCATCCTAAATTCGTAGGAAGCTAATATTATTTTAGCAAGTCATTTATAAAGTATAGTTTCAGAATACTAATAGGTTTCCAAAAGAGGTCATAGTAACTCCATGAGTTACTAACTTATATTAGTTCCTCTTATCATACCCTTGAGAACTTTGTAATTTTCATTAGGTGTAGGCTAATAATTCATTTTGCATACCAAGTCATAAGTTTATTTACTCTCCATGATTAATCCACTGTTACTATAAAGTACTTTAAACATCTTTATTTCATCTTCATTGCTTCCTTTTGGTTTAAAATTTGATATTCCTTCTAGTTTGAGTATCCTATCTGAGTTAATGTAATTAGAAATAATTACATCTTAAGAAATAATGAACTTAATTGATAAATGCATTTATAAGTAGAATATCTATATTTTCAGCTTCAAGTAAGATAAGTCATATGACCAGATTACAAATAAGGGACAAATATCCCCATCATCATTAATAATGATTTATAATGATCAACAAGAATAATACATTGGGCCATAATGCCCATTTTAAGATGCGATGATATTTCAATTGCTTATACAAATTAATTACAAATAATACTTTCGGATTTACTTCCAAATAATCTCATGACGTAAAAAAAATCAAGACAACTAATTCAAATAGTTCATATAAAACTGTATGTCAATATTTCATATAAAACTGTAGGAGATAGATAGATATGGGTCAGTTCATATGAATGGCATGAGTCTGCATACTCTTATTATATAATTTTCTTATAATAAAATCACATAATAAGATATGGATAATATCATTCCTAATCAATTAGTTATAATAAAAAACTCCCTACTTTACAATAAGAGATCTATCTCAGTAATAATAATAATGAGATATAATTATATAAAAATAATATGTTCACCATAACTATGTGCAACCATCCTATTATAACTTATACATTAGACAATAATGGAGCATATATTACATCACCAATCAACATTTACAAATGTAATAACTCACAACATTATCCAATTCAAAATAACCATGCTTGGCTATTACAAAATCAAACCATTGTGTAAATATATTAATAGTGGAAATCTAAAGACTGTGCCAAATTAATTATAAACATATTATATGAAAAGGTCATTTTCATTACTAATGTAACAAATAATGGAGTTGAAGATATCATTTATTTCCATATTCTAAGAATTGAATCATCAATAAAATAAAAATAAGATTAATTATCATTTACTAAAACTTTCATTCTTTCAAGAACATCCAAACAATCCAAAAATCAAATTTACTTTATATAAAATAACAAGTAAAATGGAAAAAATATCAAAGAAGAGGAAAAAATATGATTTCTTTTCCAAAACCAAATAACATCAACTAATTCATAAATGTATTCTATAGTAATAAGAATAATATACCCTTATAACCCTTTCTAGAAATTATTTTTTAGCTCCAAAACATAAAACTTAATATTTTAAAAAAACACAATGAACTGTAAGATAATCAATAATGCTCTTGAGGGTATATTAACATTATTCACAATATCTCAAATTGAAATTATAATCTAAGAAATGATTATTATATGCTCACAAAAGGATTCTTAATGATAAAACAATTCTCAAAGGAGAGTATAACCAATGAAACCATTAATGCTTCAAGAAGAGTTATAAAATGAATTAAAACAATAGTGCTCTCAAAAGAGATTTTCAACTTAACCAGTATGTTTCATTTCCTACAAACTCCCACTGTATTTTCCATTTTCCCTCAACAATCCCAACCAAACAGAATTAGAATAATAACAACAATACTCTAAAAATATTTGTGAAAAACTCCCTTTTATTTATCATAATATAATAACCAAATTATAAAAATGTATTAAGAGAAGGAACAATACAAAAATCATCTATAAGGATTTTGTATAAAATTATCAAAACATTTTTAGATTTCATCAAACTAACTCCTTGTTTTATTTTCCAATATCATAGAAAACCTACAATCCAAAAAACAGTTTAGAGAAGGAATGATAATTTCATGCTCCATAAAGGACTTTAACTCTAATACAAACCCAAAAATAATATGTATTCCTTTTTATATTTCAAATAATAAACAAAAAAAAAACATGTTTGGAGAAAGGTTGATAATAACCATGTTGTAAAAGAGCTATAAAACACATAATATCAGAAAATATCAAAGAAGAGTTGAATCCAAATGATAAAAACAAGCTCAAACAAGAAGCTGTTAAAATAACCAACCCAAAATATATTCATTTTTCCAGATCTAATAATAACTAAAAAACCCAAAATATATTCAATTGTTTCAATTGTAATTCTTCAAAACTAGATTCTAAATTCCAAAACATAGTTTTCCAATAAAGGTTTCATCTAGAGCCCCAAAAAACCTATTATATCAATCAATTCCAATTGGGGGAGGATTTCATGATAAAACCAAAGAAACATATATTCACTATTTCAATTCAATAATTTAAGCCAAAACCAAAACATAATATTTAGATTTCAAATAATAAATCAAACTAGAACATATCGAGTTATTTCATCATAATATAACAAAGAGTAATAGTATAAAAACTCATGCAAGTATTTTTCTTCCAACTCCTCCAAAATCTATTTCCAAGTTTCAAACTTCCAAACAAATACTAAAATCTACCAAATATTTTCCAACATATTTAAATAGTAAAAATTCCATGTTTACTAGAGATAACAATAGTAAATTCACATGCAACAGTCACCCAAAACAAATTTCCCCTAAAAAATCCATGCACAACCCTAACCAAGCTCCCCAAAAAAAGCAAATGAAACAATGAGATCAATGCATGCATTATCTTCTCAAGGAAGCTTCTGCTTCCCAAGGAATTGTATTTAATTCCCACCTACTCTTTCTTAACTACCCATGCTGGCTCATGGCTAAACCTTAAAAAAATATTTACTATCTTTTCAAACTTTTAATGCAACTTAAGTTTAAGCCTAAGTTTTTAATAAAAAATTATAAAACCGTATTGTTAGTGCAAATCTACAGCACCCCCTAAATAACCTTTAGATCTATAGTCCAGAATTGGGTCATTTAGTGTGATTACACAACATTGAGTTCTACCAAGGTGTGGGACCTTACAAGGTGAGAAAAATCTCTAGAGAAAGCTGGTTCTTACCCCTCTATTTAGGTGTATGCATGAATTTTGTAGAGGTTCAATGCTAAATCCTACTCTAGATTCCAAGGAGACAGAGTTAAAAGATGCAAAAGGAAACAAAACTAAGTAAAAATGGTGATACACCAAAGGAGTGATGGACCTCTATTTTTGTAAATAGACATAGATCATAAGAATGCAACACTAGAACATGCACAAATTACCAAAATGTAATGAAGGATCAGAAGGAAACAATAAACACAAGAAAGGATTGAAAATTCATTCACAGAGAATGCTTTATCGTTCCCAGTTTTGATATGATGCGTTACAATGGAAAGGAGGAAAAAAAAACATATTGCAGTTCCACTGATGGGCCTGAAACTCCATGAATTCATGTGCCAAGGGGAAGAGGGGAGTCTTCCAGAACAAAAACATCCAACCCTTTACAAATGAGCCAAATCTAGCTTTTAACGATGAAGTAGAATGAAGAAAGGTAAAAATGTGGGAAAATTGATTTGAGATCTCCAACCACCAACAAGATTCATTAAAACAGCAAGGGCACCCTCAAAAATCCATTTTTCGATGCATTTGGCCATGCTGGAGAAGAAACAAGTGCCATACTTCATCAATTTTGGTGGTAGGGGGTTGGTTCTACATTTTTTCCCGTGTTAGAGACATTTCTTCATTTTTCTCCCACCAAACCCCACCAAAAATCAAAATTGAATAGTCCATCATGTGAATAATTTCAATAGATTTTGAATGATACCATAAATATGAAAATTTGAGCTCTGGATCAAAATATATGGCCCTCTGAAGATTTAGGGAAAAACATGTGAAATTAGGGCAAAATTAGCATTCTCTGGCCGAAATTTGAAAATTTTCCCTCCCTTTTCGAATTGGGAAAATTTACCAAAAAATCTCCATGCCCCACTTCCCACTATGAAATGGCACCCTCTAGTTGATCTGGATGTGGCTCAAAATAACATTTTTCCTTTTTTCCTCCTTTTGTGAAATTGGGAATTTTTCCCAAAATCCTCTGCCGGTCCGCCACTCCGCTACTGATGTGGACACGTGGCACTTTTTGATGCGGCATGGAGGTGTGGCTCAAGTTTTTAACTTTTTGCCCTCACCAATTTGTTAAAATTTCCAAACTCCTCCTGATGCCCTGACTCCCACTGCTGACGTGGACATGTGTCAGCTTCTGATTGGTTGGGGAGGCACATTCCTAATTTTTCCTCTGACACATTTTGACCAAAAGCCAAAAAATTGAAGTTCTCCCACTGACGCCCACCACTCCACCTTGACACATGGTGTCATTTCATTTCCTTGTGGGCTTTTGGGCCAAAATTTTCCCTTTGAGTTCTTTAGCCAAAAGGCTAAGTGCCAAAATTTTTCCCGCGGGTCCGCCTTGGCAAATTTTCCCTCCAAACTCCACCGAGCCATAACTCAAAAAATACAAGGAGTTAGGAGGACTTCTTTACCTTTCTGGAAAGGGGAAGAAAAATCCTATCTGATGAAGCCATCTCCAAGAAATTTTGAGTGCTTTAAAGTTGCAAAAATCTGTCTGTAGCAAAAAAGGAAGGAAGAATGAAGGCAAGTTAACCAAAACAAGCATGGGCTTATTTTGGATAACAATTTTGGTGACTCAGAGGGGTCATCTACCTGTTGGATGAAGTGACCAGCTGCCTGAAGCAATCCATTGGGAAATGGAGTCATGAACTTAACTGCTTGTTACTCTCAATTCATTAGAAAATCTCTAAGATGAAGATTGTGAGAGTAGAAAATTACTTTGACCTGGAACATGATCTGCAAAAGATGCATCCTTGGGGCAACAAAACTTGTGCCAAAGCACTTAGGGAAAAGTAAATCTAAGCTACAACAAAACAATGTGCATAAGCACTTGGAGGAATGAAAGAAAAATCTAAGCTAATATGTACAAGGTGAGAAGTTTCCCTTCTAGTAGCAATGCTTTAGATGGATTCCATTAACTGGAATCTTGCAGTTCCTCACCATCCAATGTAGACAATTGGAAGGCATTGTTGTTTTTGCATTTTGTGACCATGTAGGGGCCATTCCAAATGGCATCAAATTTTGAATGCCTTCCTGGCTTTTCTCGGTCTGCATCCCATTTCAACACTAAATCTCCAACTTGGAAAGTTCTAGCCTTAGCTTTCCTATCAAAGCTTCTCTTGATCAAAGCTTGGTCCTTTTCCATTGTTTGGGCTGCATGCTCTCTGATTTCTTAGAGTTCCATCAATTCTACATATCTAACCTCCATGGGCTCAAACTCTAACAATTCCAATTGCTTCATGAGTTCCAATGTTGGAAACTCAAGTGATATAGGCAAGACTACCTCTTTCCCATAAACAAGTCTGAATGGAGAGTTACCTGTGGATCTCTTGGGAGTTATCCTATCATCCCATAGAGCTGATTTGAGCTTAGTGTGCCAAGTCCTCTGATTTTCATCAAGAGTCCTCTTGATGATCCTTAATAGATTCTTGTTTGTGGACTCAGCTTGGCCATTACCTTGAGGGTAATAATTTGATGAAGTGCTCAAATAGATCCCATTTCTAATAGCCCATTCAGTTACCTTTGATCCTATGAATGCCAATGCATTATCTGATATTATAGTGGTAGGTATACCAAATCTGGTTGCTATCCCCTCATAGAAGTCTAGAATGCTAGATTCATTTGCCTCTTTGAGTGCCACCACCTCAGTCCATTTGGTGAAGTAGTCTATTGCTGTTAGAATCCATTTGTGCCCTTGGCTTGAGTTTGGATTAATGAATCCAATGAATTCCAAACCCCATTGCATGAATGGATGGTCAACTGAGATTGGGTGCAATGGAAGTGCTGCTAACCTCTCTTTGTCTATGAAGAATGCACAATTCTTACACCTCTTGGTCCATGCATAACAATCATTAAACACTTTGGGCCAATAATAACCAGCCTTCATGATCTTGAGAGCTATCACTCTTGGAGAAAAATGACCCCCAGCTGATCCATTATGGAACTCTTCTAACATTTTCTCAATCTGATTTGTCCCAATGCATCTCAGCAACACTCCATTGATATCCTTTTTGAACAAGACACCATCAACAAGTGCATACGGAATAGCCTGCAATCTGAAGTGTCTTCTTTTGGCTTTGTTCATCTCTGGAGGGCATAGGCCTATTTGTAAGAAGTGCATTATGTCTTGGGTCTAGCAAGGAGTGAGCACACCACCATTTTCTTCTTGAACATCTCTTTGTTCTTGGCTATCTTGCAGCACCAAAACAACATTCTTCTCTTTGCTTGCTTCAATTGGTTGACTCAAGGCCAATTTCTCACACAATCCCTTTCCTTGGACCAGCTTGGTGACTTTGATCTCAATGTCATACTCCATGACATGAGTAATCCACCCTACACATTTTTCATTTAGATCTTTGTTGAGGAGGAAGTCTTTAACTCCCACATGAGAAACCAACAGTTGAACCTTGTTGTTTGAAACTAGATGCTTAAATTTCTTCAAGCTCCTAATCACTACAAGAACATGCTTCTCAATGAAGGAATACCTTACTTCATAGTCCTCCAAGCTTTGGCTAAAGAAGGCAATTGGCTGCTCTGCATTTTCTTCGTTCTACTGTACTAAAATTGTAGAAATTGTATCATCACTGCCAAATGCATAAAGGATGAAGTCTTTGGAGAAATCTAGGTTAATGAGAGTTGGAGCCTGTGAGATAGCTTCTTTGATTGCCTCAAAACTTTCCTTACCTTCAGCTATCCATTTGAATGCCACACTTTTCTTCAACATCATAGTTATTGGCTTGACAAGGGCTGCAAAGTTTGGAACAAACCTTCGAACAAAATTGATTCTTCCCAAGAAACTTTGAAGAGCCTTCTTATGTCTTGGCAATGGTAGTGCTCTTATTGCTTCAACCCTCTCTGGATCAATTGCTAACCCTTCTTTGGAAACAATGTGGCCTAGGAGCTTGCCTTCATGAGCTAGGAATATGCATTTTTTGGGATTCAAGGATACCCCAAATCTTCTACATCTTTGGAACACTTGTCTCAAATGAAAGAGATGGTCTGCTACACTTTTAGAAAATACAGTAATATCATCTAGGTATATCAACACTATTTTGTTGATCAATCCCTTGAACACCATATCCATTGCCCTTTGGAAAGTAGCTCCGGTGTTAGACAACCCAAATGGCATTTTTCTATATGCATAGGTTCCCCATTTGGTGGTGAAGGCTGTTTTGAACTGATCATCTTCCTTTACCATGATCTGATTATACCCTGAATAACCATCTAGCAATGAAAACCTCTCAGAGCCAGCAACAACTTGCAAAATCTGCTCCATAGAAGGAAGTGGGTAGTGATCCTTGAGGGATGCTCTGTTCAAATCTCTAAAGTCTACACACAACCTGATTTCTCCACTCTTCTTTCTAACTGGAACCAAGTTTGCAACCCAGCTTGAATGCTTGATGGGGAATATGATACTTGCCTCTATTAACTTATTCAATTCCTTCTTCATGAGAGGCTCAATGTGTGGATTGACCGGTCTCTGTTTTTTCCTGATGGGCTTAGCACTTGGATCTAGTTCAATTGTGTGTTGAGCTAGCTTGGGATTGAAACCTCTCAAGTCTTCATAGCTCCAAGAAAATACATCTGGGAACTCTTGGAAAAGTTGCATGAATTCATACCTTTCTTGCTTGGTTGCCACTTTACCAATTTGAAGTGACTTGCCTTCTCCAACTGAGATGGGCTCTGAATCCTCTCCCTTGACTTGGATGTTTTATTTCTCCTTCCTAAATTGATCATTAGGATTAAAGATGGACTCTAAAGTCACAAGTCCTTTTGGTAGTTTGTTGGTTCTCAGCTGTACCACTTGATCACCATACTGCTGTTCCAACTTTTCCTGATTTTTGGTTGAGAACTCAGCTTCCTCTTGCAAGAAATTGATGATTTGTTGGTCACTCTCAAACACTTTCCAACTTGCATTATTGTCTGGCACTGATGGCCTCACAATCACATGGATGTTTGGCTACATTTTATCTCTTTTGATACTCTCCACAACATCAAAAGTTTCTCCAACTGCTGCAAGCCTATCAACAGCTTGGTTCTCTTTCCTAGGGATGGAGTTGATGCCAAAGCCCTCAAAATCCTCAATGAGGTCCCACACCCTATTCTTATAACTCTTGAGTAGGTCATTCTTGGCAGCATGTTGTCCTTTAACTTGATTAACAATCAGCTCACTATCACCAAAGACTTGTAAGTTTTTGATGCCTCTCTTCCTTGACCAATGCAATCCATGTATCAAAGCCTCATATTCAGCAGTGTTGTTAGAACATGCAAACTGAAATCTAAAAGTTGAATAATACTTAATGCCTTGAGGTGAAACAAGCATAGCTCCTCCTCCTGCACCTTGTCTACTTCTTGATCCATCAAAGAACAACTGCCATACCTCATTGTCATCTTTATGGTCTAGCTTGGTGATGCTAGGAAGAGGCTGATTTTCTTCATGCATGTAATAGACTCCTAGTTCAGATTCCTCTATTTCCTTGTAGGGATCAAAATCATGTACCTTTCTTTCCCATTCATCAAGAGTCAAATTTGGAATGCTTCCAACTTTGGTGTCAGCTTCATGTGTGCTTGGATAATCCTCTTGATCAAACGCTGAACAGTTGGCATTGATTGGGCTTGGAGTATGAGGCTCAATGTGAAAGTTTGCAATAGGTTCAGACCTGATTGTGGCCTTGGCTCCATACCTTGTCCTAAACAACATGTGTGACCAATCAGTAGATAGGTAGCCTCCAATTCTAGCTGTGAAATCCCTTGACAAACATATGGCAAAGAGTGGTGGCAAATCTATCACTGACACATCTTGCAAAACAGTGACATTGGGGCATGCATGCAAAGTAAGGCTCAAATATTTAATTACCCCAACTGTTGCTACTGTTGTCCCATCTAATTACACCACCCCCTTGGATATGACTTCATATTGAAGGCCCAGCTGATCAGCTATTTGCTTGGGCATCACAGAACTACTTGCCCCAGAATCAATCATACAATTATGTACTAGTTTATCCCCAATGATCAATGAAACATAGAATGGATGGGGCTTCAAATTTTTACCTTGTTATCCTCCATGATTCCCCTCAGGCTGAGTAGCATTTGTGAGTATCTTCTCTTGCATATGAGCTAGATGATTTGAGGTTGACCAATTCTTCATGGAAACTTGTAATAGATCCCTTTGTCCTGGGATGGATAGTGACTCCCACATAGATATGTTCACATTGGTCTTCTTCATTTGTTCAATGATGTTAAATGGGGATGAACCATCTCTTTGTTTGCCCTTTAGTCTACACATTATTTTCTTGTACATGGGCTACAACAGCTGGCATTTGAGCTGGTCTAGAAGGTGGCTTGGGCTGTCCTTACACATTTGGAACTGCATTTTACTTGCCAACACCTTGTGGAGTGATGGAAGGTTGTGAATCACTTGGATCTAATGACTTCCCTTCACCAATATTCCTCTTCTTTGACCATGTGTTAGCTGCTACACTCTGAGAAGGTGTTTGATTCATACCACAAAAATCTTCAGCCTGCCAATTCACAAGTGTAGTCTCATTTGGAGTTGTATCTTGTTGAGATGTCCCTTGTTGTTGGTTTGTTTCTTGACTCACCTCACTCTCTACACCAGTTGTTGTCACCATTAAAGCTTGGTTCAAAGCACCATTGAAGCACATAGATTGGTTGTGAGGTTCACTACATGGGAAACACCAGTCATACCCTTGAGCTATATTATTTTACACTGGCACTAAGGCTTTAGAGGTAGATGCAACATTGGGGTTATAGGGCTGAAATGGTCTATTGGCAGGAGGCCTTACTTGATTTTGATTTGCAGCTGGGTTGGGTGGCCTATTAGGCTGATATGGTTGTCTATTAGGCTGAGTTTGAGGCTGATAAGAAGGCCTAAAACTTTGAGCTTGCTACCTCTTGAGCATAACCAGCTCATTGCCCAAATTTTGTAATTGTTTCATAACTTCTTGAAGCTCATTTGAGGCACTAGAGGATGAAGTAGAAGTTTCATTTGAACTCTAGTTTCTAGGGGTGGGAATAGGAGCTAAAGTAGGTGCTTGACTAGTACTTGGGCTTCCCAACTCTGGATATAAGGGCATATGAGGCCTAGGTGCAAGTTTACCAGCTTGGATCAAACAATTCTCATCCCTAATGGTGATGTTGTAAGCTGCAGGTAGAGTTGCACCTCCCATGGATTGGATCAACATAGAAATGTCAGAATTTAAAGCCTTGAGAAAGTATAAGAAAGCACCTTGAGCTGATGGCCTCACTGCCAATGGGATTCTAACCCATGTTCTTTGAAATCTGAAATTGAAGTCTGTTAGCTACTCATTGGGAGCTCTCTTGATAGTTGTCAGTTGCTCCAATAGAGACAAGTTGTCCCCTTTCTCTCCAAATTGGTTATGGAGGGCTATGCACAACTGGTTCCAATTTTGGATAGAGCCTACCTCAAGGCTCCTGAACCATTGCAATGCTTTCCCTTTGAATGAAGATGCCAACAATTTGACAGCAATCTCCATCTCAACAATCTCATGGATTACACAAACATTAGCAATGTCCTTGACATGATCACCAGGATTGGTCTGATTTTCTCTAGTAAAGTATGGGATGTTCTTCAATGCTGCAATTGGAACTAAGTTTTGTGCATTAAGAGCAAGTGGGCTGCTACTAGTAAAGTTGACATAAGGATTGGGTTGTGCCATTCTGATTGGCCTGAGAACCCTTGTTGATTGGATGAAAGGTCTACCAGGTGGAGGAGTTGATAGAGTTCTGTTTGGTGGAGATGGAGACCTTTGAATCCTTCTTCCTCTTTCTCCTCTTTCTGGGGATAATTGTAGATAGTTAAACAATCCCTCTTCTCTAGTCCTTGACCTTGTTTGGATCCTTCTCATGAATCTTCAAGCTTGGACTGCTGAAACTAGTTGATTCTATCCTTTTGGAGTCACCAGATGTGCAAATCAAGGCTCTTTCAAGCAAAGAAACTTACAAAAATTACACATCAACTTTTTTGTAATGAAGATGAAGACCTCTAAGGTCCCACTGGGCATGCCAAAACTATTAGTGCAAATCTACAACACCCCCTAAATGACCTTCAGATCTATAGTCCAGAATTGGGTCATTTAGTGTGATTGCACAACATTGAGTTTTCTCCAAGGTGTGGGACCTTGCAAGGTGAGAAAAATCTCTAGAGAAAGCTAGTTCTTACCCCTCTATTTAGGTGTATGCATGAATTTTGTAGAGGTTCAATGCTAAATCCTACTCTAGATTCCAAGGAGACAGAGTTAAAAGATGCAAAAGGAAACAAAACTAAGTAAAAATGGTGATACACCAAAGGAGTGATGGACCTCTATTTTTGCAAATAGACACAGATCATAAGAATGCAACACTAGAACATGCACAAATTACCAAAATGTAATGAAGGATCAGAAGGAAACAATAAACACAAGAAAGGATTGAAAATTCATTCACAGAGCATGCTTTATCATTCCCAATTTTTGATATGATGCATTACAATGAAAAGGAGGAAAAAAAATGTATTGCAGTTCCAATGAGAGGCCTTGAACTCCATGAATTCATGTTTCAAGGGGAAGAGGGGAGTCTTCTAGAACAAAAACATCCAACCCTTTACAAATGAGCCAAAACTAGCTTTTAACGATGAAGCAGAATGAAGGAAAGGTAAAAAATGTGGGAAAATTGATTTGAGATCTCCAACCACTAACAAGATTCATTAAAATAGCAAGGGAACCCTCAAAAATCCATTTTTTGATGCATTTGGCCATGCTGGAGAAGAAACGAGTGCCATACTTCATCAATTTTGGTGGTTGGGGGTCGGTTCTACATTTTTTCCCATGCCAGAGACATTTCTTCATTTTTCTCCCACCAAACCCCACCAAAAATCAAAATTGAATAGTCCATCATGTGGATAATTTCAACATATTTCCAATGATACCAAAAATGTGAAAATCTGAGCTCTGGATCAAAAGATATGGCCCTCTGAAGATTTAGGGAAAAACAGGCAAAATTAGGGTTCGCAGGCTGAAATTTGAACTTTTTCCCTCTTTTTTCAAATTGGAAAAATTTCCCAAAAAATCTCCACCCCTCACCTCCCACTGCCATGTGGCACCCTCTGGTTGATCCATGGGCAAACCTTTCATTTTACCCCTTTTACGAAATTGGAAAATTTTCCCAAAATACTCCGCTGGCCTGCAACATCCGTTGTTGATGTGGACACGTGGCACCTTCTGATGCGGCGTGGAGGTGTGGCTCAAGTTTTTACCTTTGCACCTTTTTCACTTTGGCAAAATTTCCAAACTCCTCCCACTTCCCAACTCCCACTGACACGTGGACACGTGTGTCACCTTCTGATTGGTTGGGGAGGGATGGCCTCTATTTTTCCTCTAACACTTTTTGACCAAAAGAAAAAAACTTGAAGTTCTCCCATCGAAACCCACTACTCCACCTTGACACATGGAATTATTTCATTTCCTTATGGGTTTTCAAGCTGAAATTTTCCCTTTGAGTTCTTTAGCCAAAAGGCTAAGTGTCAAAAATTTTCCCGTGGGTCCGCCTTGGCAAATTTTCCCTCCAAACTCCGCCGAGCCATAACTCAAAAAATACAAGGAGTTAGGAGGACTTCTTTACCTTTCTAGAAAGGGGAAGAAAAATCCTATCTGATGAAGCCATCTCTAGGAACTTTTGAGTGCTTTAAAGTTGCAAAAATCTTCCTGCAGCAAAAGGAAGGAAGAATGAAGGCAAGTTAACCAAAACAAGCATGGGCTTATTTTGGATTTCTTCGAATGTTGATGAAACAAATAAGGGTAAAGGGCTAGGAGGAATACCTATCGAAATGTTGGTTGTAGGTTGTTGTGCATGTATGACTTCTTGATCCACAACTGATCATGAGAGATTCCTTTTTTCTTGGAGGAACTACCTGAAATGGAAAACAAGACCACCAAATGAAAGTTAAACAATATATGCAGTGGACTGCCTAGCGTATGCTAGATCTGGGAAGTGTGATACTTCCTAGATGGCTGTCAATCCACTGTTTAAAACAACTTAATGCTAACAATAAAGGAAATCCTACTGTAGTTAAAATGATTTAGGTATCTCATTCATCTACAATAAGAAAATTCATTCACAACAGGCTAAGCTATAACTGAATCTGAAGGTCAAGGTCTCTATCAGGGTACTGGGAATGGTCAGGGTAAGGTTCTGGGTTGTTTTGGGTATTGGGTGGAGGTTTTAAACACTGTTCTTGGTTTCTGGTCAAAAACAAAGAGACTGACATCGGTCTGGTATGACCGATGTCGGTTTAGGTTAACCAGTGGTGGTTGTGGGTAACCGGCGTCGGTATGGTCAGGGTACAGGAAACTCAATAAAAACTTGGTGGGGTGACAGATCTGAGGCTAGATGGAAATGGAAGGGCAATGGCAAGGTTTGTGTGGGTCTTAGGTATGCACAGGAATGATTAAAATCTAGGTATGGGTAGTTCAAGGGTGTGGGTAAAAGGATGGTCAAGTTTACATGGAGGTAAATGGTGGGGGAATGGAAATGGGAGAAGAAACTAATGATAGAAGTAAAGGAATCTACTAAAATGATAAAGAACTAGTGTTGTGTAACAAAACTTACTGTTTGTATGAGCTTGATGTCTGGTTGGAAATGGTGGGTGATCAAATGGAAGGAACTTGGTGTGTACTGTAGAACTTCCCCAGATGCTCCTGTGAAGGAAAGATGGCTTTGTGGTTGCTTCAGGTGCTGGCTATGGATGCTCTGATGCATGTACGAATGTTGGTTCTACTTGCATGCAGCTCTGGTTTCATCTCTTGTTCTCAAAAGATGTGTTAACCTCTCAAAAATGTGCCAACCTCGAAATAAGGTTGTTTTGGGGGGATTAAATGGTAACCGACGATGGTTCTGGGTTGACCGGCGGTGGTTTAGGGTAACCGGTGTCGGTTAGGGTGGGATTTCCTAGGTTTACTAAACTGGGCAGATCCTCTTGATTTTCTTGGATCTCGTTCATTTTTCTCTATGGATTAGAATGGAAGCATCCTTCTAACAACGGAATATGGTTAGAGGGAATGTAGGCTTTGATTTTTAGGTTTTCGGTAGGTCTTAGTTAGTTATGGAAACATACTAAGAATAGGTCTTAGGGTGAGGTGGCTAGATGAGGTGTCTAGGTGAGGTGGATATGTGGGCATTATCTCAATTAGGATATTTAAATAATAAATATTGTGAGGATAATGAATTAATTTAATTAAATTAATTAAATTAATATTAGAGTGGGATGAAAGGGGCCATGGTTAGGTGAATGTGTTCAAGGTGTTTATTTGATGAGGGACCAAGGGGAGTGTGACCCAATTTTGGTGTCTACATTTTGCCCCTTTTTGTTGCGTAGCTTGTATTGGTAAGTGACGCTGACAAAAATAAGATGTGGTTGCCCCATGTGTGGGTGAAGGTGATCCCCCTCAAACTAGGAACTGATGAGGCAGAAGGCAGAATCGGTGAGTGGTTTGATAAAAGGTGAATGTGATGAAGAGGAAGGTGGGCAACACGGGTAAAAAGGGAAAAAGGTCCACTCGGGTAATCTAGGTAATGGGTCAGGGTCAAAGGTAGTAACAGTCAAACGCACACACACGTATAAACTACAGCATGGTACCAGGTTGAAGAGTAGGAAAACTCTACATTGTCTAAGGTCGATAGGTTTATCCAAACAAGGTTGAAGTGATTCCAGGTATCCAAGGTATAGGATATGGTCAGGAAACATGATGTAGGTCAGGTGCAGGAACGTTTAGGTATGTTCTGGTACACCAAGGGTTGGGTCAGGATAAATGGTCATGGAAAGAGGCAAGGTAAGGTCAGTATGTCCATCAACACAGGTAACAGTGCCACAAGGTATAGCAAACACATGAGGTCAAAGGTCACTAGCGATGTTCCAGGTCCAAGTATCTAGGTCATGGCATGGGTAGGGCCGAGGTATGGGAAAAATAATGAGTCCCCAAATGAGGATGAGGTGAGGGGGTAAATGATAAGGTCAAGAAGATAAAGTGAAGTGTCCAAGTGAGGTGTGGGTGAGGTAAAAAAGGATTCAGGTCAAAAATTGGGGGTAGGGGGTAGGAAAAAGACTAAGTAGGTAAACCATGATGGTTTAAAGGGAACCGATGCCGGTCAAGATGGACCGACCATGGTAAGCTAGGGCACATGACCGATGTCAGTTAAGGTAAAACTGTTCACCGGTCAGGTTGGGTAGGTTATAAAAAGAAAAATTTCCATATTTTTCAAATCATTTGTCTTTTATCAAATTGGGGAAAATGACAAGAGAGAGAGAGAAAAGGTGGAAAGTGACAGAGTGAGACTGAGGATTGAGTTGGCAAGCCACGTGGCTAGGTGATAGTTGGTTGATAGGTGGATCCATGAGCTGGGTTGGATCGATTTGAGTTGATTGATTAGTTGGAGAGTGAGAGGTCATTTGGTGATGGCAGAGGTAGGAGAGGGATCGGGGGGACCACCAGTGCAGTGGCCGGAGGTGCCACCATGTAGATGGCAATGTGATGAGGTAAGATTCAATCCTACTCTTTGTTTTGTTTATTAGATTGAATTAGAGGTCGGGTGGGTGAAAATGGGTTTTTCTTTTTTGGGGGGAAAATAAATTTTGAATTATGGGAGGGAAATCAAGTAAAATAGGAATGGGGAGGGAGGGGATTGGGTGAAGAAGGGGTGGGGAAGGGTTTAGGGGAATTTGGGTATGATTGGGTGGGTAGAAGGGAGCCAAAAGGGATTTTGAGGAAAAATGGGGGTTTGGGCATCACAGTTTTTACGTGATAGTGACCGGCATCGGTTGAAGGTTAGCCGACATCAGGTGTTAGTGCACGGTATCGGTCATGAAGCAGGTGACCGATGCCGGTTGAAGGGGGACTGGGGTCAGTTAGGGGTAACTGGTACCAGTCATAATTGGGGGAAAAGGGGCCAAAAGGTGTCCAAGGTTGGGTGGGTGAGGTAGATAGGGGTGAGAAAAGTGGTTTTGGTGAAAATCATAACATAGGTAAGGGGTAAAAATAGGTAAGGGTGGAGTTGTTAGGGAAAAATGTATAGATGTGTAGGAAAAAGGTAAGGTTGGGGAGTGGGTCAAAATGGAAGTAGGTGAGGGGTCAGGGTGTGTGGTTTAATAGGTGAGGTGATATTAGGTTGGGTAGGGTTAGGGTAGGTAGGTCGGTAGGTTAGGGTTGGGTTGGGTAAGTAGGGAGGTGTGGGTTGGTTTGGGGTGGAGGGTAGGCCATGGGATAAATGGGTAAGTAGCGAAGTAAAAGAGGTAGGGTAATGGGAATGGGTATGGGTGAATGTAGATATGGTCATGTTTTAATAATGTGATTGTTTTGTTGGATGCAGGTGAGAGATCAGCTGAGGATGTGAGACAGGGTGCCACCCCTGCTCATGACAGTTCAAGGTGCAGCGACAGTCGAGGAGTTGTGGCATGTTGAGGAGGTGGGCCTGATTGGGGTCCAACGCTACCGGCATGTAGTCTGAAAACCAAGTTTGATGGTCACCCTCATCGATAGATGGGATTCAGTGACCAACACATTCCACCTACCGATGGGGAGATGACAGTCACCCTGGAGGACGTGTACAGGATCCTATGGTTACCTATATTGGGTATGCAGGTATATTCAATCTCCTCAGAGGCATCAGAGGAGTTGATGCTGATGGTATTTGGTGAGGGGATGGTAGAGCTGACATTCCATAGTGCCAGCCTGAGCTATGGAGAGATGTACCTAGCCCATCCAGAGGAGACGAGGCTAGTAGTATTACTGATGGAGGTAGTCTGTTGTTTTGCACTGCCAGATGCAGAGGGTGGGAGATTCCCATGATCACTGATGGGAGTGTTACATGACATGATGATGGAGAGGACCTAATTTTCCTGGGTGCCAGCATTCCTGGTGTAGTTATATAGAGAGTTTTGGGCATATGGGGCTCCGCAGGTTCAGTCTATGTTGCACTTTCATTCTACACTATTGGGCCTATGAGCACATTGTCTGTGTGTGTCCAGTGGGTATGCCCTGAGTAGATGCATTTGAGCCAGGTTTTGTGTGGGTGGGGTATAGGTGATGGGTGCCTGTTATTGGAGAATGGTGATCAGACAGGGCTACACATGATGTAGCATATTACAGGTGGCTATTGGAGGGATTTTTCAAGGTAGACATTATATGTAGACCGTATGTGGGTTATCCCTCATACAGATAGATGGTTGAGGAGTTAGCTGGCCTTCAGCTACTCAGATGGATAGAGGGGCACCATGTGCAGGGGAGCATGAGATGATCCCCATAGACAGGGTCAGACGGTAGTTTGGATTACTACAGGATATACCACCACCCTTCCCACAGTACCAGGAGAGATGATGTGGAGAGACCATTACCACTTCCATAGCCGACAATACCTATTGGGTAGGAGGAGCAGGTTATAGACTGATGAATTGATGATGCCAGAGTGATAGACATATATAGACAGTGGTGGGCAGGCCCATCTATGAGTAGTACCTCCCAGGCCAGGGTAGCCATATTTAGCCACCATCACTGTGTAGAGAGACATCCTATAGGGGCAGGTGGTGACCCTGATTACATAGTTGGGGATGGTACAGGGGTAGTTAGCAGCATCAGAGGTAGAGGTGGCCGCATTGCATGCACAGGTGGCCAGTCTACAGGCCTAGATGGCCCAGGGTGGAGATGGAGAGGGTGATGAGGAGTAGGTAGCTGCCCTACAGGCACAGGTTATAGGTTTGCAGGGCCAGTTGGCCACTACACAGGCATAGATTGAGGCATTACAGGCTCAGGTACAGGCACAGGGTGTGAGGCCGATGACACCTCCACAGGCACCGGGACAGGGTCCCAGTTCACAGGCAGGGGTCGGACATGGTCCCATAGGTACAGGGGCCGAGGCCTATGGGGCCACCACAGACCGTACCCATATCCAGGTTACGGGATGCCTTAGGTGAGGCCAGATATTACCAGGATCAACTGATAGTGGCTGGGATAGATTTTCTATCCTATGGAGAGTACAGGGCACAACAGGCCTCGAGTGAGAGGACTAGATCCCAGACTCACAGTGTGGAGAGCACAGGGGGCCATCAAGCCCCGAGACAGGATCAGGGTGAGGCCACCAGCTCATGGAGGCCAGCTCCAGGTGATGTACCAGTAGGGGGCCAACCACGACCTATGGTGGGTGGTGAGAGGTTATCAGGCCACCAGGCAGGAGCTGAGGAGGAGACAAGAGAGACTGAGATGGAGGATGTCTGACAGGATGATGCCTGATGCACATCCCTTTATTTTGATGTATTTTGATTCATTTTTGATATATACCAGCCTGCGTGCCAAAGAGAGTGAGGATGTACGAGAGTTTTGTATATTTTTGATCATATACCGGCCTACGTGCTGAAGATGGTGAGGCTGTATATGAGATTTTTGAGAGATTTGATTATATATACCGGCCTGCGTGCCGAAGATATTTGAGATTATGTATATGGAGACACATGTTTGGATATTTTTATTTATAGAGATGATGATGATTATGGTCATTATGTGTATACATGGTTGTGGTTATCTTGTTATTTTGATGTGTATATGTTATGGAAATATAAGTAGTGTAGGCATGATAGAGTCAGGTCATAGGCATGGATAGAGTTAGGTTGTAGGCATGATTGAGTCTAGGCATGGATTGAGTCAGGTTTTAGGCATGGTGGAGTTAGGTTGTAGTCTAGGCATGGATTGAGTCAGGTTTTAGGCATGGTTGAGTTAGGTTGTAGTCTAGCCATGGATTGAGTCATGGATTGAGTCAGGTTGTAGGCATGGATTGAGTCAGGTTGTGGTGGAGTTAGGCATGGATGGAGTTAGGTTGTTTATGGTTGATGGTTGGTAGTGAAGTTAGGTTGTTTAGGTATGGGTTGAGTTAGTTGTAATTCATTAATTTGTTGCAATGAATGATGATATGGGTCATGGTTAAGATGTTTTATAGTATATGCATGATAATGGTAAAGAAATGGTAGACATAATGAATGTATGTTTGATGATGATAAAGGTGGAAAGAAATTTGTTGTTTGATGGGTTTAATTTCCAATTATTGATATGAAAAGAAACTAAATAGGGGAGAATGTGATTTAGGAAAATGAAAGATGAATTGGTTAGGGTAGAGAGTGGCTGAGCTAACCTCCAAGGGCCCCATGCCCTCAGAGTGCTGCCTACATAGTCCTGGTGAAAAGGGACCTCAGGCCGATGTAGTTCTCCCATAAGCTAGGGAAGAATGTGAGGAGGTATGAGTATGGGTGGGTATGTTATAGGCATGATTGAGTCTAGGTCTGTTAGGTATGGGTGAATTGTGGGCACATTGGTATAGGTGATTTTGAGTTGATTATGGGAAAAGAGGAGAAAATTACCCAAAAATAAGCATCGAGTATCAAGTCCTGTATAAGGTAATCAATATGTAATGAAGAAGGTTTAAAATATAAGAGGCAAGAAAGCAACATGATTGGTAAGGATCATAATGGGTGGATCATACCTTAGATGGGATGATGAACGTAAGACCCTAAAAGCATTGCATGATTGATTATTCTAAAGGTGAAAAAGTAGTCACATGATCACCAAATGTCATGGTCCAATAGGTCCCTTGAGGTGGTAGGAAATGAAAGTGTGAATGGTGAGAGGGTGAAAAGTGGTTAGTTTTTATATGGTACTAGGTAGCATGCCTTTTGGCAAGAGATCCAAGGTCACAATGGGCAAGTCCATGACTAAAAGGCTTTTTGTTTTGACTGATATTTGAGATAGACTGATCGATGCGGGAAGTCTATATGGGATGAGGAAATTAACTCCTTGAGGTCTTCGTGAAGCTGATCGATGCGGGAAGCTTTAGATTCTCTCTCTTTTTTTTTTTTTTTTTTTTAAAAGAGCTTTACATAGTTGTCCTTCGAGGGAGCAGTCTATTTATAGCAGATTGTAGAGAGAAAGATGTCCTTTTGAGGGAGTCATCTTTTTATTGGAAGTTTGACTCAAGGAGTTGGATCCCATGTGAGGGATTTTAAGTCATGGACAAGACTAAGGTGAAGAATAGGATTCTTGTTCAGAAAGTAGGGTGAAATGACCATGGGATCTCATCTAAAAGTAGATGAAAAGTATCCATGAGAATCATGCTATGTGCAGCGCCGTGGTACACATATTTAAGAGAAGATAAAAAGTGACGGGTACACACATGATTCTTATTTAATCATTGGTGATGGCATAGGAAGTGGATAGTGCTCAAGGGATGAGCATGGAAAGAGGTAGAAGGTGAGGTAGGACTAAAAGTTCAACAATAGAATGGTCGAAGATGCAAGGCATTAAGGGGCTCAGGTTTGGGTTTACCATCGAGTGAAGATAAATGATAAGCACCTGATCCATAAGTATGAGTCACGATATATGGTCCAAGCCAATTAGGAGAAAGTTTTCCTCGTTTACTTTTTTCTACTTTTGGTTACATGTTGATTTTATTTCAAGACGAGGTCACCAACATGGAAGGTTCGTTCATGGACATACTTTTCATAGGCAAATTTGATACATTTTTGGTAAACTTGAAGGTGGTCAAGAGCATTAAGATGACATTCATCTAATAACTCAAGTTGTGCTAAATGGTCCTGACGAAAGTCATCATCATTGAGCATGTCATGGAGAGAAATGTGGAGTGAGGGAATCTGGACTTCGAGAGGTAGAACAACCTCTGTACCATAGACCAGAGAAAAAGGTGTGGCAGCAGTGGAAGTGTGGATACTAGTGTGATATGCCCACAGGGAAAGGAATGTGCGTATGCCAGTCCTTCCCAGTATCGTTAACCACTTTCATGAGAATTTTGTTTAGGGTTTTGTTGGTGGATTCAGCTTGGCCATTGGTCTGTGGGTAATAAGGTGATGAGAAACTTAGCTGAATGCCAAAGGCATCACAAAGTTTTTGCAAGGTTTTATTTTTGAATTGTTTTCCATTATCAGTGATGAGGTGATGTGGGACACCAAAGTGACAAATGATGTGATGATTGATGAACTCACATATTTTCTCAGCTTTCATGGAGATGAGAGGTATGGCTTCAACCCATTTTGTGTAGTATTCGGTAGCGGTGATGATCCATTGATGTCATTGGGAAGAATGGGGATTGATCTCTCCAACAAGATCCAAACCCCATTGAGAGAAGGGCCAAAGGTCACGGGTGACCTGTAAGGCATGACTGGGTGTATGATGAAGGTTGGCATGTTGTTGGAATTTTACACAATGCTTAACATAGTCACAACAATCATGGTTGAGGGTCAGCCAGTAATAGCCTAGGTGAAGAATACACTTAGCAACAGTGAGGCCACTGAAGTGACCTCCACATATGCCATCATGAACTTCCTTAATGGTATAAGGAATTTCAGAACTCGTAAGGCACCGTAAGAGAATGCCATCAAAGCCACATTTGTAGAGGAGGCCACCCATGATGACGTAATGAGAGACCTTTTTAAGAAAGGCCTGTTGTCCATTATGAGTGAGGTCGGGAGGCAAGATGGAGAGGGAAAGGTAGTCTGAATATTGTTTATACCAAAGGTCACTCGGGTCAGGGGTAGTGGTTCCAATGGAGTAAATTTCATGAGGTAAATAAGAGGGTGATTGGAGTCTTTGTATGGTGACAAAGATTTTAGAATCGTAGGTGAAGCGGGGATTTGAGAAGCCAAGCAGGCCATGGTATCTACAAATTTGTTGGTTGAACGTGGGATGGTTTGAAGGGCATAGCGGTCGAAGGTGGTCAAAAGTATGTCTACATGATGTTTATACTTTTGAAGTGTCTCATTACGACATTGGTATATACCATTGACTTGGTTTATGACCAATTGGGAATCACCAAAGATGTTGATGGATTTGACATCCAAGGCATAGGCAGCTTGGAGACCTAATACGAGTGCTTCGTATTCGGCAATATTGTTTGTACAATCAAAATCTAGTTTGAAAGACAAAGGCATGGGTTCACCATCAAGTGGAATGAGGATAACACCTACCCCACCCCCACACTGACACTTGGAACCATCGAAGAAGAGTGTCATTTGGTATGCAGGCTTGTCTAAGGAAAGGGAAGCAATTGACTCATCTGGAAAGTCAAAATTAGAAGGTTGATCCCCAGAAATAGGTGCATCGGCCAATTGGTCAGTGATGGCTTGGCCCTTGATGGAATTTTGGTGGATAAATTTGAGGTCGAGGTCAGCCAAAAGCATGAGCCAGCATGTGCGGCACATTTGATTTTAGTAAGGTTTGGCATACATGAAGTGTAAGGGGTCGGTGTTGGTCACAACATAAGTTTGTGATTAAGTAGGTAATGGCGGAGTTTTGTGGCAATGAAAACTAAGGCTAAGAAAAGTTTTTTGGCATGGGTGTATCAGGTTTCATAGTCTAAAAGAGTATGGCTTATGTAATAAACTGCCTGCTCCCTGTGTTGTTCATCACGATGAGCAAGCATGGCCCCCAAGGAGTGATCGGTAGCTGAGATGTATAGGTAGAAGGGTTGATCATCTTTAGGTGGAATGAGCATAGGTGGTTGGAGAAGATATTGTTTTAAGGCCTAAAAATATTTTTTGTTGTCATTATCCCATTTAAAAGAGACATCCTTCTTAAGAAGATGATGAAATGGTTGACACCGATCAGACAATTGTGAAATGAAGTGGTGAATAGACTGCAACTTGCCTTGCAGGCTACGGAGTTGCCTAAGATTAGTGGGTGGAGGCATTTCAAGAATGGCCTTGACTTTAGTAGGGTCAACCTCTATACCATGTAAGGAAATGATAAATCCCAGGAGCTTTCCTGAGAGAACCGTGAAGACACACTTCTTGGGCTGAAGGTGAACACAATATTTAATAAGGTGGTCAAAGATGGTTTTTAGGATGGCGAGGTGCTTGGAGCAGGCATTTAGATTTGGTTAGGAGATCATCCACGTAATCTTCCAATATATGATGCATGATGTCATGGAAGATATAAGTCATAGCCCGCTGATATGTGGCACCAACATTTTTAAGGCCAAAAGGCATGACTCGATAGCAGAAGGTCCCCCAAGGGGTGATGAATGTGGTTTTGTGTTGATCCTCTGGGGCAAGCAAGATTTGGTTATAACCCGAGAAACCATCCATGAGTGATAGCATCTCATGACCAGCAGTAAGGTCAACCAGTTGGTCAATACCAGGTAGAGGGAAGTCATCTTTTGGGCAAGCTAGGTTGAGGTCATGGAAATCCATGCAAATGAAGTCCCCCTGTCACCTTAGTGACAGGGACAATGTTAGAAATCCAACGAGGATAATCAATGGGTAAGATGAAGGAAACCAAAAAGGAGGTGCTGAAGTTCTTCTTTGACCAGAAGAGCAATGCGAGGGTGCATTTTCCTCAGCTTTTGTTTGACGGGTTTGGCATTGGGAATGGTTACGATATTGTGGACCACTATAGTGGGGTCAATACCAGGCATATCTACGTAAGACCAAGTGAAAACATGGTTATGGTTTTTGAGAAAAGAAGTGATGGCTTCCTGTTCAGCAGCATCTAAAGATTGTCCTATCTTTAGAATGTGTGGGTCATCCTGAGTATGAATGTTGATTTCGATAGTCGATTCATTCAACATGGTTTGCATCTCAGATGGTAATGACCGATGAATATATGAGTCTTCTGCACCAAGGTAGGTGAGTATAGATTCATCATCCTGACATTGAATGATGTTAATCGAAGGTGTATCATCATCGATCATTTCAGGATACAGGAAGGGAAGAGAAGAGGGAGCCTCACCCTCACGTTGATAAGTCAGAGGCCCCAAGGAAATGGTGTTTATGAAAAAAAAAGTTAGGAGGAATGGATTCTGGATCCATCGACTCTATCGTCAGTGAAGGTGGTGATGGAAGGTGGTGAAGAAGGTGGAGAAGGGCTGATGTCCTCAATGAGTTCAATGCGGGCCTTCTTGGTAGGTGGTTCAGCAAAGCTGATACCACTACGGTCATTATGTTTATGGGTAGTACATGGAATAATAGTATGGTGGCCTTGCTCATAAAATCCAAAACCAAAACCCTTCCATGCACATCGGTGTAGGAAGGTGTGGGTGAAATGGTGATTGGTGAGTGACTGGAGGTTAGCAGAAAATGGGTGGGTTTGTGATGGTGGTTCAGGTGTGTAAGTGGTAGTATCAAGTCCCCCATAGGTGAGACTGGTACGAAGGTGGGGAGGACCATAAAGGAGGTGCTCTCCTATATGGTGATCATAGCGAGGGTGTTGGTGAAGACTTCCATACTCTTGTGGAGTAAGGAATGTGTTGACACTATATAGGTGATACTCACCCAGAGTGAGGCATTGAAAAATTCCTTCCAAGGGATCGGTGGTTGGTATGTGGGTAGCTGGAATAGATGATGTGTCAGAGGTCAGATCAGAGGTGGAGCTAATGGATTGGGAGGCTGATGGTTCAGGTGGAGGTTGTGGCAGTGGTAGGAATGGAGGATGTAGGTACGATTGAAGTAGCGGCTGCACTAGTGAGTGGAGGTGTAGGTGAAGAGGCAGTGGTCTTGGAGGTAGATGCTTTAATGGGTATAAGCATGTTATTAGGTCGGTAAAGCATGTTGCAAGTTTTGAAAGGTGATGGGTCAGCCGGAATGGTATAGGTGTGTCCTTCATGCTCAAACTTTACACAACGATGCAAAGTGGAAGGAACACAACCCATGACATGAATCCAGGGTCTACCAAGCAACAGGTTATATTGAAATTCCCCCTCCAAGACATAAAATAACTCTGGAATAGTGCAGGGGCCCACGTGAACATGGAGGATGATGGTGCCAAGTGTAGAGGTGATAGCATCATTGAATGAATGCAACATGATGGGATGTTTATGCATGTAATTGTCAGGTATGCACATTTGAGTGAATGCATGGGAGGAAATGATATTAATGCTAGTGCCCCCATCGATCATAACACATCGTACACATATATCATCGATGTGGACAGAGATGAAGAGAGCTGGATCTGGGTCATCAGTTTGGTGTGGTGTGATCTCTTCATCTGAGAAGCTAAGGGAGGCTACTTGGTGAGTAGGTGGAGGTGTAGATGAAGGTGGTAATTTGGTGAGAGAGGCTACATGATGGGGTGTAATAATGGAGGCTACGGGTGTAGGGTCATTGGGTAAAACCTCAATAGATTGAAGAACCTCCATGAGAGCTTGACGATGGGATTCTGAGGTTTGGATGAGGTCATATAGGGACATTTTGAGGGGGGATTGGTGTAGTTGTTTGAGCATCATGCGATGTGTAACCCCATTAGAAATAGGATATGTGGGGCCATGGATAGTGATTTTAGGTGTGGGTGTAGATGGTATGTTGGGTATAGGATTGGTTGGTGGGTCGGTTGCCTTTTCCTTGCCTTTATCCTTCTGAGCATGGGTAGCAACGTGGATCATGTTGATTTGAGGTGGGGAGGTAGGTGAGGTAGGTGAGCCATGAAAAGTATAGTGACAAGAGGGGAAAAAGCCAAGTGGTGGGAAGGAACCTTGTGAGATGAGTTGAGCACACCGACATTTGGGTGGAGGTTTGGTGAGTTCTTTGATGTGAACCATGTTAATTTCAAATCTTGGGGTGGTTCTAGGAGTTGTGGGGGTGAAGGTCTTGTCATTGAGTAGGCAATGAGGGAAGAACTATGGGAATGGGTGTTGGTGAAATGGGGTCCTCATCGAGAAGGTCATCATCATCAAAGTTTTCTTCAGGAGGACATAACTGGATAAGAATGGTTTTTAAAGCCTTGCAGTTCTCTACATCATGCCCTGGCACATGATGGTAGGCACAAATTTTGGTGTCATCAAACCCTTTTGGTTTGGGTTTGAGAGGGTCATAAGGTCTAAGTGGTGGTAATGTGATGACAAAAGTTTCAAGGAGGTTGGTTAAAATTTTGGCATAGGATCCCGCTAGTGGATCACAATGGGAAGTGAAAGTGGGTTTGGGTGTAGGTGTGGCTGACTGTAGAGGAAGGGTCTTTGCATGAGGGGGAGTGGGTCGAGCTATGGTTTTAGGTGTTGGTGTGGTCTTGGGTGTTGGTCATGTTTGCTTGGGTAGGGGTATGGTAGATGAACTGGCAAGAGAGTGTGTGGTTGTTTTGACTACCTTATTGGAGGGTAGCAG
Source organism: Taxus chinensis (assembly GCA_019776745.2). NCBI lineage: Eukaryota > Viridiplantae > Streptophyta > Pinopsida > Cupressales > Taxaceae > Taxus > Taxus chinensis. Next base: position 381,006,217 of record CM034157.1, on the reverse strand, counting down.
ATTTTTGTCTTTAGGTTGCACCTTCTTGGGTAAAGGTGATATGGGCACATGAGATCTAGAGGGAAAGGTGGATGGTGGAAGGGGGCATGTTACCCATGGGGATAATGGAGGTGCTGTGAAGGTAGATGGCATAGGTCATGAGGGAAAGAGACTGAAATGTCAAGGGTAATGAAGAAGTTATCGATGGTATTGGAGGTATGGGTGGTAAAGATGTTGTAGGTGTGGGTGGAAGTCATGTCGGGTGCTTGGGTATGGTAGAGGTCTGCGAGGGAGGAATGGGTTGCTGTGTTTTTAGTTTACCGGTGGGTGGAGGTTTCTTAACCATGCTGGAGGGGTGAGGTCCTAAGATGGATGGAAAGGGTGAAGGTGATGAAGGTGTGATCGGCAAGGTTGGAGTATGAGATCTATGGGATTGGTTCTTCTGTTTGGGTGCCAGATTAGGTTTGGTGTTGGCTTTGGAGGATGTAGCTAAATGTAATTTGATGGGTGGATGAGTAAGGCTAGTGGTTGGGATGACCCCTAAGGTAGTAATAGGTTTAGGCAAGGAAGATGATGTAGGTGTGGGTTTGGATGTAGATGCATGTTGGGTTATGGGTAGGGGTGTGAGTTGAGCCATGAGTGGTATCGTGGTGGAATTTTTGATAGTTGTGGTTGTGTTTGGTTTGATTGGCCAAAATATTTTTGGGTAGATAGTGGAAGTGTCAGCAAGTGACATCTGCATTTGTGTTGAGACAGGAAGTAGAAGACGCCCCCAAAGTAAGGCTCTATCCACATAATCTAGGTGATCAGCTAAGCATGAAAAAGGCACTATTGTAGGTGAGGTTGATGAGGATCCAATGGTGATTCCCATAAAATGTGTCTTAGAGACGGGGAATTTTCTAGCTTCAGCTTCCATGGGTAAGAGAGCCGAAAGTAAGTCCGCAGGATCTTGGGTAACTGATGGAGAATGGTCACCTAGAGGCAAAGGTATTTCTACTAGATCCTTGATAGGTGGAGGAGAAAATGGGTGCTCCTCTGTGGGTGGAGGAGATAATGGGTTCTCCTCTGTGGGTGGAGGAGATAAGCAAGCCTCTTCCTCTGGTCAGAGATGTACTGCAGGTGATGGATCTCTAGGTGGAGAAGCCAAAGGTGAAATGGTATCGATGTTAACAGGAGGCTCCTTCATGGGTGAGGGAGGAGATGAAGGGTGTTCCTCTGTGGGTGGAGGAATAGGTGAGGTGGGTTCAAGTGTAGGTGGAGGACTTCGGGCTAGGATTTCCTCTATGGAAGGAATATGAGGTAATTGGGAAGCAATGGGTGTGTCACTGAAAATAGCATGGACCTCGCGGGTATGGCTATCATGAGTTGAGGTCTCTCCAGTTTGATCAGAAGAAGGGGCATGATTAGGAAATGGTTTCTTGAAGATGTGTAGGTTTTGATTGGCAGGTGCATTAGGATTATCCAAGGTTAACTCACCTTTCTCGAGCATTTCTTGGACAATGTTTTTGAAAGTGATGCAATTTCCATCACTATGACCTTTACTCGATGATAGTTGCAGAAGTCATGCTCTTTATACCATGCGGGTGTGGGGCGAGCAGGATCAAAACTAGTGTGTGGTTTTATGGGAGGAAGGGTGATGGCCCCAGCTTTAATGAGCTTTTCTAAGATAGAAGAATAAGGTTCCCCAATTGGGGTGTATTTCCATTGTTCCCATCTGAATTGAAAAGTCTGGACAGGAGAAAGATTAGATGAGGGGCTAGCCTGATTTGATGGATGAGCTGGGCCAGCCTTGAGTACCACTGCATTAGCGGTTCCCTTGGATTTTGAATAATTGTTCTGTGGTTTCGAAGAAGAAGAGGTATCATTTGATTTGAATGTCGAGTTCTTATTGCGTAGTTGGATTTTCTTTTCTTCGATGGCCCGAATCTCTAGCTTTCGTGCCATGGTGAATGCCTCATCAAAGGTTCAGAAAGTCTGGACCTGCAGGGTCAGTGAGATATGTCTAGCACAAGCCCACGTGAAGAGCTCTATGAGTTTGGTTTGTGGTAGTTGGAATGTGAGTTGATTGATCAGGCTACGCCAACGAGCAACAAAATCTGTGATAGATTCATCATCATACTGACGCGTAGAGTAGAGGTCAGTCATGGTAACCTTCTTAACAACATTGATGGAGAAGTGATCCAAGAAGGCTTGGGCTACCTGATTAAATGAGAAGATAGAATGTCTAGGTAACCCACTATACCAATCTAATGCAGGCCCAGTCAAAGACATGGGAAAGGTCCTCAGAAGCAAAGCATCATCATGGGTGATCAGATAACACCCATGTTTGAAGGACCAAAAATGTTGTTGTGGGTCCTCTTTGCTATTGAAGTGGTTAAATTTAGGCATTTCCCAATGTATGGGATATGGACGAATAGGAATGGATGGGTGGATGGGCTCATTACAAATCTCATCATAGGTGAGAGAGTTGTGTGTGCCAGAAACTGATGCCTCCAATGTCTGCATCTTGTCCATCATTAACTTGATTAGGTCATTGGTAGGTTGTGATTGTTGGGTACCTCCTATAGCATAAGGAGGTTGGTGTTGGACATATGATGGAGGTGGCATTCCTGTATATGGTGATGCCGTATAGGTAGATTGAGAAGGAGGAAGTGAAATAGGGGGTACGTACCCAGAATGAATGATAGATGAAATGGGAGGATGCTGATAGTACGTATATGGAGGTGGAAGGGTCGTGGTGACCCTAGTGGCAATGGGGGCTAAGGATTGTGGAATAGAAAGAACAACGTTTTGAAAAGGGGTAGGGGTTACCAACACTGGGGTGGTTGTGTAGCTACGGGTATATGTGAAACAATAGGTGTGGATGAGGTTATGTTCTGGGTGGTTGGCGAAGGTATAGTGGATGTGGCAGGTGCAACAGATGTGGCAGACATGGTGGTCATAGTAGGTATGGGGCCTAGCTGTGAAATGACTGAGGGCAAGGCAGGTGCAGGTAGCATGGAGCCAGAGGAGGTTGGAGTAGAAGTAGGAGTGAGTGTCAGGGGAATAGATACATGCATGCCATATATCAACTGACCCAAGGCATCTCGAGTGGATGAGTGGGAAAGATAAAACTACAAGGCAGTCAGGTTCTGGTCAAGGATTCATTTGAACTCCCCGTCTTCTGTGATGATAGTGATAGGTTGGTTAGGATCCATGGGTGATAAAATAGAAGGTGGTGAAGGACTAGGTGGGAGTGGTTGATGACTGGCATGGAATATGAGGGCATTTTCTTGGCCATGTGAACAAGCACTGACGTGGTAGGACTGCTTTCTGTAAATGACACAGAAATACAGCAGAGATAGGATAAATAGGTGGTGGTAGGTGAATTGGGGTTAAAATGTCAGCTGGAAAATTACACAGGCTAACTGATGTCGGTTAGGTTAAACCGACGTCAGTCACAGGTAACCATGGTCGGTCACTGTGGAAAGTGGACAGTTGGTCAAAACAAGGTAAAAGGCCAATATTTTTCCAAGTATGTAAGATGATGATGGAATTACCAGGTCAGTGAATATGATAAGAGTGAAAGAGACTCTGAATAACAAAGAAGGTGAAGCAAGTGTCCTTTTGGATAGGTTAACCAAAAGAACAGTAAACCGATGCCAGTTAGGAAAAACTGATGATGGTCAGAGGGTAACCGATGATGGTCACTGGACCGACACCAGTTACTGTGAAATTGAAACAACGATGAAGAAAATGTGGTTGTGAGTTAAAATTAGATGTGGAATCAAACCCATAAATTCTGAGAATGATGAGAATATGGTCCAGGCACACTCAGATGAAGCTGGAATACACCAACTGTGATGAGGAGCATACAAGGGGAAATAAGAAAATGAAGAACGTGACCTCTCACCTCAAAACACAAGCCAAGTAGAAACACTAAGAAAAATACGATCCTAAGAGTGCTTTTTCTATTATGTTTGTTTAGCTTATGCTATTTAAGGACTGACTCATGAACTTTAGAATAGAATTTTTTGGTGAGGATGGCTTCCTACAAAGAAGGAGATCTACAAGGAGAGGTTTCAGGTATGTTATGGTGGGGGTGGGCCATCCTCTGATGGGGTACTGGATAGAGATAACCAGCGGGGTGCCCACTGTGTCGTGATCGTGTGATCACCTACAACTTCTTCTGGGTGAGATGTTGTTTAAGAATGTGTATATATTTTTAATTTTGTGATGTTTGGTAAGACTCAGAGAGAGAAAGAGAAAGGAAGTGCTTTTCTATGATTCATTTGTCAACCATCAGCTGGGCATGACTTCCAGCGTATAGGTTGCCCTCAATTAATGTGAGCTAATGTAGATAAGCAGAGAATGAAATGAAATGAGTTTTAAACCCAAATTGAAATGTTGAATTTGATGACACAAAAAGATGAACAGGAGAAGGGATGCTCTTTCACTAATGTGATACTAATGAAAGGGAAGAAGTGTTCTTTTTAAAGCACCAAAATATGATTACTTTTAGACAATAGAAGAAGAGAAGGTTCCAGGGGAGAAATTTTAATGTAAGAACCTTTTAGAAAGGAAACAAACATGCAAATTTTCACCTAGAAATGAAAGAATGCAAAGAACCCTGAATGGGTCCCACTGGGTGTGCCAAAATGTTTCACCTGATTCTAGAGAATTTCTTCGAATGTTGACGAAACAAATAAGGGTAAAGGGCTAGGAGGAATACCTGTTAAGATGCTGGTTGTAGGTTGTTACATGCACGTATGACTTCTTGATCCACAGCTGATCATGAGAGCTTCCTTTTTTCTTGGAGGAACTACCTGAAATGGAAAACAAGACCACCAAATAAAAGTTAAACAATATATGTAGTGGACTACCTAGCGTATGCTAGATCTGGGAAGTGTGATACTTCCTAGATGGCTGTCAATCCACTGTTTAAAACAACTTAATGCTAACAATAAAGGAAATCCTATTGTAGTTAAAATGATTTAGGTATCTCATTCATCTACAATAAGCAAATTTGTTCACAACAGGCTAAGCTATGACTGAATCTGAAGGTCAAGGTCTCTGTCAGGGTACTGGTACTGGTCAGGGTAAGGTTCTGGGCTGTTTTGGGTATTGGGTGGAGGTTTTAAACACAATTCTTAGTTTCTGGTCAAAAACATAGAGACTGATGTCGGTCTGGTATGAACGATGTTGGTTTAGGTTAACTGGCGGCAGTTGTGGGTAATTGGCGTCGGTATGGTTCAGGGTACAGTAAATTCAATAAAAACTTGGTGGGGTGATAGATTTGAAGCTAGATGGAAATGGAAGGGCAATGGCTAGGTTCGTATGGGTCTAAGGTATGCAAAGGAATTTTTAAAATCTAGGTATGGGTAGTTCAAGGGTGTGGGTACAAGGATGTTCAATTCTGCATGGAGATAAATTATGGGGGAATGGAAATGGGAGTAGAAACTAATGACAGAAGTAAAAGAATCTTCTTAAATGATAAAGAACTAGTGATTCTCAAATGATGTGTTAATCTCTTTGAAATGTGCCAACTTCAAATTAAGGTTATTCTGGAGGTTAAATGGTAACTGACGGTGATTCTGGGTTAACCGGCGACGGTTTAGGGTAACCAACGTCAGTTAGGGTGGGATTTCCTAGGTTTACTAAACTAGGTATATCCCCTTGATTTTTTGGGATCTCGTTCATTTTCTCCATAGATTATAATGGAAGCTTCCTTGTAACATGCGGTAATGTGGTTAGAGGGATTGTAGGCTCTTATTTTTAGGGTTTGGATATGTCTTAGTTAGTTATGGCAACTTACTAAGAATAGGTCTTAGGGTGAGGTGTGTTGGTATCTAGATTTAATATCCTTTATAACTTGAACAACATCATGAACTTACACAAGACACTCAAGGATAGATAGATGGTTTGTATGTCGTTTGTAGCTGGGGAGCACACCTATCTACTTGTTTGCATTCAAGATTTGGGGGAGTGGATAGCACTCTCAAAATGGTTTTGATCTAACCCTCACTATTTTAGGTTGTGCCTATCAACCAAGGCAAGAGAACCTATATTGCAGCCCTTATATGGTAAAGGATATGGAGATATCCTTTTGTGTTACATATGGTATGGAAGAGGCCTTGTGAAAACATGATCAAACATCCATTATCCAAAATCAAAGGAGTTGTCACTACTAAATGATGGAAATGCTTTCAAAACAAGACTAGGACTGTTAAAGACATGATGAAACCCTGATATGCTTTATGCATTTTTGTGGAAGGACTGTATTCTTTTGTTGACACACTTGCAAATGCGGGGTAGTATAGGTAGGATGAGTTATTTCAAATGAAATTTTTTAGGAGATTCTTAGACAAGTCTAGCTGGGAATTACCAACTTCTTTTAAAACCTTTGCAGGAAATTTGGAATACCTACACAACAAGGATGCTTCCAAGGGTTTTAAATGCTCATTCAACTAGGATATGTGCACAATGGAGGCCCAGATCTAGCACTCTTCCACACAACCTTTGATAACCTGCCACAAAAGCTTGAAGTAAAATACCAACAAAGTATCCAAGAATCCCTGTTTAATCATGACCTAAGGTGCACCCAAAGGTTTACAAACAGTCTCATTATTCAAGGATAGTGAAATGATTTTAAATCTATTTATCTTCTATCAGATGAAAGCTCTTCTGAATATAAGATTGCAAATGCCATTAAACCATCAACAAGAAATGAGACCCTATATGATCGAAGAGATCCTAAACACAAGATTGCAACAAGAGCAAGAAACATAAATTGAAGACATTATGAGACATAAGTATATACAAAATTTGCCAAGAGATAACACCACATAATCCAAAATCTGATCATATACATCAGCAGGGGAATGTTATAAGAACAATATTAGAGCCTTTTGATGGATTTATAGCTGAAACCAACTCCACATGATGAAATCTGATACAAAATGGAGTTAAAAATAGCTCTCAGGAGGTTTTTTTTCTAGAGAAATAGATTTCTTCTAGCCTTTTTGCTTGAAAATTCTGAGTCTTTTTCTGTCTTCTGTCTCCCCTCCTTTACAAATGTTTCAAAAATACAATTTATATCTCATGCCAGCTTGGATTCTTGTCTCCCAAGCACAGAATATGCTTAGGGATCAAATTTGTCACAAGAAACTTTGCCCATTTCATGAAAATGACATTAAACTGTAAAATAGCTCGTAAAATGCTAGGGATGCATAAATAATTTAAAATATTACATGAATTCAGATCCTCATCCATCCCACGGTCACATTTTTGGCATTTAGACATGCCAACATGCATTTGCAATCATTTTCCACCTTTTACTTCATCATTTTGGGACCTAGTGCAAAGGTTGATGAGATCACTTTACATTTGTTCGGGAGTCAAACATGGAGGTAAAATTTGATCAGAGGAAGAGATAGATTCAAAATAGCTCATAAAAATGCGCCATTACATTCTAGAAAGAGAAAAGGGTAAGATGGTCTATATAGTTGATGATGAAGAGGTCGATGAACCTGGATATTGATCACAGAGAGGGTAGGCGAGATCTTGGACAATGTAGATGAGAAGGTGTGTGTCTACCTTGTGCCTATGAAGACCAAGAAAGTAAACATTGGAATCGTTGATGTTGAAAATCCTTTTAATATTAGGCCATCCATTGTCAAAGATATTCCCATTATTCCCATTTAGATTGGTGGACAGTGTGCTAAGATAATTGAGTTGTTGCACGACTTAAAAAACTAGGATTTCTTCCCTAGGGGATATGCATTTGGAAAAGGTGTGCATGAATATTTCCTCGAAATGAGAATCAAGACTTAAGTGTCCACTAGGTGGGCCCCCAAAAACTACGAGGCCATTTTGATGAATTTTGTAACAATTTTGAGAAAAGGAAAATTTCCTCACAATTGAGCCCATCTGAGGAGCCAGAGCACCGCATTCTCTCCCTTGGTGATCAGTATAATCATTCATCATTGAGCCCATGAGGACTCAAAGTGGGTTAGTGCAATCAGTATCCAAGAAAAAATTTCCCTGTGGATAACCTCTGAGAGTTAAAACCTTTGCATGTGTAATTGATGCTTTCCCCATTGCCATTTACTGTAAATGAAATCTGTATAAGGCCCCTGATTGGCAGGGTGTGAGTGTTTCACCTGATTCTAGATCGTTTCTTTGAATGTTGACGAAACAGATAAGGGTAAAGGGGTAGGAGGAATACCTGTTAAGATGACAGTTCAATAGGTTGTTGCGTGTATGACTTATGAATCCACATCTGATCATGAGAGATTCCTTTTTTCTTGGAGGAACTATCTGAAATGGAACATAAGACCACGAAATAAAAGTTAAACAATATATGCAATGGAGTGCCTAGCTGTCCATCTAATCCTGGAACATGATACTTCCTCTAATTGGTCATGGCTCTCAGGCCAAATTTTAAACTTTAACTTTTGAAGCCCAAAAACTCCAAAATTTTAACAAATTTAGCCACCACTCCATGCTGACTTTCTATGGACACATGTCCACTTCTTCATTGGAGGCAAGACTTGGGTCCAAATTTTAAACAACTTAATGTTGCATAAGGCAAAGGAAATTAGTAAAAATTTTAGGAAACTCATTCATCTATGCCAATAAGTCAAATTCGTTCAAAATTTTCAATTTTGAAGGTCAAAAACTCATTGTCCAGGGTACTGGTACTGGTACTGACAGGATTAGGTTCTTGGACATTTTGGGTATTTGGTTGGAGGTTTTAGGCTCTCGATCAAAGTTTTGGTCAAAACACAGAGATCGACGTCGGTTTAGTATCCACCCCCCGGTGTCAGTTTAGGCTAACCGGAAACATGTCCACCTGGTTAACCGGCGATTGGTATGGTCGGGCCTACAGGAAATTCAATAAATTACTTTGCAAGGTGATAAATTTGGTGCTAGATGAGAATGAAAGGGAAATTTTCTAAGGTTTGCGTAGGTCACCTACCGATCCTGCACAACCATGATGAAATTGTGCCATGATATGGGCAGTTCAAGGGTGTGGATAAAGAGATGGTCAAATTTTCATGGAGATAAAATGGTGGGGAATCGGAATGAGAATAGAAACTTTGTCAAATGAGAACAAAAAGTAACAACTTATAACATTGCTCCCATGATCCAAGGAACCAATAGCAAGCTTACCACATCACCAAAAGTTTGTAAGATGTTTGGTTGGCAAATGACACCCGTGGGCCCTGATCAAATGGAAGGAAATCGGTGGGGTGCCCTGCACTTCCTTGGAATTGCTCACAAGGAAAATAGCTTGCTTCAGTTGCTGGCTCAAATGGAACATGCTATGACATGTGTGTATTAACATGGATTGTTAACTTGCATGCAGCTCTGGTTTCGATCCCTTGTTCAAAGACAGATGTCTGGCAACCTCTACACAATGTGCCAACCCCAAAATAAGGTTTTTTTTAGGGCACAATGGTAACCGATGGCAGTTCTGGCTTAACTTGTGGCGGTTTAGGGTAAAATCACCACATTGTTAGGGCAGGATTTCCTAGGTTTACTAAACTAGGCAGATCCCCTTGATTTGCTGGGATCTCGTTTTTCTTTACTCCGCGGATTAGCATGGAAGATTTCTTCTAACGGGTGGGAATGTGGTTAGAGGGAATGTAGGCTTTGATTTTTAGGGTACAAGGTAGGTCTTAGTTAGTTATGGCAACTTACTAATAATAGGTCTTAGGATGAGGTGGCTAGATGAGGTGGATATGTGGGCATTATCCCAATTAGGATATTTAAATAATAAATATTGTGAGGATAATGAATTAATTTAATTAAATTAATATTAATAGTTGAGTGGGATGAAAGGGGCCATGGTTAGGTGAATGTGTTCAAGAAGAGTTTATAATGTTCCAAGAGACTAAGGGGAGTGTCAATCCACTGGTATTTAATGTCTACAGTATGGCCGTCGTACAATCATGTGACCTATAAATTTGACAACGTTTGTTAGAAACCATGTTAGGAATCCATGGAGATTGAACCTTAAGTGGTTGATGTCCATCATGTCGGTGCCTCTCCCTCATGATGCTATTTCTGAGCTATTTCTATCCCTTCTTTGTCTTAATAACCATATGAAACTTGCACATTGTACAAAAAGTATGATCCAACTCTCTCATTATAATGACACCATGCCGAACACATGGTGAAAAAACTTCCCATAAGTTCTAGATCACTCTAGATTTTTATTTTCAATCCCCCTTCATACCTTCCACTCTCATCGTAAGGGCATACTGCATACCTTGAAGATCTGGTGAAAATCATATTTTTGGCTATTCCCTCTTGTCCCTAACTCATTTTATTTAGGATTTTTTCAACTCTATGTTTAACCCCTATTTGGCCCTGATTGTGCTTGATTTCCTACTTAGAGGTCCCATTTTTATATGTTTCCAATGCGATTGAGTGAAAGGTTTAAAATCCATACATAGTTCTAGTATGTGTAACATTTCATCTTTCCTCTCCTCCTAAGTTGACTCTCCCTTTCTGTTATGCTACTAGAATGTGCCTGAGACCTGATAAACTCCCTTTTGAAAGTTGCTCGTCACCATCCTAAAATAGCTGTCTGATTTCCCTTTTATGCACCTGCTTCTAACCATGGTACCTTCTCAATGATTATATTCCTGATTGACGTTATATACATTACCTTGCATACAGGAGTAGTTTTAAAACATTTAGGATTAGGCTAGAAGAACTATCCTTCTCTAGAGGTTTGTCTCAATTTTCAGAGTCCCACAACTTTTGGAGACAATCATATGTTACCTAAAAACACTAGATTTAAGCATCCATTTCATGAAAAATAACGAGGGTGATATATTTTGGTGATAACATAGTCCTTTCAACATTCCTTTATGTACTTACTTTCAATATCAGTGTTAAGGACTGTCTTTTTCTATTGACTACCCCTATGTTTTACTAAGTTGTGACATATGGTGATCAAGAGTATGGGGGATATTTATACATTCTCTAATTTTTCATTTTTCATCTTTCATACCAAGATTACTAACAATAGTCTTAAGTGGATAAGGGTCACTGATGCATCTATTTATAGAATGGGTGCCTTAAGGGCCAATTCCGGGAAATGGGGAATGGTTTTTCACAAAACCATTATGGGTTAAGAGATACTAGGATAAAGAGAGTGTAGTTATTTTGATCTTGGCCTAGATAGTATTGATTTGTACTAGTTATCCTTGTCCTCCCATGGTGTCATGCACATCAAATTCACAAATTATTTTTTGTATTCCACCACTTTTCACTTTTTTTATCCATATCCATGATCTATGACACATTATTTTCTCAACTTTTATTACAGGATTAGGGTCTTTTACACTACCCTTGTTTGATGCCATCGAATCATGGGAAATGGTGTTGGATGTTATATTTTCCCATGGCTGATGCCATCACATGCAAGGATAGTGGTTTCATATATACAGTATGTAATTAATTTTATATTCATTATAAAAAGGAATCCAAGATGGATTCAAGAAGGTCCATTGGGTCCCTCGATGTTGATTTTACGTCATCAAAGACAGGATGATCTCCTAGCTCTTGGAGTTGGATCTTTCATATTTCTTTGAAGTGGATTAGGATGATCTTCTTCTTGGATTATTTACATTACAACTGTTAGTCACATATAGTGAGTCTAGGACTAGAGCACATTGTTCACATTCTCTACCTAATAGTCTAGATTCTCTCTTGAGGTCTGGTTTCTACCTCTCTACGGAGAGATAGATAGCAGTTTTTAGTGATTCACCTATAATAGGTACAAGGTGAGGTGCTCTAGACCATATATTTATCATTTTTCATAGATATATTTCACTTCCTTTTCTGGATTATTCTATGTACTAGATTTGTAGTAGGCACGATGTTTGTTGACCCACCTAGTTAACATAGTACTCTGTAGTCAATTATAATCTCCTTATGCTACCATCAATTGGGATTTCAGTTATATCATGCCTGCTTGTTTTATGGCCTTATGATTGCATCATAGTAATGTCTCCACACCCAACTATTGATAGGTCCATCAGTAGGAGTGGGCTAGGCCAAAGATCTATGACAGAGATGCCTTGGATTAACCCTAGGATTACCTAGGTGTAGGATGGATTACTATCCTCTAAATATGCAAACCTGAGTAGACTTGTTGTAGCTACTTTATGTCTACCCTCTTTATGCACGTACATTTTTCCGTCACTCGTTGTCTTGATACCCTTGTAGAATGTGGTAGATTTAGGAGTGCAAGATATTAGATGACTACATGGCTTTTTCCCACAAACATATTTTCTAGGTGTGACTGAAGCTGTGTTAAGGTAGTGACCCTCGTTCTGATCAATTTGCCATGGGTGGAATGGGAATGTTCCCCTAGGAAACCATCAAGCATTTATGAGGTTGAGTTATGTGTCATGGGGTAATAAATAGGGCTGATTTGCTAAAGAACTATGGCCCCATAATAGCAGTAGCATCACTCACAACGGGGCCATGGAAGAAATAGATCCTTTCATTGGAATGAGGAAGCTTTTAGGGAATTTGAAAATATTGAATGTGGAAATAGGAGTACCACTGCATGATGTGTTGGATCACTACAGTGGGTATTATTTAAGACCTTCATTATTTGTAGCAGTAGTGGGGTTACTGCAGGTAGGAGGAGGAGAAGGGGAAGCTCATACCCTAAGAATGTACATCCCATAACATCTATGCGAGCTGAAAACTAAAAGGAAATAACTTTTTAAAGCCCATATATGAGATTGTGAAATGTTGGAAATATGTGCATGGTGATGGTTAAATAATGTGAGACCATACTTGATTTTGTAGAAAATTCATAGGTGAAAACTAATCATGATAGTTTGACACATACTTCTTAGACATTAATGCGACTATATTCTAAAAGACGCACTCAGTGGATGGGATACAAAAGTGATGTTGGGTTATGATCATGGGCAAGCATGCCCATTTATTTGAGGTACTGGACATGGAAAAAATGATAGGTACTGTATTACTATCTAAGAGGGATGAGACACGTGAGGAGACTTAATAGTCTAGAGAGGCATTGGGTGGTGGTCCCCTAGAATAAGATGTATTTTCTCGATACATGTATTTTCAATGTCAGTTCTCAAATAATTCTATAGAGAACACCTTATTACGTAGGCAAGTAGAGAGGTATCGAGGCCACGAGAAGTGGTGTCAAGTGAGTGAAGAGTATTTAGTTCTAGGGATCTTATAGTACCTACAAGCGATAACAATGATGATGTGTGATGAGTATGATTGTATATGATGTAGGGGAGTTACCCCCAGTGATGATTATATTCACTATGCATGGAAAAATGTGACTTATATATGATGAGATTATTTTTTGGTGTATCATTATTGTAATGTGATTGATGACGTATGTGTTAGTGATGATTATCATTGTAATGTATGTACTATTTTTGTATATTTTTAATGTTTATTAAATTAAATTCATAATGTGTCGTTAATATGGTGATGATAGTAGAATGAATGTAAGAAGAGATGATGTATGATTATCAAACTAATGTGTTGTGATGAGTATGTGTCGTAATAATGAAATGTAATCATAATATGTTAACAGGATGAATATGGGGGGAGGGGGAAGTAGTGATGCCCCACAATGTATGGATTATTAGGTTCACTTAAATACGATCCCTCAATTTTTAAGAATGAACCACGGAAAGAAAGAGTGCATCATTAGGAAATGAATGGATTTGTTAGATGAATGATAGAGAATGTGATGAAAGTTTCTTAGAGAAAAACCCTCAAAATTCATGTAAGAAATGTAAGAACACAAGTTTTTAATTGGGATAGGTATAGTAATCACCTACCAAAGACTAAGATAGCGTGAAGTGGGGGAAGTATGTGGGATGGAAGTAGTATGAGTGTATGAACCGAACTAAATGTCATATGGAGCTGCGGAGGAATGCCTAAGAGCAGAGTGTTTTGGAAACCAATGTGAAGGAGAAATGTGATGCGTTGGATGGTGTGAATGTGATGAATGAGATTGATGAAGTGGATGCAATGGATTTGATGATGTAGCAGTGTATGGATGTGGTGGAGAGTGCACATGAGTAACAAATTGCTCTGAATGTACCATGGCCTGAGAACTAGATGTAGGATATGTCTCAAGTGTAGTAAAAAATATCTGATGAGGTAGAGGAAAAATGGATTGCTCACATGGGCAGGAGCCAAAAGAGATGATGTCCTTATCCTATAGCTATTGTAATCAATCATGAAGGGTAAGATAGTCATTGACCATATGTCCATTTATGTGATGATAATTGTAATAAGGTTGGTCACGATGACATTGTAATCGGTGTTGCAGATGATGTTGGTTAGATGGTAGGTGAATTAATCTCTTAGTAAGTAAAACATGCAACACATTATGTGGTCACGAATTATGAGAGAAACGTAAAGGCTCATGCGACCTAGGTGGAGTGGTGGGAGAAGTATCTTGTCATGGAGCCAGAGAAGGAGTATGATTTTTTGGTGGATTGGATTGAGCTTGTTTTCTTTTCTTGTGAGGAAAATGTGGAGACTGTGTAGGATGCTCAACTAGAGGCATTAGCAGAGAACTAGATGAACCAACAATAGTAGAGATATGTGGAGGATTGATGATGTGTGTTGAGAGAAGATATTTTTCTAGGTCAATGAATTTATAACATAGAAGAATGAATGATTCACATGTATCATATTTTAATCTTTTCTTAAATGGATTAATCAGGCCATGATTAAAAATGAATTATTTCTCAAGGTCTATAGGTTGGAATACTAAATGATGCATACAAGCATTGAATCGTAAAATATAATCCTTGATAGGTTTAGAGGAGCCCTGATGTAGAGTAGGTAAGTGGTCATAAGTAACTTCAAGGCCATTCTTGATTATAAACTAATGAATGAAAAATTCCTCGATGTCATAGAAAGTATTAATGGACCCAAAGGAAAGATGAGTGCACCATTACAATGCATCATCAATAAGACTGTAGTGAAAGGCATTAATAAATAAGCGATCATTATAATAAGATGCCATAGTTATATGATAATGTAGAAGATGAGCATGAGGGTCAACAATGCCATCAAAACATGTGAAAGTAGGCATGATAAAGTTCTAAGGGAATGTAGAATTATGAATCTTCTTAGGAAAATTATTACTATGTAATGAATTGTTGTCAATAGAAGCATAGTAAGACCTACTTTCTAAAGTGAGGGATTGAAATTTTGATTGTAACTGACCTACGACATGCATGAGAGAGATGATATCCTATGAAGGAATGGTGGAAGATAGAAATAATGTATTAAGCGGTTGTAATTCTCCATTATGAGTAATCATAGGGATATAAATAATATACAAATGAGATTACGATGCTAAGGGAACACTAAGTGTAGGTGCTACTAATTCTATAGGCGATGAAGGACATGAAATGTCCATATAAGTAGTAGGACTAACATTAGAAACATCCCTAGGAGATGGAGTGTCAGATGGAGATGTAATGATAGGGGGTGAAAAAATAATTAATGGAGATGAACTAATAGATGGAGATGATTCATGCATAGGAGTAGATAAAACCTCATAATAAAATGACAATGGAGTAGGAGATTCACACTCAGATGTATGTAAAGTAGATGAATCATGACTATCAATTTTTTCGTCAAAATCAGAGAGAGACTCAGATATGAAAATTTCATCAATTAGATCATCAACATAATGTGATTGAGCATATGAATGAGTATGTTATGGGTCATGAGAAGAATTATCAGAAATGGGAGAATCTTGAATGAAACTATAGTAGTGGTCTAACTAGGAGGAGAATCAATATGCACATGTGTACTAGTATCAAGAACAAGCATGAAATCAATAAGAGAGTCATCTAGAATTTCCTTGGAAATGTGAGAAGGGGGGTCATGACTAACAGTATAACAATGTTGGAAACCAGAAAAACTATCCAGATCCCACATGATGCTAAAATAAGAATTTTGAAATCTAGTAGGTATATTGCATTTGTTAGCTAGGAGTTGATGTTGAATATCATCCGACATAGTAACATCACGATATAAATCTATAAGCTCAGATATAGTTGCCTCATCAGAGATAGGGTTGATACTAACATGAGGTAAGATAAGCTGAGAAGGAGAAGAGCTATTCTTAGCCATTAGGGTTTTAGTGGATCATAGGGAAAAAATTTCTAAGATATGGGTTCACCAAAACAATTCTATAAAATCTGAATTTTATAAAGAATCTAAGAGTACATAAATGTAATAAATGAAATGTACTAAAATGTAAATACTATTTTTTATTTTATATTTAAATGAAATGAAATAATTGAAATAGTAGTGTTAAGATACTAACCTGAAAAGGAATTACCTCACTGTGATGTCAGATTGAACAAGACAATCTACGGATGAAGTAGAGTGTGATGACATGACCTAGGAAATTACAGTAGGTGAAAATCTAACTAGACTGGGGTTCCTGGAAGAATACTAGAGTGCCTGTGGGTGCCTTATCCTGTAGTATGGGCACTCTAGTATGTAAAAAGCTCAAGATTTGAATCTGATAGTGTCACTAGATCTTCGCAATAACTTCGCTTCTGTTACCATGAATCTGTGATGAATATCTACCTACAAAACCCCATATAAAGCATAAAATCCATAAAAAAATAAATATGCATATGAAGGGGTCAGACTGACCTTAGCTGTCACAATGGTGGACTTACAACTAAGTAGTGCACTACATTCTAGACCCAATGTAGTTATGTGTGCTTGTGTGTGCAATTGTGTGCCTAGGGTTCCCTAACATCAATGACACATAATTAGGGGGCAATCACTAGATGTAAGATGCAAATGGTTGATAAAATAGAATGAATACAATGATTTCCCCTATGTTTGTGTTATGTAGATGTAAATGATACCCAAATGCAGTCCTTTGCCTTAGTAGATAAATAGCTCTTGATATTAGATATTCCACCCATAAAATAGTGATAATGTTATCTTTATAGAGGGATATCTTGTTAAAATTTTGACACTAATGACCTGAAATGTCAACTAGTACCTAGGGGAATGAGAGGAAAATGACAAATATTGACCTCTAATAAGTAAATAAGATCCAAGTGTTACAGGGACCAGGGAACCTAAAATCAAGGATTGAGGTACCCATGGGCACCACAGTACTACCCTAGGTATCATTGTAAATAATTAGAGACAACAAATGACTAAATAACGACATCTGATACTCACTGAGAGATGACTATAACAGTAAAAACAAATTATGATTGTACAAGATAAATGATGATGATGATTGACTAACTGACGACAGGACTAGGGGATATGTCATTAGTGAATAATTTTATTTCATGAGATCCATATATAAAAACAACATACTTGGCAGTATAAAGAGCAATAGGGGACTAAATTAGTATTGCTATTATTATATGAACATTTTAAGTTAGAACATGAGAGGATTATGATGCAGGAACATGAATATATGTATATGAATAAGCCATGATGAAATCAAATTTTGGTTTTTCAGGTATGGTAATAGGTTTTTGAGGTCATTCGATGTTATTTAGGTGTGCTAGTTAAAGTCTAGGATATTAAAAATTTGAAAATTTCACTTTCCCTCCAAAGTGTCAGTTTGAAAGATTGGAGGCCTATTTTGGTTTGAATATGTAAGTTGGCTAAGTTTAGGTGTTTTAGATGTGCTCTTGGAGCTAAAAAACTTGAAAAGGGATGAAAAGAGGGCAAAATGTGTATCTTAGGTCTTATAAGGGTCTTAGAAGTCATAAAATGGATTAATAATTAAGGAATTGACCCTTTAAGTTAAGGAACCTAGTGTTAGAAATCACTCATATGACCATGAGTCTAAGAACCCATATTAAGTTATAGGGTGAGTGGAGGAGTATACAAGACTTAATGTAACAGTTATTCTTCATTATTATCTAGGTAATGAATAAAAATAAAGCTTCAAGGAAGGTAGTGAAGGAAAAGCTTAGGTTTTGATAGTTTTGTTCATGATTTCAGTGATTGTTAGTAAACATGTATGATATTATTTATCTTATAATGGTTTCCTTGCTCTCATAATGAATACAAGCTTATTTGGGAGCATGTGAGAGTTGATGCATTGATTTTTTGATAGTTCTTATACATTACTGACTTTTTGACAGGTTGAGCATCCATGCATGATTGGGAATGTATGATTTGTGACGATGGTGGATAATCTTAATACTATGAATGCAAGAATAAGGTGGAGACAGATATGGTAATCTGACTTGTGAATAACATTTGAGATAATATTTGTGAAGAATTTCATTCTCTCTGTGTGTTAGTGCATGTTGAGCCAAATCTTGAAGTTATGATCATAGGTGTGAGTTCAGTAGCTAAGCAATATGAGTGCATTAACTAAGATATCTATTCCCTAAGGGTCCATATTTCAAAGTATTTGGAGAGTGTTTGAAAGTATTTGAATAGGTGGTAGGAACTTGATATTATAAAACTCAAGGAGGTAAATCAATGTTGACTGTATACTTCTTGCATATAATTTGAGCCTATCCACCAAGAGGAGCACCATCTTGTTAATATTACATGGTTGGGATACTATGGAGAATAACTTAGGCTTGGAGGTAAGATACATATGACTCTTTAGGGAGCATGTATAAGTAACTTGTAGAGAAAAAGCATATTGTGATTGTGGTTACATAATGTGACTGCTCTTAGGAAGGAATATAAGAAGACCTTACATGATTATTCCCCATTGAAGATATAATGAATATGTACTTATATCATTGATAGCATGCATAGTGGTATTTAGAGTAAATGGATAATCCCCTTTCAGTAATTTCTATTATTTCCAACTTTAGATGGCAAGGATTTCAAAATGACCTACTTGTATGTGCAAGTAAGACAATTTGGGCTCCACTGAATGAAGAAACTTAATTATTTCCTCCTTTGTTAAGAATATTATTGTGCATAGGGGTAAAATAAACCCTGATTCAAAATTATAGGTTTTGAAACCAAGAAGTAAGAATTTTAAAAACTATGGTCTCTTCTTAGACTACCCAAAATATCTCAGTTAGGGTTTTGAGGAAACTAGGTTTTGGTGCCTTTGTTCCTCAAATTTTGAAATAAAATTCAAATAATATATATCTATGTAAGGGTCCTATAAAGAATTTAAAAGGAAATTTAGGAAACCACTAGGTAAAAATATACTTTTTCATGATAGTTAAGAAGAAGGTTCTTACACAGTCATAAGGGTTAATTGAAGGAAACTATTTAACTAAGGAACCTAGAAAAAAAATTAAAATCTCTTCTTAAAACTTGGAACTTTGGAAGAATAAAATAATGGGTGCCAAAATAAAAATTCCTTTTGTCCTGATGTTTCCTACAACACAAGTTATGCATGACAACCTTCTTATGGAGACCTATTTGAGGGTTTGTAAGCAAAAGAGGAGAAAGTGGGATAAGTGGAGAAAGACAAAGAGTTGGTTCCTCAAATTTGGGGCACACCTTGGGGTAACAAAAGATTATTAATGAAGTTGGAGGGGTATTATAGGTAATTTTTGTTTCCCCTATCTATGCATGTAACAACTCACCTTGTCTTAAGGACATTTAAGGGGCAATATTGACAAGGGGTTATTGTGAGTAATTTGATGACTTGGAATGAATTTATATGATTGATATAAAATTGATTTTGGTGATGTATCAGGGGATAATTCTTAAATATCCCTAAGAGTGACCCAAAATCCAAGCAGGCATTCTAGAGAAAGAAGGCTTAGTGGAGTAACCTGAACCAAGAAAGTAAGTGCAAGAGTAATTTTGAGAGAAGAGTGAGTTATTGGGTGAATATAACAAGATCAATGATAGGATATAAAATAGAGGAAAATAAGCACTCAAGTCATTCAAATAATAATTTGATTCCATATATAAGAAAAAAACCTATTAAGCTAGAAATGATCCTTAAAATATAGAGTTAGTTAAGGTGAATTCTTCTCATTACTTGATTAGATGTATAACTACATGAATGTTAGAAATTTCTCTACATTAATTTGTATCATAAATTACAATATCAATTAACGAGTTTGAATTAAAGTATTTATTGTATCTAACAAGTTTGTTTACAAGTGTTGATGAAGGATATGAAGGTCAAGAGCATGAAAAGCCAAGAAGAGTTTTATGAATTGGCTAATGAGTATGGTTATGTGGTTCCTAAATGGCTCAACAAGATGAATGAAGAGAAATTGAAAAACAAGACTAATAGACCTAAAAAATAAATGTTAAAGGAAGATATGGGAGAAGGTAATGAGGATTTATTATAGGAGATGATGACCTTGATCAGTCATAGAAAGAAATAAAAGGAAGAAAGAGAGAAGAAAAAAAGAAGAGAGTGTTATCCAAAATGTGCCCCTTGCTCATTTTGTGGCTAACTCCCTTCATTCTTCCCTCTCTTGTGCCTCAGTCATAATTTTTTTCTTTTCAAGGATGTAAAACTTTCTAGAAATGGCACCATTGGATAGAGATTTTTCTTAGCTTTCCAGAAAGGTAAATTTTTCCTCCTAACTCCATGTATTTTTGAAGTTATGGCTCGATGGAGTTTTTGTGGGAAATTTTCCCTTGAAAGGCCTGTAACCAGTAATATAGTGCCACGTGTCCAGGAAGCAGCGGGGGTCGGAGGAAAACTTGAATTTTTTACCAAGTGTTTGGAAAAATTTCAAAAGGGATATTTCACCCCGCAGGCCCGCCGTCCAGTTGGATTGCGCCACGTGTCCAAAGGGGAGAAAATTGAAAATTTTGACTAAGTGTTGGCGCCATGGAAAATTCAGGAGGAAAGGCCCACGCCCAATCACGTTTTGCCATGTGTCCTTAGGCTAAGAAGTGGCGGAGGGTGGAGATAATGTTAGAATTTTGGTGAAATGTTTGGCGAGGGCGCAAAGCCAAATTTTGCCTGCCGGGCCCACATCCAATGGCCTCATGCCACGTGTCTCAAGACCTGTGGACCGTGGGGGCAAACTTAAAATTTTGGAGAAGTGTTTGGAAAAAAGTAAAGGGAAATTATTGGCCCATGGCCCCGCCAACTAGGTAGGGCCCGCCATGTGTCCATGGGTACGCGGACCTTCGGAGCATGGGGGAGATTGAGAATTTTTCCCAAAGGGATTGTGAAGAAGGAAATGTTCACCCCAAGGCCCGTGCTAAATAAGATCTCACCATGTGGCACTTGGAATGGCAGAGCATCGGTATTTTTTTGGGAAATTTTCCCAAATGCAAAAAAGTGGAAAATTTTAAATTTTTCGCTCGCCAATCCGTTTTGGCCCTGTTTTGCCCTAAATTTTCAAACGACCATATCTTTCGATCCAGAGCTCAATTTTTCACATTATTTATATCAATGGAAAGATGGTGAAATTATCTACAAGATTCCATCATCATTTTTGTATTTTGATGGATTTTTGAGAGAGAAAATTGAAAAACCCCTCTAGCACGTGGTCATGAACAGAAATGACGTTTCAACCACCATTTTTAATGAAGAATGGCTCGCATTCTCTCCCAACATGGTGAAAAATGTCAGGAGATGGGCCTGTAAGGATGACCATGTTGTTTTATTGGATTTTTGATTGGTGGTTGAAGCTCTCCCACTTTTTCCTATGTTTCTCTCTCCTGGGGTCACTTCTTGCACTATAAAAGCCAAAATGGGCTCATTTTTTGAAGGGGGAGACACTTTTTCAGCTCTGCAACTTCCCTTTTTCTTCCTTTTGGTAGAATTTGTGGAAATTTTTACCTTTCCATGCAATACAACACCCCTTTTTTTCCTCTTGGTCACTGTAATGCATTGTATTGGATCTGGAATGATAATGTATGCTCTGTGATTAAAATCCCTCAATCCTTTCATATATTTACCATTGTTTCCTGATCTTTCATTACATCTTGAGAAATTTGTGCATGCCTTGTGATATGTTTTCTTGTGGATTGTGTATGTACTATAGTATTAGGTGTCTGCTACTCCTTTGGTGCATCACCTCATTAGCATTAGTCTCATTTTTCTTGCATTCCCTATTTTTGTCCCCTTGGAATTTAGAGTAGGAACTAGGAATTTAAACCTCTGCAACTTGTAGGTGATATATCTGATCAGGGGAGTTGAGGAACCAACCTCTAACCTAGATATTCCTCTTCCATTTTTCAAGTCCCACACTTGGGGAGAGGATTCAATGTTTTGCAATCACACTGGATGTCCAAAATGTCAAACTAGAAGTCTGATCAACATCCAGGGGTGTTACTAATTTGCTACAATAGTTTTGGCATGCCCGGTGGGACCTTAGAGGTCTTCATCTTCATTGCAACAAAATTGATGTGTATTTTTTGTAAGTTTCTTGTTCAATAGATCCCTAAATTACACATCTGGTGACTCCAAGGAAGAAGAATCAGCTGGTTTTAGCAGTTTAGACTTGAAAACTCATGAGAAGAATCAACACAAGGTAAAAAGTTGGAGAAGAAGAGGTGTTGTTTGAATATCTACAGTTATCTCCAAGAAGAGGGCAAAGAGGGAGGAGAATTCAAAGGTCTCCATCTCCACCAAACAAAACTCTATCAACTCCTCCACCTGGTAGGTGTTTCATTCAATCAACAAGGGTTATAAGGCCAATCAGAATGGTACAAAACAACCCCTTTGTCAATTTCACTGGTAGCAGCCCACTTGCTCTCAATGCACAAAATCCAATCCCAGTTGTAGCATTGAATAACATTCCATAATTTACTGGAGAGAATCATACCACTCCTGGTGATCATGTTAAGGATATTTCCAATATTTATGCAATCCATGAGATCAATGAGATGCAAGTTGTTGTCAAATTGCTGGCATCTTGATTCAAAGGGAAAGCTTTGCAATGGTTCAGGAGTCTTGCCTCAAGTTCTATTAAAAATTGGAACCAGCTATGTATATCCCTCCATGAGTAGTTTGGAGAAAAGGGAGACAACTTATCCCTTTTGGAACAACTGACAACCATCAAGAGAGCCCCTAATGAGCAGCTGACTGATTTCAACTTCAGGTTTCAAAAAACTTGGGAGAGGATTCTAGTGGCAGTAAGGCCAGCAACAGAAGGTTCTTTTCTATATTACCTTAAAGCTTTAAATTTTAATATTTCTATGTTGATTCAATCCATGGGAGGCACAACTATCCGTATTACTTATAGCATTGCCATTAGAGCTGAAAATTGTTTGATTCAAGCTGGCAAGCTAACTCCTAGGCCTCCAATGCCATTATATCCAAGTTTAGAGAGCCCAAGTACTAGTCAAGTTCATGTTTTAGCTCCTATTCCCACTCCTATAAATCATTATTCAAGTGAAGTTTCTACTTCATCTTCTAGTGCCTCAAATGAACTTCAAGAAGTCATGACGCAATTGTAAAATATAGACAATGAGCTGGTTACACTCAAAAGGTAGCAAGCCCAAAGCTTTAAACCTTCTTTCTAGCCTCAAGCTCAGCCGAACAGGCAGCCATACCAGCCTCAAAGACCACCCAATCTAGTTGCAAATCAAAATAAAACAAGATCTCCTGCCAACAGACCATTTCAGCCCTATAATCCCAATGCTATATTTTCCTCTAAGGCATTAGTGCCAGTGTAAAACAACATGGCTCAAGAGTATGATTTGTTTTTTCCATGCAATGAACCTCACAACCATTCTATGTGTTTCAATGGTGCCTTAAATCAAGCATTAATGGTGAATACAATTGGTGTGGAGGGTGAAGGTAGTCAAAGAAATAACCAACAACAAGACATATTCCAGCAGCAATCAGCTCCAAATGATACCACACTTGTAAACTGGCAGATAAGATTTTTGTGGCATGAATCAAACAATTCCCCAAAATGTTGTAGCCAACACAAGGTCAAAAAGCATAAATTTGGGTGAAGAATAGCCATTGTCTCCAAGTAATCCACAATCTTCTATCACTCCAAACATTATTGGCAAGCAAAATGCAGTTCCAAACACACAAGGAATGCCTAAAATAATTCCTAGGCCAACTCAAATGCTAGTTGTTACTTCCCATGTACAAGGAATGAATGTGCAGGCTAAGGGACAGTAGAGAGATGCTTCATCTCCATTCAACATCATTGATCAGATGAAGAAGACAAAGGTAAACATATCAATGTGGGAATCACTATCTATCCTAGGCTAAAGAGATTTGCTACAAGCTGCCATGAAGGACTTGTCAACTTCAAATCAGCAAGTCCAAATGCAAGAGAAGGTGCTCACAAATGCTGCCCAGCCTGAGAGGAATCATGGATGACAACAAGGTAAAATTTTGAAGCCCCCTCCATTCTATGTTTCATTGATCATTGGAAAACAATTATTACACAATTGCATGATTGATTCAAGGGCAAGTAGTTCAGTAATGCCCAAGAAAATATCTGATCAGTTAGGGCTTCAATATGAAGTCATATCTAAAGGGGTAGTGCAATTGGATGGGACAGTAGTAACAACAGTTGGAGTGATCAAAAACTCGAGTCTTATTTTGCATGCATGCCCCAACATTGTTGTTTTACAAGATGTCTCAGTAATAGATCTTCCACCACTCTTTGCCCTATGTCTGTTAAGGGATTTCACAACCAAGATTGGAGGTTACTTATCTAGTGATTGGTCACACATGTTGTTTAGAACAAGATATGGAACTAAAGCAACAATCAGATATGAGCCTATTGTAAAATTTCACATTCAGCCTCACACTCCAAGCCAAATCAATACCATTTGTTTAGCATTTGATCAAGAGGATTATCCAAGCACTGATGAAGTTGACACCAAAGTTGGGAGTATCCCAGATTTGACTCTTGATGAATGGGAAAACAAGGTGCATTCTTTTGATCCTTATCAAGAAATAGAAGAATCTGAGCTAGGAGTCTATTACATGCATGAAGAAAATAAGCCTATTCCTAGCATCACCAAGCCAAACCACAAGGATGACAATGAGGTATGACAGTTGTTTTTTGATGGATCAAGGAGTAGAAAAGGTGCAGTAGGGGGAGCTATGCTTGTTTCACCTCAAGGATTTAAGTATTATTCAGCTTTTAGATTTCAGTTTGAATGCTCTAATAACACTGCTGAATATGAAGACTTGATACAAGGGTTGCATTGGTCAATCAAGAGAGGAATAAAGAACTTGAAAGTCTTTAGTGACAGTGAGTTGATTGTCAACCAAGTTAGGGGGCAGCATGTTGTCAAGAATGATATGCTCAAGTGTTACAAAAATAGGGTATGGGACCTCATTGAATATTTTGATGGCTTTGGCATCAAATCCATTCCTAGAAAAGAGAACCAAGCTGCTGATAGGCTTGTAGCAGTTGAAGCAGCCTTTGACATTGTTGAAAGCATCCAAAAGTAAAAAGTACAGCCAAACATCCATGTGATTGTAAGGCCTTCAGTTCCAGAAAACAATGTAAGTTGGAAAGTGTTTGAAAATGATAAAAAAATCATCCATTTCTTGCAAGAAGAGGCTGAGTTCTCAGCTAAAAATCAGGAAAATTTGGAGCAGCAGTATGGTGACCAAGTGGTACAGCTGAGAACCAACAAACTACCAAAGGGAATTATTACTTTGGAGTCCATTTTCAATCCTAATGATCAGTTTAGGAAAGAGAAAGAAAACATCCGAGTCAAGGGAGAAGATTCAGTTTCCATCTTGGTGGAAGAAGGCAATTCACTCCAAGTTGGTAAAGTGACAACTGAGAAAGAAAGGTATGAGTTCATACAGCTTTGTCAATAATTCATTGATGTGTTTGCTTGGAGCTATGAAGATTTGAAATGTTTTAATCCCAAGTTAGCTGAACATACCATTGAATTGGATCCAAGTACTAAGCCCATCAGGAAAAAACAAAGACCAGTCAATCCACACATGGAGCCTCTCATGAGAAAATAATTGAATAAGTTGATAGAGTCAAGAATCATATTCCCTATCAAGCATTCTAGTTGGGTGACCAACTTGGTTCCAATTAGAAAGAAGAGTGGGAAAATCAGGTTGTGTGTTGACTTCAGAGATTTGAACAGAGCATCTCTCAAGGATCATTATCCACTTCCTTCTATGGAGTAGATTTTACAAGTTGTTGCCAGCTCCGAGAGGTTTTCATTACTTGATGGCTATTCGGGGGACAATCAAATTATGGTGAAAGAAGAGGATTAGTTCAAGACAACCTTTACAACCAAATGGGGAACTTATGCATATAGGAAAATTCCATTTGGGCTGTCCAACGCTGGAGCTACTTTCCAAAGAGCAATGGACATGGCGTTCAAGGATTTTATTAACAATGTGGTGCTGGTATATCTTGATGATATCACTGTTTTTTCAAAAAATGAAGCAAACCATCTCTTTCATTTGGAGTATCCTTGAATCCTCAAAAGTGTATTTTTCTAGCCCATGAAGGAAATCTCCTTCGCCACATTGTCTCCAAGGAGGGATTAACAATTGATCTAGAAAGAGTTGAAGCCATAAGAGCACTACTATTTCCAAGCCACAAGAAGGCCCTTCAAAGTTTCTTGGGGAGAATAAATTTTGTTCGGAGGTTTGTCCCAAATTTTGTATCCCTAATCAAGCCTATCACCAAGATGTTAAAGAAAAGCATAGCTTTCAAATGGAAAACAAAAGGAAAAGAAAGTTTTGAAGCAATCAAAGAAGCCATCTCTCAAGCCCCAACTCTCATTAACCCGGATTTCTCCAAGGATTTCATCCTCTATGCATTTGGGGGTGATGATACTATTTCTGTAATTTTGGTATAGTAGAACAAAAAAAATGATGAGCAGCCAATTGCTTTCTTCAGAAAAATCCTAGAGGACTATGAGGTGAGATATTCTTTCATTGAGAAGCATGTTCTTGCAGTAATTAGGATCTTGAAGAAATTCAAGCATCTAGTTTCAAACAACAAGGTTCAATTGTTGGTTCCTCATGTGGGAGTTAAGGACTTCCTCCTCAACAAAGACCTGAATGAAAAGAGGGTAGGTTGGATTACTCATGTCATGGAGTATGACATTGAGATCAAAGTCACCAAATTGGTCAGAGGAAAAGGATTGTGTGAGAAGCTAGTCTTGAACAAACACAAGGAAGCATGCAATGAGAAGGAGGATGTTTTAGCATTGCAAGACAGCCATGAGAAAGGAAGCAATCAAAAGGAAAATGATGGTGTCCTCACTCCTTGCTGGACCCAAGACATAATGCACTTCCTAAGCATAGGTCTATACCCTCCAGAGATGAACAAGACCAAAAGAAGACACTTCAGATTGCAGGCTATCTCATATGCCCTTATTAATGGTGTTTTGTTTAGAAAGGATGTGAATGGAGTGCTGCTGAGATGTATTCGTACAAATCAGATTCATAGGGTGTTGGAAGAGTTCTATGGTGGATCAGATGGTGGTAATTTTTCACCAAGAGTGACATCTCTAAAGATCCTGAGGGCTGGCTATTATTGGCCCAAGATTTTCAGTGATTGTTATGCATGGATCAAGAGGTGCAGGAATTGTTCATTCTTCACAGGTAAAGAGAGGCTAGCTTCTCTTCCATTGCATCCAATTTTAGTTGACCAACCGTTCATGTAATGGGGTTTGGAATTCATTGGAGTCATTAATCCCAATTCAAGAAAAGGGCACAAATGGATTTTAACAGCAACAGATTACTTCACCAAGTGGACTGAAGCAGTAGCACTCAAGGAAGCAAATTAATCTAGCATCCTAGACTTCTATGAGGGAATAACAACCAGATTTGGCATACCTGCTACAATAATATCAGATAATGCATTAGCATTCATTGGGTCCAAGGTGACTGAATGGGCTGGCAAGAATGGGATCTACCTAAGTAATTCATCTAACTATTACCCTCAGGGTAATGGCCAGGCTGAATCTACAAACAAGAACTTGTTGAGGATAATTAGGAGGACTCTTGATGAAAATCAGAGGTCTTGTCATACTAACTTGAAATCAGCCTTATGGGCTGATAGGATAACTCCCAAGAGATCTACATGTAACTCTCCATTCAAGCTTGTTTATGGAAGAGAGGTAATTTTGCCCATGTCACTTGAGTTGCCAACATTGGAACTCATGAAATAGTTGGAGTTGTTGGAGTTCGGGCACATGGATGTTAGATATGCAGAATTGATGGAGCTCCAAGAAATCAGAAATCAGGCATCCCAAGCAATGGAGAAGGATCAAGCTTTGATCAAGAAGACCTTTGATAGAAAGGCCAAGAATAGATCTTTCCAAGTTGGAGATGTAGTGTTAAAATGGGATGTAGACATAGAAAAACTGGGAATGCATTCAAAATTTGATGCCATTTGGAGTGGCCCATACATGGTCACAAAGTGTAAGGACAACAATGCTTTCTAATTGTCTTTATTGGATGACGAAGAACTGCAGATTCTAGTCAATGGAATCCATCTAAAGCATTGCTACTGAAGGGAATTCTCCACCTTGTACATATTAGCTTAGGTTTTCATTCCTCCAAGTGCTTGTGCACATTATTTTGCTGTAGATTAGTTTGCTTTCTCTAAGTGCTTTGGCACAACTTGCTATTCCTGGAAATGTGTTTATAGGCCTTGCTCCATCAGACGGTGCTCTTCCCTCCACCTTCATCCTTGCAGTGTTCTAGTCAGTTGGGGTACCAAGTAGAGATTTTAATGACTCCATGCCCAATGGATTGCTTCACGCAAATGGTAACTTCATCCAGCAGGCAGATGACCCCTCTGAGTCACCAATTTTTTTACCCAAAATGTGCCCCTTGCTCATTTTGTGGCTAACTCCCTTCATTCTTCCCTCTCTTGTGCCTCAGTCATAATTTTTTTCTTTTTAGGGACTCAAAACTTTCTAGAAATGGAACCATTGGATAGATATTTTTCTTAGCTTTCCAGAAAGGTAAAGTTTTCCTCCTAACTCCATGTATTTTTTAAGTTATGGCTCGGCAGAGTTTTTATGGGAAATTTTCCTTTGAAAGGCCCGCAACCAGTAATATGGTGCCACATGTCCAGGAAGCGGTGGGGGTCGGAGGAAAACTTGGATTTTTTACCAAGTGTTTGGCAAAATTTCAAAAGGGATATTTCACCCTACAGGCTTGCTGTCCAGTTGGATTGTGCCACGTGTCCAAAGGAGAGAAAATTGAAAAATTTAACTAAGTGTTAGCACCATGGAAAATTCAGGAGGAAAGGCCCATGCCCAATCACATTTTTCCACGTATCCTTAGGCCAAGAAGTGGCTTTTCCCGCATCCAATGGCCTCATGCCACGTGTCTCAAGACCCGTAAACTGCGGGGGGAAACTAAAATTTTGGTGAAGTGTTTGGAAAAAAGGAAAGGGAAATTATTGGCCCGTGGCCCCACCGACCAGTTAGGGCCCGCCATGTGTCCATGGGCATGCAGACCTTCGGAGCACGGGGGGAGATTAAGAATTTTTCCCAAAGGGATTATGCAAAAGGAAATTTTCACCCCAAAGCCCACATCAAATAAGATCTCACCACGTGGCACCCAGAATGGTGGAGCATGGGGATTTTTTGGGAAATTTTCCCAAATGCAAAAAAGTGGAAAATTTTAAATTTTTCGCCCGCCAATCCGTTTTGGCCCAATTTTGCCCTAAATTTTCAAACGGCCATATCTTTCGATCTAGAGCTTGGTTTTTCACATTCTTTATATCAATGGAAAGATGGTAAAATTATCTACAAGATTCTGGGGTCATTTTTGTATTTTGATAGAGTTTTGAGAGATAAAATTTAAAAACACCTCTGGCACATGGTCAGGAGCAGAAATGACATTTCAACAACCATTTTTAATGAAGAATGGCTCGCATTCTCTCCCAACATGGTGAAAAATGTCAGGGGATGGACCTGTAAGGATGCCCATGATGTTTTATTTCATTTTTGGTTGGTGCTTAAAGCTCTCTCATGTTTTTCCACGTTTCTCTCTCCTGGGATCACTTCTTACACTGTAAAAGCCAGAATGGGCTCATTTTTTGAAGGGGGAGACACTTTTTCAGCTCTGCAACTTCCCTTTTCTTCCTTTTTGGTAGAATTTGTGGAAATTTTTACCTTTCCATGTAATATAACACCCCTTTTTTTCCTCTTGGTCACTGTAATGCATTGTATTGGATCTGGAATGATAATGTATGCTCTGTGATTAAAATCCCTCAATCCTTTCATATATTTACCATTGTTTCCTGATCTTTCATTGCATCTTGAGAAATTTTTGCATGCCTTGTGCTATGTTTTCTTGTGGATTATGTATGTACTATAGTATTATGTGTATGCTACTCCTTTGGTGCATCACCTCATTAGCATTAGTCTCATTTTTCTTGCATTCCCTATTTTTGTCCCCTTGGAATTTAGAGCAGGAACTAGGAATTTAAACCTCTGCAACTTGTAGGTGATATATCTGATCAGGGGAGTTGAGGAACCAACCTCTAACCTGGAGATTCCTCTTCTATTTTCAAGTCCCACACTTGGGGAGAGGATTCAATGTTGTGCAATCACACTGGATGTCCAAAATGTCAAACTAGAAGTCTGATCAACATCCAAGGGTGATACTGATTTGCTACAATAGAGAGATGGAGAGGAAAAGAGAGAAGTGGATGGAGGAAGAAATAAATGCACTTAAGCGATATGTGGATCAAGTATCCATGATGATAGAACATTGGATGGAACCAAAATTATAAAAAGGAGGGATTGTGCTGATTAAAAGAGTCAAGTGGCCCATTAAGCTACTTATAGAGAAAAGAAAAAGGATGCAACTGAGAAGGTTGATAAAAGAGGAAGAAAAAGGATAAGAAGAATGAGAAGAATAAAAAGAGAAGAAGTTAAGAAAGTTATCTTGAAAGAGGATAATTAAAATGAGGAAGAAGAAGTTATAGAGATATTTTGACATCTCTTAGAGAGAGCGAAGAGGATAACTTGTTGAAAAAGGAAGGTGAAGAAGAGAAGATTTTGAGTAAAGAAGAATAATATCTCATTCAAGGAGATTTTAAAGGCACTATATGACCTTAATGTTTTCATTCTAATATTGTATCTTTATGTGTGAATGTAGGTAATCAGAATAAAGACATGAATGCCTTAGAAAGTGTCTTAAATACATACCTAGAAGTCACAAAGAACCAAGAAGAACCAAAATTTGAAGAGGAAGATGAATATACAACCGAAGAAGAGTTGTTGTGGCAAGAAATCATGCAAGGACATCAGATACTAGATTATTTTGAGGATGAAGAATACTATAAGAGAGAAGTGGAATAACTTATGGAGATACTACATGATGAAGAATACTATAAGAATACTATAAGATATTTTGAGGATGAAGAATACTATAAGAGAGCAAAGGAATAACTTAGTTAGGTGTGCTAGTTAAAGTCTAGGATATTAAAAATTGGAAAATTTCACTTTCCCTCCAAAGTGTAAGTTTGAAAGATTGGAGGCCTATTTTGGTTTGAATATGTAAGTTGGCTAAGTTTATGTGTTTTAGATGTGATCTTGGAGTTAAAAAACTTGAAAAAGGATGAAAATAGGTCAAAATGTGTGTCTTAGGTCTTTTTAGGGGCTTATAAGTCATAAAACGAGTTATAATTAAGGAATAGACCCTTTAAGTTAAGGAACCTAGTGGTAAGTCTAGAAATCACTGATATGACCATGAGTATAAGAACCCATATTTGGTTATAGGGTGAGTAGAGGAGTATAAATGACTAAATATGATAGTTATTCTTCATTCTTATTAGGGTAATGAATCAAAAGTAAAGCTTTAAGGAAGGTAGTGATGGAAAAAATCTAGTTTTGATAGTTTTGTTCATGATTTCAGTGATTGTTAGTACACATATATGATATTATTGATCTTAGAATGGTTTCCTTGTTCTCAAAATGAATACAAGCTTATTTGGGAGCATGTGAGAATTGATGCATTAATTTTTGGATAGTTCTTGTACATTACTAACTCTATGACAGGTTTAACATCCATGAATGATTAGGAATGTATGATTTATGATAGTGGTGGAGCATTGTAATACTTTCAATGTAAGAATAAGGTGGAGATAGAAATGGTAAGATGACTTGTGAATAACATTTGTGAGGAATGTCATTTTGTGTGTGTTAGTGCATGTTGAGCCAAACTATGAAGTTATGATCAGAGGAGTGAGTTCAGTAGCTAAGTAATATGAGTGCATTAATTGAGATATATAGTTCTTGAGGATCCCTATTTTAGAGAATTTTTAGATTTTTTGAAAGTCTTTGAATATGTGGGAGAAACTTGATATTACAAAAATCAAGGATGTAAGCTAATGTTAACTGTACCCTTCTTGCAAAGACTTTGAGCCTATCCACCAAGAGGATCATCATCTTGTTAATATCAAGTGGTTGGGATACTATGGAGACTGAATCATGATTGGAGGTAAGATCCATACGACTCTTTAGGGTGCATGTATAAGAAACTTGTATAGAAAAAGCATATTGTGACTGTGGTTGCATATTGTGACTGCTCCCAGGAAGGCATTTAAGCAAACCTTGCATGATTATTAACTATGGAAGATACAAGGAATATGTACCTATATCATTGAGATAATGCATAATGGTATTTTGAGTGAATGGAGAAGCCCCTTTCAATAATTTAT
Organism: Taxus chinensis; assembly: GCA_019776745.2. Lineage (NCBI taxonomy): Eukaryota > Viridiplantae > Streptophyta > Pinopsida > Cupressales > Taxaceae > Taxus > Taxus chinensis. Next base: position 380,973,647 of record CM034157.1, on the reverse strand, counting down.
ACTATTGGAAAATTTAGATTGCGAGGGTTTCAAAATGCCCTTCTTCTATGTGCAAGTAAGCTAGTTTGGGGTCCACTGAATGAAGAAACTTGATTATCAGCTCCTCTATTAAGAATATTATTGTGTATAAGTTTGAAATGAACCTTGATTCAAAATTATAGGTTTTGAAACAAAGAAATAATAATTTTATAAACTACAGTCTCTTGTTAGACTACCCAGAACCTCCTAGCTAGGGTTTTGAGGAAACTAGGTTTTGGTGCCTTTGTACCTTGAATTTGAACTAAAATTCAGATGATATTTATGTGAAAGGGTACTATATATGATTTCAAAGGAATTTTAGGAAACCACTGGGTAAAAATATGCTTTTTCATTACAGTTAGGAAGAAGGTTTTTACACAGTCACAAGGGGTAATTGAAGGAAGCTATTTAGTAAAGGAACCTAGACACAAAATTGAATTCTCTTCTTGAAACTTTGAACTCAGGAAGAAGAAAATAATCGGTTCCAAAATATAACTTACTTTTTTCTTGAGGTTTCCTACAACATAAGTTATGCATGATAGTCTTCTTATTGAGACCTAATTGAGGGTTTACAAGCAAAAGAGGAGAAAGTGGGATGAGTGGAGAAAGACAAAGAGTTGGATCCTCAAATTTAGGGCACACCTTGGGGGTGAAAAAAGAGAATTAATTAATTTGGAGGGGTTTTCTAGGTAAATTTGGTTTTCCCTATCAATGCATGTAACACCTCACCTTGTCTTAAGGACACTTAAGGGGTAGTATTGACTAAGGGGTTATTGTGAGAAATTTTATGATGTGGAATGCATTTATATGATTGATATAACCTTGTTTTAGGTGATGTAGTAGGGGATAAATACTAAATATCCATAAGAGTAAACCAAACTCCAAGTAGGCATTCTAAAGAAAGAAGGCTTGGTGGAGAAACCTGAACTAAGAAATTAAGTACAAGAGTAACTTTGAGAGAAGAGTGAGTTATTGGGTGAATAAAACAAGATTGGTGACATGGTATAAACTAGAGGAAAATAATAAATCAAGTCATTAAAATAATAATTTGATTCCATATACAAGAATGAAACCCTATTAATCTAGAAATTATTTTCAAAATACAAATCTAATTAATGTGAATTGTTGTCATTAGTTGATTAGCTGTATATCTACATGAATGTTAGCAATTTATCTACATCATATTGGAAACACTAAATAGAAATTGGATCATTGAATATCTTAAAAAATCTAGGAAAAATCTTGATTTATTTCTTAAAGAGGTTAGGGAAATAGGGTTTGTCTTGGATTTGGATTTGGTTTTGTGCATGTGTCCCTTTTTTGTACTTAATAGAAAAAAGGGAGAGGTGGATTTTTTTATTTATCATAATACATAAAATGGATTGAAACACTAATAAAATATGGGACTTCAACTTATAATATGGTGGTAAGGGATACATTTTGTATAGAGAATCATAATTTTGGTATTTTCTCAGTTTATGATCTAAATGATTATAGAGATAGAGCTCAACTTTAGAATTGAATGGAATCCTCTTTACTTGATGTCTCATGAATTATTGTAAGAGACTTTAACATGATATAAAACAGAGAAGACAAGTATGTAGAGATACATTTTTGTGGAAAGGAAATGAGCAATAATTTTGGGCCAAATTTAAAATTATTCTAAGTATTAGTGACCTCCTAACTGTAACAAAATCAATAGTAAAAATATTTAGTTCATATGATGTAATAACAAAAAAGTAAAGAATAGGGTTTATTACATATTAAATGATTTTTATTTAAAAAAGGAATACTTCTATGTTCCACTAGTAGTGGAATCAAATGATGTTACTATCCTTCCATTCACACTTTCTGACCATCAACCTATGGAAATTATAGTCTAATTGTAGTTCCCACTTATTTCATGCATCATTTTATTGTCAAATAATTTCATTTGTTGGATTATAGACATTGATTCAATGCTATCTGGATATTATGTGATTTTATTGTGGATTATTTTGAGATACATAAGGTGATTGAGGCATGCAATACAAATCTAGCATTGTGACTTATTGTACTAATTTTCTTGTCCTTGTGAAATTATGTACACTAGTAGGATGTGATGTAGTTAGTTATTATCCAATATATGAGGGATGTATATTAATTCTGATGTATATTTTTTCCATTAGTTATGATGATGATGATTTGTATGTTATCATGCAATAAGGTATATGGATCATATATTTTGATCTGCTATAGATGGAGTCCTTATGTATAGTTACTCCATTCGAATACTAGTTTGTACTTAGTTAGAAATTGATATCCATATTTATCTTGTTATTGATGCATGTGGTATTGTTTCCTTGGTTTTATTTTATCGAACAAGTCTGATGATGTGTGAATCAAGTGTGCAAGTATAAGTTCACATAGGAGAACATGAGACTTAGAGTTTGCACCTTTAATTTACACAAGTGGAAATTTGGGTTAAAATCTCCCTTTTTCTTGATCTTCATTTGGACTTGTGTTTATGTTGTGATTAGTTCAAAAATGCTTTGTGATTTATTCTTGACCCACCTTGCATTATTTGGTATTACCCTTGTTTAAATTAGTTGAGAGACCTAATGGTACCTACATGTGTTAGTGGTGATTTATTATTGTTAACCTTGTTCTTAGAGGTGTGGAACCACTTAAAAATAAGTTGGGTGGGCCCAACCATATATCCATTATTGTAAGCACAATGGAATAAGAGGGGTGAAAAATTCCTTCAAAAACCATTAAACAATTTCAAATTAACTTTCATACACCATTAACATTCAACCATGCATTTGTGAGATCTTAACAATAAGTAAAAACCATCCACAAGAACATAAATATGAGGGAGTACACAAACATAAGATGTAAGTGAGAAACCCTCAAGGAGAATAAAACCCAACAAAAAAATTGTTGATATTACTCATAACAAAGACTCAAGTGAATATCAAACATCATAAGATATTTCTTTAGTGGGGCACCAACCCCACAAGGAAAACCAACCCATAAAGCCTTGATATTACTAACAACAAGATACTTGCATGAATATGGCGCATCACACGAGAGTTTATAAGAATATCACTGAAGATATGATATAACAACTCAGTTGATGTTGATCACAAGATTCTAAACTAATCAAATTTCCTTCATTCTCCCACAACCTAGAGATTATAGTAGTTGTTTACGAGGGTAGTCATGCTAGACACATTTCACTCAACCTAGACTTTAGCATTTAAATGTTTTTTACATTTTGTACCAGGCCCCTCTTTACGATTTTTGTAATAGGAAGCTTGAACATGATGAAGCCCTCGAAGAAGACAAACTAGATTCATTACCACGTAACAAAAATTCTACCTTGCAAGCTACAAATAGAGTCTTCTTATAGAACAATCTTAACCCAATAATCATCATTAAACCAATAACATGGAATACTCACTTAAACGAAATGGTTACTGAAGGTTGGCAACCAATCTCATTCCATCAAATCAATAAATATAGAAGCTTCTTATAGTACTGTCAATTTATGTCAAGGGGCGTATGGATCTGATACACACATTCATATGTCTAGAATCATACATACAATGGTCTATGTGTTCTCTCTATCATCATTCTACTATGCACCTAACATCATATATATAGGGTGGGGAATTTCCCTTCACCTCTTAACTATTATATAAATAGGTCACATGCTATTGATAGCCACACACCATTTACTATTATAGCCACACATGCAAGTGTGCTATCTATAGTCCTCTTGCAGTTAAGTGAAGTGTCAATTCTATTCTTAGCTCATCTCCATGCATAGACACTTTGAACCACTTCTCCAGATATAGACCATGCATGGTGCACATGTCTCTACTTCATTGGTGTGTTCCACATGCCACATTCTAAAAATAGATCTTCCTGCTCAAAATTGGCTAAATCCCAAAATCTGAACTTGCCTTCCATGCGCAGGTCCTTCCTGTCCTTCCGCACCTTTGATCTTGGCCTTCTATCCCACGCAGACTCCTTGTGTGATCTTTACCAAGTATTCTTTGATAAAAATTACCCCACACTAATCTCATTATTGTCTTGACAATGGGTATCTCCAAAATTTGAAGGAAAAAATAACAATGAAAGAATAAGAATGAATAATGGGGACAAATAAAGAATTTATATAAGGTTATTTAAGAAACCTCCTCAGTATCAGTTGATAGCATGAGTGCCTATTTCTCTTTCTCTAGGATGTCCATAGAAATGGATTCCAACTCATCCTACACAATTTATCCTTTCTCATTTTGTAGAACCAACACAACACTAGACATAGATGTCATCCTCCCAAAAGGTCAATCTTCTGTGCAATCATCTTTCCAAGATCTTCCAACTGAGTCTTGTGTGGCTTTTGTGCTACTGCTAGATCCTCATGCTTCTGTTTATCTATTGAAAACCTTTTTGTGTTGCCTAATGACTCATCTTTCATGGCCTTCTAGACCTCATTGTTCTCTTCCAAGGTATTAATGTTGATGAGTGCCTCTGGAGTTGTGCATATATTTAAATCCTAATCTGTTTTCTTCAAGACTTCTTGGAATGCCTGCAATAGCCCTTCATAAGATGTGATTTTTCTCATCATAGATGCCTTCTCCCATTCGGCATCTTGTTCTAATCTTTCTGGTTCTTGCATATGCATAGTTTAATCTTTGAGCACCAAGTCCACCAACTTTCCCACATAGTGTATCGCTGAAGGAAATTAGTCCCGCATCTGTACCTTGGGTTCCAAGTCTGGCCTTGCTTTGGATTACAGTGTCCCCAATCTACAAAAACTTGCGATTCTTATGAACTACATCATTCTTAAATTCTACAAAATTCCCTTTCACTGTTTCTATGCATGTTATCTTATAGCACATAATCTTCAAGACCTTATGTTGATAACATTTCCTATGTCCTTAGTTGGTCCTGTTTTCCTTTACACTTAGTATAAGAACATCCACCTTGCTAAATTATTCCTACTCATTTTTCAATCAGGTATTTCTTGTACCATCATGTGTCTAGACTATGCACTTAATCACCTTGATGCACCATTATAAACACGATCAAATTTCTCATTTTGTCACCGATTATAGGGGTGTCATTAACCAACTGGCATTTTCCCTCTAACCAAATGAGCTAATAGATTTTTTATATCGCTGTAGTCGTTATATCATATTTCATCTACATTGTAACCATTCAATCCTTTTAGACATTATTATGAGTCCTTTAAGTATGGCTCACAAACTATAGCTTTGTGCTTTTCAAGATGGTAGAGTGAAAATTAGACCAAAAAACTAAAAACTAGATTTGCTAATCTAGGAACTCATCCTCTAATTCGATGAAGATCTATATCGAAATCATCAAGACCATCTCCTAAAGAATGTTTATCCTCAAAATGTTCTCATCCTCAACGTAGCTATAACCCTATCCTATTCAATCATATAGTGAAATCTTAAGTGAGAAACTATCGGCTGCCAACATGATCACTCTTCCTCCTCGTATCCACCCCATTGAACATCTCATTCTCAAACAGTTGCCCTCTTTTGGCATAGAGAAAATGATTTGCAAATATGGTTGGAGTCACTGTGGCCATTACATCAAAAGGACTCCAGAATAATATTTTAAAACTATTCATTTTGTTACCACATTCAAGTCTTCTTCATCCCCTATTGTGGCTGAGGTGGTACGATAATAATGATGCTCATCTTCACCTCAAAAGCAAAATTTATCCTAATCCTCCCATGCTACCAACCATTTAGGCACATCACACTATCTTCATAGCTCCAGAATCCACATCCCAACTGTGATTTGATCACACCCATTAAAGAATAAGGATATTCCCATGCATGTCAACCTTCCCTTTGGGTGGTGCTAGAAGTGCAAACGCACCTTCAAGTCTTTGTTTTTCTCCATTTTGGCTTCAAATGAATCATATATGATGCCCCCAAATCTGCTATAGCCTAAACTTATTGTTCGATATTCAGCACCTGAAATGACTTCATCTATATAAAAATGGCTTCTTACCTTGCAATCATTGATAGTCACAGTCTACCTTATTTGCATTGAATATCAGTCTGAATCATGTCGATAAATCTATGAACAAATTCCTAAAAATACCTGTTGTAGCAAATCAGCAGCACCCCTAGATGCAAATCAAGGTTCTAAATGATGTTTAGAGCATCCAGTGTGATTGCACAACATGGAAACCTCTCTCCAAGTGTGGGACTTGTGAAAATGAGAGAGGAATCTCCAGAATAGAGGCTGGTTCCTCAAACTCCTCTGATTTAGATCTATATTTTGCACAACTACAGAGGTTCAATCCTAATTCTACCCTAGATTGCAAGGAGACAGGGATAAAAATGCAAAAATGAAACTAAACTAAAGATGGTGATGCACCAAAAGGAGTGGTGAAACATTTTTTGCCATGTAAATAGACACAAATTCATGAAATGCAACAAGGGAAAACATACACAAGCTGATAGATGTAATTAGAGGTCTTAAAATGAAGTAAAACAATACAAACAGAGGACTGAAAGCATTCACAGACTTTGCACTGTCAATTCCATGTAAAAATCTCTTGCATTCCACCATCAAAGAGGTATAAACTTGTTAGAAACTGTGAAAAAGGTTTGATTCTTACAACTATCACTTGCTGGTGGTGAAAGAAGAAGTTTGTAATGCCAAAAAGTGTTCAAACCTTTGAAAAATGAGCCAAATCTGGCTTTTACAGTGCATGGGTCGAGCCCAGGAGAGAGAAAACATGAAAAAACATGGGAGCCATTCCCCATTGACCAAAATGCATTAAAAACAACATGGAGGTCCTTACAAACCCATGCCCTGACATTTTTGACCATGCTGGAGAAGAATGCGACCCATTTTGCATTAAAATTGGTTGTTGAAATGTCAGTTCTGTCCATGGGCACGTACCAGAAGAATTTTTTGATTTTCTCCCTCCAAACTGAACCAAAATTCAAAATTGACCATGGAATCTTGTAGAGCATTTCACCAGATTTCCATTGATATAAAGAACATGAAAATCTGAGCTCTGGATCAAAAGTTATGGCAATTTGAAGTTTTAGGGCAAAAACAGGCCAAAATCGGATCGCTTTGATATTTTTGACCTGGACACGTGGCGAGTTCTGATTGGCTGCGGACCTTGCAAGGGAAAATTTCCCACAAAAACTCCATTCTAGAGCCATAACTTGAAAAATACGTGGAGTTAGGAGGAAATATTTACCTTTCTAGAAAGCTGAGAAAGAGCTCTATCTAATGGTGTCATTTCTAGAAGGTTTTGAGTGCCTAAAAAGTAAAAATTTATGACTGAGGCACAATAGAAGGAAAGAATGAAAGGGATTTAGCCACAAAATGAGTAGGGGGCACATTTGGATAACAATTTTGGTGACTCAGAGGGGTCATCTACCTGCTGGATGAATGATCAGTAGCCTGAAGCAATCCATTGGGCATGGAGTCATGAGTAGTAGCCTGAAAACTGATCTGAACTTTGAAAACTTCCCTCTGAACCGCTTGAATCCCACTGGACATGGAGTTGTTCCCACCAAAATGCCATCAAAATGAACTGTGCAAGAGTGAAACCAGTAGCACCAAAACTATGTACAAACTGAAAATCATACATGCTCCAAATGGAACATGCAGAGTGTGCACAAGCACTTCTTCTACTGAAAGCAAACCTACCTACTCTACTCTAACTGGAAGCAAAGGTGAGCTAAATGAAACCCTGCAACTGGTTGTGTAAAATAGCTTCCTTTCTTCAAAATTGGTAGCCATGCAAATGATTTGGAGCTGAGTATGGCTGATTGGATGAGTGGAAAATCAACAAGAAGCTGGTCTTCTACCCAAATTAGCAAGGTGTCAACTAAAAACAAATCCAATACCTCTTTTAGTTGCTCTGCATTTGGATTGGAGAGGTATGACAGCTGATCCTTGGAACTTTGCAGCTCATCCTCATGCTTAGAAGCAAGCATGACTAGTTGTGGCTTCTCCTTTGGCTCCAATGAAGCCAAATACCTGATTGGGCAAGGTCTGATCTGTTGAGTATGCCCATAATTCTGATTTTCAACTCCAAGAATGGAGTTCTCTTGTAGACCTTGAATGGATGGTGTGGAAGCAATGGTAGAACCCTTCTGCCCTTTCTCTTCCTCCAATGAAGGACATGAAAGATTAAAATCTTCCAATCTTGGTTCCAAAGAGCTTCTATAAGATGCAGGCTGCTGCAAATGAATACTCTCCTCCATGACAGCAGGCTCTTGTGTTTGGAAGATGGATGATGAAAGAGAGAATGGTGGAAACTCAACCGGTTCTTCTTCATCAAAACAGTCCTCCAAATCAGACAGGTAAACTACCTCATTGCTGTCCTGCTGCAAATGTTCAACCTCTCCCATGGCATTCTCTTGATCTGTAACTTGATCACCACGGGTTTCTTTCATCCTCCAGCATTGAGTTTGAGGGATCAAACTCTTCTTCAGTACTAGAACTTGAGAGAGATGAAGTAGAGAGAAGAACTGAAGGTTCTTCTATAACCTGCTTTGTGCTCAAAGCCTTTGGATCTGCACTTTTCTCCCCCACAGCTGGAATGTGCTCCTCTTCTTTTGGATTTGGAGCAGCTTCTCCTTCCTAATACATACAAAAGACTTGCTGTCCCTCATGACTGATTTTTGCAATTTGAATTGGATCAGCATTTCCTTCAAATAGGGTGCCAACATGGACACTATATTCTGAATGCCAAATTGATTGCTGATCTACAACTCCTTTTTGCTCTTCTTCTGCTGCAACAAAATCAGTCCTGACCACCATTTGTTCTGTAACTCCAACCTCTTCTGAAGGTTTCATCAGCAAAGGGATCTTCTTCATCCCAAATTTAAGAGCCCAACTCTTCAAAATTTGAATTTCTTCATCCTTGTTTGGCTTCTCTTTTTGTTGTCCTTCATGACTGATTTTTGCAATTTTTTGTGGTGGTGGAGGAGGTAAAACCTCTTGTTTCTTTGGAGGAGAGGGTGTTTCATTTAGCTCTTGTGGAGGGGATGACTGTTTGGAAGGGAAAAGGACAGAAGAATTGAGATGAGGTGGAAGACTAGGGGGTGGAGAAATGGATTCAACACTTGGGACAACAGATGGAGAGTTTAAAACTTGACACTGCTGAGATAAAACAGATTGGGAAAGAGGAAAAGAAAAGGCATGAGATGGTGTGCTTACCCATTGACAAGGTTGCTGAATACTCCTCTCATACACCTCTATTCCTTCAATCCACTTTGCAAGCAATGGCAGCATTGTAATCATGAAGTCAAGCTTCTCTTGAGGGCTGTAATGCCTTGGGAAAGGTCCCACCCATGGACAGGGTGCTCCACAACCGATTCCAAATGCTTTCATTTGTGCTTGAGCCCTGGATTGCACCATGTTTACCTCCATCTTTTAGATTTTCTCCAACAGACCAGCATCTTGCATCTGATTGTCTTCATTGTATGCACACCCTTGCTCTTGGAAAGCTCCATAGCCAAACTGATTTTGGCATTGCTGCTCATATGGGTATGTATGCTGATTTTGAATTTGTTCAAAATGCTGATTTGGAGGATTTAAAAAACATGTTGGAGGTGGGAAACATTGCTGCTGTTGTAAATGTGAGTTCCATGATGGAAATGAAGTCATGATTGCACAACTTCATGGAATGGAAAAGAATGAAAGAGATGGAAAGAATAATGGATGGAAATGGATGAAAAACAGGTCTGCAACTTCAGAAATGGGTTGCTGATCAGATGGAGTCACCAGATGTGTTTGCAAGTGCCTCCAAAGGTTGAAATCTTCACAGGAACACACCAACCTGCAAAAGATGAAGTGGAAGACCTCTAAGGTCCCACCGGGCATGCCAAAACTGTTGTTGCAAATCAGCAGCACCCCTGGATGCAAATCAAGGTTCTAAATGATGTTTAGAGCATCCAGTGTGATTGCACAACATGGAAACCTCTCTCCAAGTGTGGGACTTGTGAAAATGAGAGAGGAATCTCTAGAATAGAGGCTGGTTCCTCAAACTCCTCTGATTTAGATCTATATTTTGCACAACTACAGAGGTTCTAATCCTAATTCTACCCTAGATTGCAAGGAGACAGGGATAAAAATGCAAAAATGAAACTAAACTAAAGATGGTGATGCACCAAAAGGAGTGGTGAAACATTTTTTGCCATGTAAATAGACACAAATTCATGAAATGCAACAAGGGAAAACATACACAAGCTGATAGATGTAATTAGAGGTCTTAAAATGAAGTAAAACAATACAAACAGAGGACTGAAAGCATTCACAGAGTTTGCACTGTCAATTCCATGTAAAAATCTCTTGCATTCCACCATCAAAGAGGTATAAACCTGTTACAAACTGTGAAAAAGGTCTGATTCTTACAACTATCACTTGCTGGAGGTGAAAGAAGAAGTTTGCAATGCCAAAAAGTGTTCAACCCTTTGAAAAATGAGCCAAATCCAGCTTTTACAGTGCATGGGTCGAGCCCAGGAGAGAGAAAATGTGAAAAAATGTGGGAGCCATTCCTCATTGACCAAAATGCATTAAAACAGCATGGAGGTCCTTACAAACCCATGCCCTGACATTTTTGACCATGTTGGAGAATAATGCGACCCATTTTGCATTAAAATTGGTTGTTGAAACATCAGTTCTATCCATGGGCACGTACCAGAAGTGTTTTTTTGATTTTCTCCTTCTAAACTGAACCAAAATTCAAAATTGACCATAGAATCTTGTAGAGCATTTCACCAGCTTTCCATTGATATAAATAACGTGAAAATCTGAGCTCTAGATTGAAAGTTATGGCGATTTGAAGTTTTAGGGCAAAAATAGGCCAAAATCGGATCGCTTCGATATTTTTGACCTGGACACGTGGCGAGTTCTGATTGGCTGCGGACCTTGCAAGGGAAAATTTCCCACAAAAACTCCGCCGAGCCATAACTTGAAAAATACGTGGAGTTAGGAGGAAATCTTTACCTTTCTAGAAAGCTGAGAAAGAGCTCTATCCAATGGTGTCATTTCCAGAAGGTTTTGAGTGCCTAAAAAGTAAAAATTTATGACTGAGGCACAATAGAAGGAAAGAATGAAAGGGAGTTAGCCACAAAATGAGTAGGGGGCACATTTGGATAGCAATTTTTGGTGTTGAGAGTGGGATGTGGATAGAGAAAAACTAGGAAGGCATTCAAAATTTGATGCCATTTGGAGTGGCCCATACATGGTCACACCTCAGTGCAAGAACAACAATGCTTTCCAATTGGCCTCATTGGATGGTGAAGAACTGTAGATTCTAGTCAATGGAATCTATGTCAAGCATTGCTTCTAGAGGGAAATTTACCACCTTGTAAATATTAGATTATATTTTCATTCCTCCAAGTGCTTTGCACATTGTTTTGCTGTAGGTTAGTTTTTCTTTCCCTAAGTGCTTTGGCATAGCTTGCTGTCTCTGGAGATGTTTTGCAGTCCTTGCTTCTATCATGTGATATTCCATCTTCCTCCTTGCACATTCTAAGTCAGTTGGGGTTCTAAACATAATATTTGATGGCTCCATGCCCAATGGACTGTTGCAGTCTACTGGTACTTTCATCTAGTAGGTAGATGACACCTCTGGGTCACCAAAATTGTTATCCAAATGTGCCCCCTGCTCATTTTATGGCTAACTCCTTTTCATTCTTTCCTTCTATTGTGCCTCAGTTAGAAATTTTTACTTTTTAGGCACTCAAAACCTTCTGGAAATGACACCATTGGATAGAGCTCTTTCTCAGCTTTCTAGAAAGGTAAAGATTTCCTCCTAACTCCACGTATTTTTCAAGTTATGGCTCGGTGGAGTTTTTGTGGGAAATTTTCCCTTGCAAGGTCCGCAGCCAATCAGAACTTGCCACGTGTCCAGGTCAAAAATATTAAAGCGATCCGATTTTGTCCTGTTTTTTCCCTAAAACTTAAAATCACCATAACTTTCGATCTAGAGCTCAGATTTTCACGTTCTTTATATCAATGAAAATATGGTGAAATTCTCTACAATATTCCATGGTCAATTTTGAATTTTGGTTTAGTTTGGAGGGAGAAAATCAAAAAACACTTCTGTTACGTGCCCATGGATAGAACTGACGTTTTAACAACTAATTTTAATGCAAAATGGGTCGCATTCTTCTCTAGCATGGTCAAAAATGTCAGGGCATGGGTTTTTAAGGACCTCCATGTTGTTTGTAATGCATTTTGGTCAATGGGGAGTGGCTCCCATGTTTTTTCACGTTTTCTCTCTCCTGGGCTCGACCCATGCAGTGTAAAAGCCGGATTTGGCTCATTTTTCAAAGGGGGAACACTTTTTTACACAGAAAGCTTCTGTTTTCACTTTCAACAAGTGATTTTGGCAAGTATAAGACCTTCCAGGGATTATAACAAGTTTTTTTGCCTCTTTGGTGTTGGAATACAAGGATTTTGATGTTGAAAATCATAATGCAGGCTCTGTGAATGCTTTCAGTCCTTTGTATGTGTTGTTTGCTTCATTTCAAACCCTTGTTTACAGCTTATCAACCTGTGCATGATGTTTTATGTTGCAATTTCTGATTTGTGTCAATTTGCATGAGCAAGAAGTGCTCACCACTCCTTTGGTGTATCACCCTTATCAGTTTAGTTTTAATTTTTGCATTTCTTATCCCTGTCTCCTTGAAAATTAAAATAAAATTAGGATATGAACCTCTGCAGTTGTGCAAATAATAGATCTAATCAGAGGATTTTGAGGAACCAGCCTCTAATCTGGAGATTCCTCTCTCATTTTACAAGTCCCACACTTAGAGAGAGGTTTCAATGTTGTGCAATCACACTGGATGCCTGAAACATCAACTTAGAAACCTGATTTGCATCCAGGGGTGTTGCTGATTTGCAACAACAATACCTTGTAGTGAATGCATAGGGTAACTTGCACCAAGGGCTCCAGACTCCATCCCTCTTTGGAAAATGCGTGATGCAGAAATGCTGGTATACAACAAACTAAACTTATTTTCCTACCACTGCTGGTAGGTCCTTTGGGATGCACCACTCTTCCCCAAATTCCATGTGAAGCCTATCATACCACTTCTCCACCCTTTGCTTTACTTTTTTTGGCATGGCCCCCTTGCATAGGTATTTGTTGAATCTTTCAGCTAAGGACTTTTTCTCCATGGGGTATTCCCATATTTTCTCCTTTGGTCCATCAGGTACCCCAATCTCCATGAACACCAGTGATAGTAGAACAGTCCCAAAGCTGATCTTCCCTCTTGTGCATGCTTCTTTGACTATTTTCTCTGTAATATAGCGGTCATTGTTTTAGATCGCCCCTTATGACATTTTTCGTGCCACATGTAACCACATAGTGTTTACCTGCGACCACCGCTCCTGATCATTTAACTTGGTAACCAGGTGTGTTGCAACTTATACAACTGGACAGTTCTTAAATTTGTCTATGTCCATTCTGTGCAGACCCTTCAGGTATCCCAACTCCTATTTGGTTTTTAAAATCATGGCTTTATCTACAAGGTCACTTTTTATATCTTCTCCTGTGGCCTTCAAACCTGTCACTGATGAAACAAGTGCAGATGAAATTCTAATTCTGCGTCCTGCAAAGTAGAAGAAGTCTTTGTGTACCATGTTCATGAGCCACTAGTACAAGGGCTCATACTTCCCGAAATATGGAAACTCATACAACCGATATAACCCAGTTCTCTTCAAAATTTTCTCACCCACATCATCATACACCAACATGTCATCTACCTTGCATTTGTTTATTCTAGAAGTGAGTAAGGAATTGAGCTCCTTTTTGTTCTTCAAGGTCCTATGAGTATATTCACTTACTTTGATTTTTCTAATGGGTGAATCCCATTCTTGGCCAACAATGAATCAATCTGGGTATTGCATATCTGAAAAATGACTCTCAGGTGCCATCTCTTCTTCCTCAATGACCACCTTCTTCTTTTCTTTTGCTATTACTACAGATGCCTTCATTAGTGTCATTTCTACCTTGCAAATATCTCTTCTTCAACCCTGTAACTCTGCGAATCAAACCCTAGCTCGATTCAATTATGCCCTAGGTGGAAAATTTGTAACCTAATTCTTTCATGTCTTCCTGCTTTGCTTAAAACCTTCACCATTAGGGATGCAAGCTTCTTATCACACAGATCTAGTTGTCACTCTTGGTTTCACACCCTTCACACTTGGATCTTCTTGCGAATACTCTTATTTGCAATTGTAAAGATGAATCCACATCCCATCCTTATATAAAATTTTCAAATTTGATGCATTTTTTACTCCTCACCTATCAAATATCCCTTTATTTATTGACCAAATCCATTCATTCCACGTGGTACATCTTCACGCCCAGCTATAACCTTCTAGCACGCCTTCCTACCCTATGGTCATAGAATTATCTTCAGTGCGTGCTCTTGCACCCAAGTACCTCATCACTTCACCTTCTCCTGGTAGCTAACATGGCCTCCGCTTACCTCATGTTATACTGTTATTTAATTCATCTCCATCCTTGGTCACTTTTTGAGAAGCAATCTTCTTTTGACTTTAAGTACACCCATAGCAGCTTATTCCTTTCATCTTTCAATTCCCAAAGTATTTTTTTTCTTTCTCTTAGATAATGACAACCACCCCACACTAAAATTATGTGCAGTCCTCTACGCATAAACATTCTTCATACAGTAATTAGCTTCAGGCGCGCAAGCAATTTTATTACATAAAAAACAACTAAATTGACAAATCATAGTGACAATGATGCAAATACATTAAGGAAATACTGAATTGAAAACCTAAACCAAATGGAAACACTTCCTTATTACAAATACCAAGAAGACTTATTTATATTAGGGCTTCATCCTACTCCCGTTAAAGTAACTAGGTAGCCATGTTCCATCAAGTGCTTCTAACTGGTATACACCTGATTCAAGTATAGAAGTGATAACATACAGCCCCAACCAATGTACTTTGAGCTTACCTGGATGGTACAAGAACTTTGAGTCATAAAGAATTACCATTTGTCTAATCTCAAACTTCTTATCTCTTATGTTTCTATCATGCCATGCCTTCTACCTGGCCTTTCCCCACTTCTAACTCCATTATGCTATGGGTCATCACTCATCCAGTCGAATCATTTTTTTAATACATTCTTCTAAATCCTATTCATTATCTAGACCTCAAGCGCGTGCAATGCACAAAGATGGTAACATAAATTCTATAGGGAGAACAAATTTTGTACCATACACCAATTGAAACGGTGTGGCCTTGTTCAATATCTTGTAAGTTGTTCTATATTCCCAAAGCACAACTGACACTTTTTCATCCCAATCATTTCTACCAACATGACATATTTTTGTCAAATTCTGGCCCAAAATTTTGTTGAAAGCCTTAGCAGTTCCATTTTCCTAAGGATGATACGATGTATTTTTATGGTGTGTAACCATAAACTCATCTAATAGGATCCTGATTGTCTCATTCAAAAAGTGTTTACCTCTATCAATTGTCAAACTTAAAGGACATCCATATCATGTAAGAACATTCTCCCATAGAAATATAGTTGTTGTAGTTATTGTACAGTCTTTTGTAGGTGTTACTTCTGCCCATTGTGTAGGATAATCTATGCAAGTAATGATATAACACAATCTAGTCCTACACATGGCTGGTGAAATAGGTCTTACAAAATCAATGGCCCATTTCTCAAATGGTTTTGCACTAGTAATTGGTCTTAAAGGCATCTCATCTTGTTTCCCTAGTTTTCCCAGGCATTGACAATGATCACACGCCTTACAATAATATTTTCAGTCCTTATAATAATCTTTTCATTCCTTACAATAATATTCGCAGTCCTTACACTAAGATTTGCATTCCTTATATAGTGTACCACTTTTCATTCCTTACAATAATATTTGTAGTCCTTATACGGTCCTTATACAGTGTACCATTTCTCAAACAATTCTACACTAGTAATTGATCTCATCTTGTTGCCCTAGTTTTCCCAGGAACTGACAATGATCACACACCTTACAATAATCACACGCAAACATGACTAGTACCACTTTTCTAGCACTACTTATACATCATATATCAACTATATCACTTGCTTTATGATCCAACTGCACTTCCCCTACCTTAGGCACCTCTTACACACTGGTAAAATGCAATGTTGATGTCTTGATATCATGCAACCTTTACTCATGCAATAAACTATCCATAAAACCATGAAATCTCCATTCTCCTTTTCATACAAGCCTTCCAAAAACCTTATACACCTGAATGGATGACAATAGAGACTCTCCTTGCTTTGAAAGATCATCTATAGTCATGTGTCATGCCATTTTATCACACAATAGCCACTATAGATCCCTGACATGAATCACTTTATCATTCAAGTTACATGACATAAAAAACTAACCCTGTAAGCATATTTCTCTTCATAATCCAATTCTAATAACTACTTCAATGTTCATTTTAACACATATCAAGGTGTTAAACATAATTAATTCACCATGCATAGGCTTAAACTATACAACACCTCCATAGCTATTCTATTACTTCAAAATATGCCTCAGAATACATACATTGCATTATAACACCATTACATGATTTGTATGTGCATATAATCATATCATTACATCCTTCTTATTTCCTATAATACTTGGATCAATAATATTAATGGATCCCCTTCCTTTGGAAAAATCTATAGAATTGTAACATCATTTTAGTACTCTAAAAATTACTTTACATTGTAAACAAGTATACTTTCTCTATGACATCTTATATCTAGTTACCTTGATCAAAGAAGAGAATATCGATCCCTCTCATCATTTTCACCAAGAAAAAGGACATCATATCCATCATGCACTAGTTGTGCCAGTGCCTTGTTAACTTACTCACAAGTTTAAATCAATGTTTCACTTCAATGATGGACTAAGAAATCTTATAACCATACCTTAATACTGTACAAAATTTACACAACTCTGCAAAACCATTTTTATCACTTAGATTATTTCTTGAGACTATCCATAGTATCCTCAGCTGAGAAACATGATTACAATCCTCAATGATCATACTTAATCATGTAAACATATTTGTTACCATGAGGAACACCTAGTTTTACATTCTTTACAAAAGAATGATATTGTTCTTTCCATGATGCATACAAACATGATGCACTGTAATCCCTAAATGAAAACAACCTTAAACTTGGTGAAATAAAGAGCCTACATGATAGATACTGAATCTGACCTCTTTCTTTGCATCTCACAATATAATTAAGTAATCATATATTGTGAATGACTTCATCTTGAAGCATTTTCACTATTAGCATCTAGCCGTCTTCAAACCATGATGAAAATTTTTATGCCCAGGAGGAGCACCACTTGAATACATAAACTTATTTTATAAAATATCATTTCTCATCTTACATATATCTTCAGGCCTTATTTTGATTTGAACACAAATGTAGACTTTACTTGTTATCACATACTTGACTCCTCCATAATTATTCATGTGGACTGTCATGACAACTTTTGACACATCTAAATCACAACTCTAGGAATGAGATCAAACATTTTAGCTCAATTAAATAATGACATGCTTTGGGAAGAATCCTTACACCTATTACATACCCTGCAGACTGACATATGACCCTTGCAAGTACTTAAAATACCATGTACACCTTTTTATCTCAATGTTCTTGTTTTGACCCATTATTGACCTAATACTAACATCTTATGATGAAATCATACATCTATACATATCACCAACTTGATAACTAATATACCACTCAAGGACTCAAGACTTGACTTATATCAAGACATGATAAACTTTCCTAGACACATTGAGTCATAATCATGACCATTGAGGTACAATGAACCTTTATATGACTCTATACTAAAACTAAGACACTTAACATACATGTAATACACAAAATCAGATCATAACCATACCTTGAAGGATCAAGAACAAGACCTAATGGACACCATAAATAGTAACACATAATTCATGACATGATTATACATCTTTGAGAAGAATCCTTGATGATAAAAAAACACTTTAATTGACTGAACAACCACTATCAACAACTTAGGACTAAAAAAAATTCCTTGAAAATTTGATGACATACCTTGACATCATGAAAATACCTCTATAACAACATACATAAGTTATTTAGCTACCCCTCTTCTCAATGCTTCATATGGATAAACATGTCTCTAAGAAGCCTAGTAGAGAAAATTACTTTATGATCAATCTAAAAAAGTGACCTAATGAGATCCCAAACACTCTTAATTACATGTACCTCACCTTTTCCATCATGTTTTTGATCAATACTTTGAGAATCACCTTTCATTAGCATCCATATATGATTTAGGTGAAACCATATTGTTCCTTCTTGGCTCCCATATCCTTTTTTGTCATTCTATCATGCATATTAGACCTTGAAAGCTCCTTCCTTGCCTTGTAGGACCATAACAGTCCCTAGCAACATGTCCATACTTATTACAACTGAAACATACTAACTTATTTCTCCCCTTGTAGCCTTCATTACCCCAATTCTGACTTGAAGGTTCATACAAACAATACCTAGTAACATGACCTCTCTCATGGCAATTGTAGCAAACTACATTCTTTGCTTGCTCACTCCTACTATCCCTCCAAGGATGATCATCTCTAGACAAACCTCCTACACTCCTTTGCCCTATGACCAAAGCCATTACAAGTGTAACAATAGCCATTAAATGATCTTTCATACCTTGAAGCATTGGGCTGCCTAACTGATCTTGTCTTCACATTGTCTTTGGTGAAGTTCTCTTTCTTTCCTTCCTTGATGCTTGAATTTTCAACTTCCTTGCTTGGCACACTATCTTCTTGCATCACTCATTTTCCCTTGAAGTCATCACTCAACCTCAAACCTACTCTATCACATGCAGATATCTATTTTTCAAGAAGATCATCAAGATCCTTGGTACTTTTCACAAATTTCTAAAAGGTCTCAGTATTCTTAGTAGTCTCAAACAACTCTGCCCTTAAAAACTCTATATCTTCTTCAAATTTGGTGCACTTAATCTCTTTTTCTTGCAAACTTGTGATTAGAAACTTTACCTTTTCTTCTAGCATCCTAACTGTCTCATTTAGCTTGCTTGTTTCTGACCAATGCTTCTCTTCTAGATCATGAATCTTGTCTTCATATTCTTTGACTAATGTTTTCATCTTCTTATTCTTCCTTTCAACATGCTTCAACTCAGTTTGAACACACTTCAATTAAGTCTCACAATCATCATTTTATTCTTCATCTTTAGAGTGTATGGTATCACTAAAAATAATAGGACCATTACTCATAGATTTAGCTACATCCTTGGTCATGAATAAGACCTCATCACCTACATCTCCATGTTCTGATTCAGATTCAGAATCTGAAACACCACTATCACAACTACTTGCTTCAGATGAGCAAACCTCTTCCTTTGTCTAAAATATCTTTTTCCCTTCTTCTTGTTATCAAACTTCTTAAAGTTCTTCTTTCCCTTTACAATACTTGTTGATTCTTTTCATGTTCTTCATCATGCTCATGCTAATCATGATATTACTCCTTGTGTTTATAAAAAAATTTGATAGAAAAATGACCTACTTTACCACAATTAAAACATTTAAAAGGAATCTTATCTTTATATTTTCTAGATCCAACCTTCAATCTTCTAGCAAGCATTGCAAAGAGTTCATCATCATAAAACTCAGTAGCATATCCATCATCCTTAAATTTCTTTTCCTTAGACTTCATCTAATATTTGAAGGCACTCTCCTTCTTGACAGGTTTATCACCTCTAAATTCTCATTTCATATGCAGTCAAAGTTCCATGTAAATCATCCATTTTCAAGAGAGTCAAATCCTTGGCCTCTTCAATAGCAGAACACTTTGGATCAAATTTAGAAAGAGACCTCAAAACCTTTTGAACTACAACCTATTCCTTCACTTCTTCACCTAAACCTTTCATGGTGTTGACAACCTTGTCAACCTTAAGAAAACATGAAAAAATAGGCTCATCGTCACTCATTTTTAATCCTTCAAAATGATTTTAGAAATTTTGAATCTTAGTTATCCTTACCTATGAGTATCCTTCATAAAGGACCTAAAGTTTCTCCACATGGATTTTACTGATTTGCAATGCATTACCTTCACAAGCTCATTTTCAGCCAATCCATACATATGGAATTCATAGCCTTAGAATTTTAACTACATAACTTGTTGGAGGAGTTACATGAGCAATATAACCATCCACCACTAATTTCCAAATATCAAACCCTAGAGATATGATGTGATTCCTCATCCTTAGAATCCAAAAAGCATAGTTCACTCCATCAAACAATGGTGCCTTTCTAGAAGAAGAGCCATCCCGCTGACTCGTTATTTTTATACTTCAAGGATCTCATTTCAAGTGATAAAACTTCTCCAAAGGACCTACTCTGATGCCAATTTTTGAAAGCACAATGGAACTGAGAGGGGGGTGAATCATTCCTTCAAAAACCCTTAAACAATTTCAAATTAACTTTCATACACCAGAATCATTCAACCATGCATTAATGTGATCTTGGCAACAAGTAACAACCATCCAAAACAACATAATCAAGGAGTAAACAAGAACACAAGATATAAGTGGGAAACCCTCAAGGGGAAGAAAACCCACTAAAAATTTGTTGATATTACTCACAACAAAGACACTCAAGTGAATATTACACATCACAAGAGATTTCTTTAGTGAGGCACCAACCCCACAAGGAACACCAACCCCTAAACCCTTGTTGATATTACTCACAAAAAGAGATACTTGCATGAATATGAATCATCACACAATATTTTGATAATAATATCACTAAAAATATGCTGCAACAACTCAGCTGATGGTGATCAAAAGATTCAGCTCCAAACTCCTTCAAACCCTCTTCAAACACACCTCCTTCCAACTCACTCAAACTTGGAAAAACTTGACTTGATTTGATCTCAAAACCTTGCAAAAAAGCTCTCTAAAATTACTCATCCTATTTCAAAATTATTTCATCTCTAATTTTATGCCTTCATACCTGTTTCACACTCTCACTTGGGTCACACTTTTTCCCTGTCTCCTAGTTCAAATTTGAACCAAAACAAACACTTTATATGCTTCTCAACTCAAAAACATAAAATTTAGTTCTAAATAAATATCTCAACCAAAAAAAATCAAATAAATAACAGTAAAAAATATACATTCATCAAATGGACCCATGTAGGTCGGTCATGCTCAAACACACCAAACAAGCTCAAAAATTGCTCAAAACCCCATCACCTGATCATCAAAGATCTCCAAACATCATCACCATGATTATTCAAGCCTCCAAAGGCCTCAAACATATAAAATATGACATAACAACATCATACATGGTTGTACATTATATTTCACTAATAAAATTACTCATAACTATAACAAGAAGGCTCATATCCTTCTCAAAACAACTATTTGCAGGAACCAATCTTCACCTTTTAGGTCAAGATCACACCATAACAACTCAACTATGAAATATAGACACTCATTGGAAATCCACTGACTTGTAGGTCACATCCATGATTTTTAGAGATCTTGAAACATCCATCCATGTAAACCACACTCACTTTTCTCTTCAATAAACTAAGCTGCCCATAAATTAGTTTTGGGAAATCAACTAGTTTAAACCCTTTCTGTCACTTTCAATACCTATAAATTCATTCAATAGGAACAAAATTCATCCCTCTTCACTCTCCAATATATACCAAGCATCAACTAATCCAAAACATTCTACCTCCATCTTCTAGCCAGAGCAATCCCATCCTAAAAAACAAACAACCTTCTTCACAAATTGAGCTGGTTCACCTATCAAACATCATAATCAAGAGACAAAATGTATACCATTGGAAATCCCTCTGAATCTAATTTCGAGAACATGTTACATTTCCTCCCAATTTGAAGTGGGAGGCCTTCAACCAGGTCAATCTTTGAAACTACTTCAAAACTTCCCCTTTTGGACTCAAGTACTAGTCTCCATAAAAAGGGAACACTTTTCCATTTAGTACCTTAACCATGATCTGAAAATATCATGGAAATCTATAAAAACTCCTATTCTAAAAACAATGTCAATTTATTTCATACCTTCTTTAGGAAACTTTGCCTCACATTAAACATCTTCAGAAACAAACATTTTTGAGTGGGGTCCACAAATAATCACACGCTCTACCATACCTTTATATAAATTAGGATATGTCCTCTACAACTGAAAATAATCATACTAGAAATAAAAATTAATTATGGGCACCTACCAAGAATATCTTCTCTCTAGAACTAGGGTTTCAAACTCACAAAAAGAAGTTTACCTTCTTAATATTTGTTCATAAAAATGTGAAGTTGAAATGACATAATTATTTTTTTGAAATTATATTATCCCAATGTAAAAACATCCCTGAAAGCCAAAAGGTCCCATGCAAAACACACAATACATAGTGAGCATCAAAAGTTGCAATTCGAGCTAGAAATCACCCTTTCTTGAACCCTGTTTTACCTAAAACATCATAACTTGAAAATAATTGTCATAATAACTTGAATTTTTTATCACACCTCTAGACACACTTGTACACCATCTCAAATAATCAGGTTATCTCAAATAGGTCTGCATCTTCATATCCCATCTCATTTGCATGACTAGCCCTTAGGGTTTTGCATGGTTTAAGCTAGGTCATAGTAGAAGAACCTCATACCTCATCATGAAACCTCTCCAAAATGGCCCTAACACACTTGAAGACAACATTATGTCTCACACCCATGTATTCCTCCGCATGAGCTCTCATGGCTCTATACCTCATCTTCATGCCTCATTTGGCCTCTAAGCACCTAGACTATGGTGAAATAGATGAGCACTTGAAACAAGGTCTTCAACCTGTACTTACAACCTGAGACTCATATAAGTGTATTTACACTCTCCATTCATGCTCTCAATTCTACTACCATGATCCTCAAGTAACCATGTATCTCCATCCACTATACACTATCACTTAGGCTAGCTAGGTCACTTGGCTAGGCTTGTTAGACCAAACCAATCTCTACTAAAAATTTCTTAACATCTTAGCATTCTCCATTCTTCCTATCACTGATCAGTGAACCAGTGCTCCTCAATCAATGGAATATACCTAGGAACCTCAACATGTTAACATGAGATTTTTGTAGAAATTTAATAGCCACCATCAAATTAAATCTAGTTTGAGAATAATTGATATGATAAAATAATATAAAATATAGATACTGAGAACTGTAATGATGCAATATTATTAAAGAGACAATAGGAAAAATCTAATGGCTTATGTATAGTATGTGTATGCCAAATTTGGACATAGAATTCCGAACTGAGAAAATCGTAGATGAAGGATGCTGGGAATAGTTATCATTAATCCAAAGGATTAATTCTGCTTTCTTCAAGGATAGAGACGGACTATTTGGTATCTGGGCTAGAGATATGCATCTCGTGGGTGGCAATACACAACTTCTGGGTATCATTGAATGTAAAATACTCTCTCTGAGGGAATGCTACATCCCTGTCTATGTCAGCTGAAGGTTTCACAATCATCTTCTCTTGAGTCAGCTAATATTTAGACTAGGAAATTCCCCATTGGTACCTGTAACATGCATGATAATTTCAAACCCTAGCTATTTGTATAAGCCCACAAAACAATCATTTATTATCTGCAAAGTGAATAGATGCAATATCTTTAACTATTTCAACTAAGAGCATTATGTGTAAATCAAATTTCAGTGAAGTTATGAAGGCAGTGGGCTATACTTACATTCTGAGATCCATAGGGGTTCACTGACTTTGTAGTGTGAAATAGTTTCAAAAGGTATGGGTCACCCCAATTGTTGAAATATCGGATGCTGAGCAATAACTAGATTCCAATCAGTATAATGTGTGATTATGTAATTCAATAGTTCCCCTTCGTAATGCAGTGTATTTTCACTCAAAATCCAGTACTCCTTGATAGTTAAGCTTGGCATGCCATATGTATGTCTGATTGGGTACATGTAGAATATGTTAGTATTAAATAAGGGTATGTATAGCTATGTAGTGGGTGTATTAGCTCCGAATCTCTTGAGGTATTAGGAATCTTTGACTGTAATGACATCACAAGGCTGAAAATGAGATTACATGCATAAGTTGTATATTCAAAACTAAAGAATTTGCTGATGAGAAATGTTAAAAACCACTTAATAGGTGATGCAACATGACTCAACAGCAAGTGCATGGATGTTTGATACAAGTGTCTCGGCAGCCACAGTGTGCATACGGGGTAGGGTGATAATAGTATCATTATAATAAATAGTGGCATATGTGAAAAGATAGACAGACATGGATCCCTTTTATGAGCCACAAACTATGAATATGTACAGGTCACATTGACAAGTCACTGTAAGAAAATCAAAATACAAAATCAAATTTGGTTACATTACACCCAATTGGATAAACAAGGTGAATGGATGTGAAATATTGAATACTATTCTTACTTAAGGTCCCCATATCATATTTTCAACATACTAGGACTCTACATAATGAAAATGAGATAAACTGTCATAATAAACAAGAACTCCATAGAGTACAAATAAAACAAATTACACATTACTACTTTTCCAGACATTTGGGTATCAAAGTAGAAATTATACGTGATGCTTCTTGTACACTGGGGGTCTCATATGGTACACACATTTATACATGGGTGCACTTGCAACTAAAACAAAACAAAATCATTGCAGTCCATAAGTCCACAATCTTTTCAAGGCTCATTTTGGAGAACTATTCACATGCTTCCATATTAGCTACTCTTGTCCACAGCTTGTATTGAAAAATCTTGTCTGTAAGCCATCATGGAGGTGGAAAAAGCATATGAAGTGGATGAGCACATCAAAGCTTTTGGTGTGGAAGCAGAGGAACCAGAGCTACATTATGGACTCCTAAAGCTCAATGCTTGATAGGGACTTCTGGTAGAGAAAAATTTTATCAGACATGAGAACTGGGTAAAACATGTCACCCTCAAAAAATGGTAAAAATAGCTAGAAAAAGTGGAAACGTCCAGATGACCGTAAAACCATCAAATTTAACACAGTTGCAGAAACGTCCGAAAGGGCCTTTTGGTCTCATAGGGGGAATGCCTTCGGCATTATGAGAGAGAATAGAGAAGTTTTAGGATTCTTAGAGAGCTTGGATTGTGTTTGAAGTAGGATTTCTTGGATTTGGAGGTAGGAAATCATAATTATTTCTTTTGAAAGTTGCTAACATATATTAATAAGATAATGGCTATAGTTTAGTCTAATATAAATATTCATGACACATGTTCTTTTTGGTACTCCAAACCTTGTTTTATTTCATTTTTCTGAACAAATTATTCTACCATATTAGTTGAGTATGGATATTTGTTTCATGTAGTGGGAAAGGGTGTAAAACATTCACTAGTTTATATGAGCTCTGATTGTCAAAGCAATGATGGTATTTCCACTTCTTTACCTCCCCTGTTGGTTTTCCAAAGAACTGAGTTTCAATTACTTTGTTAATCTTATCTGAGCCTTCATCTTAAGATCAAGGAACATCCACGAATAACTCATGTGTTCATGAATGAAACAAAATCTCAATTATCAGGCTACAATAGTATAAATTGGATGACATAATCTATATCCTAGAGCTTCAAATACTAATTGTTACATTCATTCATTGCTTATGTCATTTTTTTGGATTATTTATAAGTAGATTTGCAATAAAGCCTACATGTTATTGAACATTTTGAGGACCATAGAATTACTATTTAAGATTTATCTCAGAATAGCATGTGAAGGTGCTATTAATGTGTGTCTTTACATTCCAAATTTAATGTATTAAATTTCCTTAAGAACATCATTGTGTAATGTTATTAGTATGCAATATATATCTTGATGATATAGTAAGCTAGGACATATCTATCAAACCAAAGAGTGTGTTGTCCACTGATCTTGTTTCTTTTTTCATGCTAATCGAATTCCATAGATGTCTCTAGACACCTAAAATATGCTTACACTTAGCATTTCCTCCAATTCAACCAATTGACGACACTTCGTTAATTCAACCCTTCTTCACTCCATTCTCGGATTCCCATTCGCGACACCTTCTCAGTTGTCGTATTCCTCCTATAATCAACTTATTTGGCTAATATCTCTCTTATTAGCTAAACATTCCTCCTTTCGACCATTCAGAACCTCCCTAGTTCTCTCTAGACCATTTCTATTGGCTTCGTAGGCTATCTATCAGTCACAATTGGTTATCCAGACCCCTCCCAACTCTCAATGAGTCTCTAATCACTTGCTAATCAAGTTTAACTAGCCTAAACCCTAGTTAACTAGCCTAAACCAAGCTTAACTAAGCCTAAAGCATGTTTATCCTAATCTAATCTAAAAGTGCTTTTTGAGCTTTAGTCCCACATGCACCCCAAAATTCAAACTCTTCCATTTGGAAAACTATAAATAGAAGGGTCACCCCTCCCTCTCAACCTTACACCTTGTTTTCATAACAAATCTCTCTCACATTTGGAGATATTGGCATTAGACCTCATTTGCATTAGCTAAGCTAATAGGCATTTGATCTTGGCTATCCTCCATTGTTGAAGCTCCTCCATCTTGCATCCATAACTTCATAGTAGGTTAGTAGGAGGGTATCTAACTTGGTCTTGTAGCCATTTTAGAGAGACCTCTTCACCTCCATTGAAGAAACAACAAATCTAATTTGATTGCTCATAGGTTTAACTAGGTTCAATTTATGTTTTAAGTAATCATAGAGTAGTTAGAGATAAAATGATAGTGTTTTAGTTTAATTCATTATTGTAGAAGTTATCTTGTTTAGCACTCATCTCATGATGCATGGATGAGTTAGCAAAGCTTTGAGGTTCTTTATCCTCATTCCATAGCTTTTGCAACTTTCCATTGCATACATTTGGCACGCCCGGTGGGACACTTATGTCCATCCTCCATTAATGGAGGTCTTTTAGGTTTTTCAAAGTTCATTTTCAAGTTTTTTGGTCAAAACACTTGTTATTTCCTCATTTTTATTTCTAACCCTAGATAAATGACCTTCATTTGCATGTATTTTGTGGGTTTGATATAGAAATAGGACACTTTGACTAACAACTAACCTGTTTGCTCTTGAAAATTTGAAAATCCGTGAGTTTTACAGGTTTTTCATAGGGTGCGCATAGGTGTTAACAAGGGGCACGTACACATTAAAACCCTAGCATCCCCATCAGAACAGGCACACATGTCTGGAGTAGTCCTCATCATTTAAAATTTTTCCTCTACAGGGATGTGCATGCATCTGTCATCTGGGCACGTATCTCCTCTCTCTGGGTACGTAAATAACGCTACTGTGTAAAAAATTGTTTTATTTGGGTGCATTCTATAAGGATGTGCCATGTCATTGCAAGTGTCATCTACTGTCATCTCTGGACCATCTGTGTTTTTGGTATACTGTGGATTTTACTAATTTTGCGTAAATATCCATTGACTGTATAAAAATTGTGTTTTTTTGCTTTATGGCTTTTATGCGTCACTCTGGCAGTAGGTGTCACATCTGTTGACTTTGCATTTTTTTACCTTGCATACCTATCTTGGGTGGGCATTGTGTCATTGTCATTCTGGGCGCAGGTGTCTCTGTGTAGTCTGGATTCATTCATTTTATTTTTAGTGCTCCTTGTTTTGATCATATCTTTTGACTCGTTAACCCATTTTCAGAGTTTGAATAGGCATCAGAAAGATAACGAAGCATAATTTGCCATAACTTTTTCTCCCTTCCAAAATTAACGATACCTTTGGTATACCAAATTCTATCACAAAAACTCCCAAAGTGCTACCGGAGACCTCCAAAAATGCAAATTACTAAAAACTGTTAAAAAAGTGCAAAAATTGGATTTCTAGAATTTTTTGTAAATAGTTTCTTGGTTTTCTAACTCTTGCAGGGTTCTAACAGTGGTTTACAGTTTCCTTTGCATTAAGTTATTTTATACTAACTTAATTTAAAAAAAATTTGCATCTTTATTTGTGAAAGTTTGAAACATGTGTATGCTCTTCCCTCGCACCTTTCTAGGTGATCTTGGGAATCAGAAACGTTTCACCACTTTCTTCATACTTGCAAAATGGTTTAATTAGCTTTCAAAGTTGGTTAAAAGGAACTCATTTTCACATTGTACTTAGGAATTTTTCCATTTATTACAAATTTGAGTGAGATTTCCTTGTTGCGTATGCTCTTTCCTTGCCTCTTAGGATGATCTTAGGAAATCAAAAAACAACATCTTATCTCCTTTGATATGACATTTTGGAAAATTACTAACCTTGGTATGTAGGACCAAAATCACTTGTCAAAGAAAGGTCAAAAATCAAAAACAAAACAAAACCTTCTAATACACGTGTTTTTTACAGGTTGCCAAATGGTGTGTTACTTAAAACCACATTAAGTTAAGCAAGATAAAAAACACACCATATTCAAAACATTGTATTGCAGGTTTCAGAAAAGGTTACGTCCCTATCCGCTCAACTGGAACATAACCCCTTTGGCATAACACCTTAAGTTACAACAATGGGGGTGGTTCCAAGAACCCTAAAGTAGTCCACCGTTGTGTAACCTCGTGGATGAAACAGGAAGCACCTCGCTTACCCACTTGACTATTTTTCCTTGTGAGTTAGCGTTACAAAGTTGTCCGTATCATGACCCTAGTAAGAGTACATGATGGATGCATTTAGTGCCCACTGTACTTGAAGGGGGAAAAGCCGAGATACTCCCAAATTAGTCAGTGTGACTTTTTGGGTAAATCATGCCCGCTCTTAGATGACTTTGTAACACCTAGTTGAGAGATCTTATTAAGGAGGCCATTTTGTCTTGAGGCCCACTTTACTAGTCCTTTGTCACATCTTGGCCATCACGAAGTGATAACTTGTTTGGATTCAGAACCTTGTTTTTTGAACAAGGAAAAGAATCCACTTAAGTTGGATCTAAGTGCCTTTCATCACAGAAATTAGACGATGTTTCACTTAGCTTAGCTTCTTTCTCACCTTCGGACGAGGTGAAGCTCTGCCCAAGTGACGCTTAGTTTATTTTTCATATTTTGATCTACACCTTTGCATTCTTGTTTCCCATTTGGGGCAAGAGAAGGCATCTTTCAGGAGTGTTGTCATAGATAGTGTTCACCACTTTTTTGTCTGTTTACGCTCATCCATGTTTGCGGCTGAGTTGTTAAACATCTAAAGTGTGTGGATGCATCCTTATATCTTTGATGGCCACTTGATCTTGATTTCAAGATCATCATCATAGTTCAGGATTGATTCATCATTTGATCTCCCTTTGACATGTTACCTTGTTTGCATTGTCTCGACACAATTAAGATACTTATGTCATGTTTTTCATAAACGTGATCTAAGTATCCACATTGTGGCATTACGCTGCACACATTTTAACACATCCTTAGTATACCTTGACTTGGTTTTACTTCAAACATTGTCCAAAATCTTGAAGAGTGTCACTTACTTTGTTTGTGTCATTTTGATACCACTTTGGCACTAATATATCGCTTCTCCGTGAAGCTTAATAGACGTATCCAATTGGTTTGGTTACGTGGCTTACATTTGTAAACCTCACCCTTTAACATTTTGGCCTTGTTGGTTGTTGAACGTGTCATTGTATCCTTTGATTGGGAGTCACATCTACCCTTTGTTAATATTTATGCCTTGTTCATTTCGAGCTTGACGTAAATATTGACATTGTGTTGATCATCTTTGCATCGAACTATCACTTTGTACACACATTTTCATAGGGTGTATTTCCTTGTTGATTGGCTTTGTGTTTCACACTTGCATTATTGTTCCTTGTGATTACTCATCTAGAAAAATTGTTTTATAGGACATTCATTTTTGATCTCATCGAGATTGCATCATCACAATGTCTATTTTCCTTAGACCTTCTTCAGAAAATCACACACGCATCTCCATACTTACAAAATGTCTAGTTGGTTGTCATTATGCTACCCAAATCGACATGTCACTTCCTTCCCTTTGAAGGAGTTCCATCACACTATCTAGGTCTAGACATTTGTGCTTAAACAATGCCAACAATGACTGACTATCACACGGTTTCTCACATTTACAACAATACGGAACCTAGGTTTAGCAATTCAAATCAAAATATTCCCATTACAACTAAACCTCATTTGGTTCTTCATGTGCTAGAGGGCCCATTCGGTACCCTGTTCCCCACCTTCAGCTCATAGTCGGTGGTATGGTTTGGATGCTTCTGATCCAAATTATTATTCAGGTTCCCCCCACTCTTCTTCTTCTGATTCAGATCCAAACTACCATTCAGATTCCCACTCTTCTTCTGAAGATTCAGATCCCAACTATGTTCGGATACCCCTAGATAAAATCTTGAATCACGGTCCTCCCTTCCTTCACAGGACCTTTATTCCAAATCACCTCAATGACATCTTCCTCCTTTGAAGACTCATGTGACTCCAAGTTCCATCGATCAAACATCTAATTTGGTTCTTGAGTCACGGTCCTCCCTTTCTTCACAGGACCTCCTTCATCAGTCATCTCAACGACCTCTTCCTCCATCGAAGAGTTCCATGACTCAGATTCCCTCTAGTCAATCATCTAATTCAACTCCTACGTCACAACTTAACGAATGGCTATGTGATCCTACTTTCTCTCCTACATTACATCATCTTCTAGAAAAATGACATAGGTCCAAATCCAAATCATCCATTCATGAGACACCTACCACCAATCCTACTTCCTCTCTTGAGTCATCTTCTTCTATCAATCAATCTTCCCCACTTATCAGACCTGTTTCTTCTATTCAACCTTCTATGGCCAAAGAACAACAACCTCTACTAATTGATTTCTCTCAGAATGAAGAAAAAATTAGAGTACATGAATGATATCCCTTTAGAGGATTGCAAACAAGGATTCTTTCTAGAACTCGATACGCTCACGTATTGGGGAAAAGAAGTTGATTCCTTTTATCAGAACATAGAGGAAGATCCTAAGGTCATGGAACTTGATTCTTCTTCTATTCCATCTTCACCTTCTTCTGAGCATGATGAGATGTTGGGGTCTAGTATTGGTCCATGACCTATCTTCTCATTTCCAAATCATTCCTTATTTATCATCATTCCTCAATCAAAATCTCTCCTTGGGTCACCGCTGAGTAGCCCATCATCTTCTTCTATCCTGGGGCCACATCCTAGTAGCCCTCCATTTTCTACTTATGGGTCACCTCTTGGTAGCCCATTACCTTCTATTCTTGGGCCACATCCTAGTAGCCCTTCATCCTCTTCTATCTATGGGACACCTCCGAGTAGTCCCTCCTCATCTATACTTGGGCCACACCCTAGTAGCCCTTCATCATATTCTTCTATTCTTGGGCCATGTCCTCATAGCCCAATTTCTTCCATCTTAGGGCCATATTCTAGTAGCCCTTCATCATCTTCTATTAGTGGCTCACCTCCTCATAGCCCATCCTCTTCAATTCTTGGACCATATCCTTTTCATCCATCACATATTTCTTCTATCAATGGTTGTGGCAAGCCCACATTCGTTTCTCACATCAGTTCTAAATCAATCATACGTTCACTTTCTTCTCCTTCTCAGGATCAGAAAAGTCACACGTCAGCTTATAAGAAACCCAAACAGTTCATTATCAAGCTCAGATCAAAACTTCCAAGAGCTCTAAAGCTCCCAACAACTCAAACAATCTTAAAATTAAAAATCAAGCACGATTCAAGAACGCACATCAACGTAACCATCAAGTATGGCGCAAAGTGCATAAACCTCTAGATAGGGAACTCAAGATACCACATTCAAAATCCATGTTTCAGGATAAATCACAGTCATTTGTTGAGTACGAGCTCACCACAATCATCGAGATCGGGGATAACATTACGCTTGATAAATAAATGCACCTAGTCTCCCTTATCAAGGAAGTCACAAACATCATTGTTGGATCTTACCACATAGAGTGACTTTGTTGGTCCCACCTTTCCAAAAACTATCAAAAATCTAAAAATAAAAAACAATTCAAAAATACAAAAAAACATTGAGAAAACACAAGAAAAATCAAAGGTACAAAGATCAAACATTGCAATCAGGTATTGCGTACACATGGATGTTTCTTTCTTCCCTTTCTTATCATTCTTCTGCAAGTCTTCCTACCATTTTCATCCCTTCGGTGATATTTTGGTTAGCCTTTTCACACACATTTTGTGACATTTATCTCTATGGTATCTGTTTGACCCTGGTCTTTTATCACCTTGGTAAATTAAAGAACGACTGACCTTTTAGAGATCCTATCACATTCAACATCTAATAAACTTGTTGCGAAGAAATTTTGGACATATTTGTTGACACTAGCCAATGTCATCATCACAATCACTTCCACCTCCTTCCATCAAGCCATCAGTGGTTCTTAACCCCTTGTCAAACAAGAGAGCTGAAATAAGTTTTCAGAAAGCAAAAGAATCAAAATCAATCAAAAATCAAAAGCTAAAAGCTAAAAGCAAAAGCAAATTGATATATAACTCTCTCTTGGGGTATTTCCAATAATCTCTATCGGGGCTATGGATGCCTGACTGGCAGTAGAGAAATGTTGTGATTAGAATCAAATACATCTCCATCGGGGCTATGGACGCCTGGCTGGCAGCGGAGCAATGTACGGCTATCCTTCCACCCTTCATTCACAAATCACCTATCAAAAAAATAAATCATTCCTACACATTGGCTAGGGTGTCTTCACTTGTTGTCTATTAAATCTTCCCTTCAAGAGGTAATTAAATTCCACGTGCACACACTGGATCTCTATGAGTAAGCAGGATTAGTATGTTACCAAGTGTCTTTTTTTGGACCTTGTTCAGACTCTTACTCTAGTCCATATCTCATCTCACAATTTGTGCCTTTGGCTAATCACTTCTTCATCACGAGGCTTCTAAGCTACATTCATATCATTCACATCATTCTTCTACTTCGTTCAGAACATCCATGTGTATAAGATTACTTTTTTTCCATGTTTTCAGACACCTTTGTCCCCTTTCACAAAAACAATCTTCTCCTTCCTTTCTATCATGTGCTTTTAGGCTAAATTACGCTGGGGGCATCCTTGCTTCTTCCCAACATTTCATTGGTTTACATTCATCATCATGTTGAACCTATCCATAATGGCCTTGGGTCCCACTTCTACCTGTGAAGAGTTTTCCTTTGAATACTCCCACCTAATCACTGGGGCATTTTTGCATCTTCACCTTTCTCATACGCACGTGGCCTTATGCCCTTGTACATCCCATCTATCGCTAGGGGCATCCACGCTTCCTCGTCTTCCTGTACATAGTTTCAGAAAAATTTCAAAATCAAAAACATTCAAATATGTTAGAAAAATAAAAAAACATTCAAATATGTTTCAAAAAACATTCAAATATGTTAGAAAAATAAAAAACATTCAAATAAAAAACATTCAAAAAAAAACTATAAAATCATCCTACAAAACATCACTCTTTGGTTCTCACTTGTTCATGTGCGTGACTCACGGATCATCTTGATCTACCTCCATCAACAAAAGCTAGGCTGCTTACTTCGTCTGTACTCTGGGGCACAACGAGTTTTCCTGGTACTGTTTCGTAGTGCACATTACTTTTTCATAGGACTGAAGTGTCCTCCATTATTCCCCTTACATGTATCCTTGCTCAGGGAACCATCATTAACCCTTGTCATTAATTCACATAGGTTGGAACTGAAGCTTGATAACAAAAACATTACATTATGTTTCTCTTGTTTCTCTGTTAGGTTTAGCTTGTTTACTTTCTCGTATTGCATTGCATTATGTATGTTGCATGGAGTTAGGCATCTTTTACTTTCTCGTATTGCATTGCATTTTGTATGTTGCATGGAGTTGGTGTTTTTAGCAATGGACATTTGTTCGTATATGGCTTTTCATGTCATACTACACTTTTGTTCATTCTTTTTAATAAGGACCGATGATGAAGATCTCTAGCAATATGATGAAAAATAAAGTTGTTTAAAAGGCACTGGATGGATGTTAGCTCATTCCCCCTTCCTCATACTCCTTTTCTTCTATATCCCCTTTCTTCTTCTTCACACTATTCTTTCTTCTGTTCTCTTTCTATCATCTTTTCGATCGTCAATCGAGTTCTTCTATCACCCCATTGACAATCGAGGGGGCATCCTCCATTCTACTCGTTTTTCTTCTATCCTTTCAAAAATTTCTACTTGTTTATGCTTGTCTACTTTCTTTGAAGTGACGTCGCTTACGCAACCTCAAAGAGGGGAAGATGTAGACACCTAAAATATGCTTACACTTAGCATTTCCTCCAATTCAACCAATTGACGACACTTCGTTAATTCCCTTCTTTGCTCCATTCTTGGATGCCAATTTATACGACACCTTCTCAGTCGTATTCCTCCTATAATCAGCTTATTTGGCTAATATCTCTCTTATTAGCTAAACATTCCTCCTTTCGACCATTCAGAACCTCCCTAGTTCTCTCTAGACCACTTCTATTGGCTTCGTAGGCTATCTATCAGTCACAATTGGTTATCCAACCCCTCCCTAACTCTCAATTCAGTCTCTAATCACTTGCTAATCAAGTTTAACTACCCCTAAACCCTAGTTAACTAGCCTAAACCAAGCTTAACTAAGTCTAAAGCATGTTTATCCTAATCTAATCTAAAAGTGATTTTTGAGCTTTAGTCCCACATGCACCCAAAGTTCAAACTCTTCCATTTGGAAAACTATAAATAGAAGGGTCACCCCTCCCTCTCAACCTTACACCTTGTTTTCATAACAAATCTCTCTCACATTTGGAGATATTGGCATTAGACCTCATTTGCATTAGCTAAGCTAATAGGCATTTGATCTTGGCTATCCTCCATTGTTGAAGCTCCTCCATCTTGCATCCATAACTTCATAGTAGGTTAGTAGGAGGGTATCTAACTTGGTCTTGTAGCCATTTTAGAGAGACCTCTTCACCTCCATTGAAGAAACAACAAATCTAATTTGATTGCTCATAGGTTTAACTAGGTTCAATTTATGTTTTAAGTAATCATAGAGTAGTTAGAGATAAAATGATAGTGTTTTAGTTTAATTCATTATTGTAGAAGTTATCTTGTTTAGCACTCATCTCATGATGCATGGATGAGTTAGCAAAGCTTTGAGGTTCTTTATCCTCATTCCATAGCTTGTAAACTGTAAATTAATATTGAATTGTAGTGAAGATATATTTGTTATTACTCTTGTATTTTACATTGTAATCTTCTTGTAAATTTATTAGTGAATAAATATTGTAAGATGGTGTGGAAAAAAAGTTGTAAACACCATTGTAAATTTTTGTTTAAACCTTACCTAAAAAGGGAGATTTTTAAATATTTTGAAACAAAAAAATACAGAGTTTGGAGGGGTTGTGACCTCTCCCAAACCCTAAAAGATGCTCTTCTCGATGCGACCACCCAATATGACACCCTACTCTCCAAACCGCAATCCCTTCTCACTAAGCATAGCAGAGGTGAAAACTACCACTGTCTTTGCTATATTTTCACCAATCCTAACCAATTGGGCTTATCCCCACTCCAACTTAGTAAGAAACTAAGTGGATAAACCAAACATAAGTTTAGGGGATTGATACTTCCCCCCTCTCAAATATCAAAACACACACACACATAATGGGTGTAATATATACTACTCCCCCTCATCTCAAATTGTACGGAGGGTACCCTCTCTTAGGATCAAAATAAGTAAAATGAGGTAGATATAATTCAAATCCATACATGTAAAATTAAGCTCAAACCTAAGAAATTGATATTCTGTATGTGAAAATATTCAAAACTGAGATGTGGGTATCCCATATTTTACCCTGCAAAAAAATGTATGAATATATTTCTATAAAATTATCAGTCCTTTCCTTCATAGAACCTTCTCCTGTAAACCTGTGTGCTCAACCAAAAATGGGGAGATATAAAAAAAAAAAAAAAAACTAAGTGGAAATAAGGAAAGGAAATGTGTAACAGTTAGATAAATGTAAAAGCATTGGTTAGATTATGGCTTATACCGAATCCCTAGATATAATGGATGACAGTTATTTAATCCTAGGGCCCATGTTAATTTCAATTACTTTTATTCCCCTATTTATTTTAATAGCCAAAATGTTGACTTGAATATTTTAGGATATGGTTAATATAGTTAAATTTTAGTTCGATTAGTAAATGGTTTCCATCCCTTGGGATTTTGGTTGCATCCTTTTATGATGCAATATATTTATACGCCACTATGAAACTGAATTTGGTGATAAGTTTAAATTAAAGAATTTAAAAAAATGGGGAGGAAAATATAATACTAAGTTTCCTTCCAGCAAGAGTCCCTTATACTCTCCTTTCAATTTAGTAACGTCAGTTTGAAAAGACCTATTAATCTTAGTGGTAGTCTTATTTGTGAGTTAAAGGACATGAAAAAATATATCTATTATTCTTTCCTTGATAAAAATATTATTATTGGAACTTCTCTCCCCTAAGGATAAATCGGGTCCCAAGTATTACACCCCTCCAAATTAAATAATTCCTTGTGAAACCTTCTATAGAACCTTAGCGGTGCATTATATGAAGCGATAAATTCCGTTTTAACCTCTTGAGTAAAAAACAAAAAAAAACCCAATTTTATGGTGATATTTAAAATAATGATCTTATGTTATGTTGTATTGGGTCATCTATTTAATTTAACCGATTTTCCTTTTTGGGTAAACATTTTGTCATTACAATTAGTACCAGATCTCAAGTTCAAAACCATGCACTATGGAGAAAATTTTGGGAATTAAATGTAAATTGAATAATTAAACCAAAGCCACAATCTTTCCGCTAAGATTAATTTTGATTCATTTTCACACACAAAGGATATTAAGGCATGTAAATATTCATTGAGTGGTGAAAACTCGGGCCCAGGGTATACCTACTTATGAGATGTAAGTGGTAGATAATGGGCCAAAAATTTTAGAGACATCACAGTAGGTTATGGGTGTTCTATAGAACCACTTGCCAAAGCAGAAAAATCCATTTGACGAGGTCAACCAACATTAGGATAATTCTGTCACAGGAGAGGCATCTCATTCTAAACCATAATTACATAATTTGAATTGATATGAGAGATCTCTTAGCTCGTTAATACAGATGGAGAGGGTCACTTCGTAATGAAATATTTATTAAATAAAGAATGCAAGGCCAATACCACCATATGGAATTCCATCACCTCATGGAGAGGGAACTTTGAAACTACGTCCACATGGTCAAGGTGCAGGTAGTGTGATTAGGGACCTACTTTGATTGAAACCACCTACTTATGAAGGTACAAAATATGGTTTTGGAGCCAAGTCACGACTTCTTAGTCTTGATAGTTACTTTGGGTTCAACCCGTATGAGAACAATGTCAAGTCCAAATTGACCATTCACCTCCTTCATGATGTAGTAGGAATATTGTGGAGGAATGAGGACTAGAAGATCCATCTATCATGAGAATAAATTACATGGGAGTTGTTTGAGGAGTGATTCCATTCTCACTAAAAGTCAGAACACTTTATTTAGCGTTGGATATATGAGTTTCATGACGTTCAAAATGGTTGAGGCACTATGGCACAATAAGATATTTTTTTAGATTTATTACAATATGTTACCTATCTGCAGGATGAGAAATTGTAAGTAAACAAATTAATTTAGGGACTAAATGTAGACTTAGCCATGCCAGTTAGGATGTTATATCCTCCAAATTTAGAGAAATCCATGGAGAAGGCCTATTTAGCTAAGGAAAATAGGGCAAGGACCCAAGAGTTCCGAGAAAGGAACAAGAACATGTTTCAAGATTAGATTCACACATTAGAGGAGACTTTAGACCCTCTCTAGCAGCCTTGAGGCCTACACTACCCCCACAACAACGTTCAAAACATCAGTCTCATAATAAAGAACAATCACAACATGTTAAGGATATGTAGAGAAGGAAGGGTTGTGGAGGCCATGGTTTTAGTAGGGATTGAAAGTAGGGTGGACAATAAGTTCATCCACCATGTACACAAAAGTTGGTTAGGGTTCGTTCTTTAGGCTCAGTACAAAAGATTATAGGGGAACACCCACACATAGATAGATAATAAGATGTTTTATTTTTTGGGGAAAGGATCAATATGCTCATGTATTCCCTTAGAAACCATTTTTCATTGATAGGAAAAAGGAACTAGTGTCAGAGAAATTTTTTAGCGACGTAGGATGCGCTCATTGTATCTACGATGTGATGGAGAACTAGTAGAATGAGCACCAACCCATAATTATTGATAATACATGCATTATTAGGGGTATTTTTGTATTGGTATTCTTTTATTCTAGTGCTTCTTATTATTTTATTTCACCCTTTATAGTGGACCAGTGTGGGTTGATGGCTTCTAGGTAGTTAGATAGTTGACAAGTAGAATTGGCTATTAGAGCCAAAATCTCCATAAATACCTTTGTGGAATGTTATGTACTTGATATTGGTATGTTTTCTAGCACTTTAGACCTTTACATATTACCATTAAGATCCCATGAGGTCATTTTGGGTATGAATTGGCTCGATTCTCATTGGGCTAACATATTTCTAGACCAAAAATCATTAAGTGTCAGGATGATTTGGGTAGTTCAACAGTGATCACCAAAGTTCATAGTCTAGTTTATTTACATATTATTTACAAAATGCAACTCAAGTAAAGTATGCACGAAGGGTGTTAGATGTATGCCATCATAATCAATGATAGGTCCAATGATGTTCCATCTATTTCACCACTAGAAGGGCATCCAATTCTAAGAGATTTCATAGATGTTTCCTAGTGAGCTTC
The DNA here is from genome assembly GCA_019776745.2 of Taxus chinensis. Taxonomy (NCBI): domain Eukaryota; kingdom Viridiplantae; phylum Streptophyta; class Pinopsida; order Cupressales; family Taxaceae; genus Taxus; species Taxus chinensis. The sequence continues at coordinate 380,934,646 of CM034157.1, read as the reverse complement.
CTAAATTACCACCATGTAAAGAGGTGGATTTCACAATTAACTTGGTACCAAGTGCAACTCTAGTTTCATGATCACCATATAGGATGAAGAATCTTGAGCTTCACAACCTCAATATTTCATTAGAGGAGTTATTAGCAAAGGGTCTTGTCTACCCTAGTGTGTCCCCTTGAGGTGCACCTATGATTTTTGTGAAGAAGGATAAATCCCTTCATTTGTATATAGACTTCAGGCAACTGAATAAGGTGAAGGTAAATAAATATTACCATATTATGAATATTGATGATTTATCAGATCATATATGGGAAGCTAGGGTGTTCTCTAAGATTGACCTTAAGTCAAGGTATCACCAGTTGTAGATTGTAGAACTAGATATCCACAAGATAATGTTTCAAACTTGCTATGGAAACTATGATTTCATCGTGGTTCCTTTTGGATTGACCAATGCATCTGCCATTTTCATTAACCTCATGAATGGGGGTTTTAAGACCTTTTTTATTGATTTTTCTTAGTGTTTATCAATGATATTCTGATATAGTATCGTTTAGAGGAGGAGCATGAGGATAATTTTAGGAAAGTTCAACAGGTTTTGAGGGAGTACAAGATTAATGGGAATTTGGAGAAATGTTCTTTATTTATAATAAGATATTCAATATTTGGGGAACATCATTTCAGGTAAGGGTATCTCAGTAGATCCCTCAAAGATTCATGCCATTGTAGATTGGCCAACATCCACTATTATGACAGAGGTTATGATATTCACGGGATTGATAGGATATTATTGCATATTTATGTAGGAATTCTCTAGGATTGCAAATCTTATCACTTCCCTTCAGCGCAAATGGAAGAGGTTCATTTGGTCAGAGAAGTGTAAGTAGTTCTTTTAGTTTCTTAAGTAGTGTTTGACTAGGGCACCTATTCTTACAGTACCAGATCCATTGGGTGAGTTTGTGGTTTTTACAAATACTTCCTTAGAGGGACTTAGGATAGTTCTCATGCTATTGCATTTGATTCATGTAATCTCAAAGACTATGAACTTAACTATCCTACCCATGACCTTGAGATTATAGTAATTGTCCATGCCTTAGTTCATTGGAGACACTTTCTGGTGGGTATACCTTTTGTTTTGCAAAAAAATCACTTGGTCATGCAAAAAATCTTCTTGCAATCTAATCTTAATTCCCATTAAAAATGTTGGATGGAGTTCTTGTGTGAGAACAATATGGATATTAGTATATTAAGGGAAAATAAAATTTTGTTACTGATACTTGAGTAGACGATGATATGAGATAACCACATTGACTCTTCGTTTGAACCTATGAGGTAGGATAATTTAACACCTTTCAAGTGAAAATTTTTATGAGGGTGGTAGGTAGGAGGGTGCGTCATATAGGCCCTTAGTGGGGAAAATATGCAGATCAAATTTTAGAGGTAGATGGTCTTCTTAATTTTTGGAGGCATATTTATGTGCCCAAGGTAGGAAACTTGTGCAGGTTTGTTATTTCCGAGGCTCATTGAGGCCCATATGCAACTCATCCATAGGTGAAGAATATGTATGTAGACTTGCAACAATTATATTATTGGTTATGAATGCACTGCAACATTACAAATTTTTTAGCTTATTGTCTCGAGTGCTAAAGATTTAAGGCTGAACACTCCTACCCAACATGCCTTCTTTACCCACATGGTATTCCAGAGTGGAAGCAGGATGTTATTTGCATGGATTTTTTTTGTTTTCCTTACAACTTCATCATATCACCATGATGACATCATGGTGATAATGGAAACGTTGACCAAGGTTTCCCACTTAGCACCTACCAAGGTCACCTATGACACAGTCACCATTGCCAAGGTATTTTTTGATGATATTACAAGACTGTTTAGAATTCTAAAAATAATTATTTCTGACTTGGAACCCTTTGATACTGTTGGTGTCCATTTTGATCCTCTACCATTTTTCCATGTTTCCTCTTTGCTCTTTGTGCTCTGAAACATTTTTTCCTCATGAAATCGATGATGTGAAGTTATAGCTCCATTCTTGTGCATTGGATTGTTTGCAAACTCATTACCTTGCCCTATTTTACTAAGGAGAAGTGCATTTTTGCCCTATTTCTGAGAAAAAATGGCTTTGGATTCTCCCATCCTTCACATTTGGTGAAAAAACAACTTGTATCTGCGTTTGAATGCTTTGAGTTGTTCATTTTTCTCCATTTTTGCACCATTTTGAAGGAATCTCTAATTTTTCCCTACATTTTTCCCGTCCAAATGCCTCTACCATTTTTCCCATCTTTTCTCGACCTTTGGAGCTCAAAATTGTTCATTTTATACTTATTTTCCATCAAAAATCCCTTTCCATGGTCATAAATTACTTTGAATCACTTTTCATTTGTTCTTTGATAGAAAATTTCTTTACCCATGAAGGAAAATTTGATTTTGGGCATCCCTGGCATTTTCTGTGTTTTGATGGTCAGATAGGCATCATTTTCCCATCAAATTCATCTTCATCATTCTAGGGCATCGCTGGTAATTTCTACATTTTTTGATGGTCATACGAGCATCCTTTTCCTGTCAAATTTTAGCTCAAAATCTTCTCCTATGTGGCCATTTGTGATTAGACAAGGTTTGGCGGGTTTGCTCGAAAAACTTAATGTTTTTTGTGTTTTGGAAAAAATTGCAAGTTTCCCCCGCAATTCCGGATGCCCTAGAGGAGGTACATGTGTCACAGGAAGAGTGAAGGAAATTGGGTGGGTCTTTTTGTGCCCTAAGGAATTTTCGAAAAAAGAGTTAAAGTACAAAGAAAATGCCTAGGGCCCACAACGGATCAGAATGGAACACGTGGTGACTTCAGAGTGCAGGCCCGCAACAAAATATAATGGAACACATGGCGACATTAGAGTGCAGGCCCGTAATGAAATAGAATGGAACAAATGCTGGCTTTAGAGCGTAGGCCCTCAATGAATCAGAGGTGGACACGTGTCATGTTTTCATCAAAAGCGGGATGGAGGGCTGGTGAAGGACTTAGAAATTTTTTCTTTTTGGTGAATGGGAACAAAATTTGTGAAAAAGGCCATGGGTCCGTCGGGCCAACTAGGAGAGGACACATGGCAGGATCACGGGCAGAAGGGAGTGTGGGCCACAGGAGGAAAAAATAAAATGTTGCTTTTTTGGTAAAATGAGTTAAATTGGTAATTTGAAGCGTGGCTCTATAATGAATCAGAGGGAGACACATGTCAAAATAAAATGGAAGAGGGGAGTGCAAGCCACCGGTGAGTTTCAAAAAACTTTGAAATTTTGTGAAGGAAGTACAAAGAAAAAAAGGGAGTTATGGCCCTGCAGTGAATCAGTGATCGCCATGTGTTAGGGACAGAAGCGAAGAAGCGGGCCCATGAAGATTTTTTGGAAAAATTTCCTTTTTTCTTAAAAAGGTAGAAATGTGAAGAATCAAGCCTTAATTCCAATGGTGCCCACCTTGGGACACATGTTAGTGCTTAATATCAAGGGCGGAGGGGTAGAGAAACATTTCTTCAGTAACCCTTTTCTTGCATTGAAAGTATCTCCATAATCTGGAAGTGACAACTTGTGAAAGTCATATTTGGAGTGTTGATCATATTTTCCCAAGGCCCCTTCATACTATTTTCACAAATTGAGGGATATCTTCATCTCCTTCACCATTTGAGGGTTACAAAATAGGTCCTCTTACCTTGGTTGAAAGGCACAACCTAAAACAATTAGGACAAGATCAAGTCCTATTTGAGTGCTATCCATCTCTCCACAAATCTGAGTGCCAGTTAGATCACATCCCCGGCTACAAAATGACATACATCATGATCTATCTGTCTTCAAGCTTCATGCCATATCTCTGATGCTGCTTAGACTGAAAAGGAGAACAAATTTGGGTACCAACACCAGTGGTGCCATTTCCAGGGACATTCTTAGTTCAATTTGATCCATTTGCATACATATTTGAGATATTTGAATGCATATCAAACCCTGGTAATGTATCTTGCAAGTTCTATTTGCAAATATATTGTTAAAACATCATTCTATACTCATATTTGAAAGGTATATGTAAAGTTTTTGAACTCTATCTATAATTTTATCAGTTTCTAGCAGTAGTTACACTTCATTTACATTTGTGGTTGGTAGATTCAAGAAAATATAGGTCTGATATATAAAGTTTGGAAATATTTTCAGTGCTGATAGGTATTTGACAGAGTATTTTAGTGCATTTTCACAACTAGGGTGAAAGTCCTTAGTGGAGACTCCATGATGACTTGATCTTGATAAATACCAGTGTCTTAGCTTTCTATCATTTATTTTTGTGTTGCTAATCTCTGCAAACTTGGAAGGAAGAAGATCTCTCTTCAGGAGGGACCCAAGTAGAAAGTTATTTCAAGAATTGGGAAAGATAGTTTTAGAGGAAAGAAAAGTTTGGAAGGTTTTTGAAGGTCAGACATCAGGCAAAGGAATATCCATTGGTGAGAGAGATCAGCCTTTAGTAGAGGATTATCACTCTTCTTCTAGTGATTTTGATTCAAGAAATCCTCTCATAAACTTATTTACTTCAACTAGTGAAGGTCCTTCTGCTATACCTAGTGAGTTCCTTCTTCAATCTGCACATGTGTTTTTCAATTCTAGTAAAACTTTCCAAGAAAATCAGCACCTAGAGAATACAAATCTTGTGAACCACATTCTTGAGCCCCAAATACCTCGCACTACTCATCATCTTGTGTCACCCCCAAGATCACCTCCACCAAACAACATGGCTCAGCCTCTACCTAGGCCTCCATTTGTGGTCAACACCTTTGGTCCAATAAATTTTAGGGGAATGGCTGGTTATCCTAATGTTGTGCCTTAGGATGTTAGAAGTAGATTGCCAAAGTTCCAAGGTAACAATGCTATAACTGGTGATCAACATCTCAAACTTTTTTTTAACATGATGGAGGACTTTGAGATTGAGCATGAAGATGTGTATATTAAATTTTTCATTCATACACTAGAAGAGGATGCAAGGGATTGGTACAAGGCTCTACTTGATAATTCTATTGATTCATGGACTTGAAATGAACAATGCATTTAGATTGCAATATGGTGACAAAACTGATCCTAGGTTTCTATTGTCTAAATTTGAAAATATCAAGAAGAACCCCAATGAATTAGTTCATGACTTCAACACAAGGTTTAACAAAACTTTGAGAAGGTTGCCAGTTAATTTGAGGCCACGTGATCAGTCATGCTTGATCAAATATGCAGATGCATTTGATAAGAAGGCAGCCTATTACCTAAGAGACAAGAACCCTACTAATTTAAGGTAGGCCTTCACCATGGCATTGTAGATTGAAAATAACATTAAGGCCATTGGGAAACCTCTCAAGAGAGATGGTGTAAATTTGATAAACCTTGAAAAACCTCAAGCAAGCAAGAGTGTAGACTTGGAGGAAGTGGTGAAAACTTTGGTAGGGGATGTCAAAGAAATTTCATACAAGTTGGCAAGAGCTGAGAAGGGAATTGGGAAGACTTCACAAGGTCAGCAAAAAGCACAAAACCATGACAGATTTTCCAATCATCCTAGGGGTGATCAGAGATCTGATGATAGAGGGAAAGGACCCATGGGGTCTACAAATAGACATCCTCAAGCATGTGAAGGAAGAGTGTTACCTGATCCCCTAACTACTAGGGTTGTTGTTGTTGAGGAAGTTGTTGATATTGATTGGTGTGATAGGTGTTTTCTACCCCATCCTCCATGTGAAGTGGACCAGCAAGATGGTGAAGCTAATAATGATGATGGTACTAATGATGATATATGCATGGTGGGCTATTCTTCAAGCTCACAAGGAGAAACATCAACTGAGGTAATAAGTGCAAGGAAAACTGCAACGTTTTGGGATAACATCAAATGGGTAAAATTATTTCTTCCCCATCATACTCTTGAAGTTGATGTAGTGCAAGCTTTCTAAATTCCTAATGATGACTTTGAATACTTAACATATTTGATGATTAAGAAGTATGATGGTGGTATCTCTTCGGAGGAAGATAGACAATTGTTAATGAATGTTGTTGTAGCTCAAGAGAAAGAGTATAACACTAGGAGAAAAGTTGTTAAGGGAGTTGGGCCTCAAGACAAACCTAAAACACCCTTACTTACAAGTATTCCCAAAGAATCTCCTAGAAGAGAAACACCTACCAAAAGCTCTATTGTCCTAAGAAAAAATTACAGTCCTCCTCATGCCCAAGCTACCAAAATCCCATGCCATCTAATGAATCTGCTTGTCTCCCTTCCAATGCTACCTTTCCAAAGAATGTTCCCTATGACATAGCCCAAGTATTGAGCCAAATAAAAGTGAGTGTTCCAATCATTGAGTTGCTTAGGATTCCTGAGCACAAGAAGAGAGCATTTGAGTACTTGGGATTGAAAGAGGAGAAGTGTACCCAAAGTAGAAATGTAAACATTGTTGAAAATCCTCCTTAGATAATTCTAGAATTTGAGACACCACCAACATTTAAGAATCTTGGAGAAACACCTGAGGTATACTTGGGGACATCTTCGGTTGATTCCCAATTGAGTTTTGATCCATTCTTTACAAATTTGATCATAAAGGATAGGATACTTCACAATTTTATGTTTGATTCGGTGCATCATGTAATGTCATGCCTCTAGAAGTCATGAATGAGTTGGATATCAAAGTGACAACAGCCTATGGAAAGTGTACTACCATGGACTCAAGAGAAGTGTTGGTAGTTGGTTGTGTGAAGGGTTTGGTGGTGCAACTTGCATCTTATCCTGGGAGGAATTTAAAATTGGATGTTGTGATTGTTGATTGCCCTGCCAAATGGGGTATGATTTTGTCAAGAAAGTGGGCTGCAAGTGTTGGAGGGAGTGTCCAAATGGATATGTATTTTTCCACCATTCCCATTGAAGGTAGCCTTGTCAAGCTCTATGGAGAAAAGAAGATGTTACATCTAATTGAGGATCCAAACAATGCTTCTTATGAAGTATTATTTGCTGATGTTGATGTTGATAATTTTATTGGGTTTGCTGATGGTAAAGAGAACAAGATGGATCAGTCAAAGTGCCTTGAATAGGTAGGTTCTCCTTGGACCTTGCTATTTGATGGAGCTTGCTCCAAATTTGGAAATGGTGCTGGTATAATTCTGATTTCTCCTAGCTTGGAAGAGTTTGTTTTTTCCTTCAAGCTTAATTTTGAATGTACTAAAAACATTGCTGAGTATGAAGCCTTGTTGTTGGGTCTGAGAATTGCATGGAAGTATGGTGTCAAGGACATCATTGCAAAAGGAGATTCAGAGCTAGTTGTCAAAAAAATAAGAAAATTGTATGCTACAAAAAATCAGTGGATGAAACAGTACAAACATGCAGTTTGGGATCTAATTGAGATGTTTGATTCCTTCAACATTGTGCATCATGACAGAAGTTTCAATGCTACTGCTAACAATTTGGTAGTGTTGGGGTCAAGATTTGGAAATTACACCATTTCACCTTATTGTGAGTACAATATTGAAGTGTTAACTAGGCCAGTTGTCCCTGACAACATCAAGCATTGAGCAAGTGTTTAATGATGATGCTCAAGTGCAAAGGTTCTTACAAAATCAAGGTGAGTTTGTAGATCAAATATTTATTGGGAACCAATGGTGTGTGTGACTGAAGGAAGAGAGACTTTATTTGGAAAGGATATTATCCAATTGAAAACTAACACCATTCCTAGAGGTCTTGTTGCTCTTGAGTCAAATTTTAACAATGCTGATTACATCATCAATAGAAACATGTCTGCCTCAAGGGATGTGGAAGAGCATAAATTGGGCACTAATGATAAACCAAGAAAATTTTGGTTGGGTAGAAATCTAAACAAAGAGAAAAACAGTCCTATGTTCAACTATTGAAGAAATATCAAGACTATCTTGCTTGGTCTTATTCAGAGCTGAAAGCATATAGAGAAGAATTGTTTCGGCATGAGATTCCTCTTGAAAAAATGCCAAGACCTTCAGGAAAAAGTAGAGGCCAATTAATCCACTCCTCTCCATGAAAATGCAAGATGAATTGAAGAAACTGAAGGAGGGAGGGATCATTCAGCCCACAAGGTATTCATCTTGGGTTGCAAACCTTGTGCCAGTCAGAAAGAAAAATGGAGATATCAGACTTTGTGTAGACTTCAGAAATCTGAATAGAGCTTCATTGAAGGACAATTATCCTTTGCCAAACATGGAAAACATGCTGCAGTTAGTGATTGGATCTGAATTGTTGTCCACCTTGGATGGTTTCTCTGGCTACAATCAAGTTGTTGTTAAGGAGTCAGAAAGATTTAAAACTACCTTTACCACTCCTTAGGGAACATATGTTTATGTAAGAATGCCTTTTGGTCTCATGAATGTTGGAGATACTTTCCAAAGGGCAATGGATGTTGATTTTTCTGGTTACATAAATGACTTCATTGCAGTTTATCAGGATGATGTGACTGCGTTTTCAAGGAGTAGAAAATATCACTTGCAACACTTGGAAATAATGTTGATCAGATGTAGAGAATATGGAATTTCTCTCAATCCAAATAAGTTTCATTTTGGACTGCAAAAGGCCAAGCTGCTTGGTCATATTGTTTCAAAGGATGGTGTCATGATTGACCCTAAGAGGGTAGAAGCAATCGGAAAGGTTCTGATTCCAAGAACAAAGAAGGGCATCCAATCCTTCTTTGGGCAGTTCAATTTCATTAGAAGGTTTGTGTCTAATTTTGCTGAATTGACTCTTCCTATTACATGCATGTTAAAGAAAGACATGTTATCAAGGGAGGAGAAATTTTGAAAATCATGAGAAGCACTTTGAAACATGCAGCTCATCTTCTGAGAAACCCTTTGAATTAAAAAGCCTTTCCAAATCTTCTTTTGCTTCAAAAAATACTTCATCTGTTTTTCTTCATTGATGGGACTGAGTTGGTTATTGGTGTATAGCCATCACACAGCTCTGAGATTGTTCACTGAAACTCTTGGCCTTGATGAATCTAACAAAGATTTTGAATTATGGATCTTTTCTAAGTTGGGCAATATGATGTCTATTATCATGTTTAAATGTCTACAAAAGTTTTCATTGTTCTTGTTGCAGATCTTGCATTGAAATATTTAGGAGTTTATAGATCCTCATCCTTATTGATAGTTTAGTGGCATTTGCATTTCACCTTGTCAGAAGAGCTTTCATCTGGCATTGAAAATAAGTAGTTTAATATCACTTCACCTTCATTTTTTGATAGAGATTAAAGTAAACCTTTGGGGGTACCTTAGGCATGATTTGATCAAAGATTTTGATGTTTAATTGAGTCCTTTAACTCAAGATTTTGTGTTGAGGTCTCAAAGATTATGTAAAGAGTACAAACTTGGGCCTCCATTTGTGTATCTCTCCTGGTTGAAAGAACATCCTGACTGTTTTTGAAGCATTTTACCTGATAGTTGTTCAAATGTTGTAGAGGTTGTCAAAGATCTAGCATAGTCAAGTTTATCTTGTCAATATCCCACCAAAAATCATTCTAAACAACTAATCCTACCCCATACTACCCATGTTTTGACCTTTATACCCAGAGAAGATCAAAATCCATTTGCTAAAGTATGCAAAACAGATCAAGATTTCAAAATTTCTTCAGTAACCCTTGCCTTGCATTGAAAGTATCTCCATAATATAGAAGTGACAACTTGCGAAAGTCATATTTGGAGTGTTTATCATATTTTCCCAAGGCCCCTTCATACTATTTACATAAATTGAGGGATACCTTCATCTCCTTCGCCATTTGAGGGTTAAAAAATAGGTCCTCTTACCTTGGTTGAAAGGCACAACCTAAAACAATTAGGACAAGATCAAGTCCTATTTGAGTTCTACCCATCTCTCCACAAATCTAAGTGGCAAGGATCACATTTTCTACAAAATGACATACATCATGATCTATCTTTCTTCAAGATTCATGCCATATCTCTGATGCTACTCAAACTAAAAAGGAGAACAAATTTGGGTACCAACACTAGTGATGCCATTATCAAGTTAAAGAAAGACCAAGTTATCAAGTGGGAGGAGGTTGTTATTTAGGCTTTTGAAGGAATCAAAGAAGCATTGAAACATGCACCTATCTTGGCAGCTCCGAATTACAAGAAGCCTTTCCAAATATTCTCTTTTTCTTCTGAAAATACCATTGCATCTATTTTGTTGTAGAAGGATGAAGATGGGGCTGAGAGGCCTATTGCCTTCTTTAGCAAGGATTTACAAGATGCTGAGTTAAAGTATACAATCATGGAAAAGCAAGCATTTTCCTTGGTGAAAGCAACAAAGGTTTTTCAGGCCTTATATCTTAAGTTCAAAAGTTGTTGCTTATGTTCCCCACACCATGGTAAAAGACATCTTATCAGAGATGGAGATCTCAAGAAAAATATGTAGATGGGTGAACAAACTACAGGAGTATGACATGGACATCCAAACCAAATAGTTGGTAAAAGGTTTGGGTCTTGCCAAGCTCATGGCTGAGAGCAACTTGCAAACTATGGAAGTGAATGAAGTAGAGGAAGAAAGGGAAGATGTTCTTGAGAAATTGGTAAGTTCTGAGTGGTACAAGGATGTAATATTTTACCTCAGACACCTATGCTGCCCTGATCATTTAAATAAAAATCAGAAAAGAGCCCTCAAGTTGGCTTCTCAAAAATACATCATCACTGACTTTGGGTTGGCTTGGAAGAACCCTGAAGGTGTCCTCTTGAAATGTATAACTGAAGATGAAGCTCCCAAAATAGTTACTGATTTCCATGGGGGAGTTTGTGGAGGACACTTTGCTGGAAGGGTTACAACACACAAAGTTTTGAGAGCTGGTTATTGGTGGCCTACTCTTTTCAAAGATGCAACCCTGCTGGTTAGAAAATGTGAAAGCTGCCAGCGTTTCTCTGGAAGAATGAAAGCTTCAGGCTCCCTTCCTTTACATCCTATATCAATTGAATCTCCTTTCAAACAATGGGGAATGGAATTCATTGGTGATATTTTAGACCCTTCTAGTGCTGGACATAAGTGGATCCTTGTAGCCACAAGATTACTTCACCAAGTGGGTAGAAGCAATCCCCACCAAGAAAGCAACACACCAAGTTGTTATGGACTTCTTGTTGAATCATATCATATGTAAATTTGGTGTGCCAGTCAAGATTGTTGCTGATAATGCCATGTGTTTCAGAGCTAAACCCTTGATGGCAATGTGCAAGGAGTATGGAACCAATCTGACTTATGTTTCAAACTATAACCCTCAAGGGAATGGAACAAGCTGAGTCTAGCAATAAGAACTTGTTGAAGATCATTAGGAGAACCTTGGAGTTGAACAAGAGAAAATGGGGTGAACAACTAAAATTTGTAGTTTGGGCTGATAGAATCACTACCAAAAGAGCTACTGGTAAGAGCCCATTTGAGTTGGTGTATGGAACTCAAGCTCTACTGCCCTTACATCTGCAATTATCTTCATTTCAGTTTGTTCAACAACTTGAAGATCAAGAGGTCAGTCCATATGAAGCAAGGATTAATTAGATTGTTGAGCTGGATGAAGAAAGAAGAGCATCCCACCAAAGGCATGTCAGATTTAGAGAGAAGTTGAAGAGGTTGTTTGACAAGAAGGTCACTCCTAGGGCCTTCAATGTTGGAGATCTGGTTTTGTTATGGGATAGTAGAAATGAAGATAAGGGAAAACATGGTAAATTTGATGCATTGTGGATGGGCCCTTACTCCATTGATATCAGAATTGGTGAGAATACCTTTTTTCTCAAGGACTTAGATGGGGAATTACTTGAACTACCTATTAATGGTAGGCATCTGAAGAATTTCTTGGATTAATCCCCAAATTTGAGGTATGCACCACTTGTACAGTGTATAGTGTTTGGTTTTTGCTCTATTTTTGGTGTTTTGTCGGTTCATGGGTTTTCCTTGGTGTGTGGCAGCCATTTTTGTCAATTTCTCAGCTGGTTTTTTAGTGGCTTTGGCTCATGACTCCGTTTTCCCAATGGATTATTTTGGCACTTGGTCTACTTTTGTTCTTGTGGCACTCACTAGGAGTGCCCATCCCTGAGTAGGAGATGATGTTGGTGCCATTTTTGATCCTCTACCATTTTTTCATGTTTCCCCTTTGCTCTTTGTGCTTTGAAAAAACATTTCCTCATGAAATCAATGATGTGAAGTTGTAGCTCCATTCTTGTGCATTGGATTGTTTGCAAACTCATTACCTTGAATTGATTTGCTAAGAAGAAGTGCATTTTTTCCCTGTTTTTGAGAAAAAATGGCTTTGGATTCTCCCATCCTTCACATTTGGTGAAAAAAAAAACTTGTATCTGCATTTGAATGCTTTGAGTTGTTTGTTTTTATCCATTTTTGCACCATTTTGAAGGAATCTCTAAGTTTTCCCTACGTTTTGCCCTAATTTTTCCCGTTCAAACACCTCTGCCATTTTTCTCATGTTTTCTCGGCCTTTGGAGCTCAAAATTGTTTGTTTTATACTTATTTTCCATAAAAAATCCCTTGCCATGGTCATTAATTTCTTTGAATCACTTTCCATTTGTTCTTTGATCAAAAATTTCTTCACCCTCAAAGGAAAAATTGATTTTGGGCATCCCTGGCATTTTCTGTGTTTTGACGGTCAGACGGGCATCATTTTCCTATCAAATTCATCTTCAGCATTCTAGGGAATCACTAGCAATTTCTACATTTTTTAACGGTCATACGGGCATCTGTTTCCCATCAAATTTTAGCTCAAAATCTTCTCCTACATGGCTGTATGTGATTAGACAAGGTTCGGCAGGTCTGCTTGAAAAAATTAACATTTTTATGTTTTGGAAAAAAGTGCAAGTTTTCCCCATAGCTCCGCATACCCCAGAGGAGGTACACATGTCACAGGAAGAGTGAAGGTAAATGGGCAGATCTTTTTGTGCCTTAAGAAATTTTGTAAAAAAGAGTTAAAGTACAAAGAAAATGCCTAGGGCCCGCAATGAATCAGAATGGAACACATGACGACTTCAGAGTATAGGCCTGTAACGAAATAGAATGGAACATGTGGTGACTTCAGAGTGTAGGCCTGCAACAAAATAGAATGGAACATGTGGTAGCTTTAAAGCGTAGGTCCTTAGCAAATTTTTTTACTTTTTGGCGAATGGGAATAAAAGTAGTGAAAAAGGCCATGGGTCCATTGGGCCAATCAGGAGAGGACACATGGCAGGATCAGGGGTAGAAGGGAGTGCAGGCCGCTGAAGGAAAAAATGAAATGTTACCTTTTTGGAAAAATAAGTTAAAGTGGTTATTTAAAGCATGGCTTCGTAATGAATCAGAGGGAGAAACATGTCAAAAGAAAATGGCAGAGGGGAGTACGGGCTACCGGTGACTTTTAAAAAACTTTGAAATTTTGTGAAGGATACGAAGAAAAAAAGGAGTTATGGCCCCACATCGAATTAGTGATTGCCACGCATTAGGGACAAAAGCGAGGATGCGGGCCCACAGAATTTTTTTGGAAAAATTTCCTTTTTTTCTAAAAAAGGTAGAAATGTGAAGAATTGAGTCGCAATTCCAATGGGGCCCACCTTGGGACATGTGTCAGTGCCAAATATCAAGGGTGGAGTGGTAGAGAAAAATGTCTTCAGTAACCCTTGCCTTGCATTGAAAGTATCTCCATAATCTGGAAGTGACAACTTGTGAAAGTTAGATTTAGAGTGTTGATCATATTTTCCCAAGGCCCCTTCATACTATTTGCACAAATTGAGGGATATCTTCATCTCCTTCACCATTTGAGGGTTACAAACTAGGTCCTCTTACCTTGATTGAAATGCACAACCTAAAACAGTTAGGAAAAGTTCAAGTCCTATTTGAGTGCTATCCATCTCTTCACAAATCTGAGTGCCAGTTAGATCACATCCCTGGCTACAAAACGACATACATCATGATATATCTATCTTCAAGCTTTATGCCATATCTCTGATGATGCTCAAACTGAAAAGGAGAAAAAATTTGGGTACCAACAGATACTTCATACTTCTAGACCTGTTTCCACTCAAATTTGGGTGTGTAGATTAATTTCAGTTCAACTTATCACATGGAGACAGATGGACAGACTAAGAGGGTAAATACATTTCTTGAGGACATGTTGTGGATGTAAGGACATGTTGTGGATGTACGTCATGGAATAATAGATTAAATGGGATGATAACATATACATTATGTATTTCTCTTACAATAACATGTATCATAATTTGATTTCCATGGACCCTTACCAGGTACTATATGGGAGTCTATGCAAGAAACCTCTATTTTGGTATCAATTGGATGAAATAATAGTTCTTGGCCCAACCTTTTTGTAAGATATGGAGTAACAAGTTATCACTATTAGATAATGGCTTGAACGAGACCAATCATGCCAAAAGGCATATGCTAACACTAAGAGGGTTGATCATCACTTTTCTATAGGTGACAAGGTGTTCTTAAGAGTGCATATGCACAATAGTATGATCCATTTAAAAAAGGTCTATATGTTATCCCCTTTTTTTGTGGGTCCATTTGAGATCTTGGAAGTCATTGGGCTAGTTACTTATCACCTAACTTTTCCACCATGCCTATCCCATGCCCATGATGTATTATATGTATCATTTTTGAGGAAGTATGTACCAGATATATCTCATATTTTGGATTGGTTTTTGTTGTTGTAGGTGGAGGTTGAAGGCCAGTGGATACTAGAGCCCATGCATATTATAGAGTATAGGATTCTAGCCCTTCGAGGGTGAGACTTATAACAAGTTAGAGTGTAGTGGAACTAGTATGATGAGATAATTGCTACATGAGAGGATGCGATAACCTTGAGGGCCCGATATCCCTATCTCTTCTAGTGAATTCTAGGAGGAAGTATAATTTTAGGAAAGGGGGATGTAGTGCCCACTTATTTCATGCATAATTTTATTTCTAACTCATTTCATTTACTAGATTATAGACATTGATTCAATGCTATTTTGATATTATGTGATTTTGTTGTGGATTATTTTGAGATACACGTGGTGATTGAGGCATGTAGTTCCAATATAATATTGTGATTTATTGCACTAAGTTTCTTACACTTATTTGGTTATGAACACTACTAGGATGTGATGTAGTTAGTTCTTATCTGATAAATGAGGGATGCATGTTAATTGTGTTGTATATTTTGGCCATTAGTTGTGATGATGATGATTTGGATGTTATCACATGGATCCTATATTTTGATTTACTTGGATGCATGTCAATATATAGTTACATCATTTGAATAATAATTTGTACTTAATTATAAATTTATATATACATTTATCTTATTATTGATGCATGTGGTATTGTTTCCTTGTTTTTATTATATTGATCAAGTATGATAACATGTTAATCGAGTGTACAAGATATAGGTTCACACAAGAGAATGTGGGACTCATAGTTTACACCTCCAATTCACACACATGACCATCTAGGCTGAAACCTACCCTTTGTTTGATCTTTGTTTGTCCTTGTGTTTGTGTTGTGATTATTTTAGAAACCCTTTGTGATTTCTTCTTGACCCACCTTATATTATTGTGTCTAACCCTTATTTAAATTAGTTTAGGGACCTAATGATCCATGCATGTGTTAGTAGTGATTTATAATGTTTAACCATGTTCTTAGAGTTGTGGGAACATGTAAACATGAGTTGGGTGGGCCCCACCACCTCTCCATGTATCACACTTTTTGAAAACCCAAATTTGGGTTAAAAGTGGAAATGGTAAGTGATATTTTTTGTGTTAGGGGTCTCATTTACATGAAAATGAACCCCTTGGACCCTACTTATGGGTAGGGGTACCCTTTTTAAGGCTTAAATGTGATTTTACCTCACATTTGAGCCAATTTTTTCTACATCATTATTAATGTACTTGTTTTGTGAGACATCTTAGAAATGGAGGAAATTTTGTTTAATTTGAATTTTTATTTTGAGATTTTTCCTCCATTATGGATTTTGTCTTATATTTGATAGGTACTTGTGGGAGTCTTGTTTTAGCAAACGAGATGGGTGACACATGTCACCCTCTCATTAGTAAGTATTTATTTTGACTCTCCCTTTTATACCTCCACTTAAAAGTGGGTAGGGAATTTTGGTCACATTTTTACATTTGAAGTTTGGGAGAGCTTGGAGAGGAACTAGAAGCTTAGAGAGTTTAGCTTGTATTTGAAGTAGGATTGATTGGATTCAGATGTAGGACATCATACTTCTTGATTTTATTCTATGATGGATTCAATAAGAAATGGATTGTTGTTAGTCTTATTAAATTTCATGTTATGTTGGGTGTGGTATGTAAAACTTGTTTTATTTCATTTTTCTCCATCCATCTCACTCGATATGGATTTTTGAATGTAGGGGAAGTGGGAGGAAACCCCTTCTTACACCCACATATCTTGATGGGAAATCCATGATGGTATGTTTATTCTATCCTCCCCTCATATGGTTTGATGAGGAAGATGAGTATTCATATGTTTTGAATCACATCTTCCTTCCTTGTCGAGGAAACCATTCATGGTTTGAAAAACCTCAAGAAGGATGAGCCTTGGATTTTGGGATGGAGTGATAAGGAGTGAGAACATAGTAATTCTTGATGTTTGTGATTTTTTTGGATTCAAAAATTATTTGCATTGGGACTCTTACCATTTCTTCCCCATTTTGAGGAAACATGGAGCTTCATCCTTTGTATTTTTGTCTTTTCTTGTCCTTTATTAGATTGTGTGTGTTCTTTAACCTATTTATTTCCCCATGCTTGTGAATCTTATAGTTATGAAACACATCTCCCCCATGGGCTTGGAGGGAGGATAGAATTCCCTCCACTAGTTAGAGTTTGTATATAATGATGCCATTAGGTTGGGAGGTCAACTAGCCCTTTTTTCTCTTGTGTACATTACAGATTTTCCCATGGTTTTGGAGATTACATTTTGGCTTGGAGCATGGAGGGATTCCAATTTTTTTACCATATTATTCCCTATTTAAGGAGGCCTATCCTCTTGTATTTAATTATTTGTTGTTTTCTTGCTAAGATATAAAAAGGGGGTAAAATGTAAATTAATATTGAAATGTAGTGAAGACCTCTTTGTTATTATTCTTGTATTTTACATTGTAATCTTCTAGTAAATTTGTTAGTGAATAAAGATTTAAGATAGCGTGGAATAGATTTGTAAACACCATAGTAAATTTTTTTTCAACCCTTACCTCAAAAAGGATATTTTTAAATATTTTGAAACAAAAAAAGATAGAGTTTGGAGGGGTTGCAGCCCCTCTCAAACCCTAATCTATGCTCCACTTGGTGCTACCACCCACCATGGCATCCTTCTCTCCAAATCCCTGTCCCTTCTCACTGTGCATGGCGATGGTGTGAAATACGACTGTCCCTAATAAATTTTCACCCAAGCCCAATAAACTTGGGCTTAACTCCCCTCCAATTGAGTAAGCTACCAAGTAGCTCATCCCGACGTAGGTTTTGGGACTAAGACTTCCCCCCGTTAAAGATTAAAACATACACATACACATACACACACAAAATGAGTGTAATCTAAACCACTCCCCCTCATCTCATAATTTATGGAGGCCACCCTCTCATGGTCTCAAAAGAAGTAAAATGAGATATATCTAATTTAAATACATACATGGAAAATTAAACTCAGACCTAAAAACTGGTATTATGTATGTCAAAATCAACAAAACCGAGATGTGGGTATCCCATATTTTATGATACAATATATATATATATATATATATATATATATATATATATATATATATATATATATATATATATTTCCACAAAACTCTCAATAATTTCCTCGATAGAACCTTCTCTTGTAAACCTATGTGCTCAACCAAAAAGGCGAGATAGAAAAATAAAAACAAAAAACTATGTGGAAATAAGGAAAGGAATGTGCAATAGCCAGATAAGTGCAAAAGCTTTGGGTAGATTATGGATTATATCAAATCCGTAGATCTAATGGATAGAAATTATTTAATCCTAGGGCCCATGTTGATTTCAATTAATTTTATTTCCCCCTCCTTATTTATTTTAATAGCCACAACATTGACTTCAATATTTGAGGACATGGTCAGCATAGTTAACTTTTAGTTGGATTAGTAAATGGTTTCCATCCATTGGGATTTTAGTTGCATCCTTCGATGATGCAACATAGTTATATGCCACTATGAAAATTAATTTGGTGATAAGTTTAAATTAAATAATTTTAAAAAATTGGGAGGGAAAGCTAACTTTAAGTTTCCTTCCAACTAGAGTCCCTTATCCTATCCTTGCACTTTAGTAATGTCGGTTTGGCGAGACCAAATAATATTAATGGTAGTATTATTTGTGAGTTAGAGGACGTAAACAAAATATCTCTATTATTATTTCCTTAATACCAATTTTATTATTGGATATTCTCTCCCCAAAGGATAAATTGAGTCCCAAGTACTATACCCTGCCAAATTCAATAAATTCTTGTGAAACCTTCTATAAAACCTTAGTAATGCGTTGTATGAAATGATAAATTCCATTTTAACCTCTTAGGAAAAAACTCACCAATTTTACTGTGATATTTCTTATATTATGTTGTATTGGGTCGTCCATTTAATTTAAACAATTTTCCTTTCTGGGTAAAAATTTGGGCATTACACCAATTCAGTGAAAATCCCTTAAACTAAAATAAACACTAGAAGGGATTGTATAAAATTAATATTTTACATCTTCAAGGTGTTAAGTGTATTTTTGGAATCAAAACTTTGTAGATGTTTTCTAAAATTATTCATAATTTAGATTCTAAGATATCTTCTTAGGATAGATCAATCAACTTGTGTAACTACTTTATGAGAACCTATTATCAGTCCAAATAATTTTGAGGACTAGGAAATAAAGAATTATCTAAGAATATTTGATAAAATTAGAAGCATTATTAAAAGAGGACCCCTAAAATTCTTCTCTTTTAACATAGGACACAATAACAATACTTGGCTATAGGATCTCAAATCAAATCTTGGTTACTATGAATGAAAGAGGGAGATAAAGATACAAAATATTTCTTCATAATATTGAAAGCTAAGTATAACAAAGAGTAGATAAAATATGTTAACGTAGGTGGGAATATGTATGAAAGTATGAGGATATTAAAAGACCTTTCTTCTCCTTCTACTCTTATTTATTCATTGTTGATGAAGTTGGGAATAATATGATGACTGGTAGGAGGATTTTTGCTAAATTTATCCCATAAAAGCTCTCTCCTATTCCTTTAACTATTATAGAAGAGGATTTCTCCTTCAATGACATTATCTCTATATTTTATTCCCTGAAAGTAGATAAAGAACATGGCTATGATGGTTATCTCATTGAGACCAATAAATATTGGATTTCTTTTTAAATCTTAGAAGTATATAGGGAGGCTCTTATGATTTTTTGTTTGGGTAAGAAAATTAATAGAGGGGTGGTCAAGCTCACTCAAAAAAAAAAAGGGAATCTAAATCTTAAAAAAAATTGAAGACCGATCACCCTCCTCAATGTCTCCTACAAAATTCTTTCAAATATTCTAGCTAAAAGGATTTCTTCATTATTGAATTCTATCATCTCACTTACTCATACTGGGTTTGTGGAAGGTAGGTATGTTGTGGACAATCTAATTACAAGTTAAGAAGGGATGCAATGGGCCAAAGAAAACAACCAAAATTCTTCTATGGCTTTACTATTAGGAATGATATAAATATTTCTCACATTTCATATAGTTATATGCGAGTCATGTGTTAAATAGTGACAATGTTATAAACAACACATGTATATAGTTTTCATATTAAATGAGTTATTCAAATAACTCATGTATTGTTAGTGATTTGTTTCCTATATTTTATGATAAAATTCACCTATATATTTGCAAATGATTCCTAAATAAAATTAATAAAGTTTTATATGACCAAATAATTTCATTTGGTATCATAGCATGGTTATTCCCATGAGAGATGAGGACAAATGATATCTATAGAAAATATGGTGTGCAACTAGAATAATAAATTTTTTGTTTATTACATTAAGATCCCATTTTACAGGTTCCCATCCTCATCTGGTCTACATACCTATTTGCATAATTGATTTTGGATATGTTCCTCTCTATTTAGTGTATTACTATTATAATGCACTCGTGATTTGAAGATGCAAGTCTTTGAAAAAAAAAAATTGTATGCAATTTAGTGTGTCGTCGACCCAATACAACATAATACAACGTAATAGTCAATTCTATCATACCATATTAGTGGTTTTCATTGTTATCTTCAATGATTTATTTACATTGAATCAATTATGGAATGCAATCATTTTTCGCATTCACATATACACCTCTACATCCACTTCACATTTGGGGAATTTTTTTTATAAAATTTATTATTTAACTTTATACTTCACAATTTAAATACCCATATATTTAAATCCAACATAAACCTTAATGTAATCCATTTTCAATAACTTTCATAAACCATGTACAACTATATGAGAGTATACATATCCTACTCATCCCCCTCAATCCTCTTTATGAGCCAATACATCAAGTGTGTCCTTTGGTTTTTCCTTTTTCAAGAAATTATAATTAAGTTATGTTATCTAAGTGTCTACCTGGGTTCCACCATAGGAATTCCCATAGGCATCTCACATCTTAGATCTATCTAAGTGTCAACCTGGGTTCTGCCATGGAATTCCCATCTGGCATCTCACATCTTAGATCATGGTGAAATCATGACAGTGTAATCGGTGGCTTACACTACTTTGCACAAAGTTTTAGAGACATGTATGCCATGCTCAGTTCCATGACTACACACTCGTCATTACGAACTTGTCAAATCACCAAATCACTTGTTCAGTTATATGGATTTCTCCCCCTTTCTTAGTCTTTAAGTTCATAGTTAACCACTTTAGCGTTCACCTAAGTCCATCCCCATTTACTTGATTTATTAAGTCTAATGTTGGACCTCTTAGGTAAACATGCATCAAACAAAATTGATTACCGAAGAAGTGAGCATCATGGCTCGGCAATTGAGTTCCTCAAATCCTGTTGGTACCACCTAGGAATAGCTATGAAAAGGGTTTCGTTCATGTAATGACTTGCGCCATTACGTGTGCGAGACCTTTATCGTAGTTGTCCCCATTTGGTGCGAACAAGAGTTTAGCAACTCATTTTTCATTCCCTGATTTCCACTCTTCACTGTTAAATCTAGTTTACAAGTCAATTTAATAGATGCTTGAAACTTCTTATTCAATTATGAAAGAAAATCCATGTGCTCTGCTAATATACCAACATACTTAATCGGTATCATATTTGTAGAAGAATATAGTGCTGCTAAAGATGGCAACAGATCAATCCTTGCTAACCATATCTTAAGGAAGCATGTACTTAATTAGTACTAATTAAGGATAGATCATCATAATCTCCTTAAGTACTAGTTGTAATTATAAATCTGTAAACTGTTTCCTTTTTATATTTGATTAAACTCTTTTTATTCTCCTAACATGGTACTTATGTAAAGCCTTATAATTAATTAAATCAATTCAGCTTTACTTATCCATCATATAACCAAGTCACAACTTAACTTCAATAACTAGGAGATGTAATTTCATATTTATATTCCTTTATATATGTTTATATGGAGCACCATAACAATCTTTATTTCACAAATACTCACCTTGGTTGAATGTAGTTTTCAGTTCTGTACCATGTATATAACAACATCGGTTTAATTTTTGTCTCTAGTTGGAGTGTCCTTTACTATAAACCTTCCTCAACCATTAATCACTAAATCCTTATACTGTATCAACTAGTTGGTTAGGTAACCCTGCATTTCCAAGATTTACCTATGCATGTTGACTTGCAGCATTCCCAAAAGTCAAATGCCCAATATAAAGGAGGCTTAAGGGAAATGTGATTCTTATAATTTTTAGTACGTACCTATGTTCCGCCAGCGAACTTTGAAAGGGTCAACATATACTAGATTGATAGTCCCATAATCTTATCGGGAATATCTTCCTCCATTCATTAAGTGAATAATTTAATTATAGTACTATGTCTGTTAAACAGTAAATTATTGCAATTAAGTAAACTAAAGCTCATATTGCACTTAGCTCATGGATATTTAATCACATCACGTCTTTCTGTTAATCCTTTAGTATGATATAATTTCTATCTCTGCAATATACCAACTTCCTCATCACAGGTTATAAATAATACATTTATAAAATGGAGAGACTTTTTCCCTATATATGGTCCATTATGGTACATAAGATCATTATGCCGCCATGAAACATTCTTTTTAACACAATTCCATATTGGTCAATTCACTGTTTAATTTGGTAATATATATATATAATATAATTATTCTCAATTTATGTCCTTAATTATTACATCATACTATTTTATAGACAGATATATAGTCATGAAGTAGTCTATTTAGCATTGCCACATTTGTATACCAGTTTATTCAGAATAACTCCAACTTACTGACATCAATACAAGATCATGGTCACCACACAATCCTTTGAATTACTTTCATTAACTGATAACTTTTCTTTTCATAAATATACACAACTAAACAACCAGACTTATTAGATTTCAATATACTCTTCTTTCATTATTTCGTTTTTGAACAATTACAACAGAGTGTCTAATTTTTTCCCCTTACAATAATATGACAAAACAATGGTACTTCAATAATTTATAATTCTAGCTGTAGTATAATCATCCTTTATCAATCATAATGAACAATAAAAATTTTCAACTTTATTCTTCCTTCCATCCTACAGAGCTCCATCTACAAAACATGTTAGCACCTGTCAGTTCATACGAACTGAGCATGAAAAATCTTTTTCCCCTGCCTAAAGGTTTATGCCATTAATCATTTAAGTAAATGAAATGTTGCATTGCATTGATTCATATAATTCACTTAAGAACACAAGGCCATAATAGTAACATAACAAATTAATTATATTGCCATCACTATACCACTAACTTCCTTTGAAATTTAATTACTTGAGGATAAGACACAAAATCTATTCAACTTATATCTTCCTTTCATTGTTAGCTTAGATCTTAAGGTCATTATTTATATCATTCTATACAGTCCAAGTAACTTATACAGGTATAAATAGATTTACTCAATCATCCATCACTAGTAACAATGGTATTTATCGTCACTTTATATACAAGTAACCAATAGTGGATAAATCACTGAAATACTTGTCCATTTTAGGGATTTTTTGTGAACTAAGTTAATTAGAATTAGAAAAGGTACTTATTCACCTTGTTAGCTATAAGTAGCTCCCTTAGAAATAGTCACAAAAATTCTACACGACTGGTTAGGTAACAATTATTAGTTCTAGTATTATAGTAAGTATATCATAGAAGTATCTAAAGATTAACGTTGTATTAGGAACTAGCTTCCCATAGCAATAATACACAGTCTCGTAGCTAAGGAAGATATTACAGAAGAGTAGGGATCTGATTTAGATTCCCATTAACCCTGAGAAGTCCATATACTTTCTCTACCAAGGAAGGGCATAATAATCGTTATCCCCTAAGTTTTTAAAGCCCAGTTATAATTACAAGAGAACATTCTCACAACATGGCTCCTGACATATACCGAATGATGAGGTACTTTTACATTCTAACCTAACTTCCCACCGACAGAGAGAACTATCTTTGCGATCTGTTAATGAAATCTAAGTCTCAAGATTGCGATACAAGGCTTAGGTACGACAAGCTCCCAATTTATCCACATCTGAATCATGGATTCGGGTCATCATATATATATATATATCATATATTATACACTCAAAACTCATTACAAAAGTATTACCGTGATTCCAATGATATTTCTTTTCAGGGGTTTCATTCTCCACAAGCCATTTATCAAACTAATAATGATAATACCTAGGATCCGACATGCGACATTCCCCCCCAAGGGTTCTATTAACCATAAAAATGTATATTACCTAAACACCCAAGTACTGGGTATTATATTACTTACAACTACAAAAATATCAAGAGTTCACATAAACAGTGGTGCATTCGCAGGAGTAATACTATATAGCTACAACTCATTTTTAATTATCTTGAAGCTCTATTTCATACCCCGACATATTTATTTGTATAAAATCCACAATCTAGATCCCCAATTCATTATAACATCTCAAAATTAATTGCAAAGAATTTCATATACGCAAATGAATAATGGGATAAGTTTTTAGAAAGGGGAATAAGGTTTATCATGCCTAGAATGCGTTAGCAGATCCTCTCCAATTGTTCTAGGCCCATGCAACACCTTCAACAATCCTCATAAAGTTTTTCCCAAAAACATGGTGACCGCAACCCTTTTCCTAGCACCCCCAAAACAATCCCAAAATGCTTATTTATCACAAGTAAAAATCTCTCAGTAGATTATAAACTTGCATGCAAAAGACCAAAGTTGGAGCTCAAGTTTCTTCTCAATAATTCACAGAGTTTAACTACAATAACTTCATCTCCACTTAAATCTTCAAGCTAAAACCAGAATGATCAAAATGGTATGCATGTGGTTAGCTTCTCTAAGAAGCTTCACCATTTCCAAAGAACTTGAATGCCCACTTAATGCATTTAAAAATTGTAGTGCCTCACTGGTAGTTTTGGAACTACACCACCACCCTCAATATCACCCTCTAAACTTAGCAGGGTTTTAAATATAGATTATTTCATTGACTTGCATGGGGAAATCAAATAACACTCCAAGGTTTGGTCAAACATTTTGCATGGAGCTTAAGAGTCTAGTCAACTATGTTTGCATGATGACTATGTCTCCACCTTATCATTTACCTTTCCACCAATTATGGAATGTATGGAGTTTTCATTAGGTCTAAATTATTTTACACAAGAGTCTTCATAGTGCATGGGTCTACAATGACCCATTTTTACCTTTACATTAATCAATCAAACCTTACCAAAACTTGCATGTCTTAATACACTGATTAAAGTTCAAGTCTCCACTTAGAGATTTGAAATAATCAAAGCACAAACAATTGACTTATCGGTCTTGGTTGACCGACCAATTAAATAAGGTTAAAATGTTTCAATTTTAGGCTTGGCAATATTTAAAGCCAACATTATTGATTGCCAACCCAAACTTATACACAACAGTTATGAAATACCATAGCCATCATTTACAAATTCATCCTTTCACAACTAATCAGTAACCAAATGGTATGTAAAGATCACTCAAACCACTAGAAAAATAATGGTGGTCAAAGACCAGATGAACAACACAAAGTAATATTTATACATGATGATCTAGATATATCATCTAACATTGAATTACAAGGTCTACAAATTTCATCCAGAGAGAGGGTCATTCATTTGGCAATCAACCTTATTTCATGTTGAAATAATACTTTGTAACCATGAGTAATTTTAGTCATTCTTAGCAAGTCACTATTCAATCCAGAATAGAAAGTTATCAAATTCAACATCATGTACAACAATCAAGAAAGGTATCAATTTGCATCAAAACATCATTTTCGGCAAGGCAGGTGGCCATTAGTACTCGAGTCAGCAGATGATGTAAAAAAGGTTTACATATATTAATTAAGTTTAGTAAATGATACTACAACAATGCTTCGTCGACATCACATATTCATCAAGGTAAGTATTATTTACTTCCATACTAGAAACAAGGGTAAGATGAGAATGTTAAGTTTATTACAGACATTAGGAAATAAGCGATGTCATGTGGTTGGATGTGTAATTATGTGTATGTGTGTATACCCTTCTCAGGACATACATCCGTGTGTGCAGGTGTACACATAACTACATGACAAAGCTTATTGTATCACCTTCAAAATTCATTCAATATTTATGACACAATTTCCAAATATAATAGAATGAATTCAAGGGGTATGACATACCTCCCCTCTTAATGAATCATCATTCCCAATGATTTTACCTCAATAGTAAAAATAAAAATAGTCATATACATGTTATATCAATAATCTTTTGAAGAAACAATTGTCATTTTACATGAAAGTTTACAATTTTTTTTGGATATGAAATTCATATTTTTTGGCTATAATAACCTATCAAATGAAAAAAAATTGTCATTCATTTAGGAATACAACATAATATTTATCTTTGCATCCAATCATATCATACAATAAATGTAATATATACACAAGAAATAATCAATATAATAAAAAACAAGTTGTATATAACTGAAACAAACAACGAACTACTGATTTTCTATTTTCCCAGGTCTTCTAGCTATTGTTTCGTTACTTACTCAGTTTTCCAGTTTTTAGTCTATCTGCTTCAAATTTATCTCATATTAGGCTATAGGTCTAAGAATAGTTATGAATCACAGGGAAGGAAAAAAGTTCCCTGATTCCCTTCAGAAGAGAAAAGCTTCTGCATTTTAATGATAAACTGATTCTGGGTAAATATTCGAGTGGAAATACAACTTATTCCCAAACCCATGACTCTCTATATTAATACATATACATACCCAAATTTAATGTAGTTCCGAATTGATAAAATTTGAAAATACCCCAACATATGTTTACAGACAAATATTCATAAATAGATGCACACATCAACTACTCCATCAAGGAAAAAAAAAACACTTCAATGACTTCCAGATACAACCCTATTTCGTAGTGTACCACTCATAAAAAATCTTAGAATATCAAAGGGAGATATTACTGCAGATATCTCATAATAATCCAAATAAAAAATGGGTTAAATTATATAGAGAGGGTAGGAACTATTCATGCCTTAACTTATGAATTTGAAGTTCTTTAATCCATACCAAAGAAACATTTCCTTCCTCCAAACAATTCACAACCCGACCTCCATTTTGCTTCTTCATTATTGACATAATTTTTTCCAGTATTGTACTGCACCAAGAAATATTCTAACTTCCATTACGTTATTGGGTCTAGGCCAATTAACAATGACCTCAAATTTTGTAGGATCTATTTTCAATTTACCATTTCCCACAACATAACCCAAATAAATCAAAGATGTTTTCCCAAATTCACATTTAGACATATTTAGAAATAGTTTCTCCTTTATTAAAGAATCTAAGACTTTCTGTATATGAATGATATGATCATCCCATTATTTACTGAAAATTAGAATATCATTTAAGTATAATATGACAAAATCATCAGTGAATGGCCTAAATACATCATCCATCACACGCATGAATGTCACCCATACATTTCACAATCCAAAAGGAATAACAAGCCATTAAAATAAACCCTATTTTATTTTGAAAGCAATTTTCCACACATCACCTTCATTGATTCCTACTTAGTGATAACCACTTCTTAAGTTCTAACTTAGTGAAATAAATAACATTACTTAATTGATCTAGTAAATCATCAATATGAGGAATAGGGTAATGATTTTTCACCATGATTTTGTTTAAGACACAAAAATCAACACACATCCACTATGTGTCATCTTTCTTTAACACCAAAATAATTGGCAAACCACAAGGAGATGAAACTGGACGAATAATACCTTTTTCCAAAATCTCCATCACTTGTTTCTTGATTTCCTTATTTTCAACTACACATAATCTATATATACCAATTTTGGGAAGACGTGCATTATAAAGCAACTATATCTCATGTTGAACACCTCTTTTGGGAGGTAGACATTGTGGATCATGAAAAACATAATCATAGTTAGAAATAAGTTTAAATAATTCATTACGATGTTTAGGATCACAATCCTCAAAATCCTTTTCGTGATCTTTCTCTTTGGATTTGATCACCATGAGTACAAAATTATTTCTTGAATTGGTAATCCTTTTCATCCACCCTATAATAACCAAGGAAAGACTTGTTTTCACATGATGATCTCTAACAATATATTCAATCCCATCCTTAACAAGTAAGTAATTATTATCTTCCCTATAAAATATTACATTATGATCATATAAATAAGGAATTCCCAAAACCACACCACAAATATCCAAAGGAATAACATCCAGATCAACTTCATCAATAAAATTGTCTGTAATGAAAAATCTAAATTTAAAAGTTTTTCTTACCTCTAACTTTGCATCTTCACCAACCTATCCTAAAGGATAAGTCTTAGGAAGTGGTTTAGTTTTGAGTCCTAAATTACTAACAACCTCCTCTGAAATTAGATTATCTTGAGATCCATTATCAAATAGAGTGTCAATTTTTTTTATGTTGTGAAACAACTCTAAGGTGGAAAAGATCATTTATTTTATTTTCATCATGCATAGATTGTTTAGAAGAAGATGAAAAATTTGATGAGCTAGTGTTAGATGAATAAGAAGAATTACTACTTTGAAAACTCATGGCCATGATATTGGTTTCATCTCCCGAATCAGACCCAAAATCATGAGCCATAGTATTCATTTTATTCTCATTTCCCTTCTTATTATTCATCCATTTAGGCTTCATTTCTGGATGTAATTTCCAACATTTAGATTCATCATGATTATTTTTACAATGATTGTAGAATATATTTTAATCTTCTTTCTTAATAGTAGAGTTTGTATTTTACTTACTCTTTCCTTTTTCTTTTTCTTTTGAACCTATATCTTTGCCTTTGGATTTCTTGTTCTTGTGTTTTGAGGAGGAATATTCCATAGTGATTTTCCCTCTTGCTTCCAAATGTGTAGTTTTCACACACACCACATCATGATTAGTAGGATTAAAGACAAGAATCATATATCTCAAATAAATATGTAATCCACCAATTTATTTAAGTAGGGTTTCTTGTGTATGGAGAGAAATACCAAGAATATGACCCCTTTTCCTAAAATCTTGTGTATAATATTGAACACTTTGTCCCTTGGTTTATCTTAATATTCTCAAGTCCATCATATCTTGTTGAATGTATCCTAGATGATAACTTTTTTTTGTCTTAGATCAAAAACAAAATTAGACCGAGAAGTGACTTTTTTACCTTTTTTCTCATCAACTTCCTAAAGCTTACTATCCCACCATATGAGTGCTATGCCACCCATTAGAAGAGTTTCCAAATGATTTTTTTCTTCGTCATCATTTTTTTAACCCTACAATATAACTCAATCTACTTGATCCAGTTATCAAAATTCGCGGCATTAATATCTCCATTATACATTGGAAATTCAAACTTTATATCTAGTTTTAATGAAGGAAGAGAATTAGGTTATTGTGCTTCATCTTTGGAAAAAATAATTTTTTTCTTTCTCACCTTTAGGATAATCAAAATCATCTGAAGAACCATATTTTTTTAACCTTTTCTAGCTTATTTTCTCACTGTCTTTGCCTATCTCAATATAATTCTTCCACTATTTCTTTCATATGAAGGAATGATTGGAAAAACTCTTCTTCATGCTCAGACATCATTGGGCTTTGAGATCATCTTGTACCAATTTCAATATCAACTTATGTTAGTTCTCCTTCACCCTTTCTAGAATGGGACCTTGTTAACATTCAAAAAAAATTGCAATCTAAACATTGTGAATCAGATCATAGACCAACTCTGATACTAAAAGATCCAAAATCATAAGAAAAATTGTAACATTCATCCATAATTTTTCTTTAAACAAATATTTTTTGGATTAAAATTAACATTATGAATTTCTTGTATTTTTAATTAAAATTAAAAAATTGCGAGCAATATGCAAATAAGAGAAATAACTAGGAAAATTTGACAAGAGTTTCAACATTGTACATGATAATGGAGTTAAGAGCTTATGGCCTACGTCTCTAGGTCTATTTAAAGGGACCGATATATTAAAATCGTAATAAAATAACACTTATAAAATTATTTTATGATTTTGAACTTCTCACTGTGTTCCTCCTACAAAAATACCCCTAGTCTCCTTTGGAAGTTTCCCCAAATTCTTCTCGAATCTCTCACAATAAGATTTAAAACAATATGCACAGTCACTGCCCCATTACCCTTCAAATAGAACTTTGTCTATTTTTGTATAGTTTTACTACCATGGCCAAATGGTCAGGCCTTTAACATTTTACTCCACCAACTAAGGGTTGATCCCCCTCTACATGCCTCACATTTTCCATTGTGGACATATATCCCACATGTAGTGTGAGGTAGGCTATTTTATGGTTTAAATTTGATTTGGTGGAAATTGTTAATTGGATTGAGAGTTATTTTTTTGGTTGATGGTTGAGTGAGTCAGCTCGCTGTTCTAAGTTTGGAAGTTAAGCTTGCAATGTAATTTTTCCACATGGAAGATAGAGCTTATTTGTGAAGATAGGGAGATAAACGTTGAGTTGGGAAGAGCTAGGTGATTAACAAAGGAGATAAGGTATCCTGTGTAGAAGATAAGGTGGTTAAGCAATATATGTGGAAAATATAGGCAATGAGCTTGATGATTTAGTGGGTTTAATGGGTAGGTCAAATTTTTCAGATCAACTGGCTTGAACCACTGATTTAGGCTATCCACTAAGCTATACACTACAATACATTACAATATATTTCAAGCATTATAAGATAGTACCATATTCACCTTATCAAAAAAATAAGGAGCATATATACATAGAAGCTCTGCAATATTAATATGAAGAATGGAAGCCAAGGTAGCCCTCCACAATCAAGTGTGTTAAACTTGGTTGAGGGCCCTGAACTAGAAAAAAGAGGGACCCACCTATCCACAAGCGAGTGTCAAAGAATGACGTTATAAACCAAAATTTTTACTTCATATCCATTTTTCCACATGTCACAATTTCATTGGTCCACTTGGTAAATGCAAAAGTGTGTCACCTATGTGTAGTTGTGATTTTTACTAGTTGGCCAAAAATTTTAGTGGGCCATAACTCTTGCATTTGTGCTCCATTTTATACAAACAAGATATCACCTAAAATCTCTACTTTTTCTCTATGTAATGCAATTGACAGTAACTGATTCTGAGAATAATATAGATCATTTTTCCTTAATGAGGATCCTATGGATCATATATGTAGATAGCATGTTATGTGTCTGACTCAACATAAAGTAGACTGTAGGGATTTCAATTATCTAGAAAGTAGTTATGGGGATTGTCATGGCACACATAGCGTGCCACAAGGTATATGGGTACATTTCCCTATTTTTTATATCTTTCTCTATAGATGTTGTATATCATGTGGTATTTTTTAGATGGAACACCACGATATAGGTGTAGTTAGTGCATTATTTTTACAGGGTTAGGTGTAGATGTCAGAGGGTCATGGGACCCGTCATACTATTGACAACTTAGATATATGAGAAATTCCTGATGTATATGTTGACAGTGAATCCATTGGCAGTAGCAGAATATGCCTTGAGAGTAATTTAGTGGGCACATGGGCCAATAGTGAGAGCACTTAGAGCGTTTTGAATGCTAGCACAGGTGGGTCTAGATGATGTTATATGTCATCCCTATGCAAGGAATGTGAATTAGTAGCATAATTGGACCAGGGAAAAGTACTTAGAGGAAATCACCAAGGTGATATGGAATTGCATATATTGGGTAGATACTCATTAGTTAAGAAGGGTATCAAGGAAATTTGGGAGACCAACACCTATGGTGATACCACCATTTCTACTCTACCAACGTCATCATGCTAAAGAGGTCGCATGAGTGGAGGTGAGGGTACCAACATTATGACCCCATAGGATATGAGTAGTAGACATACATGGTTGGATAAAATGCCTTCATAATGGGGATACTCAGGGCCCACCACAAGTTATAGTAGTGAGCGGTTCACAGGAGGGATCTGATGGAGGATCTGCCAATACTGGTTCATAGGTTGGAGGTGCAGGCGGAGCTAGTCCTAACACTAGAGGGGAAGTAACAACGTAGTTAATATAATGGATGAGGGAACATAAGTTGTGAAAACAAAGAGGAGGTTACCCAACACCAATCAGGGTCCAGATGGCCATACATATGATATAGAGGCCCAGAAAACAACATAGAGGGGACATGATATTGGTGATCTAAGATAGGTAGGAATAATACATAAGGGATATACCTATTTGTGATGATAAGAAGGAGGAGGTATTAGGTATCCACAGAGACATTGAGACCATCATGGAGAGGCTTGAGTAGTAAGGTATGTGTGATATTAAATTTTTATATGATTCTCGAGAAATGGGTTTTACATGTTATATTTGGTATTGTAAGTAACATGTGTCATTTATTTGGTTTTACACAACAGATGATGGAGGAGTGGAACTCCCTGATAGAGAGTGGCCACCATGAGATCCTAGATTTAGTGTTGGATGTACATGATACTATAATGATAGTGGATCAAGTAGCACCATTGACAAGAGATATAGATAGTACATTTTATCTAGTGGGAGAGGCATCAAGGACCCTACATATATACAACTATGAGAAGGCACTAACAAATAATAGTATTATAGATGTGATGTTTTTGAGCTTATTGTAGGAACAAGAAGCTCTGGTTTAGGAGTAGGAAACCCACCTATTAGATGATTCTAGAGCAGTAAAGAGGATCACTGTATTGGAGACATAACTAGTGAGATCGCAAGGAGATGCTTTTGGATCCCAATATAGGGTAGAGTCTTTATCTCACACATTCTGAGCCACAAGCATGGCCCCAACAGCCCAAATCATCCATAGAACCCCCACAAGAGGTGAGGGTGTTTGAGCCATTTTGTAGATGGGCCAAAGTCATGCATTGATTCTATATCTTGTTTGATGTGTAAAAAATAATTCGATATACATATACATATACATATACATACATACACATATATGATGATTTTGGTGATATTGTTTATTGGATGTTTTTTGTGTGTATGTTGCTTTACTTATTATTTTACCACTTTCCTCATTTATGCATGTAATGATACCCATAGTAATTATGAATAATTATAATGTTATTATATTGGTAAAATTTATAGGAAGGGGATCAATAGGATAGCCCAACCCACATGATGTGAATAAACCAAGAAGTGAAATAAGGCCAAGAAATCCAATGGTAGGATTTTAGGGCATAACTGGTTAAATAAATCCAAGAAAGGCCATAAGATTAAGTGAGGATGCAAAAAATACCATGACGATCCAATAGGAAATACCAGGGGTGAATCGAATCCAAAATAGGTAGAATTAGGACTGAGGCACTCTAATGGTAGGAGAAACTAGTTTGTAAATGGTGATAAATTAAAGCAAGGAAAACAACCCAAGAAATGATGCAACAAGATACATGAAAGTGTGTAAAAAACCCGAGTGGGGTCCAAGAGCCCAAGCAACAGTGAGGGTTCAGTCAAAATAAGGAAAATAAAATGTAATCAAGGTACTATAAATAACTATCCATGAGGGTCACAAGGTATTAGTGATGATGTCATCGACTTAATTCAAGATATGACTTATAACACTAGTCACGAGGTCATCTATGACATGATATGTAATAAAGAATTGCTGATGAAATTCAGATCTTGTGGAAAATAAGGTGTCATCGATCTGATCCTTAAACTAGGTGAGAATGTCACACCAAAAAAAATCCATAGTGGTACAAGGATCAATGTGAGCTGGTGGTCCATTAGGAGCTTGTGGTCTAATTAGTTGAGGGGAAGGTGGTTGGTTTCAAGAGGATTCAACTCCATTCTTCTAATTATGGGAAGAAGTTTCAAGAGATGGACGCTTTCTACGTAGAACCTGAAAGTTAATTTCAATGTATGTGCAATACTTGTGATGAGAGAAAAAGAAGGGAGATAAAGTAGAAGGTTGTGTGGCATTTTTAATTTGGTCATGTTTGACCTAAACTTTGAGTTTTTTTATGTGGTGTTGATAGGTTCTACAATCAGAAACATCATTCCCTAGGGCCTTATGCTATGTACAATATGGCTTGTTCATAGAGGACTGAGCATCCACAAGGGAAAGAGGTAGGGAGAGGAGTCTCAAACGCTGCAAAGGGCTAGTGAGAGTATATGAGGAAGGCATCAATGTAATGGGTGAATATGTTACCTATGGAGAAATATGTTATTCAGCCATTGAGGCACTATAGATAGAATCATCACCCCTGATATCATTGGCTTTGTAGTCAAAACCAGTGACCTGATCATCCATTTCTATGATAGAAAAAGGGCTGGCTAGGTTAATGGTAGTATATGGAGGTATAATTAGTAGATAAATCTGAGGCTCAGGCACCGGTTGGGAAGAAGAAGTAACTATACTCTAGGATTATTCTTGTATGAGAATGACATTCACATTATGAGTGAATTTAGTGTAAAGGGTATTTAATGATGTAATACTTCCCTATCATGAATATGGACATATCTAGCAAGGTGGGGATCATATAAAGCATAAATGTCATCAGAATTTGATATGGAGGAAACAGGGAGAAAAACCCACTTAAATCAATGCACTATGGTGGAAAATTGTTCTATAAAAGATTACAAAGATTTCAATATTTTGATTACGCACTCAACTTGAAGCACCAACTCCAATCAATCAAGTCATGCACATAGTTGACAACTTTTGTAAGCTCCTTCTTGCATAGAAGCACCAACTCCCAATTTTCTAAGTACCTACTTAGTCTTCACAAGTTTTTGATCACATTTCATTCTAAGAACCTAGTTTCTTACAACAACAAATTACATGATCCTCTTATTCATCTTCTATTTTCTCATACTTCTTCTTCACACACCTAAATTCAACTATTTGCTCAATTACATCACACACACTTGAAACTTCTTCCTTCAAAATTTTTTTGATGCATATTTACCTACATATAGATACAGGATGACACACTCTCACACCTCTTACTCTTCCACTTTTGACCCTTTACAAATCTATACCTCTTCAACTCATACAAGAGGCTTAGATGACATCACCTAAAAACTGTCATATTGTCATCATTGTATTTGTAGGTATGTCAGTTATAGGTAACCTTTTCTGAACTTGTCATGACCCTTATGACTATGAGGAAATTGAAAAACATTCCTACGCTCACTGCACCTATGACATATACAAATATTCCATTTTGACATCTGCAAACTTCATTTGTAACAATTATTCCATGTTTGTCTTCTTCTTCAACAAGATTCTTTGTCTTCTAGTATCATGAACAATGCAACAAGTGTTATGAAGGTGCATGTGATACATTAAAATATGACCTCTCATTTTCTTCTAAAGGCTTGACAAGCTTCACAACTCACTATTTCACCTTTAATACTCCATTAGAGCTCATATGCTCTACTAGGTGTAAGGACTTCAAAACACAGTTTTCAACTTGAGATGTAAGAACCACTTTCAGGATTCATTTCATGCACTGAAATGGAAGGATGAATCTTCAATATGTCTCACAACATCACCATGAGCTTGGAGAATTTTAGGTCATAGGAACAAGATACTTCCATTTCAACTCTCTTCTCAGCTTGATATGCACAGTCATGGCATCTTCAAAACACAGTCATGAGAATTGATTCACTAAACTATGATGAAATTTCAAAGTTTCTTATGTTTGGAGGAAGTTATTTATGACCTCTAGTTCACCTTCAAGGACTTGGAGTAGCTCTAACACTTCATTCACACTATGGCACACTATTGATTAGGAACAAGGTCCTAATGGGTTTGCACACAAAAAAAGTCTTCACAAATTGATCAAGTTCACTCATTAAAACACCTTGTTTCATGGCTCCAAAGTAACATTTATGGAAAGATATTTTCCCTAAGTAACTCATCAAGCCCATATATTGCATCACTGCAAGGCATATAGCTCAACTAAGCTTGTATTTCAAGACTACTCAGACTGGGTTTTAAGACACCAAAAACCAGTCTTGGCTTTAGTTTTGGATTCTATCACTACCAAACTTCACTTTCATGTCCAAAAAATGTTTGAAACACTTCACCAAGAACCTCTACTCAATCTTCAAAACTTACATTTTTCATGATTATGTGGAGAAAATCACATTTGCAATCTTCTTGTTTCTCAGACCTTCTTGACAGGCCTAGAATGAGAAGTTTGGACCATTAGAGCTTAGACCAAAAACACTTCACCAAATCAAAGATGGGCTTCAAACATGTCATATAGGACTTTTATCAACTATCCATGACTCATATTTCACTTCACAACATGCATTTTCATCAAGACCTTTCAAACAAACTGACTAGTTTTGCTTGTTTAGGCCTTTAGCAAGGTCTATATTGATTGACATGTGGTTCACAAAAAATATGCAAGGAACTTGAAAATTCACCTCATGGACACTTGGGGCACCATCTCCAAGCTTGCTCCCATGGTTGATCATTTTCATCATGAAGCCTGTTGTATACCTGACTGTACCAAAAAATTTTGTAAAATAGAATAAAATTTTGTAACTTGACCTGGAACATGAAAATGACCAAAATGAGACTAGGAAGAGTCCTTTACAAGCCCAGTGATCACTTTAGCTTTCCATGATTTCATGACAAAAACTTCATTTTTTCTCCATCACTTATAAGAATAGGGTTTTGGGAGGGTTTGGACCTACCTTGACTTCTTAAGGATTGTTCATAAAGCTTAGGGCATCATTTTCCTCATTCCACTTGCAAAATGATCTTGAATCCATGCCCCAATTTTGATGAAATATTAGGTCATCATGAAAATTTTAACGTACAAGTGAGCACATCAAACATGACCTTCGAGTTGGAGATGATCATTCTGAGAGCTTGATAGATCTGAAATCCTCATAACTTGAAAATTCTTCTTCATAGTGCCCTAAATTTGTCCACAACACTAGATGAAACCTTATGTATTGTCTCAAAAATTCTCACTTGCTCATAAATAGGTCTGTACCTTCTTGACCACATGACTTGTACTTGTTTACCTGGCTTGTCCTCAAGAAATGCCTCCAAAAGAGCTTGAAATGCCTCTAACAGCTAAAATATGACCTGAAAGCATCTTCCATACCTCTCTACCATGCCAAAACACACTTCATGCTTTCTTGTACTTCCCTGCTTTAGCTTGTTTACTTTATACACTCAAGCATGCTTACATTAGGTCTTAGAACTAGGCCTAATTGAGCTTGTTTGCACCATGATTCATGAGACCTGACCTATTCTTCATCATGAAGGACCTTACATACCTTTGAAACACCTTATTGACACCTGTAGGACACCTTTGAAGTTCACACCAAGCACCTAATGCACCTAGTTTCTTTCCAATGCACCAAACATGCACCAAGACCTTGTATATACACCATGACACCTCACACCACAAAAGACACTTCAAGTCACTTCAATTACACCATTTTAGGTTTAAAGGAAGGAACTACCAATCAACCTTCATGCCCTTGAATGGTTGACACCTCACCACTCACTCTTTTCATCAATGCATATGACATCAATGACAACATAAATGAGATAGGGTTCAACAATCTCCCCCTTTATCATTGATGGAAACAAACCATAAAATTTGATGGAAAAAATCATACCAACACCTTCCATGTTCTATTTTCTTGTTTCTGATTGACATTCTCCCCTTTGACATCTATGATAAAGGTTCCTTCAACAAATGACATGTATACAACATCAACAAAGCATAGGCTTACCTCTATAAGCTCCCCCTTAGATTAGGCTCACTTTCTTGTCATACATGATTCAGATGATGCAAGAAATTCTTCACCAATCAATCTCAATGATCCCCTTGAACATGTTCTCTTCAAACTTAGACTTTTCACTGTTTGCAAATATCTCCTTTTGATTTTCTTAACCTGTACACATAAAGCTAGTTAACTAGCTACCCCTTTTTTGGCACTTATTTCAACTTCTTGGAGAATATTTGGCATTTGATTTTCTCCCCCTTGATGGCTTGAGTCATTTAGTGGTTTCTTGGTGTGGGGATTACCCCCAATTTTGTCCTTAAATGCTCAAAGGATGCTTTTGGTAGAGGTTTTGTCAAGATATCTGTTACCTCCTCCTTGGTTGACACATGTTCTAGCTTGATCCTCTTCTCACTCACTTGTTCCCTTAAGAAATGATACTTTATTGGGATATTTTTGGTCTTAGAGTGCAACACGGGGTTCTTGGACACACTTATGGAACTTGTGTTATCAAAATACAAAGGAATAGGACCATCATTTTCAACTTTGTAATCTTCTAGAGTTTTCCTCATCCATAACACTTGAGCACAACATAATGAAACTGCTACATACTCAGCTTCACATGTGGATAGAGCTACAAGAGATTGATTTTTTCTTATCTAAGAGACAAGACACTTACCAACAAAAAATTATCCTCCACTTGTACTCTTCCTGTCATCAATGATACCTACCCAATCTACATCTATGAATGATTTTATCCCAAATTCATTGTTTCTTGGATACTAAAGCCCATAATCCATGGTCCCCATGAGATATCTAGATATCCTTTTGATGGCTTATAGGTTATTTTCTCTAGGATCTTCTTGAAATATTCCAACTAGACCAACTTCTTGCATGATGTCAGGCCTAGAGGTAGTTGAATACAATATGGTTGCCTATCATGGATATGTATGTGGTTTGATTTACTCTAGGTGAGTTATCTTATTTCCTTTCTCATCTTACATCCTACAACCATTGGTGTAATTATTGGCTTGAAATCCTCTATCTAAAACCTCTTGAGCATCTCTTTTATGTACTTATTTTTTTGATATGAAGATACCTTCTTTGGATTGACTGATTTTCAGTCCTAATAAGAATGAAAGTTATCTAAGCATTGACATCTCAAACTCCTTCATGACCTATACAATTCCATGTGTCATGTTCTCACTATCTCCTCCAAATATTATGTCATCAACATAGATAAGAACAAGAAATGGATGACCTTATTTTCTTTATGTATAAGTTGTTGTCTGCCACTCCTTTCCTAAATCCTTGATCAGTTAAGTACATCTAATCTATTGTACCAAGCCCTAGGGGCTTGTCTTAAGACCATATAAAGCTTTCTTCAACCCGCACACATAGTCCTTATCCTCTGTTAGTAAAAATCCATTAGGTTGTTCAATGTAGAATTCTTCATTTAAGTTCTCATTCAAGAATGCTAACTTGGCATCCATTTGGTATAACTTGAACCTTTTTGTATGCTACATATGCTAAGAAAAGTATAATGAAATCCATTCTAGCTACTGGTGCAAATTTTTCCTCAAAATAAACTCCTTCAACCCAAGTATACCATTTGAAAACAAGTCTTGCCTTATTCCTGGAGTGCTTTACATGGATTTAGGATAATGATAGAATTGTGACTAATAGTTAAGTAGGAGAGATCTATTGTTAGCGTACTTACATGTGTGGTTGTAATTGTAAAGGCACATGGTTATTTTTAGCATACGACCTATTTTGGGATTAGATAAGCGGTTAAGGGTAAGTACCAACCCTTATAAATATGTAGTGAACTATGTAATATAGAAGATATATATGTAAGAACTGGATTACTATGAGACTATGTTGTCAGAACTGTTACATGCATGAACATATAATGTTATTATTGTAAGAAGATTTTATGTATTCCTATGTTTTTATATAATGGAGTGTATTTACTAAACTAGAGTATTAATCCTGACTATAATTGGCTCTTGCATGCTTGATTTTATCATGATTATCATTTAGTTATGTTGTTCTCTAGAGCTAGATCTATACATGCATTGTAGAATGATGTATTAAGTATGGATTTGAATGCATTAAGTCTTCATTATGCTAACAAATTGTAATAGCAACCCTAAAGAGGGTCCTAGTACCTTGATGTGCTTCAGGTGAGTGCTCAGTCTAGGCTGAGTGATGTTCCAGTGCACCTTGGCTTTTACTATTGAATTCAAGACTGCATCATTGGTTTCATTTCCAAGACCTCTTTTTCAGTTTTTTTAGGATGGTTCGTGATGAAGACATACCATTTAACCCTAAAAAGTGTTGAGGAGTGGATATATGACCTGGAAGAAGAATAAACATGGAGGTTTAGCAGTGGATTTGAGTTTGACACACACATGTGGGTCGAAAGAATCTGTATGACTATTTGTATGAGAGATTCTTTGTTATCTTTCTGGTAGAACCGTATACGAGTGGCTGGTTGCTTATGCGTATAAACGGAATTGGAGGTATCACACACTTTTTTAGATGTAGGAAGAATTTTAGACCCTCTATGATGCTAATCTAATTTGGAATCACGTTGTGAATACGTGGTTCCATGGTGTTTTGAATAGCTATATCTTGGAGTACTCAATTTCCACTTATTCATGCCTAGAGGTAGCTGAATTCCAATTTTTATGATATCCCAAGAGGAACTTACCTGTAAGGCATTCCACTAGTGATCAAAATTTTGATGGTAACCTTAAACTTGGAGAGAAAACCGATGGCTAACCAAGCCCCACCATGCACAAGGGTAGGAGAAGGTTTGGTGAAATATGACATACCTAGCGATAGAAAGGAAAAGAGAGGAAAGGTGGCTTAAGTATAATGAGGCACATGAGACGAAGATAGAGAAGCAGTAGGATGTTGCAGAGTGAATGGTTTTGTGGAGAGAGATGGTTCGTGAAGGATTTGAAGTTCACATAGAAGACGTGGAACTTGAACATCAAGAACTCCCCCATTTGGGAAAGCATGACAGGGAACCCTCCTCAGCCTCACGTAGAAGCACGCCAGCATAGAAAACCTGGGCCACAAGTTTACATCTGAATCCACTTGGTAACCTTGCCCTTGTGCTGGGTTTTCCAATATCTAGTACAAAAAATAGTTAGCAAGCTAATTTAGGAAGTGGGGGAGAAGGAGTGAGTCATATAAAAACAACATTGATGACAGCATAGATGTCTTCATTATTATATGGGAGTACCTTTTTGGGTGTATCATCCGCATAGAATTCAGGTGCGCAGACTTTTGGAATCTCTTTTAAGAGTAGTAATGCTTCACAAACTATCATGGTATAGTTTAGTTCTATTGTTGGGACACAGGGAAGTACATCTTCTAGTCTGACCCTAGCTATAGGTTTGGGATTAGGAGGCATAGGTGGCTCTAGTTCCAGTGGATTTGGTGGTTTTGGAGGCATAGGAAACACAAGATGTTCTGGATCAGGTGGGCAAGGTCCACACCAACCCTAGAATATTTACATGGAGATGTCCCTTCGTATCCCAGAGTATAGGGTCATAGAAGATGTTTATAAACATGTACACATGTGTGAAATATTGTGGTGCGCAAAAGGAATCATAGATTTTGAGCATAGGGTAAGTCAATTTTCTACTATGTTATAAGGAAAAGCACACAGTTGGTACAAAAAGTTTGACCCTGATCAGACTTGTGTAGATTATGCAACCTTAAAAGATGCTTTTCTTAAAGAATTTCATATCCGTGAGTTTGAATAGAAGATTATAAATGCACTAAAGGATATTAAGCAAGGCACTACTGAAAGTGTCAGAGAGTATGATGCTCATTTCAAAATGATGTTATCTAAGATTTATTATGATATTCATGTAAGCCAACATGCGCAATGGTTCGTTGGAGGCCTGATAACACCTTTTAGAAGGGCACTATCACATAAGACATACACTAATCCATGCAAAGCACTTGAAGAAGCTTTACACGCTGAAGCAGTTGGAAGTATAGACGCTGGGGTGAGCCCATTTTTAGAAGCATAGATCATAGCTATGGTGAAGCAGTTGGAGAATTTATCGGCAAATTTAGCACATAAGATGCACACAGGGATTTGGTGCACAAATTATGAAGTGGAAGGTCACACCAAGGATAGTTGCCCCCGCAGATGAGTCTGTTCATTGTTGTTAGACTATGAGATATGCCATTTAAACCATGATGTTAGCTGTTGCCCATTACTACAATGTGTGATAAGGAAGAATGTTTCATGCTACTGCAAAATCTACAGGTCCATGACTCATGACATGGAAGATTGTTGGCTGATTGTTCAGATCCATGATGCTATAGACATCAGTGTGCAACAGACAAGAGTTTCAGATAACTCTAAAGGCAAGAATGAGCATCAGGATCAGGATCACAATCAGGCACATTGTGATCTGAGTGAAGGGAATTTTTTAAGGCATTTGTGGCAAAGGTCGAGGATATCGTGGTGGTGGACGAGGTGAGTTCCCTCAAGGAACATGTTATACATGCAGATATCCTGACCACTATAGGTGAATGTCCTTTGAATATTACATGAGAGACTTTTGGGAAATAATTAGTTATGAGGAATGACCAGACTTTTGAGCATTCTTCTAAGCCATATAAACATGAAAAGAAGGGCACATGGATGGTTAGGATACAATGCACTGTGGAAAATCAATGGATGTGCCTAAGTTGGAAGTAGAATCATTCAAGGCATTTCATGTAAGGATCACTACCCGCCTTGAAGCATCGTGAAGAAAAGAGGCATTATAGCAGAATCCTACCACCACTAAGGAGGAGGTTCTAAATGCACGGTACCAAGATCCTGCCCATCAGAAGTAGGTTTATCAGGAAACCATGGAGGTACTAAAAAATATTTAGGGTGAAATACAATATTTAAAGTATAAATCATGGAAGATGGAGCAAAAGAAAGCATAAGAGCCCATCCAAACATGATATGGATGACTTGAGAAAGTGTGCAAAATGTTGCATCAGGATAATATCATTCCACTATTAGGAGGCCAAAATTCCAGCATAAGTATTGAGACTCAGGCAAATCTGCATGTGAATCTTCCCCCTCATAGCATCGATTATGATAAGGAAATCACTCTAAATGTTATTATGGATGGGTGATGAACTAATATATTAATCATTACAGGGAGATGGAAGATAAATGTTCTTAAAGAGGGTGTGCACCCCCAGTTAGAAAGAGACCCTAGCCAGGATGAACCCCAATTTGATGTGCTAAAGACAAGGCCAAGAGATTTTAAAAGAAGTCTAGAATCATCAAGCCCTTGGACAAGTTAGAATGGGTTAGTCCAATGGTGATTAAGATCAAGAAGGATGGTCAGATTAGGATCTGTGTGGACTACAGGGAGCTTAATGTTGCATGTGTGACTAATCCCTTTCCTAAGCCATTCACTAAGGAAATACTAGAAGATGTTGCAGGGCATGAAATCTATTCATTTGCAGATGGGTTCTCTGGGTATCATCATGTTAGGATTTCCCAAGAGGATCAAGAAAAGACTAATTTTACTACTAAATGGGGTAGCTTTGCCTATACTGTGATGCCTTTTGGATTGAAAAATGTGCCTGTTATATTTTCACGCATAGTTGTTCAAGCGTTTAAATATTTTATTCACAACTTCTTGCAGGTTTATTTAGATGATTGGACTATGTATGGACTTGTTAAGATCATTGTGACAATTGTGCTTAATGTTTGAAAAATGTAGACACTTTAGTATCTCTTTGAACATCAAGAAGTGCATATTTACTACACCATTTGGAATACTATTAGGACATATAATTTGCAAGGAAGGTTTGTTGGTTGATCCAGCTAAGGTTGCAGTCATTATAGGCCTGAAAGATCCTACTAGTCAGAGTGAGGTGCATGGATTCTTGGGTCACACGGAGTATTATAGAAAATTCATAAAGGGATATGCCAAGGTTGCCACCTTTGGAGGAGTTACTGAAAGGAAAATGTACGTTCTACTGGGGAGAACCACAACAACAGTGCACATTCGAGACATTGAAGGAGAAACTTACTACCACGCCTATTCTGCACTTTCCTTTGTGGGACCAACCATTTCATGTACATGTGGATGCCTCTGGCATGACCATTGGTGTGGTGTTGGCTCAGCCTGGAGAAGGTATTATAGATCATCCTATATGTTTTGCTAGTAGAAATTTGACTCCTACAGAGTAGAATTACACCACTACAGAGCACGAAGCTTTGTCAATGATCTATGTGCTACATAAATTCAGATAGTACCTACTAGCTACACCATTTGTCTTTTATAAAAATCACATGGCATTGAAGTATTTGGTAAACAAGCCCATTTTACAGGGGCACATATGCAGATGGGTACTCTT
Source organism: Taxus chinensis (assembly GCA_019776745.2). NCBI lineage: Eukaryota > Viridiplantae > Streptophyta > Pinopsida > Cupressales > Taxaceae > Taxus > Taxus chinensis. The sequence continues at coordinate 380,890,695 of CM034157.1, read as the reverse complement.
ATTTCAAGAATTTGATTTCACAGTTGTGGTAAAACTAGGGAAAAGTAATTCTAGACTAGACCATTTATCCATAATACAGTCAGGAGAAGATACATAGGAAATTTAAGATACCATGCCCGATGCACAGTTATATAGGTTACAACATGCACCATCAAAATTAGAGGACATTGTTGTCTTTCTATGAACAGGTATGGCACCTAAAGGAATGAAATCCTTAGAGAAGAAACAACTTGCTATACGTGTGGCACCCTATATGTTGATTAGCGATGACTTGTACAAGTTAGGCTCAAGATGAAGTATTGTGCCATTGTGTACTAGAACATGAGCACATAGACATAATGGAGGAAGCTCATGGTGGTATTACAGGTGGCCACTATGCAGGTGACATCACTGTGCAAGATTTTACTCGCTGGATTATGGTGGGAAACCCTGTATAAAGATTGTAAGGCATATTGCAAGGCTTGTGATCACTGACAGCATCTTGGGAAACCAGGTCAACGAGATGAAATGCCTCTAAGACCTATTACTAGTGTAGAACCATTTGAGAAATGGGCTATTGATTTTGTGGGTCCTATTTCACCAGCCGTGCGCACAAACTGGATCACCTATATCATAACTTGCACAAACTATTTGACAAGGTGGGAAGAACAAGCACCCACAAAGGACTATACATTGGCTATAACAACCTAATTTCTTTGGTAAAATATTATTACAAGGTATGGATTTCCTTAAGTTTGACCAGTGATAGGGGCACACATTTTCTGAATGAGACAATCATAATTTTATTGGATGAGTTCATGATTGCACACCATAAGACTACACCCTATCATCCTCAGGAAAATGGAGTTGTTGAGGCTTTCAATAAAATTTTGAGCCAGACATTGACCAAAATTTATGATGTTGGAAGAAATGATTGGGATGATGAAGTGTTTATAGTCATTTGGGCATATCAATCAACATATAAAAGGTTGAACAAAGCCACACCATTTCAGTTAGTGTTTTGAGCAAAAACAGTTCTTCCTATAGAATTCATGCTACCTTCTTTGTGTATATCGCACGGTGGAGGTTTAGCTGATGAACAAGCATTAGAAGAATGGATTGAAAAGTTAATCAAACTAGATGAGTGATGAGCCATAGCATGTTGGAGTCAAAAACAAGAAAAGGCTAGGTAGAAAGCATGGCATGATAGGCACATCAGGGATAAAAAGTTCAAGATTGGACAGATGGTGTCTCCTTTATGATTCTAAGTTTTTGTGCCATCCAGGAAAACTCAAGGTACATTGGTTGGGGCGTATGTTGTCACTCACATACTTGAAACATGCACTTTCAGTTAGAGGTGCTTGATGGAATATGGTTACCCAGGCACTTAAACAGGAGTAGGCTGAAGCCCTAATACAAATAAGTCTTCTTGGTGTTTGTAATAAGGTAGTGTTTCCATTTAGATTAGGTTTTTCAATTCTGTATTTCCTTAATTTATTTACTTCTTTGTCTATGCTTTGTCAATTTAGTTGGTGTTTTTGTGTAATAAGTACATTTGCGTGCCAGAAGCTAATTATTATTTGAATAATTTTTATGCGCAGAGGACTGCACATACCATTAGTGTGGGGTGGTTATTGATATCCAGGTACAAGACTGTTGAAAATAAGTACACATGAAAGGAACAAACTGCTACGGGTGTTATTCAAGTTGGAGAATTGAAAAAAAAAGATTGCTTCTGGAAACAAGGACCATAGGGGAGATGAATGAAGAAACAAGTATAACATGCAAGGTAAGCAGGGGCCATGGGAACTACCAAGGGAAGGCACAGTGGCGAGGTACTCAGGTGCATGGAGGCATGCTAAAGAGAAGTCTACATGGCTAGAAGGTAGGAAGGACACGTTAGAAGGTTATAACTTGGGCATGAAGATGTACCACATGGAAAGAATGAAAATGGTTGATTAATGAGAGGATTGTTGGTAGGTGAAGGAATTAATAAATGCACTAAATTTTTGAAAATCTATATAAGGACGGGATGCAAGTTCATTTTTACTATTACAATTATGAGAATTTGAAAAGAGCTAAGTGCAAATGAGTGGAGAGAATCATATGGAGGTGTGAAGAGTGTAAAATTAGAAGTGGAGAGAAGATTTTTGCATAGGAGAAGCTTGTATCCCATAGGTGAAGGGTTTGAGTGAAGCAAACACGTTACAAAAGAGCTAGGGAATGTGATTTCACTAGGGCATGGAGATTCAAACTAGGGTTTTAAAATTCTAAATTATAGAAAGCAAAAAGGAGAGATTTTCAAAATGGCACTGAAGAAATCACCTACAGTAGGAGTAAAAGGGAAGAAGAAGGTTGAAGTGGAAGAAGAAATTGCTCCTGAGAGTAATTTCTCAGAAATTCAGTATCTAGAGGGCATGATTATGGGACAAGAATGGGATTCCCACATCCTGTAAATGTAAGATCAATGATTACAACCATCACACATTAGATAATAAGAAGGAATTAGATGTGTTGTTGAGCATGAAAATAAACAAGCACATAACAGAAGACATGTCAGTGTACGATGACGCTGGAGAGAAGCTACTAAAGAAGATTGGAGTCTACTAGTTGTACAAGCTGCCATACTTTGGGAAATATGAACCATTGTATTGATTGTTGATGAGGAGAATCCATGATAAATTATTCTACTTCATCAGAAGGAGGGTTAGAATCACAACTTCCTTAATTTCAACAGTGATAGGACTAAGGGCCTCATGAGCAGATCTGGAGAGTGACTTATTAGATAAAGTAGAAATATTGGAGACAAGGAAGGAGCTAGGATATACCAAGGGTCCACATAGAATGGAAATTGATAAATTGAAGAAGTACCGAGTAGTACAAGTAACTACCCATCTTGTAACAAATTTGAATTACCAGGAAAGGTAGTCGCAAGTGAATACAATGTAGCTGGATGTTGTAAGAAATATGTCTCAAGGGGTGGTCTACAATATTATGGTTCACATAGCAAAGAAAATTATTGAAGAAGCACGTACATGTGACAGAATTATTTTTGGTGCTATTCTATTGTCTTTGGCGTTTATGGAAATTGGAGTGCCTGATGGGCCAAAGGAAAAGATTTGGGAGTACCCCACGGAAAATAAATCTCTAGAAGAAAGATTTGATAAATACTTATGTGAAGGGACCATGAGTGGGCCATTTAAATAGAGGGTAGAGATGTGGTATGATAGGCTCCATGCAGAATTTGAAGAGGAGTGGTGCATCCCAAGGAGTTACCTTCAGTGGTGGGTAAGGTAGTACAGTTTGTGGTCTACCGACACTTTTGCATCACACGATTTACAATGAAGGATGGATCTTGGAGCCCTTGGTGAAAACTACCATATGATTTCACAACACACTACTTACAGGCATTAGTTCATTGGTTCACAGATGCATGTTGCCTAAACTTCTTCACAGATAAGGTAGATTGTGATTACCACACCTAGAGAAAAACATATGTATATCCAAGATGAACTACCTACATTGAGAGGGGTTTATCAAATGTAATAAACATGAATTCGGTAAGCTTGGCCATCAGAGATGTTGGAGCAGCACTTGTGTATCTTCACCTCAAGCCAAAGCTATAGAACAATAAATATGAGGAAAATGAGTTCACACTTCCAAGGCCACCTAAGGGTAAGCATACAGTAGAAAATGTACCAACTCCACATCCTACAAAAACTATAGTGGTGGATGAGGATGAACATGAACTAGAAGATAGTGGTGGCTTGGAGCATAAAGGATGAAGGTAGCCTTCAGACAAGGTAGAAATAGAGTGCCCAACTACACCACCTTAGGAGAAGGAAGGAGAAGATGAGGAACTGGATGAAGTACAAGGAGAGTGCTAATTCCAAAGGGTATTCAGGATAACAAGAACCCAATGTGCTACTCCACAATCGGTTCATAGATCACCATGAATCTCTCCATAGAAAGATCCAAATGAGAAGAGAATAAGGAAGTTGAATCTGAACGAGGAGGTGGAGGAGTCTGAGGAGAATGTGCCTAAATCCCCTACACCACCAGAAGACATAGAAGAGCCAAAGGATGAAGAAATGAAGGATGGTGAAGAAGGAGTAAAGGAGGTAGATGGGAAAATGAGCAAGACTACTTAGGGCATAGTAAAACAAGCTCCAAATCTTGACACTCAAGTTCCTAAGGGGCCAAGATCGAAGAGGACAAGTGGGGAGTATACTACATTGGTTATGGGCTATGCTAAAGACACAAGTAAAATTTTCTACACCCGTTTCTAAAGAACGGTGGGCCTTAAATAATTGTATGGCTGGGAGATGATGGATGAGGTTATGGCCAATGTGTGCATAAGAAAACAAGTATCTTGGTCGATGCAAGCACATATGGATGAACCAAACTTCAATGTCTGTGAAGATTCCTATGTATCTAGAAGATTGAGGAAGGAAATTTAGACCAGACACATAATGGTAAAGCCTACTATTATGTCAGATGAACAAGTAAGTAATGCCTTGGTAAAGGTATCTACAGAGGTGGCAAGGAGGAATGTGGATAAAGCTGCAACTATTAGGGTGACTGAAAGAAGAAATCAAGGCCAAAGATATGGAGATAGCGTTCCTATGACAAGAGAAGGACTTGGCACAAAAGAAGAACATTGTTTTTCATCAGAATGACAGAGGAAATTGGAGACAATATCCTGAAAGAAAAACTACACTTAGAGCCCAAGGTGCCCAAAATGTTTCCTTTGGTAATGCATTATGTACAAACCTTGGTTGATTTTGTGCTTGAAAATGGACCTATGTGCATTCCATCCCTAAAAGATCCTGAGCAAGAAGCAGAGTGAGAAAAGGTTTTGGTGAAGAGGAAGATTGCATCTTATGAGGCATTGCTCCAAAGCTTGTAGGAGGAGCTGAGAAAAGAAAACCAGGAATTGAACATTTACACAAATCTAGAGGCATTCATCAAGATAAGGACCATGGTAGAGGACAATGAAGTCCTAAAAGTGATGAAGGATGACACACTGGGTCATGCAGAGAGGTTGGCATTGGTAAAACAAAAGTGTGAGGCCCTTGCAGCAGCATAGGAACCCCATAAGGAAAGGTTAGATGAGCTGGGGAAGGTAATAATGTAGAAAAATGATCTGCTAGAGGGAAGAATGTCTACAATGTCCAACATTGTTTTTGTGTTGCAGAATGAAAAGGGGGAAATTTCCCAAGATGAGTTGGAGTCTATTGCGATAGATATTCTAGAAAAAGAAGGAGCCACACTGAGTGAATGGAAGACACTAGAGGCTGAAATAAAGGAAGAATATCCAGAACTCATTCTTCCAATTGAAGTAGAGGATACTGCTGAGTAAATCATTCTTTTGTATAGAAAATTCTTTACTATCTTCCATTTATATTATTTCTCATTATTTGAGCATTCAAGAGGTAACTATTTCTGGGGCAAAAATGTAGTTAGTGTGGGGTAATGTTGAGAAGACAATGTATAACACTTAGCAAAAGGCATACAAAAGATTCACATGGAAGAGTAGAGTGCATTCAAAGGTGCGGGAGGATCAGGAAGGAATCACGTTGGGAGGAAAACGATAGACTTGAGAATTGGCCATTTTCATGATTATGATCTATTTTTGGAAGATGTCATGTGCAGAGCACACAAACGGGAAAAGACTTGTGCGACACGCATCAGCTATTTTTGGAAGAATGGCTATGGAGCACTTTGCATGGATGCGGGCTAAAGATATAATTGTGACTGATAGTTAACTAGGAGAGATCTATTATTAGCACACTTGCATGTGTGGTTGTAATTGTAAAGGCACATGGCTATTTTCAGCATGCGACCTATTTTGGGATTAGATAAGTGGTGAAGGGAAATTCCCCACCCTTATAAATATGTGATGAACTATGTAGTATAGGATATAGGTATGTAAGAATTGAATTACTATGAGAATATACTGTCAATACTGTCACGTCCATAAGCATATAATGCTATTATTGTAAGAAGCTTCTATGTATTCCTGTGTTTTTATATAATGGAGTGTATTGGCTGAATCAGAGTATTAATCCTAAGTATAATGGTTTCTTGCATGTGTAACTTCATTATGGTTATCATTTAAAACTATTATTCTCATATCTAGATATGTACATACACTATAGAATGATTTATTAATTATGGATCTGAATGCATTAAGTCTTCATAATCCTAACATCCTGAAACATCAACCCTAAAGAGGGTCCTAGTACATTTGTACACTTTGGGTGAGCGCTTAGTCTAAGATGAGTGATGTGCCAGTGCACCTAGGATTTTACTGGTGAATTCTAGGTTGCATCACAAGTCTTGCCTTATTCCTTATCACTTCATCTATTTCATTAATCTTATTTCTGAAAACCTACTTTGTTCCAATGACATGTTTGTCCTTGGGCCTAGGAACTAGTTCCCAGGTCTCATTTTTCTCTATCTGGTATAATTTTTCATTCATTACATCAATCCATTTTTGGTCTTTACTGGATTCGACAACATTATTTGGTTCAATATTGGATTAGAGAGTAATTTTATCTTGGTTTTGATAATTCTTTAATATTCTCCTTATTTGTATACCCACCTCTTTATTTCTTATCATCTGATTTGTAGGGAAATCTCTCTTGACCTGTCTTGAGGGAGCTTATGTGTCTAGTTTTTTTCATCCTCATCTTATTCTTCTTGGTTGATTTTTACAACTTCATCATCATTTTGAATGTCCATATTTTGATGATTCTTCTTTGGCTGAGATTTTGTCTTCATTGGATATATTTCCTCAATTACAACATTTGTGTTTTCTACTGTCTTTTGTTGGCTTTTATTATAACACCTATATGCTGAAATTACTAAGGAGTATCTCAAGAATATTCCTTCATCACTCCTTGACTCAAACTTACCTAGGTTATCTTCATCCCTCTTGATGAAACACCTACTTACAAACACTTTTAGATGCTTTACACTTGCAGGTCTTCCTCTCCAAATATCATAAGGGGTTTTATTGCTATTTATCCTTATTTAATATCTATTTAAGATGTAGACTATTGTACTAACTTATTCCCTTCCATATACATATAACAGCTCATACTCATTCATCATAGTTATTTCCATCTCTTTAATTATCCTATTTTTCCTCTACACAACCCCATTTTACTGAGGTGTTCTTGCTACTAAGAATTTCCTTCTTCTTCCATGGTTTTCACAAAACTCATCAAACTAATTTGACCAAAATTCACCTCATCTATCGTATTTTAAAATTTTGATCTATGTATTTTTATCATTTTCAATTAGATTTTTGAACGTTTTGAATTTTTCTAGAGCTTCTGATTTTTCTTTCAAGAATGCAACCCAAGTATTTCTTGTGTAATCATCGATCAAAAGCATAACCTAATTCTCATCTTGAATGATCTCAAACCTTATAGGTCTAAAAATATCAGTATGTATTCATTTTAGTGGTCTTGTTGTGGAATAATCCTTGGACTTGAATATTCTTTTAGTTTTTTTTCTATGTAAATATGTGTTGTAAAGTGTATTAATAGGTTTAATGATCTTGGAAATGTTTCTAACACATCCCTTGGAGATTATTTTAAAATGATTTTCAAAATTTAGGTGCCCTAACCTCCTATGCCAAAGAAATCTATCGTCCATCATGCTTGTGAAGAATTTATACTTATTGATATCTTTCAAGACATACATGTTTTTCTTGGTCCTTTTGGCCTTGCCATCTAGCTTTCCTAAATTTGTATTCCTTATATCATAACCTTTATCATGAAACATCAAGGTATATCCTTTCTTACACATTTAAATCACACTTTTAGGCCTTTTATATCAAAAAAATTCTTAGTCATATTCTTTCCTCACACCTTGTTCTCAAATATGCCTCCAAAAAAATTCATATCTCACTTACCAGAGATATGAGATACATATACCCATGAAATAAATCAATGTTGAACCCAGAAAAATGTCATATTTGTGAAATATTTCAGGTGTAGATTTTCCTTCCCAATCTATATAACCATGAATGTGTTTACAAAAATAAATATCCTTCTGAAAAGTGCCAACAAGTCATGTAAATCCTTGCCAATATTTCATGTGTGTCATTCATTTTAAATCTTTGTGCAAAATGCATTTTATTCCCTGACGCCCAAAACACGTGGCGTGTTTTGATTTACTTCATGGTATTGGGCCTTGCATGAATATCCACATAATTATATAAGATTGTAATGTGTAAAATAATCCCTGAGGCCTGATGGAATATGCCAAGGAATATTCGCGGCACAAGGTACAAAATGTAGACATACCCCTACTCCCCAAAAGAAAATATGTGTAAAGAGCTTATTGGAGTGTGAGAGTGGACATTTTATTCAAATTTGCATTTTACACCTGAAAAAGTGCAAAGTGTAGTTGTAATCCCGAAGCCCGATGTGGGACATGTGTCAACCCTTTAAGAAAAGTCAACAATGGGTGAGCGGGTCAATTTTGCATTTTTACACCCCTTCGAAATATGAACAAAAATGCAAGGAAACTCCCTAGCCCCATCACTCTTCAAATAAAAACACGTGGATGACCCACATTCAAAAAGGAAAGGGAAAATCGAATGGTCAAGATTCAAAGCATTTATGTTTTCCACCATTAATGCATGTCACATGGATCAAGGCAAGATTGTTTAAAAGTTTCTTTGATTATTTCAAATCCTCACTTTGCATATGGAAAATTTGGAAGCCCTAGCTCTAAAAATTCACAATATAGAGAAAATATATTGATTATGGAAGAGTAAGTTTGAATCAAGGCGTTTGAAACCATGGTGAAAAGGAGAATTTCTTAGAATATGCAAAGAACGGGTAAGTTCTCATATACTAAAATATAGCATTCATGTTTTTTTCCTATTTTTCAAGCCTACAATTCATGACATATTGGGAGAGGAGGTTAAAAATACACAAAATGAATCCCATGGAGTCAATATTTCATGTAACCTCTAGTATCACCAGTAATTTGGACACAGTCACAGATACAAATATGATAAACACTAACTTGAGTGACTTTTTACAAAGACTTTGTGCCCCAAATAGAAGTAACTACATGGAACCCATTGATTCCAACAAAATTTCCCTAGCTACAACATTCCCACCTTCCGTACATTCTCATGAACTTGTGTAGCTCTCTGCTGAGAATTATGATCTAGTAAATAAAGAAGTTCTGGATGGAAGTGGAGAAAGAGTGTTAACCTAACACCCAAAGCCTTTCTATTAATGATAGGATTACCAAAGGTGGAGAAACCAATAAAAATTGATATAGAGTCAAACACATAGTGATTATGAAGCTAAACATGGTGATTATGTTGTGCTAATGAATGCTAAGTGGTTGTTAACTAATAGAGGATCTATCAAAAGAATCCCTAAGAGGTTGAACAAGTCACTATTTGTTGAAGAAGTCAAGGATTTAATTGTGATGTTGAGTAGAATTTCTGGATTGGATATGGCATACATGTTCCAGGAATGGATGTGCCCATACATAAGGGTCATTTTGGAGGAAAAAGGAAAATTTTTCTAGGCAAATTTTATATCTACATCAATCCATTCCCAACTTATGGAGATGGCCACAAAGATTAGGATAGGCATCACCTACAACATTCATTTTTACATGATTTCCTATTTAATTAACAACATTGCAAGTCACAAGTTATTTCCTGGTCTCCCACAAATGAAAATTTTCAAAAATCATAATGTGTATGACGTGTATCCCCAGTTAAATCCAGACAAGTGGAAAGGGAATGTTAGAAAAGTAAATGATGTATTCATTGCACTTGTGGTATGCCTTTTCAAACCATAACATGAGCAATATAGGATATTTTATGAGGCCAGGAATGCAATACTAGAATATGGTTTATTTTTCATTCAACACAAGTTTTTTACTTACATCAGAGCAAGTGGATTTGATGGACACCCATACAAATTACCTAGATACGTGGATGACAAATTGGCCTTGTGTGAACTTTCAAGGTAGTTGGCACTGGTGCACAAACTAATTGTAGGGAAGCACAAGACCAACATTAAGTTTCCTATCATGATTGGGAGGTACTCTTTCCCCACCATTACAAAGGCCAGGTTGATGGAAGAGGAGATGGAAAGGTTCAATATGGATAAATTTGAACCTAGATCCAAGTATGACATCAGGTGGGTTGTTAGTTCAGCTTTGGGAAGTTCATATGAGCATGAGCCTCACTTTGAGGACTATTGGATGAACTTCAAGGGATGAAGAAGAGGTCAGGCTTAGAGATTTCTCTAGGATGACCCTTAGGTAGGTCATTGATTTTAAGATTATTGTGGTGCCTCAAGGAATAATAGATGATCAACAAATAGTGATTCAATATTATATTGACCATAAGATTGAGGCACAACCAATTTATCCCATAGTATGGAATGAGGAAGAGTTAGATAACCCATATAAAAGAATAAATGATGTAATGGGAAGAACCCTGACTTGGTTGCAAGGGAAAGGTATGGATTTATCCCTTCAAAACACAAAAGTGTTAAATGAGTTTAGAGACTTGAAGATTTTGGGGGAAGATATCCCTCCTCTAAAAGAGGGAGCTGACAAGATGGATCCATTAAATGGGAAATCTCCCCAATTTCCCAAAAATAAACCAAATACTAAAATCATTGATGAATGGAATGCTACTACTAGTGAGACTGGAACTTCTATGTCCATTTTAAAATAGAAGACAAAAGAGATGCTCTTAAAATCTATGCAAAATTCCCCTATCACCCAAGTAGTGCCCATACAGACTAAAGGGTAAGGTATGACTAAGCCAAGGACTCCCTCAGTGACATTTCCAGGATCATCTAGCATAGGGAAAAAGATGAGGGGATTCTTGGAAAGCATTGATCCAAAACTCAAGGTATAAAGTGATAAAGAAAGAGAGGCACCTGACCTCAAGTACTTTGAAAGAGATACAAAGAAAGCCAAGGTGATACCACCCTTGGTAAGAGACATTGGTGTTCCAGTAAAGGAAGGTGGTCCTTCCTTGAAGAAACATAAGAGTAGGGAGCTTGAAGTCATTGATCCACTTTCACTCATTGAGGTTAAGAGAAAACTTGTTACTACACTGTTAGAACAAGTAATGGCACCACAGTTCCAGGAAAGTATTCATGTTACTCCACCAGTACCACTAGAAGTTATAACTTTATTTTTATTCCCCACATGAATAGTTGCAGGATTGATCAAGGAACAAATGATTCATAGTACCCCCATGTTTAATCATCCTAGTGGCACTTTAACAGAGCAAGGGTAAGGGGAACTAGTGGTAATTCAGTCTAAGGATCAGGATGTGACCAAGGTTAGTCAACCATGGGGAAAAATGAAGAAACAAATTGAAGTAGTTGATATAGATGCATTTGAAGAAATTACCATGCTTGAGATTGTAGATGTAAAAATTGAAACATATGCAGTAGGGGATAAAATTGTTCCCCAAGAAGAAATGCAAATGAAAGATACTTCTCAACCACCAAATGTTGAATTAAAGGATCAATTTCAAAGTTTTTAGACCAAGAGTGCAACACCTTCAAGGGAAGAAGAAGTAGTGACTCAAACACTTGTAAGTGAACCATCTGCAACAGATGTTACCTCTACTAGGGATCAACCTCAAAAGGAACCAGAAATGGAAAAGAATGATGAAGTTCCTCAAAGTGCAGACCCTACAAAGGAGGTTATGATGGAAGATGCAAAAGAGGTTACTAGAAAAATTGAGACCAGTGTTAAGGAAGATACACCAATTGATGATAAGGATAAAAAATCAGTCATTGGATCCCAACTAGTAGAACAACAAGGAGAAGAATTGGAAAGAAAAAGGCTATTGATGAACAGTCCCATAAGAACCTATCCACAAAACATCAACCTTTGAAGGAGGTATACATTTCAAAGAGTGAATAACCACTCAAGGTTTCAAGCCCAATCAAGGAAGCTCCAAAAGAAACTGCAGATATGCCTACTACTCCAGTGGAAAGTAAGGATAAGGGTGAAACATCAGTTGGTGATAAGGTCCAAGAAAATATTATCCAATCCCAAACTTAGGGGAAAGAAATGGAGAAACCAAAGGTAGTGGCACCAAGTAATGAAAGGAAAGTAGTAGAAGTTGAGAAGCCACATGAAGAGGTACCAATATTACAAAACTTGCAAGATACATCCAAGCAATTGGTACTCTTTTCAGAGACTCCACAACCCACATCACAAGGAATAAGTATGGGAAATACTCCTATAATTGGATGGCTGGGAACACTCCTTCCAAGGAAGGAGAAGGAAGTGGTTCAAGAAGAAGCTGTAGACATAAGAAATATTGTATTCTCAAAACCCAAAAGAGCCCCAAAGAAAGCTAGAGTCCTCACCAAAACCCATGTGGACCAACAAGGATTCAGAACTCTAGAGATAACAACCCCACAGGGAGATAAGTTGAAAGATGAGATCACATTGAGTGACTATAATGTCACACATATCCAACTAGGAAACCTACTAGAGATACATTGAAGCAGGATGTTACAGTAGCTATTGGGGGCCTATTACAAAATATTGATGAGGATAAAGTAACTAAGAAACAATTGAAGGAACAAGTTAAAACATTGTCCTCATATATACAGAAATGGGTGCAACCTGCAAATGAAGGGAAAGAGGTCACCACTGAACCCCATAGGTCCTGAGTGAGGTGGAAAAATATAGAGAAAAATTCAATGCAATAGATAAATGGAAAGAGGAGCTATCTCAAAAAGGGAATAAGATCATTGAAAAGGTAGTAGAGAACTACACACAATTAACTGTAAGAATCAATGACACAGATGAGAAAAGTGAGAAATGTGAGAATGAATTGCATTATTGGGAAGGAATTATTCCCAAACTTGAAGCCATCACTCAGCTAGATGAATACTTGGTAGAGAAGGAAGGAATCATACCATTTGAGGAGAGAGGAACTCAATACATGTATGAAAATTTAATCAAACTCAGAATGGAAACTTTAAACCAGGTCAAGGAGAAATTGACAATAGAAAAGGATGAGATAGTGAAATGTATTGATGTTCTAGACAGTAAGTTGAGAAGGATGATGCCTGATAAAGACATATTTACTTATGGAGATCTAGGAACAGACACCCTGATACAATTCTTTGATCAATATATTTCTGAGGAGCACTTTTCTTATGATATTATTCAAAATTTCATCACTTTGGAGAATGTGATTGCTGAGTTGACCCGACAGGTGAAAGAAAATAAAGGCATAATACATAAATATGATGAGATGTTGAACAAACAAGTGTTAATATTTAGGTTTCATACAGGACCAGATGAGGAAGATATAGTGCAAATATTCCAATGGTTTGATGCCTTTCTAGAAAGGATACCTGAGAAACAAGATGATGATGAAGAAATTGGTGATGATCCCAATGTACCATGAACAAGTTTAGGCTTGTTTCCTTAAAAGTTTCCTTCTTCATTTTTTTTATCTTCATTCATGACAATTGTATACTTTCTTAATCTGTAAATTTCAATTATGTATGTGGTCTAATGTAATGCAATATGATTTCATTTTGTTTTGATAGAAATTTAGATCTATTATAAACATGAAACAACATTGTAATTTTTGAATCATTTGCATTTGTAAGTAAAGAAAAATGGGGATTCTATAGGGGCCTCAACCCAGGAAATATTTAATTACATTCTTGATATCATAACAAAAAGGGAAAGGGAAAGATACATTGTCATTCTGTTACTAAGAAATCCTCCTTGAAAGGAGGAATCTTGTTCAAAATCTTATTCTTTCTAAAGACAAATTCCTTAGCATCCTCATCCCCTTGTACAAATAAAATGTCTCCTGCAAGATCACGAGACATGTTCAAATCCATGAGCTCATTGATACTTTCCCTAGAGCCATTTAAAACATGAATCAATTCTAACTTCTTCCCATAGGAAGAGACCCACTCCTTAAGACCTAAACCACCCTTGAGATAAGCTTTCTTTCCTATAGCTTTTGAAGTGGAAGGTGGCAGAGAAGTGCTTGCAGGAGCTAGAGGTACAATTCTAGAAATTTCTGGAGCTGACTGGCCTAGAGGTTTAGAGTTGGATTCACCCTTGCACTTCTTCAGGAAAGATGGTGGTGCTCCAGGATTTTGTGCTAGTGAGGGATCTGATGGTTTCTTTTCCAGAAGAGAAACATGTTCAAGTTCAATCATCCTACGAGAAAGGTAAGACATGTTGTCCACAGAGGCTTCTTCATAAAAAATGTATGCTTCTATAGGAATTACCTTCTCAGTGAATTCCTCATTGAAGAAAAGAGGAGAAGCATCAAAAGGAAGTATCCTTTATAGTAGGCTTGCACTTAAGCCAAAATTTCTTCAACCCCTCGGGAGTTTTTTGATTCTCCCACCAGAACAAGTGAAAATACATGACTTGGAAGGCAGAAAAAATTGGGCTTATTTTAACCAACCTCTGAATCAAGGCTACCCTAACAACTTGAGCTATCAGTGGCCTGTTGCACTCTTCTTGGTCCACAATGTCAAAGAGAATTCTCATGAATGCCTCATCTGGACTAGATAGGTCAAAAATTGAGTGTAGAGCTTCAAATGAAAGCTCTTTCAGGCTAGGTGCTAACACTACCTCCTCCATCTTACAGAAATAAATTACACTAAGCCTCTCACACTAGAACTTGAAGAAAAGACACAAGATTATGAAGGGAATGGTGAGAATTTATAGCAAAAAATGGAGCTTGAGAGTTGTTGTGAACAAAATCATGTCCGAGTAAATGCTAAGATTGCCTTTGATGTTCACACGAGATTGATAAAGGTGAAGTAGATTGATACCAATCAAAAAAGGAGTTATTTGGCTTGATGTAACAAACCACACAGAGGGACATTCAGTTCGAAAAGAAGTAATAATGATTGTGTGTGTTTCAAAACAAATTCCCAAAAGGAGAGAATGATAAATGTCAAATCAAGCCACTTTGGAACATCCAAAAAATCATTAAAAAGTTTCTCAACTTGCCCAAAATGGAAATAATCAAATTGATGATGGAAAGTAATGACATGGTGCCCCGGTCATCATATCAACACAAAATAATGAAACATACACCTGGAAGTACTTATAAAACAATCTCTCCACATGGCATGATAGGAATTAAAATATTCCTAGGGTAATAACCATGAATCAGATATTGTTACTTGAGTGAAGAATATTCTTCACAAAGATTCACTATTTGTAAAATGGGGGGAAAATGAAATTGAGGATCACGATTTTATATATACGAGAGGCATGTTATCGTATCAGGGGGTTAATTTTTCTAAGCTTTAGAAGAGACAAAGAGAATTGATGTGTTTTCTTGAATCTTAAATTTTAATGAGATACATGTGAGTTGTTTTGCTTCTTCAAATTGTCCTATGTCAAGATGGTTGCAAGTGTACAACCATTGATAAGCATTGAGAGCATAGGTTTTGTGTTCCCTTGTTAAGGAAATTGGAAATTTGAAAATGAACTGTGTGTATGCTCATAATTTTTCATGTTTTGTTTTTTAGGTAGTATACTTTAAATCAATCAGTATTTTTCCTTGTTGCAATCTTTTGTTTATGGCCCCTCTGAATTACACTAGATCTGACCTTAGTGGTAGTATTTTGGTAATTGAGTTCATGTTGTAGTGAGAGAATTCTCTTGTAGTGTTGTACACAGTTTTAAATTCATTATACATCCATTTTGTTGTAAATATTTTTGTAAGCCTTTGAGTGAATCTTAGGTGTAATGAGTCAGGAGTTGTGAACATTTTGTTAAGATATTGACATGAGCTTTCATGTGAAATTTCTTGAAGGTTGTATGAAACCATGTATTCTTGGGCATCCATGAATGTAAATATTCTTTTCAAGGGACTGTTTCTAGTTAATTGAGTATCCTTTATACCTAGAGTGATATTTTGGCATTGATTGGAGTTTTGAGAAACCTATTATAATCAATTCCATCCTGATTTAATCTCCCATCCTCACAAAATACATACCTACCATCACTTAAATCCTACAAATCATTTTTATTTTCTTTTCCTATGAACATTTTCCAAGGGACTTTGCAAGTTTTACTTCCCTTTCCATAAATATGCAGAAGCAAAAGAAAACTTTTTGTTGTCTAGAGTAACCTGAGTCCAATTTGAGTGACATATGCACCATTTAGTGTGAAAACTTGTGAGAGTTAAATGATGCATTCATTGGTCATGATCATTCAATACTAACCTACTTTCTCTAAAGGAAACTAAGAAACTGAGATTCCATCCATCCCCTACATTTTCAGGTTACACAATGGGTTCTCTCACCCTGGTTAAAGGTAGGACCTAAAGTAGCAGGGAAGGCCATCCCCTTTGTATGTGCCACTCAATCCCTCCAAATATTGGTTTAAATAAGTTTTTCAATTCTTCCCCAGCTACAAAATGACATAAATCTCTAAGTCTTTCATTCTTAAAGCATCCTACTTCACTTGTTGATGTTGTTTGACCATGAGGAGGTGTAAGATCTTCCATGACCCTTCCACATATATTATACAAGTTTATAGATTTATGTACAAACATGTTATAATAAAAAAAATCCACAAAAAGAGTGAGTCTACCTTATTGCATGAGGTTTTCTGATTGAGTTGATCCTTTTCTTGAACCTTATCTTGTTAGTAGCTCCATGCTTGAGGTGGAATGCTTGAGTAGTACTCTAACATCCTTCTTAATTCCACTTGGTCTTGTCATCCTATGTTGTTTTATTTGAAACCTATACTCAGTTATTTGTCATTTGAATACCTTTGATTCTTAGAATCGCCATTTAGATCACTTGACCGATCTTTTCAAATTTGTGATGATTTTTTCAACTTTCTTTATGTATATGATCTAGTTCCCATTTTAGAGCTCCATATATGTTTAGAGTTATTAGGCAATTCTTCCTCTTTGGATCCTGCTAAATGATGTTGAGCATATCAACTCTATTGTTCTTCAACCTTAGCCCTTCTTCAATTCCATGGAAACCATCGCCCATGACTCTCGATCCTTCTTAGGTCTTCCTCTTCTTGAATGAAGAACAATCTTCTCTTTATAATCTTTCAACATTGAATTCAACTTTTGCTTCTTCCTTCTTTAGTGCTTCAATTCCTTAAGTGCACTAATTAGTTATCTTAAAGGTTCACTTAAACATCATACTCATGTGAATTTTCATCTTCACTAATATACTTACATTTTGAGTTACTTACATAGGTTATCTCCATGGCCATGAATAAGGTGTCATACTGGATATATTTATCTTCATTGTCATACTTGGTAGTTTCACATAAATATGATGAGCTTGATTCCTCTTTTGTGTGTAAATTATTCTTTTTCTTGAAAAACCTTTTCTTACCTTCATGTTTCTTGAATTTATTCTTGTGATTATGAGAAGTCTTGTATTCTTTATCATGATCATATTTCTCTTCCTTGTTCTTGTTAGGACATTTGGAATAAAAGTGACCCATTTGACCAAAACTAAAGTACTTGAAGGTTATATTTCCTTTGTATTTTCCTGATCCTATTTTTAGTCTCATACAAACCAAAAATTCTATTTTCTCATCATCCTCCTCCATGTTAGATTCAAATTTTCTTTTATTTTCTTGGGGTTACTTATCATCTTTTAGTGCAACCTCTTTCTTCATTGGTATTGTTTATTTTTATCTCATTTCATAGGTAGTTAGAATGCCATGAAGTTCATCCATCTTTAGAAGGCTCAAGTCCTTTCCTTCTTCCACAACTGAAACTTTGGAGTCATACTTAGGTGTTAGAAATATTAACTCCTTTTGAGAAACCAATGTTTCTTCCACCTTTTCTCCTAGTTCTCTAATGATATTTATCACTTCATCGACTATTTGTAAGTAGGATGTAATATTTTCATCTTCATTCATTCTTAAGATCTCAAATTGACTATGATAGGTATACAAATTATCTTGCTTAACATTGTTATATAATTCATAGATGGTCTTTACTTTGTCCCAAGTCTTATAGGATGTATTATATTACAAAACTTTCACAAAATATTCTTCTTCCATTCTACATAGGATTACATTCATTGATTTTGATTTTTTCTCATTAGTCTTCTTTCCCAATGCATTAGTTGGAGGTGTGGGTGGAATGACGCAACAATTAACTAATGACTGTCATATATCACATCCTAGAGACATGAGATAGGTCTTCATTCTAATGATCCAAAATGCATAATTGGTTCCATTAAAGAGAGGTGTCTTAGTAGTAGAGAAACCACTTTGACCTTGATTAATAGTCATGATTGTGCTTGTTCTATTTCCTTAAAGCTGTTAAAATTGCTCCAAAATGACCTAGCTCTGATACCAATTATTGGAAAATAAAAGTAATGAGAGGAGGGGTGAATTAGTGCTTCTTAAAACATTGAAAAAACTTCTAAAAACTCAACAAGCCATTCAATATTGATCGATATTTACCATGAGGGAATAGAGACATTAAAATGTAAGAAAATAAAAAGAAAACACACATGAAGATAAAAATTAATGTGGGGAACCCTTGAAGGGAGAAAAACCCACTGAAATAAATGCACTGTGGTGGACAATTATCCTATTAAATATTATAGAGATTTCGATTTTTTTTAACCCAATCAATTTGGAGCACCAATTCCAGTCAATCAACTCAAGCACCTACTTGACAACTTTTTCAAGATCCTACTTGCATGGAAGCAAAAACTCCAATGAATCAAGTCAAACACCTAGTTGACAACTTTTACAAGATCTTACATGCATGAAAGAACCAACTCCCAATATTTCTCAACACCTACTTAGTATTCAATTTTTTTTATCATATCCATCCTGCTAGTTGATTGAAACAAAAACAATTTGATCTCACATTTAGCTCTTACATGCTCATTCTCCTTCTTCACACACCTAAAATTAACTATTTTCTCAAGTTATCACACATTTGAAACCCAGTGTTCAAAATACAGTTTTCATGCACATTGAGACACTCATATACATCAGGATGAAAAAATATCACACCTATTAAAATTCCACCTCTAACCCCTACACCAATATTTTATTAAACTCAATCAACCATTTACACATGAGTGAACTATAATACATTCATATACTTATGTGTGTATTATATATGCATAGCTAGATATAATCAAACCATAACAAGGTACACCCGTAAGCTAATACAAAAAATAAACTAAGTTGCACAGATGCAACCATATTCCAGATTACATAAGCTTCCAATATTACATCCGGGGAAGCACAACAATAATATTGTTAAAACAATATAACAACATCCGTATTGTTTAAATAAAACAATAATATGGTTTATAATTAAATATAACCATATAAACAAAAAATACATTAATTAATATGAAATGCATAATTAATATATTAGGTAAATAATAATTAACCTAACATTCCCCCCCTTAATTGTGCATTGTCTCAAGGGATGAGGAGAGGAACTCTCTGAACAACTCAAACTTGTCACATGTAAGTGACTTTGTGAAGATATCTACCCATTGTTCAGCTGTTGGACAAAATTGAAGCTGGATGTTGTGCTTCAACACATGCTCACGTATGAAATGAACTTGTACCTCAATGTGCTTTGTTCTTTCATGAAACACTTGATTGCAACAAGTTTGAGAACACCTTCATTGTCAACATACATGGTGGTCAGTTTGTCCTGTGGTATTCCAAGTCCTTCAGTATGTGACGTAGCAAAATCACTTCACAGAAAACTTATCCTGAAGAATGATACTTGGCTTCTGTGGAAGAATGAGAAACAAAGTGTTGTTTCTTTCTTCCCCATGATATTGGTCTAGATCCCATAAAAAATACAAATCCTGAAGTGGATTTTCTATCATCAATATTTCCTGCATGATCTGAATCCAAATATCCAGTCAAGAAGAAGTTGTCATTCTTCTTGTATTCTAGACCAAGATCCACTAATCCTTTGAGATATCTTAAGATGCACCTTGCTACTTTCCAATGAAAAACTTTGGGTTCCTGCATGAACCTGGATAGATAGCTCACTACAAAGCTGATATCTGGTCTAGTGTAGGTCAGGTAAATGAGACTCCCAATCAACTGCCGATAGAGAGTGGCACTTACCTCAGGAGATGGATCTGAATGAGATAACTGTAATCTGTTCTCCATAGGTGTAGCAATTGGTGTGCAATCCATCATCCTGAATTTCTCGAGCATTGTCTTGGTATATTTCATCTAAGAAACAAAAATGTGATTCTCTTTCTATCCATACTTCCAATCCAAGACAATAATGCATCAGCCCGAGATCAGTCATGTCAAACGATTGATTAAGATCTTTCTTCGTTGCATCAATCATCCTCACTAAACTGCCAGTGATGACTAGATCATCGACATAGACAAAAAATCACAATCTCCCCCCTTGATTTTTGAGGTAAAGATTGGGATCATATGGATTTCTAACAAATCCATGTTGTACGAGATGCTCATCAATCTTGATGTACCATGCCTGGGGTGCCTGTTTAAGGCCATACAAAGATTTCCTGAGTATGTATACCTTTTCTTCTTGACCAGGTACAACATATCCCTCAAGTTGAATCATATAGACTTCTTCTTGTAAATCTCCATTTAGGAAGGCACTTTTTACGTCCATCTGATGGACTTTCCAACCAAACTATATGCCTAGAGAAAAGATCATCCTGATCGTTTTGATCTTAGCTGTGGGAGAAAATGTCTCCTCATAGTCAATGCCTTCTTTTTGTGCATACCCCTTTGCTACTAGTCTTGCTTTATACTTGTCCACTGTCCCATCTACTTTATACTTTGTTTTGAATATCCATCTACATCTAATGGGTTTCTTCCCTAGTGGAAGATCGACAAGCTGCCAAGTGTTATTTTTCATCACTGATTGATATTCAGAATCCATGGCATCTTTCCAAGATTTTGACTGTAGGGCTTCCTGGACTGTAGAGGGCTCATCAGATTCAATTAACTCTACTCATCAAAGAAAATTTAACTTCTTCTCTTTCTTTACTGTGAGTCCATGGTCCAAGGGTGGATGTATCCAGTGGAGCATCCATTCTTGCATCTTGTAATGTGCTAGTACACCACTTGGGCATACACTGAACTATTCCTGTGGGTCGTGGTTCTATCTGATCAACACCATCATCCCCATCATCACTTTCATCATCTGTGGGAACATCAGCTTCAATTTTTACAACTGGTGAAAAATCTACATCTGGTGAGTCTAGAGGAGGAGACTTTGCTTCCTTCTTCTAAAAAAACTCAACATCTCTACTGGTGTAGAATTTTCTGGTCTCAGGATCCATCAATCTGTACCCAAGAGTCTCTTCACTATACCCAATGAAGATGAGTTTATGTGACTTCATGTCCAATTTATTTCTGTTCTACTTGGGTATGTGCATGCTTTCTTTGCACCCAAATACTCTAAGGTGTGCAATAGATGGTTTCCACTTTGACCATGCTTCTTGTGGTGTTACTCCTTCAAGAGAAACTATGTGGGAACTCTATTCAATAAATACATTGTTGTTTTACTGCTTCTACCCAGAATGTCTTTACAAGTCCAGAATCATCGATCATGCATCACACCATTTCCATGATAGTATGATTTCTTCTCTCAACAACACCATTCTGTTGTGGTGTGTGTGGAGGAGGCATTTGTCGACGAATCTTGTGAGTTTGTAGGTAGTCTTTGAAATCATTACTGGTGAATTCCCCCCCTCAATCTGAGTAGGAGAGTTCTGATGTGATGACCAATTTCATTCTCAACGGCTACTTTGAACCTCTTGAAGGTTTCAAAAGCTTCAATTTTATTACAAAGACAAAAAATCCACATTTTCCTTGAATAGTCGTCAACACAAAGCATGAAGTACTGAAATCCAGAATGACTCAGGTTACATTGGACCACAAAGATCAGTATGAACCAGATCAAGCTTACCATGAGCTTGATATGTACTCTTCTGGAATGACACTCTGTGTTGTTTTCCTGCTAGGTAGTGAGGACACTTGTCTGTATCCTTCTGAAGAGATGGTAGCCCATGTACCATATTGTGCCGGCGAAGTGTCTCGAGATACTTGAAACTTACATGACCAAGTCTCTGATGCCACAACTGAGCTGAGGTAGAGTTCTTAGCCATAAGTTCTTGATCATCTCTGTGAACAAAATCAAGTTGGAACATGCATCCCACATTGGAGGATTTTGCAACTATTTTCGAGCCTCATGATTTATCTCAAATCAAACACGTTTTCTTTCTGGAATGACTATCAAATTCAATTTTCAAGTTATGATC
Organism: Taxus chinensis; assembly: GCA_019776745.2. Taxonomy (NCBI): domain Eukaryota; kingdom Viridiplantae; phylum Streptophyta; class Pinopsida; order Cupressales; family Taxaceae; genus Taxus; species Taxus chinensis. The sequence continues at coordinate 380,868,388 of CM034157.1, read as the reverse complement.
TAGGAGTTGACTGACTGAAAGTAGATTCTTTGTCAACCCAAGGACATATAAGACATCAGATAGTCTGCAGTTGCATGAACCAAGGGGTAGAGAGATGTTCCCAATCCCCTGAACTGTATATGAAGAATCATCTCCCAACGAAACATGATTTTTTGATGGCATGTCCCTCATTGAAGTAAACTAGTCTCTGTGGCTGGTCATGTGTCAATTGGCTCCTGAATCAACATACCAGACATCACTAGATGATGGATGGTTCACTTGATCGAGCAAGTGTATAAGAAGTCTTCATTATCTGAATGTTCTTCTTGCTCAACAATATTTCCTTGCTGATGGGGTCTTCTTTTCTAGTTCCCCTTTTTCTTCCCATGATTATGGTTAGAATGTCCCTTGTAAGATTGTTTTTGTGGAGGTCCAGAGTTGCTTGATGAACCTTTCTTGTAAGTATTATACCAACAATATTTTAGGTCATGTCCTCTTTTACAGATTCGACATTGCTTCTTCTGTTGTCTGTCCCCTTGATACTGATTTTGATGTTGGGAATTTTTATAGGAATTAGGTTTTCCTTTACCTTTTCCTTTCCATTTTTGATGTGAAGAAAGTGCCTGCTCCTCTTCATCATCCTTATTGTGCATTGCTTCCTCTTGTTGCAGTAGGTTTACCAATTTTTCAAAACTAACTGTCGTATCTGACAAGTTTAGTGTTGTTACAAAAATACGGTATGAAGAAGGGAGTGCTCTCAAAACAATGGGAATGAGATCATCATCTTTGACCATTTCTCCTAGGGCTAGAAGTGAAGCCCTCAATTCTATAACTCTTCTTAAGAAAGCTTCAATTTTCTCATTTTGTTTGAACTTCAGTGTGTGTAACTGACTCTGCAAATTCAGAATGACATTCTTATTTTTGGCCTCATACACCATGCTCAACTTATCCCATGCTTCCTTGGTTGTTGTGGCATCATGAATGTGGGGTTACACATCATCAGACACTCCAAACAAGATGATGAGTTTGGATTTTTGATATGCTCTATCAAACTGCCATTGTTGTGTTGTATCAGTAGTTGATCTGGTCATAGTACCAGTCACAACAGGCCAGATCTCTTCAAAATCAAGTTGTGTCTTGATTTTTGTCTTCCATGCAAGCATAGTTGTTTCCTCTGAGTAGTTGTGAATCTGGAAGAAAAAATTTGGGGGCATTGGTGCCCATTTTGTAGAAAACACTGACAGGGTTTGGCTCTTATCACTCCAGGTATAAGGTCTCCCAATCTATATACCATCAGTCTGATATACCGAACCTTTCTATATACGCACCCTTCTGATATACCCAGTGGTACATGGAAGAAGCTCACCCTTTCTATATACCCGGTGGTACGTGAAAGAGGCGTTAACGTACATGAAAGAATTCAATATGTGGTACCAAGATAGTACTGAAAGGGGTCTGTGTGATTATTGACACCAGCTCAAAGAAATATCCTCATACGCGTGCATAACTTTGCTATATACTTGGATAATTTCTCAGTCTGGATTTATGTCATGCAATCATTCACAGATAGATGGGATGGCTCATAGTGTGTGCACAATGACCTTATTACTCCCCATCGATTTAAAGGGTTGATGCCCAGATGATGTTGTTGCAACTATATTAGGCATTAATTTTAGTAGTAGTCATGACAGATTTACTCGTAAGAGCTTCCCAGAGGCACTGTATATACCGAACGCTGCGAATGAGATCTAGGATCTCGTGAGTGTTTTAGAACCAATTTTTATTATTTTTGAGTACAATATTCTGCCAGTTTCTGAGCAGTTACAAAGTTTGCAGTTGACTATGGCAACCTGCAAATTAGTGCAATATTTTGAAGTATACAAATTACATTCAAAAATTTGGAAAAATTGAATGGCAGGATTTATTTGTTTTGCGGGCCCGAGTGGCCTCTGGAGCCCAAAATGACCCACTACACCAAAAAATTGCAAAAATATAGCTGAAAATGCAATTTTTGGATAGGCCTCCTTTTGCAAAAAATGCCCAGAATGAAAAAACAGGCCTATTAGGAGAATTTTTTTTTACCCTAAATTAGGGTTTTTCTCGCTAAATATTTAGTGACCTGTTTAGTTATAACTAAATGGTTTAGCAGTGGTTTTCCGCTAAATATTCCTCTAACTTTGACTATTTTTCTAAATTTCCCTCCAAATTTTAAAATTCAAAAAACTTGTGTTTTTGTGTGATTCGAACCATGCACCTCCCACTTCTAAGTCTATTCCTCTATCCACATAGGCACCTTGTGCACTTAGCATATGAAAAGAACAAACTTGTATTTAAAGAAGATGAATTTCAAACTCACCTTTTGAAAAAAAGTGACTTGGCTTAGAGTCCCACATGGAGCTACGTGGCTTGGATTGGGTATTGCATGGTAGTGAATTTGAGGCTTTAGGGTTCCCTTTGCATATTTGCTTCCATCCATATTTTTTTCTTTTGATTTTGAAAACCACCTCTTCCTTATTATTTAAGTTGTTTTGCTTTGGATCATTGTTGTTTTGTTTACCATGATTTGACGTAGGAGGTACCTTGTCTGCGTGTCCAGATTATGTGGTTTGTGTACTCAACATATGGTTACAAGTAGGAGGTGGTGGGAGGCTCTCCAACTCGTCACTGTGCATTTTGGCCAACATAGGGAGTTCTGTATTCCACGATGTTGTTTGGGAGGTCCCCATTTTTTTATGTTACAGCATAGCAATCCATATTTTTTTTTATGTCAGTGTTAGGTGTAATGTTACGCAATTGTAGGGACGGTGGGACCTTTGGCCGATTGGCTTGGTCATAGGGCCATAGAGTAAAAATTCCCAATGCAAATAATTATAGTGTAGTCGGCCTTTAATAGAACTCGAGGGCTCATTTGAGTCTCCAACAGTAACTCAGGAAATGAATGCACAACTTCACTGACTCGATAAGGAGTTTTGTGGTATTTGGTGCAGTGGTGACCATATTCCTCTAAATACAATAATTTGCTAATATTAGTTATAGACTAAAGGACTGTCACTCTAATATTAGAGATAAAACCTCTAATGGGGAAAATATATAATTTTATAATTTTATAATTTGATTGCTATAAACTAGAAAATGCTCTAGAAGCAAATTTTCTTGGTGCATAGAGTACCAAGGCAAAAAAATTTCTTTCCGTTTACCTGGAGAATGCACAGGAGGTTGTGAGACTGCAGGGAGGTCTGGGAAGCTGCAGGAGGTAGCACTGGCTCTCTGGTGAAGAAAATTTCTTCTCCAAAACTTTTCCTTCCTCTGTACCCTTTCTCCAACCTTGCTAGGAGCTTCAATTCACTCTGGTACCAAATGTAGATTGAGCAATAGGGGCGGAAGCCTGATAAATTTTATTAAACTCAATCAACCTTTTACACAGGAGCAGGCTGCAATATATATATATATATATATATATATATATATATATGTATGTATGTATGTATACATATATGTATGTATGTATGTATGTATGTATTTATGTATTGTACATCCGGATACAATCAATAATGGATGTTGCACATGTACACATGTAAGCTAATACAAACAATAAAATAAGTTACACAGGTGCAACCATATTCCAGATTACATAAGCTTCCAATATTACATCCGGGGAAGCACAACAATAATATTGTTAAAACAATATAACAACATCCGTATTGTTTAAATAAAACAATAATATGGTTTATAATTAAATATAACCATATAAACACTAAATACATTAATTAATATGAAATTCATAATTAATATATTAGGTAAATAATAATTAACCTAACAATAATGTAATAATCACATCTGCATGATTGTCAATTGTAGGTATATTTCTTACATGAGTTGTCAAGACACTTCTAAAACCTACGAGGAATAAGGAAATGTTCCTAAAATCCACAACCTTCTACTACATATGTAAGTATTCCATTATGACATTTGCAAGCTTCATTTGTAACAATTATTCTATTTCTTTTTATTTAGCAAAGCCTTCTTTGTCTTGTAGCTATCCTTACCCATGCAACATGTGTTGGAAATGTGTTTGAATGTTACAAATATTACCTATTTCCCATATACACCCTTTACCAGCTTAGTAACTCACCATTCTCTCACCAAGCCTCCATTAGATCTCATATGTTCAACTAGGTGCATGTGTTTAAAAATATAGACTTCTTTTTTAGTGTAACAAACACACTTCCAGTTCATGTCATGTATAGAAAATGGAAGGATGAATCTTCATGATATTTAAAGCATCACCATGTGCTTGGAATTATACAGGGAAAAGAAGGAGAATTCCATTACAACTCATCTTCTCAACTAGGTTTGTATAGTCATGACATCTTCAAAATCACAGTCACAAAATTTCTTGAACAATACCATTGTATGAGCTTTCATAACTTATTTATTCTTCAAGGATATTGCATATGACCTCTGTTTCAACTTCAAGGACTTGGATTTACTCAACCATATTCATTATCTCAATGAAACCTTGATTAGGATAAGGTCCTAATGAACTTGTATGCAGAAAAACACACTCTTTAAAAATTGATCAAGTTCATTCATCTAAACACATGATCATGGATCTCATGGCACATTTATGGAAATATATTATCCTTTGGAATCTCATCAAGTCCATATAATTCATCATTTTAAGGTTTATAGAATGGATATGCTTGCATTTATGAGACAAATCTAATTGGATTTTAGGTTCTAAGAACCAGTCAAGTGGCCTAAAAATATTTCATCACTCAAAATTTAACTTTTGTGATCATCCAATACATGGTAAAATTAATAGAAGACCTCTACTCCACATTTAAACACTTACTTGCAGGATTTATTTGGAGAAATCTACATTTGCACTTCCATTCGTAAGACCTTCTTGACATGCCTAATGAGGCAATTTAGACCATTTGAAATTAGACATGAAATCACTTCACCAAATCAAATTATGGGCTCATAAATGTCATATAGGACTTCTATAAACTACCTATACTCATATATCACCTCCATAACATGCAATTACATCAAAATCCTCTTAATCAAATATGACTAGTTTTTTCTTGTTAGGCCTTAAGCGGTAGTTCATATTGAGTGACTTGTTTAACCAAAATTGTGCAAGTAACCCACCCAAAAATTCCCATGAGAACGTAGGGAACATCCTAAAATTTATCCCATAGTTGGAATTTCATCATGAACCCTTTTATACATGATTGTATCAACAAATTCTTGACAAAATAATATTTCTATACCCTAAAATTACACTTGGAGCATGCCACTAATGAAAAAGTGAACTAGGAAGAGTCCTTTACAAGCCCAAAGCATCAATTTATCTTTCCCAAGTCATTTCATGACAAAAAAATTAAGTTCTTATCCATTGCTATAAGACTAGGGTTTTGGGATGGTCTAGACCACCTTGGATTCTTAAGCATTGATCATAAAGCATAGGGCATCATTCTTCATCATTATAACTATAAAAAAATCTTGAATACATGCCCCAAATTTGATGAAATGTCTAGTTTAACATACAAGTGAGCACATCAAACATGGCCTTCGAGATGGAGATCATCATTTCAAGAGCTTAATAGAGCCTAAAACCTTATAGCTTAAGAAATATTCTTCATAATACCATAAATTTATTCTCACAACACCAGGACAACCTCTACTACCTTCCCAAAGGCTCAAATACTCATAAATATGTATGTATCTTCTTGACCACCATGACTTATACTTGTTTACATGTTTTGTTCTCTGGAGAATGCCTCCAAAAGGCCTTGAAATTTCCTCTACCAACTAAAATATGACCTAAACCAACTTCTAAATCCTCTCTACCATGCCAAAAAACAAAATTAATGTGCATACTACCCTTATTTATCATACTTATTCCATACTCCAATCCATGCTTTCCTTAGGTCTTAGAACTAGGACTAATTGAGCTTGTTTACACCATGATTCATGAGACCTGACCTATTCTTAATCATGAAGACCCTTTCACACCTTTGAAACACCTATTAGGACATGTAAGACATATTTGGAGTTAACGCAAAGTACCTAGTTGATTACACATGCACCAAGACCTTGTGCACACACAATGACACAATTCAAACATATAATTTAAGGTCTAAGGAAGGCTCTAAAAATCAATCCATTGAATGGTTTACACCACCAATTACTCTTTTCCATCAGTGCCACATGAAATCAATGAGAACATCAATTACAAAATGTTAAAAAAATCTAAGATATTGGTAGGAATATACGTGATGAATTCGGGATGACCGAAATTTCAGTGTTGAGAATCTATAGGATAGTTAAAATAGTGGTATTATTGGAAGGCAATACGGGATAATTCATCCAGTGTTAGGAAATTGTATTTTTTTATTAAATATTATCATAGTTCCAAGTATTAAATTCTCTTTTAATCTTGTAAATAGCTCATGGGTGAGTGAATTTGACACAATAACATGTGGAGGAAGTGATAAAATACATGTGATGATTCTAAGGCCACCCTAGAAGAATATTATAAGATAGAATAAATTTAAAGACCATGATGTTAACGTAGAAAATCCTAGGAGGGATAGTGATGGGTAACCACATACACCCCACAAGAGGCATCTACTGACAATCAAACCCTTGAAAAGTAGTGTGTGTAGATATCAAGTTATCTATGGAGTAACCAAGAGCCTTAAAAAAGTATAATGAGGCCATACATGTGTTAGATCCTTCATTAATGAGATCAACCTTGACCATAGTGTGAAAAAAATGAACTGAAATGAAAAGAGGTAGATCATCGACATGGAGAAAGTTCTCATTAGGGATCATATAGGCTATAGGAAAACAAATTCAAGAGTGAGCATCCATGGTAAGGTCGGTATGAATGGAGAGTTCCTCACATTGACAAAGGATGCTTTCATCCAATCCATGCAATATAAGACTCTAACCAAAAGAGGGAGGAAAGAGAATGTTCATGTAAAATAATTTTTTCATGAGATGCTCATGGTGGTGAGGTGACGTACACATGAGTTATAAAAATGGGACTTGGCTAGGAATTTGGGAAACTTCTTCAAGATGATCTCAATCGTCATGCCTGAGCTATGTAGTAGGCTGAGAGTGTTAGGATTCCTCAGAAATAGTGTTAGGAGAAATAAGTGTAATCAAGGAGACTTCTTAAAAAAAAATTAATCATCCTCTATGTCATCATCCATGCATATTTTATTTCCTAGGGGCCGATGGTGTATGCAGCTATACAAATAGATCCAGACACCATCGACCATGTAGAAAAGTTTTCACAAGGGCCAATGTCATTTGGAGGAGGAAATATTTTTCTTTAGGAAGCCTGGTTTGAAGGTACAGAGGAATCTATAACCATGTGATTCTGAGTTTGGAATGATGTGGGATATTCAAGTTCTACATAAGCTATGACATGTTTCACATCATTAATTAAAACAATATTTTTAGGAGGATAATCTATGTCGACTACATTAGACATAGCATGTTCTTATTTCTTATAAATCTCACCAATATTATGATTAGGCATGGGATTAGGAAATATTTGTAGCTTCTCGTTATCTTGGTTGATAACTTCATGATAATATTTTTATTGAGTTACATCACTTGCTTTGACCACTTCAGTCAAATGCTCCCGAGTGATGGAATTGTGCTGAAATTGGGGACTTAGGAAAAAATTTATGGAATTTGTTCATACTCTATGATATTTTTCATGAGAGTGACCCCAATTAGCATGTAACCAAAAAAAATTACTCCCATCATTCCATTAAGGAAAAAGTTGAGAAGGATCCAAGATCATGGTAAACAAATCAGGTAAGTGATGTTTCGACTCTTCCTTTCTCAGTGGTTGAAGATAGTTAGGTTGATTTTTGCTATTAGTTTATTAATCAATGTTAAAAATAGTCCTATTCATAGAAGAAATAAGAGGAAGATAATTATTTAATCCTTCATCTGTCATGTTCTTGTTCTTAGAACGTTGGAGGATTTGAACTTGTTTATTAGTTTGTGTCTTAAGAGGATATTTCTTGAACTCCCTCATGAGATAATCATACCTTTTATCTTGTTCAAAGGATTCTTCTAGAGAGGTGGGAGAAAAGGACCTCACCTTATATTGAAGGTGAGGTTAAACATATTGTAAGAAAAGATGGAAGAGGATATCATTAAGAATGTTATTATTTTCCCATGTAGATAGGGTATTTGAAAACTTGATGAAATCTTGTGTTGATTCATTTTCAAATTGTTGGCAGTTAATGAAAGCATTGATTTTTTTATCAAGTAGATCATGATATTGAAATTCATTTACCAAGGATGTCAACAAGGATTATAGCTCAACTATGGAATTGAGAGGTAAAGTATGATACCAGTCTATAACATCTCTGGTAAGGGTATCATCCAAAATTTTAGAGGTAATGTATAAATTGGTTTTGTCCTTGTAAAGGTTACATAAAGCCTTGATTTGAAGGTTAGGATCAATGGACCTATCATAGGAAATAAAAGGAGAAATGCCACCATTATCAATGCTAGGAATGTAAGGTGTTATAGGATCTTTTTGGAATGATATTAAGACTATATTTTGGATAGGGTTTGGGTGATGGGCATCCCATAAGTCCCATTTTTTAAAGGAGGGGGAATGGTACAAAAATATCCCATTGTAGGGTGATTGAATAATTGAGCCATGTTGGAATTTGAAATGTTGAGTATAGTAATTTTATTATTGACTCACCATATCAATAAGCTAGAGAATGAGATTGGTAGGGTCAGAATTGGAGGCATTCTCAGATGAACCTGATTTGGGACCTTTCCCTTTTTCTTCCCTATTGTCAAGTTGTTTGGAGACAAATTCAAGGAGATGTTTTCCAAGAATTTCTTTTGATTCATCCTTGTATTGAGGAAATTGAGTGAGGAACTTCTGAATCTTAGGAGGATGATCAAAAGTATTGTCATTTTGATTTTCTTCTTCATCATCCTCTAGCAAGCCATTACGTTGGGTAGAAGGATTATTTCTAGGTGATCCTACAAAAAAAATCCATGAAAAATGGAAATTCATCTTTAGGATAAAATGCTTTAGGAAATATCTACACAATAGAATCAGAAGACCCCAGGCCTAGATACTCCATGATGGAGTGATGATTTTGCTAAAAACAGATCCTGAGATGGAGCTTATATACATAATAGATCATTTAAAAAAATTTACGCATGGGATGATGGCATATGGAAATAGATTTGAAGTAACATAAGGGATCAAACACGCAAGAAATTTTGCACATGGGATGAAGTCATTTGGAAACAAATATGTTGAAAAAGACAAGGTCATCCCTGGGTGATGGTGTTTGTGGTGATTGGTTTTTAAGTTTTTCTATATTTTTAGTGGTTTGGAATGAGATCAAGTTTGGAGATGGATGCTTTTAACAAGTTGTGCTCGATCAGGAGTCTATAGGATTCATGTCAGGTTCACCAAAAATGTATGGAAAGACCAAAAAATGTGTCTCAATGGCTTGCACTCCTAAGTCTTCCATTCTACAAAGTTATTGAGGCAACGAATAGGAGACACACATAAACTGACACACAATGGGTTGATTTAAAGGGGCTACAATGAGTGCTAAGGTTCACATATACAAAGGTAGTAATACCTAGAATAGGTCAACCTATGGTTGTCAAGGCCTGCAGTCAAGATAGAGAAGAGTACCCTCCTAGGATATCAGTAAATGGGGAGAAGATATATATTTATGGGGGATAAGACAAACATGCACAATATAACTAAAATAACTAAATAAATAAAAAAAACTAAGGAGTTGATCAAATAAGAGCAATATGATAACTAACACTAGTATAAATGTTCATAGAACAATAATCTAACATAGAATAATGGGGAAGGGAAATGAAGTAATGTATGAAAAATGAAAAATAGAGTTAGATAACTTACATGAGGGGTGGTCATTGATGTATATATCTCTCCAAAGAAGTAGCACACCAAGAGAGAATTTCTATTGGATGGATAATGTGAAAATAGTTTCTTTTCTATACTCACTGTAGATGAACCAATAATGTAAGTAATCAAACCAAGAAGAAGAGTGTCCAATCCAATCCAAGTCAAGTGCAAGATGAACCAAGGCTTGAGCGAGAATATGCAAAGTTAGCACAAAATCATAGATCAAATGGCAGTTCCTATGATTCTCACTTCCTTCCTTCATGAATGTTAAAGTGTGGTGTGTATATATACAACACCATCGCCCGTGGGTGATGGTGTTGGATAGGAAAAAACCTAACACTAACACTAGGGCCCATAAGTGATGACATTGGCCAAAGATGTTAAATGTCATGAAAAATTAAAAATGGGTGTCATAGATCAAGCAAATGGATGAACAAAGTGCCAAATGGTGAGATACAAGCAAGGTGTTGGGTGTGCAATGTGTATGAGATATAAAGAGACAAGGATAAATAATGTAAGGACAACTAAGTTTGGGACCACATAATGATATTATCTCTATGTACTATCTCTAACCTATAATGACTATGTGAATAGTCATACCCCATTCCTAGCAAGCCCCTTAAGGAACCCACTCAATAAATAGATGCATCAATGACCCTTATCTATGCAAGGGAAATTTCTAGTAACATGTATGAAAGATGAAAAGTGAAAAATTAGGTGTATACAATGTGGTAGTTTTAAATGATATTGTTAAAGAAGTAGTTGAGAATAAAAAATGAAAACTAAAACAATTTTGGGTGAGAAAGGTAAAGGATAAAAAATTTACACCATGGAAATATAGGGACCCATGGTTGAAACATGGACCGATTTGGTCCAAAATATTGACTCAAAATTGGGACATGCATAAATGATTCCAATTTGATATTTGAAGAAGATAATATATAATGTTTTTTCATGCTTCATTACATGACTATCCTATGAAAAGTTTCTTGTAATTTCCTTTTCGTTAATACTTTGAGGTTGTTTATGTTATTTTTTTGTGCTTGGTTTTTTTGAGCCATTCTCTTGAGTTTATTTCAAAATATTTAATTTTATCGAATTGTACCTTATGGACATTTATTATTTTGTAGAAACTATTACAATATTAAAAAATGGTTCAAATGGGGCTGTTTGAGCCCTAATACAAATAATACAATAATTTAATGTGTATTAGGGATTGATTTCACAACAATGGGAAATTGAGCCCTAACACACATAATATGACAATTTAGCATGTATTACAACTCAATTGGCCCCATTTGCAATAATCAATCCCTGACAAAAACTATTGGGACAATTAAATGTGTATGGGGATTGAATGGATTAAATGAGACTAATTAATCCTTAATATAAAATAATGTGATAGTATTTATGTATTAGAACTCAATTGTTACAAATAGAGATAATCAAGCCATGATTTACATCATGTGGAAATTTAATGGATATGGACTCAATAGGGATTTTTTATAAAATCAAGTCCAAACACACCAAATACAAGAATTAAATGTGTTCTAGTTCTTGATTGGTGTAAATGGGACCTCTCAATCCCTAATACACCTAGTTTGATTATTTAACATGTATTACAACTCATTTGGATCACATTTTTCAAAATTTACCCTAATTTTACTCATTCCCCCTTAATTAAACCTAAATGTCCCTAGTTAAACCATAATTTTCCTAATTCACCCTAATTAATAATGATAGATTGCCTTACTTTCGTCAAGTGTACCTTAATTTTATCCTAATTTTACATGAATTTTCCTAAATTTATGATAAATATCCTTACCTTTGCCAATATTTTATCTAATCTAACATTAAATGCCCTAATATTCCCAATTTTTTATTTCCTTAAATTTAATATTAATTTTACTAATAAATTAAATTTCATATGCGAATGGAGCATGTGAAGCCTTTATCAAAGTTAAAATATCGTATTTGGGCTTGATTTTTCCCAATCACACACCACTTTTAAAACATTACTTGATTGCTTGAATGTGTTGCATGATTGGGGAAACCAAGCCCTGCATGACACCACATTGTTATATCAAGTTCATTGGGGGTTGAATGGCCCCTGTCACCCATCAAATTCAACCAATTACTGAAACAATTTAATGTCATGTGCGATTGTGTCTAATCAAGCCCCAATCAACCCTTTATTCAAATCTAATTAGTTTTAATCAGGTTCACATTAAAACATCAATTTTGGTATTTTTCCTCACGTTCAGTTCATTTTGGGCTTATTGAAACTATTAAATTTTGCTAAATGGCTTCACTTGCATGTCAAAAGTAACCCTTTAATTTAACATAACGATATTTTAAAATTAATAAATATAAATTATACATCTATTTTAATTGATATTTTACTTTTCTAACACTAGTTTCTAATGTTAATTGTATTTCAAATGATCTTGATGAAAATGTATTAATTTTTTTCAAAATGTGGGAAACATTAATTATTAAGGTCACCTGACTTTAATATAGGGTTTCAAATTAGTTATAATTTTTGGGGATTGAATAACAAGAGATGAGAGGAAAAATATGAATTTGAATCCACATAATCAAGTGATGAAAAATATTAATTTAACACACAAGTGTTGTTTTCTTTTATTTTTCCTTAACTTGTTTGAATTATATATATAGTTCATTAGAGAGAAGAAATGTAAAAGGATAAAGAGAACAAAACAAAAATTATATATGAAATCCATGAGAAAATATTGGAAGATGAGGATATAGTCGAAGAATATAAATGAATAAAAAGTTATTTTCCCCCTTTTAAACTTTTTTTTAATGTAATTTTGAAAAAAATATAATATATATTAGATCTCCTATTTTTTAAGTGTTGGGCCCCTTAATTCTTATACATTATTTTGGCTAAATCCCACAATGGGAAGTTGTTGTCATTATTTATTATTTAATTCTTTTATATTCTTTGGAGTATGCACATTTGTGGGAAGGAGAATGAAACATTGAATGTAGGTGGTGAAATAAACAAAGGAAAAAACCCATATGTGAAAATAAAACATGAGAAAAAATTTAAATGCATGGGGATAGTGACAAAATAAGTATGTGTAAATAGTTGGGTTTCAAGAGTAGTTGCATGCAAAAGAAAATATTAGGTCAAATAGAAGATCTAATGAACTAAAGATAGAAAATAAATAACAGATGTTAACATGTACATGTTAAGGAAAAGTAGGTGACACTAGAAAAGTATTTGGGTATAAAAATAGAGATAATAAGAATAAAACAAAAAAGTATGCAAAATAAGTAAGTGGAGGGTGTTAGGAAATTAATATTAATGTTCACATGAATATTGTGTTCAGATTTAATATTTGGTATCAGAGCAATACTCTTTCCTATGGGTAATGGACTTCTAAGAGTCAATGGTCATCTCCATTATTCTTGAGTTGCTCAGATGAATGAGGAGAGCATTATTTATAGTTTTGTGTAGTGTTAATTCTAGCATAGTTTTAAGGTAGTCTTTATGTGATCCATGCTTCGGTCGATTTGTTGGTTACCTCCAAAATCCTCTTGCTCAGGCCATAACTCTGGGAAAAATTATAGTGACAGCTTCATCGAACATTCTATTTAATTCATATATGTTTAATTCTTCCAATTATAAAAGCGCCATCTAGTGAGATTATTCAAGTTTGTATCGCAGTTGCGGGGAAGGAAGGGACAGTTGAATACAGATCGTAGTCACCACTCTCTGTAAACTCAGTCAAATGTCAATTGATTGGCCTATTTACTTCGCTTAAATTCCAGACTTCAAACAACTCAGAGTTCATCTTTGAATGAATTAATGAAGTTGTGGATCTCTAAAAAAAGGCATGTGTTTGTTTTTTTAGATCTGAATACTCTAATTACTAAGCATACCATTTGGATTTATGGTTATGATATTTTTAATAATCCTCCAAAACACACATATCCCATCACCGTTAACTTGCATGGTGGCATAGAGGTCTGCATTTATCTGGAAACCATGATCAACATGCTTCGCTACTTATTTATTGCATGCAATTTGGAGTTCCATTCTGCCATGTCATTGAATCCAAAACTGGTTATTAAATCCACATTTCCAAGTTAGTTGTACACTCCACTATTTCAACTTGAATACTTGGATTCAATACAATGCAGAGATCTATATACCGGTTCTTGCGAAGCCGAGTTACTTCCACGGATGGTAGAAATATTGTGAGTCTTATTTAGGTTTTGATTGCATAGTTTTGTGGTAATGGTCAAAAGTTCATTTTGTTAACTCCTTGACATCTTATTATTTAAATTTATAGGTTAAATAATGTTATTATGTTCTTATCTAAGTAGTTACTTGTGTTTTTATTTAGATTCTAGCTTTAATAAACCTAATTATAACCTTCATCGTATTATGAGTCGAGTAGTCATCAAATATGGTGATGCTTTTCTATCATGATTAGTCAAATATTTACATTGAGTGTTGATTGTCATTTTAAAATATTGTGTCATCAAATGTCAAAGTCATTTTTATACATTATTTTGTTGATTCAAATCAAAATATCCATCCATAGTTATTTTGTCGTTTAGCCCCAAACTCGTGTTGTTTAGTCCTTAATTATCAAATTATCATAGATAATCAATAAAAGAAAATAAGTATATCATTGTGGTGTCAATATTTTAAATAGTTATTTGTCTTTGTAAATTTTTTTATTGTCAAAGTTAAGAGTAATTGTGGTCAAGTCAAAAGTCAAAAAGTTTGAAAAAAAAATTTGCCCTTACGGACATATTTTTGGTGTTACTCGATGAATGAAAAATAAAATATTTCACATTGCGTGAGGGAATAAAATAATAATCACAATTTGGAAACACTTGAGTGACATGATCACATTTTGCTGAGGTAGCAACATCATACAATAAAGGATAGAGGCAATGGAGGATGGTGACATATATATATATATATATATATGTATATATACCATATATGTGTGTGTGTGTGTGTGTGTGTGTGTGTGTGTGTGTGTGTATGCTTTTCAGTGTGGTTTCGTGCACTTCAGTTTTTACATTTTGCAGTTTTCAATAAGTGGAAATTTCACATTAAGGGGGGAACATGATCAACATTATCCAATGTTCTATTTCTAATTTTTTAATTGTGTATGTGAATATTCCTACATAAATTACCCAATGCAAAACATAGTGAATAATAGATAGCACAGTGAAATGCAACATCATGAGTCTTGATGAGGTAGAACAATCATATGTGTTCCTGTTTGTACCTAGGTTTGTGGTTAGCCTCCTAAAAACCATTGAAGGCCATTCAGATGTGTTTCTACTTGATTTCGCATAATACTAGGTCAAATGTGTTCCCTAGAGTGACTGGTTGATAAATAGATGATTCCTGAGCATGTTCCCATGCTCGTTGATCATATGTGTTGCCGACAGTGCATGGTCGATAAGAAGTTGATGTGTTCCTTCTTCTACTTTCATTTCGAGTGTGTGCCAAGATCATGAGCGTGCAGAGGGGGCAAGCTGCAGAGGAAGTGTGAAAATTCTTTTACTACCATGTAAACATTAAGGGGGGGAATGTTAGGAAATTAATATTAATGTTCACATGAATATTGTGGGTGATTTATCGTTTAGTAAATTAGTACTTACTAGTTTGTTAGTAAGATATTTGTTGGTAGAATATATTTTTATAATAACAATATATTTTGTAGTTATACATGTAACACTATTAATGGGTTTATTGTTTGTAATACATCTTATTTTATAAGATGTTTTGTTACCTACCTTCTTGGTTGTTTAATATCCCAATGCAATGTATGTGATATATAGAAAAAATATTATTCTGTGTTATTTTCTATGTAAAACTGATCCAGATTTATTAGAGGGGCTTTAGAGTTAAAGTTTTTAGTTTGAACAGTGACATAAATATAATTTTTGGCATATTATGTTTTTAGACTTGCCAAAAATGGGTAAATTTCCTTTCCATACATGTGTGTAGGTTTCTTAGAAATAATTAGAATATTTTGAGTAGTTTTTGGCCTCCATACATCTAAATGATGGTTTTATTGTTCACTAACTTTATTAACCAAGTCGTTAAGTTCAACCAGGATAGAAAAATAAACTTGGAAGTCATTGGTCACTTGGTTCATGTTTAGTCACTCTGAATTAATCCCATATGCATAAGGAGATGGATCAGGATCAATTTTATAAATAGTGTGGTCACAATTCTTAAGTGGATCTAAGGTTCTATAACCTAACTCTTTTTGCATGAGCTCGAGTTGAGTTGGGTGAGTTGAAGATCCGAGGCTATTCCATGCCTAAGATTTGGAACAGTCAATGATATTGAGTATGTGAAGGCCCATCTTTGGTACACATGAACCAATGGTGGTGCTCCCTAAGATTCAAGGTCACGGTAAAATCTCAAAGGTGTAAACAATTGGGGGACCAACCTCTCGAGAGCTTGAGAGGTTGGTAAAATTAACTGAGGGATGGAGATCCAATACCATGAGAGCCAGAGAAATATTGGAATCTCATGAACCTAAGGATGTTATGAAACATGTGAAAGGTCACTAAAATAAAGAAGAGTATGAGACCAAAAGCAAGGAAAGAACAAGATTAATAAAGGACGTGATCGGTCCACGTGGAATAATGATGGCGTTCCATGGTCTCGAACATTTGAAACATTGAACGAGGAAGCACGATGACCTAATAATCCACTAGTAACCCCAAGTGAATTAAATGATAGTGAAATAACATTATTGGTCTATATAGACCAATCATGGGTCTCTCGGACCCTAGGAAAATAGAGGAAAATGTGAGGAAATGTTTAGACAACTATAACCCCATGAACCAGTGATCCCAAGAACCCCGATCTAATCCAAGATGGACATGTGGCATTTGTTTAGGTGGAAATAAATCAAGTTGTTCATCAATGAATGAGGGATGGGTGGAAAAAATTTTCCTAGGGTTAAATTGATAGTACCATGCCCGTTAAATGTAAACACACCATATGAATCTTCAAATGCTTATAAAATTGGATCCAAAGCTCCAAATAAGACAAAACCAGTACCATTGAAAATTTATATAAAGGGATATGTGTTGGGAAAAACAATTTGGGGAGAATTAATGAGATATTTATAGTGTATTTTATAACATAAGTCCTAATAAAATTTCCTAGCCTTTGTCACCATGTGCCACTTGATTCCTCCATTCTATTTTCTCTAGCATGTGTGGGGCCTCTATTTTACTTTTTAGATGATGGTGTGATTCTTAAGAAATGAATTGGGGTGCTTTGATATTTTTTAAGCTTCTATTTAGTGCCAATTGTCATATGATCCATGGTGTAGCCGTTGGAGTGATCTTTGCATGTTCTCTACTCTTCTCTCATTGGTTTTCACTAGTAATGTAGCACCTCTAATTATATTCTAGAATGTTCTCAAATTTTATAAATTGATGAATCATGCAATTCATCAAATAATTTTATATCTTTTCCATTCTTGGATATATCTCTGATCCCTTTGGTAGTTTATCCTATAGGTTTTTAATTCAACTTTGTTTTAGGTTTGGAGTTATGAATAATTGTGAGCAATTCAAGGATGCAATAATTCATGTTTAGGAGAGTAGTTGTACATGTTAATTTAGTCACAAATGAGAATAATGGATTTTAAAGGAAGTTTTTATTAGATTCTTAAGGGTATTCAATTCTTAAAGGAATTCTATTTATTTGACACCTTACATTCCAGTGAGAAAATCCTAAAATAAATCACAGGAAAAAATATTCAAGGACTCCCTTGAGCTCCACATACTGTGAATACTTATTCTAGGGAAGTTATCCACTTAGACTTGAAAATAAAAAGGGCACATTATCAAATTCAAGTGATTTAATGAAATCTTAATTTTTTATTAGAGGAATGAGATCAACTGAATATAACAGTAACACATAAAATCTAGCATGCAAAGTAAAATCATGTGTGTAAGATATGAGATAAGAGTAACTTATCTTGTATCAGGAGATCTAAACTGATTCTAGGCTAGAAAACATGTTGGAAAGGCTAGAACTGGGATGTGTAACCTTTTTCTAAGAAAATGGAATATGGAACCACTTCGGAAAAAATTTCCTAAACTGAGACAAGATTGCCCCGAGCTATAGTGTTTGATTTGGGCACTAGTGTCCTAACAGGTTCTCTACTTTTACTCTTTTCATGGTCTAAACTTAGCTTTTTACTTTCACTGTTTATCACTATAGATATATCGTAGGGTTCCTAGGTCGCACCTATTCCTATAAAACAAACCATAGCTAGCTACACAAGGCTCAAGAAAACATTATATGGAATAAATAATGCATATTATTGATTTGAACTGACCTCTGTGGTCACATCAATGTGATTATCATCAAGTTTGTACTAAATTTCAGGCCCCATATAGTTCTATTATGTGTGTGTGTGTGTGTGTGTGTGTGTGTGTGTGTGTGTGTGTGTGTGTGTGTGTGTGTGTGATTGAATTATGTCCCTTAAAGCTACATTGACCTTGTTCTAGTCATACCAAGATAGTGGGATACAACTAATTTTTCCCAAGATGAATGCATGTGATGGAATTCAAAATATAACCCTTCTTATGCAGTGAATAATATAACCCAAATGCAATCCTTGAGTTCTTCACTTGTCAATTATAGATAGAAAGTGATCACCCAATTTCCCTCTTTCCCTCTTTCCCTTATAAATAGTAAGTAATTCATGTATATATATGAATCCCTTGTTTGAAATTTATCCTTAACAACCAAAAAGGCCAAATCAAATTGATAAAAAATACTTTAGAAAAAGATATCAAATGATGTGGTGATAAAAATTTGAAAAAGATAAGGAAGAGAACAGAAGCATCCAAAGGGGAAAACAACACCTATGCATTCCTACCCCTAATGGGAGGTACTATATAGGATGCTTAGATGATATAACGGAAAATACAAAGCTGGGTCATTTATTATTTAATGTTCAGAAGTAAAGTGACCATTTGAGAAGAGCAAGTGTCAAGAGTATCAAGAGGGATAAAGCAATGTAAAAGTAAAATAAGTGTTGCTAATGCATAATTTTATTACTTAGGAATCTTGCATAGAATAACATACTTAGAGGTGTGATATAGGTAGTAAGTGCATGATTTAATGACTAGGTTTTCCCCCAGTTTATGCTAGTGAATGAATATTCAGTAGCATAAATCAGATAAGTATATCATAACTTGTGGAGATTCAAAGGGAGTAGTAATTGATAGTGTGCCAAATAAATATTTTACTTGATATCATGTCAAATGGATATTGTAAAATGTGTATTTTGGAATCTAGAAGAGGATAAGGATATTAGGGATGACCTTGTGTGTGTAGTAGAAATTATTCCTGTGTTTTTTTCCTTGAAAATTACCTTTTTTAGAGTGGCTTATGCTTTGATATTGTTCCTTGTTCCATTTCTATGTTACCCTTTTTTTGGAGTAAGGCTAGACCTATAAAATAAGATAAGTGTAGTCAATGATCATGTGATAAATGAAATTGATCTTTAACTTGCTAAATGTGAAAATAGAAATGTTGATTGAAAAACAAGTGAATAAATGATAAATTACACTAGTGTGTTATGAGAGAAGAGATAGAATTATTACTCTATGTTTTCTACCTTTGAGATGGTTGGAATGATGTTTAGGATTTAGGTATCATGTCGCTAAATTGAATATTTGAGTGTCATCTTGCTAAATCGAGGATTTGAGCATCTTGTTACTAAACTAGGATTAAGGCATCTTATTGCCAAGGGAATATTATTTGGTGATATATAGGATTTTCATGCATATAAGCACCACTATAGATGGTCACAAACCCAATAGAAAATGGTCATAGATGATCCTGAGAAAATAGAGTTATTAGTTTCCTTACCCAAATTATGTAACTTGCCACTGATTTTGTTCCTATTGTTCTTGATAGTAACATGTAACTAAGTATGTGTTGCTGGAAATTGGAAAAGGATATCACTGACAACCTGTTGATTATATAATGTTCCTATTTATTTCTTCCATGACAAAACCACCCAGGTGGAACACTAGTGCCCATTATTCTTGTCTTTGTTGGTTATTTCTATCCTTGCACTGATTTTGGCCCAATTATGATTCTGAACTTGTTTCTTAGCTCTTATGTATTCTAAATTTTCTATATACAATTATGTGTTTGGTATTTGAACTGCTGAGAGGGTGAAATAGTCACCTGATGATTTCCCCCACTTGTTTTGGGTGTGTAATATGAACCAAGGTGAGTGCAACCTAAACAAGGAAATATAAAAATAATGTGAACATCTGAAATAGAAATCTTGCAAGGGGATTAGGGAAATGTGCACGGTGAAAAGAATGGAGCATGAAAAACAATGGGAAAGGCTAGACAAAAAGTGTTAGTCACAAACAATCATGGAAATATGTAATATAAACTAGTAAAAACACACAATAACATGGAAAAAGACATAATAAATAACTATTTGAATACATGGGACACCACTCAAGATATCTCGAGGCACTCAAAACCTTCAAGTATATAAAATCAAAACACATAATCAAGCATAGGAAATAGCCTACAAATAATGACAAATCAGATAACCATGGTTGGAAGTAGGCCTACAAGACAAATTCTCCACATGAAGTAACCATTAACATGTGAGAAAATTTGATAGTATTCTGCAATGTATACAACTGAAAGTAGGAACAAAAATAGTAGATGTTGTAATGACATAACATGAATACAAAGAAATAGGAAAAGGTAGATTTCCCCAAGAGCCTAAATGGGATTTATAGGGAATAGTTCCAAACATCATACATCATGTAAGAACATGTAATTGATCTACATTCACCTCAAAAATTACCATGTGAATGCACATATATGTATGGAAAAATGATAGAGAATACTATGAATCCAAGTAACATGATAAGCAATGTGCAACATAGAATAGTATGAGCAAGCAAGGATACACCCAATCAATATCTAAGCTAATATTTTTGTGTTTTTTGTAAATATGTGAACATAAAATAGAATGTCTATGAGAGGGAGTAAGTTTTCCCTAATTTATTTGTGTAAATTGATGTCCATGTAAGTAAGTGCACCCTCAAAATTTGTGTTTTAACTTAGAAAAAAAAGGTGTCATCAGGTAGTGGGGGGAGTAATATATTCCCAATGTTTGAATGTTGTTGTGATTTACCTAATGAGGGTCTAGGTTAATATCCCACTACATGATAGTGTGAGGGAGGTATGCATGTGATCATGATTAGAGACTTTATGGCCACGAGGGAGTACATGTACAGAAAGAGACCGTGAAATGGGCCTAAAAGTACCATGGGTAGTGTGTGTCCTTAGTAGATACCTATGCCTATGAGGTGAAATATGAGACCAATGTGAGAGAGGAGAAGAAGCCATAGGTGGAGAAGATCTATGTGTAAAAGTAGCACTAGGATTAGTATGTACCACATCCATGAGGCTATCATGAGGATATGTAGAAGTAGGTGCACTAGTGATAAAATTTATTGAAGTTGTAGTAATAATAGGATTCAATGATAAATGAGTCCATGGTGGGATGATTCAAAAAGTGATAATGTGACACTCATGTACAAATGTAAGGCCCAATTGAACTATGGATGGTATAGATTTGGAAACCCTAAGCCAAGGGATTCCTATAACCATGTCACAATGTGAAAATGTAGATCCAATAGTGAATGTCATAGAGATAGTGAGAGGCCCAACAATGATAGGAAGAGTGACATGACCATGAGAAGTAGGAGATTGTATGCATCAAAATTTTCACGTGCTACATTATCATAAAATAGTTACAAAAACTCCCCAATGATGATTCATGTCTTTTCTAAAGTGTTTAAGCTCCCTAAACCTATTTGCAGCTTACATTTGTAGCCTAATTTACCCTACTTAGCCATTCCCCACTTTTTGGAAACTTCCCACACCTTTCTACCTCAGTTTTTGACTTTAGTTACAAAACCGTTGCCTTGCCTGGGTGACAGTTCTGTAATCACCACCTAGGCAAGGTAGAGGTTTTGTAACTACCACCCAAGCAAGGTGACGGTCATGTAACTTTCTCTCTACGCAAGGCAGCGATCATGTGCACTTTTTCTTGAATTCTTTACCCAAGAATTGACATGTGATTTCTTCACTTCAATTCACTTTTAGAGCATTTTTCTCAATCATTTTAGCTAATTTCAAGCTTGAAGGACTTGTGGAAATCTCCTCTTCCACTTGTAATTTGTAATTGACTATTCAAACTACCCCTTCATGTGTTGATGTGGCACCCCATGGCTACCAAGTGTGATAGTGCACAACCCATCCAACCTTCTATAAAACCATCACTTCTTCTGAAGAAAATGGCCAAAGATTATTTTGTGTATCTTGCTTAGTTGAGCTTCAACGATATTGCTAGAAAATGTATAGCCAAGATCAGTTCTCTTGTGTTATCTTTCTTCTACCCAAATTACTACCAAAATTCCATCAAGCTACCATTTCTCCAACACTTTCTCCTTTCTTCTTCTATTGCATTCCCAACATCCTGGACTCACATGAACACAAGAGATTGAAAAGACAAACTGAGGGGACACAAAATCATACCACAACTAGATTGCCACAATACTACAAATACCAGATTGGGGTTGTAATTGGGTTTCTTTAATTATTTGTTTAAGAATCTTATTCATATTATTCACTATAGTAGAAAAGGCATTTCATTTTCATTGTTATAATCATTGAATAGTTACAATAGATCAATTCCTTCAACAAATATTTCTTAGGAAAGATAGCTTACTCTTCCTATCTCTGTAGATTTGTAAAGAGGTGATTCTAGAAGAAAGCTTCTGTGTTAGTTTAGAAATCAATAGAATCATCAACTCATATAGAAATTTTTCCATAAAATATTTCTTTACTTTTTCCAGGGAATTTGTAGGGGAAGAGAATAGTATCTGAGAAGCTCTAATTTCTTCCTTTGCCTCTAAGGAAAAGTAGAGGATTTAATTAGGGAGGCTTTAATTTGATTAGTATAGTTTTAATTACACCATTACAAATGTAAATAACTACATCCGATTATTTATCTGTATAGGATTTATTTGTTAGATTAAAATATTTTTCATTTCTTTATTTCTTATAAATTCTATAAAAACACAAAAATATTTCCTTTTGTTAGATTAGTTTCTTTGTATTGTTTTATTTTCATTATATTCCAAAAACACATAAACATAGTGTAGAATTTTCTTATTTAGATTAGAATGATATTTACATTGATTAGATTAAAATCCTTTGAATGCATACATGACCATAAAAGAACCAAGAAAAGAGAAAACATATGCTAGTGATCCATTAGTCCCACAATCGAATGGGCCTAAACTAATTACAGACATAGATATAAGACTCTGTATGATTTTATTCAGAACACCAACATGATACGCTGAGAAAATTGAACAATTAACATTTTGAATATCATGGTTGAAAAATCCTACAAATACTATACATCCCATGACAATAGAGTTTAAGGGTGTATGGCCATATAAGGACCACATCTACCAAGAGTTTACAGTTGTGATTCATAGGTTCCTCAACCGCAAGGGCCTAAAGATCAATTAGACCTTGATACATGATTACACTCATTAGTCTTTAGGTCATCTCCACTTCTACTTGACATCATTAGACATCTAAACATTCTGAACAAAGAAGCTCACCAAGCCCTCATATTTTGGACTGCTCCACCTAACTGGCCATAGAGCTATTGGAACCATGCCTCTCTCTAAAACATTCATTCCATGACCTTATGTCTAGAAATCATTACGAGAGGAGTCACCCATTACATTCCCCACTTTCCATGTATCCCACAACCATTAAAGTTATCTAATAGCGAGTTTTCTCATAACTCACGACACATTATTAGAGTCTCACATGTGGCCATCCTTTATTATCCATCCATTAGTCTAATTCCATTCAAAAAAATTAGAATGGCCTTCATATCCCCTTGATGAGATCCAGATCCCTCACATATTCTATGACCTTGTCTAGAAATATTTACAAGTTTTCCAGGTATCCCATAGCCACTTGAAGGTATCTCTGTAGAGCTCAATATTGATTGGAGTATTCATGTGGCCATACTTTTCGATCCATCTATTAGACCCATTCATCCTTCTTTTCCCTTGACATACCTGATAATGCATTCGAGGAAATATATTTTTCACTATCATATCCATCCACATTTTCCACATCCACATATTCGCTACTTTAGACATTCACACCTCAGGCATGAGGTCAAGTGTGTTTGAAGGTCACTTTTCAATTTTCATCCATACAAATTGGTGAACCTGACGTGAAGATCTAGTCTCTTTTAATTTCCATTTATTTCATCAATATTCCCTCTCTCCCATTATTATGTGGGTATTCATATACCCCCTGAATATGTTGGGACAAGATGGATATGGCTAGACCATTTTGGGTCTAAAGGCATATTACTATTAAATGGGTAGGAAACAACAGTCACCGCTACTATCTGGGTGGGTTGAAACCCATTCAATTAATCTCCACGTGTTTCAAGATCCTCCTCCTCAAAGGACCAATAATGGTTCCTTGGTTAGGATCGAGGGGATTGATCAACTTACACATATGTAACAACCTTAAATTTAAAGTTATAACAAGATGACATTTACTAGAGAGTCAAGCTCATCTCCTCAGGTTTTGTTTAGACTACAAATTAGTATGCAGTTTGATCAACTCCCATTACTAGATGAAGGAGTATTTAGCATGTTATGCTCAAAGTGAGCAATGATTCCAAAACATGAATCAATCTCTAAATAGGATGCAAAGATATGTTGATGTCTTACTTTAGAATAACACTGCTACCCCTCTCACAACAAAAAATATTTCTAATGAGGGGTGACCAAACAACAAAGAATAATTCATAACAAGATAGCACACTCCTTTGCAACCTAACAATGTTCAATAACATACGCTAAAATAAAACACAATGCTATCATCAAGAGAGGTCATCTAGACATTGGTGGACAAGGTTAGAGAATTGGAACTTTCCCAAACTACTCATGCTTCATATTCAACTAGGAAAGGAAGGATTTTCCATCATTCGTAGAAAAATGGTCAAACACCTACTGTGCTAAATCTACCTTTGGTTTACACGGATGTTCCTAGCCCCAAAGATCTTCTCACTAGATCAGGAACCTTGGGTATTCCCCCTCATGCCACGTATGGATACCCTCAATAGACACTAGCTATAAGTCTATTATCAAATGCCATCCCAATTGGTAATGTAGCATTTTGTGGTTTTGTGTCTCCCACTCCATACCAAAGTAATGTTCCCCCATATGTACATATGTATTCTAAATCACTACAGGGGGACATGTACTCTTTTCCTAGTCCATATGGTCAGCCACAAGGGATGACTTATGCCTCTACAAATGTTTACGCTACACCATATCAACAAACTATTCCACCTCTGCCTCCCCATCAGGGGTCATCGATGGTTGAGTTTTACGTAGTGGGGACCTACTCTGAATATATTAAAGAGCCCCTTGACTTCACCATACAGAGTGTTATGCTCCCAAGGCCTCTACCAAACCTTCCTAATTTTAAAGGGGAGGGAGATCCAAATGTGCACATCAAAGTGTATGCAACTACCATTCAAGAGATGCTTTGTGGGATACAGTTGTAGCAAATATATTTCCTAAGAATCTTACAGGAATCACTCTAAATTGGTATTATAGGATACCTTAATCCTCAATACATTCTTTTAAACAACTCATATATGAATTCATCAAAACTTTCGACATGAACAAGATTCTAAGAACAGGAATCGGGGAATTCCTACATATAAAGCAAGAGCACAATGAGTTTGTTGTGTATTTCATTCATAGATGGCGGTAAGTCCTATACTCTTTGGAAATCACTCCCAACATGGATCAAGAGGAGCACTGTGATCTATTCATTCACTCTCTTAATCAGGAAATGAAGGAAGAAGTCTAGAAATTCCCTCTAAGGAGCTATAAAGAGGTGTTGGAGGGTGTTCTCCACATTGATTGAGAGGCAATAAAAAGTGTTCAAAATAACTATGGATCAAACATGAGATTGATCACTCCCAATCATGGTAATTCAAGTTACCCCAACAACAAAAAAACAACCAAGGACCTAAGGTCATCAATAAAAACTATGGTGTGAAGACCGACGGTGTTACAAATTAAGCAAAGAAACCAAATTTTGTTAACACCTCAAGTATAAATAATGTCAACAACAACACAAATAATAAAAATTAGAGGAGTAAAAACTTCACTCCTACGATCAACGTGGTGGATTTAAATCATCCTCCACCCCAACAACAACAAGTTCAAGCTCAAGGCCATAACTAGTACCCAAGCGGGTACCCTAAACAATATCAAAATAAAGGGCAATAGAATCTGCACTTAAATTACAATAACCTATAGTTAAATAATAATAATAAGTTTGGAATATAACAAAAAACAACAAAAAACTTAGGATTATGATACTGAATTATATTGTGGCTTACATAGGGTCCAAGGGCATGATGCCAAAACTTTTTGAGGCTGTATTAAGTTCCTACAATACTTACTAGAGGACCAAAGGCAACTCTTTTCCAATATTTTTTTGGCAAATCCTATGACGCCAACTCAGAATACTTGCATGGGTCATGTATCCCCTCAAAATAAACCAATTTAGATATTTAATGACCCCCTTCCAATGTGCCCCAACAATGGTAAGTTGGACCCCAATGGCCAGGGATTGTTTTAATAGTGAATATTCCATTTTAGGAAAAATTGAAAAGGAAATTTTTTTGAAGTAGGTCAATGTTCTGCTTTCCTAAAATTTATAGTGTATTTTTTATTAGGGGTCAAATTCACCTACATTTGAAAACATCTATAAAAACCTAGGTGATTCATCGGGTAGTATACTACTAACTAACTATGAGTTGAGTTATCAACATCTAAAGTACCATGAACTTGAATACTTTAAGCACTAGTGCACAGTGTAGATTTGTTTTAAAGTTTACAGTCAGGAAACAAGTGTTATTTATTAATGTGTGACTAATGTTATTTACTAACACATGAATTTTTATTTTAGTTGATGTGTGACAAGGACATTTAACTGACGTGTGATAAGGGTTTGGTTGTTGACGCACAATACTACTACAAGTGATGCATGATAGTACTCTTGTTGACGCATGAAACAATATTTCTCTGACCTGCAACAAGGATTTGCTATTGATGAGAGATTTAAATTTTACATTCGTGTGATAGTATGTTTTCTATCATGTGAGGTTGTTGTCATATGACAATAGCCTTGTTATCGCATGGAAATAACCTTATTGTCACATGTCTCGACACACAAACCCCAGAAAATTCACATGTTTCACAAAAGTGGTTATGGGTTGTTCACCAGGGATTTTCCACCTCTGATTTTCTAGAGGTGTCTTAAAATGAACCCTAAAAATGGCACAAACAAGGGTATTCTAGTGGGAAATAATTATCATGAAGCTTTAATGTTGTCAAACCCATTGGTGGCACCTCTGTTGAATGGTCACCAAAAAACTAAGATTGTGGGTCTAGTAGAATTAGAGATCGAACCCCAAATAAACGTTGCTACTAGAACTCAAGATTACTCATCACATACCATTCCTATTTACCCATCTATGTTAGATGATGTTCCAACACTTCCAAAACTGGTGGGGAATTATCACCTGATCACTAATTTAATAAAGACCTTTTCTCACATTTCCTTCTTGGATTTTTTGAAGAATTCCCTTGCTCATAGAGCTTCTTTATTGGAAGCATTGGCTCTCAGACATTTGATCAATTTCACCCCTCCATCGGAGGCATAAATAAATGACATATACTTTGACGTACATCTTCATAGGCATCCCAAAAGAGATGCCAAGTTTATATTCAACATCAGTAAGATGCCCACATATGTTGAGTTGGAATGTAGAGGCGATCTGACTGTGTATCTATAGATTTGGATTTACAACGACTATATAAAGCACACAATGATTAAAGATGGGGTAGAAGTCAACATTGTCCCCTTTTCATTCCTATAGAAGTTAGGATATAGAGAAACCAATTTATCTTCAACAAGAAACAAGTTGATATGGCATGATAGCCTTTAGGCAATTTTTATTGGAACCATAATGCTAACAGTTACCCTGAGGTCCAAGATAATTCTTACAGAGTTTTATAGTCTAGACCAGGAAACCAACTATAATATGATTATCAGTCATCCTTGGATACATCGTATGAAGGCAATCCCTTCCACATTTTTTTAGGAAGTTAGATTATTACATTTTGAGAAATTCGTTGTTGCACAGGGTGACCCAAAGCCCTTTGACATTTACCTAGCTAACTAAAAGAAGAAGCCATGTTGAGCATAGAAAAATGACTAAGTACACAAGAATAGGTTAGCATACCTAGATGCATTGGAGAAGAAACATGCATAAGGATTTGAAAACAAGGAGGAAAGGGTTTACATGTGGAAGACAAGGAAGAAATGTGTGCAATGGATCAACACTTGGCCAGTTTTAGGATAGGCAGATAAAGATAGAATTGGAGTGAAGTTCAAGCAAAATCTATTTTGAGAAAAAGATCCATGCAAGAGGTGTCTATTTTTGGAGCAAGAGACTAACAGTTCAAACTAAAGTATGAATATTTAGAGGCCATGAAAGGATATTTTGGGATAAGTATAAGGACAAGTGTCATATAGTGCTTTGAGCTAATGATAGGATGTGAACTAGATTTATCTACTCTCTAGTTGTTATTTTAAGAGGTGCATGGATTTTCTGAGCATGTAGTCATTTTTGAGGGTGCATAAGTGGTGAATGGAAATTCCCCAACCCTATATATATGTATTGATTTTCATGAATAGGGGGATACATGTTTTGTAAAATTTATGCTACTAGTTTATGAGTGTGCATAGTTTATGGTGTCACAATTATGTATGTATTAAGCTATTGTACTGTTTGTGAATTAGTCTAATAGATTTATGTGGATGGATTTTGGTTATGAATAACAATTTTAATATAATGGATCCTTTAGAGTAGATGTGATATTTTTGCTTGTTTAAAGTTCATTATGCTACATGTTAGATCTAATTCTTGAGTGCCTAGATCTAGTTTCTTTGTTACTATTATGGGATGTATTAGATATTGATCATAGAGTTAAACCATCATGCATGCTAACACTCTTGAAAAAAATACCATAAAGGAGGGACCTAGTACCCTTGCACACTTGGGGTGAGCACTTAGTTCTGATTGAGTGATGTTTTAGCACGCCTTGGGTTGTTGGTAAAATAAAAGACTATATTTTAGTTCCGTTGTCAAGACATATTTTTTAGTTGTTTGTTAGGATGTTACGTGATGAAGACCTACCAGTTGACATTGGCCAGTATTGAGGATTAGTTAGACAATTTAGAGGAAGAGTGTGCTCGAAGATTTAAAACTAGACCTAAATTTGATGTACGCACGTGGGTTGAACATAATCTGTATCATGCACTCTGTGAGATGTTTTTCACCTATTTTTATATAGAGTTATACAAGTGGTTGGTAGCTTATGCATCGAAGTGATATTAGAGGTTTCGAAAACTTTTTTAGATAAAGGAAGATTTCTAGAATTTTCATGATGCTGATCTGATTTGGACACTTGTTGTAGATCATTGGTGGAGTGGTGTTTTGAATAACTATATTTTGGAGTACACAGTTTCTACTTATTCTTGTCCAAAGGTTGATAATTTTTAGTTCCTATAAAAACCCAAAGGATCTTATCTGTGCACTATCCCTTTAGCGATTAAGATCTTGATAATTACTCTTGATTTGGAACAATAACCTATTGTTAGCTAAACCCCACCACACAGGGGGACAAGATTCAGTGCAGTGAAAGATGACATACTTGGGAGAAAAAAGGAAGTGAGAATAAAGGAAGCTTAAGTTTAATGAAGTTTGCAAGAGGGATTTGGCGAAGAAGCATGAAATTGTGGAAAGAATGGTGTTTTGGAGAGAGATGACTCGTGAAGGATTTAGAGCTCACATGGAAGACGTAGAGCCAGAGCATCTGGAAATCCCCCATTTTTGCAAGCATAAAAAAGAACGCTCTTTGGTTTTGGATTAAAATAGGTATGAATAAATATTAAGAACCATGGGCGCACATCTGATCCTACCTAGATACCTAGCCCTTGCATTTGGTTTTCCAATTTCTAAAAAATTCATTGATTAGAAAGCTAGTGTGGGCAGTAGAGTAGTGATAGATAGAGTTGTTTTACCATCTAGTTTAGGAGTTAATCAGGTAAATTTTACATCAATGGTAGCACAATCGTCATTTGTATTATTTGGAGGTCCAGTTGGAGGTATATTTTCTGGCGTGTCATCAACATAGAACATTGGTACGTAGAACATTGGTATCACATTTGGAAGTAGTACAACTTCAAAAAATGTGGGAATTAAATTTAGCACAATTGTTTTTTTTATTATTGGAAAATAGTTTTTTGAAAGGGACTATACCCTTGAGAACAAAAGAGGGCCTAGAAGCCAGAATAGGAAAGAGAACCAGAACAAAAAGGATCAAAATCCAGATGGGACAATGAAGCCCAAAGTAGCCAAAGAGTAGCTACCAATACAAAATCAAAACAGAGTGAAAACTGTAGAAAAGCAGCAAAACGACAGCAAAAAAATAGCAAAAATTACACAGAAGTGCAGCAAAAGCACCCCCAATTACTTCTTGGCGGCTTTGTCGATGGTGGATTTGATAGTTTGCCAAGATTTGAACATCCCCAAGGTCGTCATGTGGGCAGAGTCAGTAACATCCAGCTGAGCAATGGTCCTTTTGCTTTCCTTATCAGTCCCCCAAAGGGTAGCCGGAACCCCGCTGAGATTGGAGACACTTCGGACATGTTGCTCAATGAACTCCTGAATAGCAGTAAAAATGGCCATGTTATAATCATGGCGAGTCTTGGCCTTCCCTAAACGGGAGTCTAAGGAGTTCAGCTTCTTGTAAATATCTTCAATCTGGCTATTATCCATAGCCACCTCCTCCTCCTTCTTCCTCTTACCTTTTTGTTTTGCCATGTTTTTAACCTCTTCCCTCAACAGCTTCATGTCAGCTTCTAAGGCCTCCAGCCTTTTTGTGGAGCTCTCCATATGTTCTTCCTGAGAACTAGCACTGCTAATATGAAGGAGGTTATGGGCAGTTTCAATCTCCTGAGGACCCTTCCCCACAGCAGGGATATCAAGATTCAATCTTCTAGAGGACCTGGTAACCGGTCTGGCCGAAGTGGAAGCAAAGGGGGTGGGGGCAGAGGTGGGGGGGAATGGGAGATGGAGCCGGGAAGGCCAGGAGAGGGGTGACAAGAGATGGGGTTGGCAGCAGTGGCGGGGATAGAGTGTGGAGAGATGGGGCTGGCGGCCGCAGAAAATGGGCAGAGGGGGAACAGAGCCAGGGGAGGAAGGGAGGCCAGGAGACCGAAGAAGACATAATTTATGCAGCAGGAAAATTAGCCCCTGGTGCAAAGGAACAACACGAGCATGCTTTTGAAACTCCAAAATGGAGCGCTCAAGAGAGCTAAGCAGATAGTGGGGGAAACATACCGTGTGATTCCTATGGAAATGATTGAGGAAGACAAGATGTTTAGCAGGTACAGTGACGAACCTCCCTTCCAAAGAAATGAAACGCACCATCATGTGGGTAACCTCATCATAGGGCGAGGGGATCAAATTGACAAGCAGGCCCGCCATGACAAAGATCAGCTTCTCAGTTCCTTCAACAAATCTCCTCTCCTCAGCTTCTCTGTCAACCCTTTTATTAAAAAAATGGTATCCGTCCATGCCAAGGCCAGTCACTTCAGCTATCAGCTCCTCATTGATCGCAATCTTCTGCCCCCCATACTCAACAGTGTGATCCTTCCAATCTTTTGCAAAATGCACTGAAATACTTTGATCATGGCCCTGAACCTTCTCCATAAAGTTGGTGATACCTCCCTGGCTTAGAATATTCCAAAGCTCCACATTATCCCTCCAATCCGGATCCGCGCTGGGCTCGATCTGGCAAGGAGGGCCCCCCATTGTCACCGTGCTTAACTGCTTGCAAAAAATATTAGAAACCTTAAGAGCGCTAATGCCAGTCCACCTTTTGCTATTATTATTCACGTAGTGAAAATGCTGATGAGAATAGCCGTTTCTTTTCCCACAAATACCCGCGTGACTGCTGATTTGAACCTGTGGAAGTTCGCATGTGGGAACTACGGCCCTTTTGCCAGCCTACTCCCTATCATCATTAACATTATTTCTACCTTGGGGATCCATAGAGATTTGCAGCCAGATTGTATAGAGCACAATGTTGCCCGCATGCGCGACTTTCCTTTCAATATAAATCCACTTGAACTTTCCATTATTCTTCATACAAACTTGATTGTTTGACAAGATTTGTATAAGATTAGTTTTAAAGTCAGCACGTGTGGGAGCTTTATTAATCCACTCCCAATGATCATATCCCAAATCTTGAATTTGCATGTTTATAGATATCCGCTTGAATGCTGCTTTGAAGCTGTTTAGGAATGCTATTATTATCCCAAACAATGTGGTTAACATTAATGCCATAATTTGCCAATGCATCTGCCAGCTTGTTACCCTCCCGGTAAGTATGTATGATCCGGATATTAGTGAATGTTTGGCAGATACTTATGGACTCTGAGATAAAATCCTTAATGTTCCAACTTGGAGGTGAGCACTGATTAAGATGATTAATGATATTCAG
Source organism: Taxus chinensis (assembly GCA_019776745.2). Classification (NCBI taxonomy): domain Eukaryota; kingdom Viridiplantae; phylum Streptophyta; class Pinopsida; order Cupressales; family Taxaceae; genus Taxus; species Taxus chinensis. The sequence continues at coordinate 380,835,642 of CM034157.1, read as the reverse complement.
GGAGTCCCCTTCAAGAATGAGGTTTTGGATATTATGATTCTGGGTAATTCTCAGGCCCCATAAAGCAGATAATGCTTCAGCAAAATGATTGGTTTGAATTCCCATTTTTCCAGCATACGCAGCAATCAGATTACCTTTATGATCCCGGATCACTCCTCCCCCTGCCACAGTCCCAGGGTTACCCTTAGAGGCCCCATCAAAGTTCAACTTATACCAGTTAAAATTAGGAGGATGCCATTTAATCAAAGATCTATCAATACTATTACTGGGATTGCTACTGCTACTGACAGCTCCTATCTGCCAGTTGGATAAGACATACTCTTCATTTTCTAGATAACTCTTATTCTTGGGGGGTTTAAATCTAGCTATATTCTCTTTGATATCATTAGAAATTTTACCAATACTGAGCTTATAGTTCTGATTCTTATTTCTAAAAATAATATCATTTCTATCCTTCCATATCCTCCAAATGATATGAGGGATAGCCAGCTTCCAAATCCTTCTGACAACACAATGTCTATAAGATGGGTTCCATTGAGTCCATAGCTGATTGAAATCCTTCGGCACCACCTAAAGAGCTTCAAATTTAGAGAGGGAAAAACTCCATATTCTGGTAGCATAATCACAATGGATAAACAAATGACTGATATCCTCAGAGTCTTTTTTACAGAGATGACATCTATTAGGCATTATAAAACCTCTTCTCATCAGTTTGTCAGTGGTAAGAATCTTGCCTCTGATAGCCAGCCAAAGGAAGAAATTTATTTTAGGAGTTAATTCAGCCATCCAAATCCTATTCCAATTGAACTCAGATTGACTACTATCGAAGAAAGTGTTATATCCAATTTTGACAGAATAATCCCCATCAATGGAATTATGCCAGACCAGCTCATCCTTAGTATCCAGTTGACTTAAGGGAATAAGATCTAACTGAACTTGAAGGGAGGAAATAATTTGTACCAGATCATCTCGCTCCACTGATAGTTTTTTCCATTTCTTTCTATTGCCATTTCCCTCAATATAATCCTTGATTTTAATGCCATATTTGTTTACAAGACTGTTCTTAACAATCCCAAAACTGTCCATAAGATTGCCATTAAACCAGTTATCCTCCCAGAAATTTATATCCCAACCATCACCCACTTTCCATTTACTGCCCTGCTTAATGAAATTTCTGCTCTTAACCAGATTGTTCCAAAAAATGGAACCATAGGGGAGGTGCTCATCTTGCAGGAAAGAATAGACAGTTTGTTGATTTAGGTATTTAGCTTTGATTAAATCAATCCAGGGTTGTTTCTCTGAAAGCATTCTCCAGCCCATTTTCACAATGAGAGCCTCATTCATTTTCTCGATGTCTTTTATACCCAATCCTCCCATATATTTCAGGGTACAAACCTTATCCCAAGCAACTAAGTGAAATTTAAACTTCTCATCCATGCCCTGCCATAAGAATTTTTTCTGAATCCTCTCAATCTTTTCTCTGAAGGAAGAGGGGATCTTGAAGAGTGACATGATATAAATGGGCAGATTTTGGAGAGTACTTTTAATGAGCAGGCACTTACCAGCACTAGACAAAATGGCTCCTTTCCAACCAGCCATTTTTCTCTGAAATCTCTCCAAAAGCTCATCCCACACCTTGCTAGAGACTTTTTTAGTGCCGAGAGGAAGGCCCAAGTAAGTGGCTGGAAGCGCGCTTATATTACAGCCCAGAATTTTAGCAATTTTAAGCTGTCTTTCTTCAGGAGTGTTGAAGAAGAAAATGGAGCTTTTATCATAATTGATCTCTTGCCCAGAAGCAGATTTGTAGAGCTGCAGAATAGCCTTGGTAGCCTTAGCTTCAATGAATGAAGCCAAAAGAAGGAGGATAGTATCATCCACAAATTGTTGATGGGAGACAGCTTGGCTGATGGAAGTGGGCTTTGAGCCTTTCAAAAGACCGTCATTGACTGCTTTACCAATTGTTCTACTAAGGCTATCAGCCATAAGAATGAAGAGAAGGGGGGAGATGGGGTCCCCTTGCCTTAGCCCTCTACTGCTAGTGAAAAAACCCACAGGCTCACCATTAACCACCACTGAAAATCTGACCGTAGAGATACAAGCCTTAATAATTTTTCTAAATTTGTCTAGAAAACCAAATTTAGTTAAGACTTTGTCAAGAAAAACCCAAGAAACCTTGTCAAAGGCTTTATTCATATCAAGCTTAAGAGCCATATTTTCTTTTTTATTATTCTCCATAGAATGAATGGTCTCATGAACCATAATCACTCCATCTTGAATAATCCTACCTTTGATGAACCCACTCTGCTGCCTAGAGATTAAATCATTCATAATGAATTGGAGCCTTGTAGCAATTATTTTTGTGAAAATCCTGTAGATAGCATTCACAAGGCTGATGGGCCTGAAGTCTTTGAAGTCTTTAGTATCCATTTTTTGGGGCCAGCACAATGTGAGTGTTGTTCAGCTCTTTCAAAATATTTCTAGTTCTGTAGAATTCATTCACCGCTCTGAGAAGATCATCCAAACAAATTTCCCAAAATTTCTGAAAAAAATTGGATGGAGAAACCATCTGGTCCGTGGAGCCTTGTCTGCCTTCTAAAGTAAAAACAACCTTTTGCAGCTCTTCAAGCGTGAAACACTTTGGTGATGCATTGGTAAATCTTTGTTCCTCAATTTTTCCTTGGGGAATAGCCCCCAACATTGAGAATTGATATTCCTTCTCCTCAAGAAGTTTTTTATAGAAATCAAGTGCTTCTTCCTTGATGCTAATGAGGATCTTATTATAGTATTTCTGTTACTATTTATCTACTTTCATGATCTTGATGGTAAGCTCTGTGATTCAGTGTGGTCATATGAATGACTTTCATGGATATCCTAAACCTCCACTGTGTAAGCCAGATAGCTCTAGGAGTTAGGTGTCCATGAAATATGGAGGATTCTATGATAGCAGAATCGTATGCAACTTAGAGAGGAAATAAGACTTTTCATTAGTAATGAAGCATGGGTAGATCTCCCCATTAGTGAAGAAGCGTGAAGTTCCATGAATAGATGGAGCTTATGGAGATAGGTGATCTATGAAGGATATCAAGGTTCACGTGGAGGAAATGGAACTCTAAGTATTCCAGATTTTAACTTGCTTTTTTACATTCTAGAGCTTTTGAAAAAATCTATATTATCCAGCGCCTACACCATTCCATGATCCCACCATCATGTTTGAAGAAGTCATAGATTTTGTAAGGTTCGTAGGCACACATCTGATCCCACCTGAACGAGCTTTCCCCTGATGCGCTTAGTGTTCCAGTTCTTGAAATAGTTATTGAAGCAATTAGGATTAGTGTTCCGATCCAGAGAGTAGGCAAGGAGGAGAGGATATCAGTTTTCATTTGAGATATCCAGCTTGCTGACAATCAAGTAACACAATCTAATGTCACCTGGCATCACAGGTGGTAGCATCCTTGTATTATTCTAGGTGTATTTATTCCAATTGGAGGCATCCACTTTCTAAAAGTGTTATGTAGCAACAGAGTGTGGGTGTGCATAATCCTCCATACCTGTAGAACACGTATAGAGAGTCCTCCACAATTTTGTAGACCTATGGGAGTTCACATTTAGGTATGACTAGTTGGATACATAAGGTAGTGCATATTATGGCCCGTTTCTCACTATAGGGGGAGGATCTAGAGGATCAGGTGGTTCAAGATCTAGTAGATCTGGTGGTTCTGGAGGTAGAGGAAACAAAAGAGGTAATAAAGGTTCTAGATCCAATGGGCATGGTCCACACCAACCCAAGTAATTGTATTTTGATATGTCTCTTCATCTCCCAGAATATAGAGGAATTGAAGATATATTTGAGCACGTGCACATGTGTGAAATACTATGGCATGCTAAGGGGATTACATCTCCTAAGCGTAAGGAAAGTCAATTTGCTACCATATTGCAAGGGCAAGCACATAGTTGGTATAGGAAATATGATCTGAATCAGAATTGTGTAGAATATACTATGTTGCATGATTTTTCCTAGAAGATCTTCACACACCTGAGTTTGAGTAGAAAAACATCAACGCACTGAAAAATTTCAAGTAGGACATGGCTGAGAGTGTTAGGGAGTATGATGCTCACTTTAAGACTTTATTATCAAAGTTATCTTATGAAATTCACCCAAGTCAACATGCTCAATGGTTTATTGGAGGTTTTATCACACCTTTAAGAAGGGCACTCTCACACAAGAATTATATATATCCACATGAGGCACTTGAAGTGGATCTACATGCCGAGATAGTTGGGAGTGTAGAAACTGGTGTTAGCCATTTTTAGGAGGCTAGATTTACAGCTATGGAAAAACAGTTGGAAAATTTATTAGGTAATTCATCTCATGAGATGCATAGTGGTATTTGGTGCATAGATGTGAAGTAGAAGGACATACTCAGGATAGTTGTCCTCATAAATCAGTGTGCGTCATGTTATTAGACTATGAGATCTGACACTTGGACCATGATTTAAATATGTTCCCATTGTTTGCAATGCACTGATAATGAAGAATGTGTCTTATTACTATAATATTTTCTAGGCCTACCACTCATGATACAAAGAATTGTAGGCTTCAATTGATCATGATTCATGATTGATATTGGTCTATGCCATACTAGAGTTACAAAATATTCCAAGGAGAAAGGTGAAATTCATAATAAAAATGAAGGGATCTCTAATGGAGCTGGTAGAGGTCAAGGATACTGTGGAGGATTCTGAGTCCATAGTCACGGTGGTGGAAGGGGCAAATTTACACAAGGAACATGTTATACATACGGGTCCCATGATCATTATAGGCACAAGAATTCCCCTCAGAATATTATTTGCTCCTTTTGTGGAAATAACCAAAATTATGAAGAATGAACAAAATTGTATGAACACCTGAGAAAGAATCACAAACTAATATAAGGGTGTTGGGAATGGTTAGATTACAACACATTGTGGAAGATCAAGTGGATGCCAAATGTTAGTGCCTGATCCTGAAGATGTTGCCTGTGTTGGTCACTACACGTGCACTGAGGCTACGTGTGCACCAGGTAATTTCCAAATCAGAAGCCTATTATTACAAAAGAGGAGGTATTGCATGCAAAGTATCCAGACCCTACTCATCAGAAGGAATTTTATATCAAAAACCATGGAAGTTATTAGAAACATGAAGGGTGAGATATAATTTTTTAAAAGATTAGTCGTGGAAGTTTGAGAAAGAAATAGTATTTGAGATTCCTCAAAAGTATGTTGATGATTTGAAGGAGGTTTGTAAGATGTCATGAAAATAAAACATCATTCCTTTATTGGGGGAATGGTTAAGGGGGAAGATATCGTGTGTTGGAGTTGAGCACAAGAGATAGATTTTACATGCTAACTTACCTCCTCATAGTCTTGATTATGAAAAAGAGATCACTCTGAATGCAAATTTTGATGGATGGATATTTGAGTAACATCTTGATTGATATAGGTGAAAAAGTGAATGTGCTCACTTAGGACGCATGGAATCAGATGGGGAGACCACCATTATAACCATCTTCAAATGTGTTGTTTATGGAAAACAGGACTAAATCCATGCCCATTGGAGTCTTGAAGGATGTTACTATTACTATACAAGGGGCCAAGTTTACTGGGGACTTTGAGGTCTTGGCACTTGCAGAGGAAGATAATTTTTTCCAGCATTTATTGGGTTCCCTTGGTGTTATGTCAATAATGTTTATATGTACTTTAATAAAGGATATATCAGTTTTGAGAATAAGGAAGAGTGTGTCATTATTCCTTTGACAAATGGAAAAGTTGCACCTTATGTAGAACCTTTGAGTGAAGAGGATTTGAAAGAATTTTTTATGTGTGCACATTAGAGATCCTGAGGTACTTGAGCCATCAAAGGAAGGAGTTTATTCAGTGGGATGATGCATAGTCTATGAGTGATACAACTAGCATTACTTGTGACAACTGGGCACATGGGACTTATGAAATGATTAGGCATGAGATGAAGAGTGCAGTTACATGTGTAATAGGTCATGTTATGTTAGGCATTTTGGCAATAACCAAGGTACCAAGGTACACTAGTGAAGGAAATCTTGATGTATTTATGCGCACTATGGAAGCCCAGTGGATAAATCAAGTGGAAAGAAGGAATATGCTGGTATATACCTTGCATGGGACAACAACGCACTGGTGGATGGTACACAGAGATGGTATTTTAGAATGGTGAGAAGTGAGAATCACCTTCTCTACTAGATTTCTTTGGAGCAATGTGCCTATCTAAGACATGTGAATTTCATGGGAAGGATTTTTGCTTCACATCATGTTAAGAAGTGCGAGAGACTCTAGAAAGAGGGGCAGAAGGCCTTACCACCTTCAGTGTGGGTGCACAAGTTCTACTTCACCTTGTGAGGCTGCGCACACGCACATGGTATGTTTGTGCATAATTGAATAGAGAATGACATGGAATTGGTAAGAGTTGACTACAGGATGATTTATACATTTGACCATATTTTTCACTAAACCTCTAGTGAATTAGGAGTTATAGGTTATGAAGTGCTTGACTATGGGAGATAGTGTAAAGGTTGAGGAACTTATTCAAGAGATACTAGGTGACTCAGATATGGAGGTGCACTTTGAAGAAGAAGAGACATATGTAGAACAGCTTGGGCGTGCCTGTCTAGAAAAAGAAAAAGGTAAAATGGTCTACCTGATTACTGATGAAGAAGTGGAGAATCTGGATGTTGAACATACTAAGGGTACACACGAGGTCTTAGACAGTGAAGATGAGAAGTCACATGCGTATCATTAGCCTATGAAAATGAATAAGGTCAACATTGGGGAAAATTCTAAACCTAAAGAGGTAATTGATTGTGATTATTGGTATGACTCAGAGGTTGCTAAAATAATTGAGTTGTCTATGTGACTTCTAGGACATTTATTTCCTAGAGGCTATCATGAGTTTGAAAGGGGTACATCACTCTTTGGAGAGATGAAGATTAAGCTAAAGGAAAATGTGTGCCTAGTTAGGAAGAGACCTTACATGATGAATCCTTATTCTATGCATTCAAGGTAAAGGAAGAAATTGATAAGATGTTGAATTCTGGAATCATTGAGCCCATTGAGGAGTCATTAATGGGTTAGCCCTATGGTGATAAGTATAAAGAAATATGGAAGGATAATAATTTGTGTGGATTATAGGGAGTTGAATGCTGCATGTGTAATAGATCCCTTTCCCACACCTTTTACTGAAGAAATTTGGAAGGTGTTGCAGAGGTGCGAGATCTACTCCTTCACTGATGGATTTTCATGATGTCATCAAGTGAGGAATGCTAAAGAATATAAAGAGAAGAAAAATTTCACCACTGTGTGGGGAAGTTTTACATACATGATTATGCCTTTTGGATTGAATAATGTACCTATAGTCTTTTCGCACATTGTTGTCCAAACATTCCATGAATTCATTCATAAGTATTTGTAGGTTTACTTGGATGATTGGACAATTTATGGGCTGGTGAAAGATAATTGTGATAATTTAAGACTTATGTTTGAGAGGTACTGGTAGTTGAGCATCTCCTTAAACATTAAGAAGTGCATTTTTGCTACACCTTTTGGGACTTTTTTGGGACACATTATCTGTAAAGAAGGCTTGTTAGTGGATCCTACTAAGGTTGCTGTTATTTTGGGCTTAGAGGAACCTACTAACCAGAGTGAGGTGCATAGATTCTTGGGGCACATAGGTTATTACATGAAATTTATCAAAGGATATGCTTGGATTGTTGTACCCTTGGAAGAATTGTTAAATAGTAAAGGAAAGTTCCATTTTGGTGAAGTGTAACAATGTGTATTTGAAATTGAAGGAAATGCTTACTAAAACACCTATTATGTGCTTTCCTTCATAGACCAAAACTTTTCATGTACATGTGGATGATTTTGGTATGGCCATTAGTGTAGTATTATCTCATTCTGGAGAAGTATTATTGATCATCCCATTTTTTTGCAAGAAGGAAGTTGACACCAGCTAAACATAATTATACAACTACAGAGCATGAGGCCTTGTCCATGATCTATGTGCTATATAATTTTAGAAAATACTTGTTGGCTACCACATTTATATTCTATACAGATCACATGACACTGAAGTACTTGGTGAACAAGCCCATTTTGTAGGGGTGCATATGTTGTTGGATTATGATGTTTCAAGAATTTGACTTACAGTTGTGGTAAATACAGGAAAGAGAAATTCTGGACCAGATCATTTATCAAGGATTAATTCAGGTGAGGATGCACAGAGCATTGAGGACACAATTTTGGATACACAGTTGTTCAAGTTGAACCACACACCCTCTAACTTAGAAGATATTGTTATATTTTTGTGTACTGGTGTGGTTCACATGAAGGGATGAAGAGTTTGGAGAAGAAGAAACTTGCCATACACACACAACCTTACATGTTGATTAGTGGAGACTTATAAAAACTTGGTTGATATGATGTTTTACATCGGTGTGTGCTTGAGCATGAGCACAAAGCTATTATGGAGGAAGCTCATGGTGGGATTGGAGGTGGAAATTATGTAGAAGATGCTACCAACGTGTAAGCTTTTGTTGGCTAGCCTATGGTGGGAAACACTGAAAAGGATTGTAAATAATATTGTAAGGCTTGTGATCATTGTAATCACCTTGGAAATCCTGGACATAGGGATGAAATGCCCCTAAGGCATATTGTTAGTGCTGAACATTTTGAAAAGTGGGAAATTGAATTTGTGGGTACTATTTCCCCACCCATGTGTAGGACTAGATCATGCTACATTATAACTTGTACATATTATCTTACAAGGTGGGTAGAAGCAGTGCCTACAAAGGATTTCACAGAAGCTACGACAGTAAGGTTTTTGTGGGAGAACATTATCAATAGGTATGTATGACCATTGAGTTTCACAAGTGATAGGGGTACTCATTTCCTTAATGAGACTATCAGGATACTATTGGCAGAATTTATGGTGGTACACCATAAAAACAACACCCTATCACCCACAGGAAAAAGGAACTATTGAGGCTTTCAATAATATATTGGGACATACATTGACTAAAATTTATGATGTTGGAAGGAAATACTAGGATGATAAATTCTCTATTTTACTTTGGGGCGTACGATATAACTTACAAGAGGTTGAAAAAAGCCACACACCTTTTCAGTTGGTGTTTGATGCATGGAGGCTATTTTACTAGTGGAATTCATGTTACTTCTTTACGTATTGTGTGTGCAGGAGGTTTGGTTGATGAATAAGAACTTGAAGAGCACATTGATAAACTGATTCAGTTAGATGAAAGGCGCGCCATTGCTCATTAGAGTCAGAAGATAGAAAAGGCTAGGAAGAAGGCTTCACATGATAAACATATTAAGGATAAAAATATTGAATTTGGACAAATGGTTCTTCTGTATGACTCCAAGTTTTTGTGCCACCCTGGAAAGATCAAAGTGCATTGGTTGGGACCGTATGTTGTGACTTACATACTTGATTCAGGTGCTTGCCAAGTTACAGGCATGATGGATGGGACACATGTTTCTTGGTTAATTTTGAAGGGGAGTAGGTTGAAGCCCTACTATAAATAAGTCTTCTTGGTGTTTATAATAAGGAAATATTTCCATTTAGATTAGGTTTCCCTTTAATGCATTTAATTTATATGTGTTTCCTTTCATCATTGTTATGCTTTGTCAATTTTTAGTGTTTGTGTAATAAGTGGTGTGCACTTGCGCACCAATAGCTGATTACATTATAAGTGATTTCATGCATAAAGGACCGTGCATACCCTTAGTGTGGGGTGGAAATATAAAATTAGAATCTTCTAAGTTAGAATGGAAAATGTGCGATGAAGGGTAGATATCAAGAGAGAACTTATAGTTGGTGATATTGGTTGTTGGAAGATGGTGAGTCATAAGAATGTGGGAAAATAAGTTAATGCCAGAGGAAAAATCATGTACAAGGAATAGCGCAGAGTACAACGCATGAGGTAGGAAGTAGTAGGGATAACTATAAGGATTGAGGCGCAGAAGGTGATATGCTTTGGCACTGGGAGCACGCAAAAAGAGTTTTGTGGCCATGGTAGTTTATACACCAGAAGGTTGTAGGTTTAAGTGCACATGTGAGACATGCATGTTGAGCGGATGGAAGATGGAAAACTGGGAAAAATCCATTTATTATGGAAATAACGGTGGTAGGTGGTATGTGTAATTAATATATGTAAAAATCGAAAAACCTATAAATAAAGGGTCGTGGTAAGTCATTTTTACCTTGTGATAATTTGTGAAAGAGCTCTTGCAAACTAGGGCATACTTGTGAGAAATTATGAAGAATTGTGTGCAAAGTTAAATATTTGTGAACTATATTGGAAGGAAGGACATGTTTGAGCACATAATAAGTTTGTAAAGGAGGTTCTATGGTTTGAATAGGTGGAGTGTGAAGTTCAAAAGAAGAAAAGGGTTTTCTAGTTAGGGTTTCACAAAAATAGCGCACAAAGTATAGGGTTCACATAAGAAGAGTGTGACAAAGCACTTTTGAGGGGTCAAAATAGACTAAGGCACAAGGTAGAAGTTTGAATCTACACCAAGAGAAATGGACACCAAGAAGGGAAGACAACCACACCAACCAAGAAAAAGGGAAAGGGCAGAGAAACACAAAGTGTGGTGGCAATTTTAGTGAGGAGTGGTATTCAGAGATGCAATACCTGGATGGGGTATTACTAGGAAAGGATTAGACATCCCATGTAAGGAGAATGGTTATAAGAAATTATAACCATCAAAATAATTAGGATGAAAAGGATATGACATTGGAATTGGTTCAACCTACAGGAGAAGAGAACGAATGACGAAAACCAGTGTTTGATGATTCAATAAAGAAGGTTTTGGAGAAGGATGGATTGTTACAGCTATATCGAGCTTCCATTCTTTTGGGAAGCCTAAGAGCTATACTAGTGGCTGATGTCGTGCCTCCACGAGGAATAATTTTATTTTGCGGGAAGAAGAATGCACATAACCCCATAGTTGATCAATAAGTACACTAGACTCATTTACACCAGGTAACTCATTTGATGACTGATTTGGGTGAAAATGAAGCTATGAAGGAGACAAAACAAGAAGTATGAATACAAGAAGGGTGGGTGTGACCTTTGACATTTCAAAGATAAATAATCTAGTGATGAAGATGGTTGCGTGCACTTTCTTACTAAGCTAAGTGGTCAGGAGAGGTGTACTCAAGTTAATAAAAGATGGTTAAATTTATGCAGAAGGATAGCTAAAGGAACCATCTACAACATCTCAGATTTTATATCAGAAGACATTATTGATACTACGCGGGATGGGGATAAAATAATGTATGGAAATATCCTTCTTTTGATTATATTTTTGGAGATAGGGGTGCCCAATGGCCCCAAATATAGAATATGGGAGTACCCTGAAGAAGACCCGTCCCCAGCTAAAAGGTTTTCTTTCCTATACTTGTGAAACTATGACAACAAACATATAAAGGCATGCATTGATAAGTGGTATAAATGCATGCATGATGCCTTTGGTGTGGAATGGAGGATTCCAAAACAACTACCAATCTATGGTGAAAGGATGAGGCTGAGTTTGCAATATACCAACATTTTTGTATTGGTAGGTTCACTTTGGTTGATGTCACGAAAGGCCCGTGGTACAAGCTACCATTGCATTCACCGCACAGTACTTCCAAAGTGTGGGCAACATGTTTAAAGAGGTGAAGAAGTTAAGATTTTATCTAAGTGAGGTAGACAAGGAGCATCATGAGATGCGATGTACCCTGGTCTACCAAAATAAGCACGCCTATGTGGAAAGATATGTCTTCGCATGACATACATATGGCTCAAGCCTATTTCAATACCGATTGTTGAGACAACTGCAAACATTTTTATATCTTCATTTATGGACTTAATTTACTTGAAGGCACACATATATGTAAGATGATGTGAGTATCCTAGTAGAGCCTTCAAAATGAAGGAAGGTGGAGACAAAGAAGAGAATGTAGGGATGAGTACTCCTATAATGAGTAGGGCGCCTAAGTGTGTACATGAAGGCCAGACCATAGGGAAAAAGGAGATTAGGTGTAGGGTATGAGTACTTATACTTGTAGGAGGAATAAGTCTATCAGTGGTGAAGAAACAAGGGTGGTAGAAAAAAGTTCTAACTTAGAAAAGATGGAGAGCTTCAAATCAAAAAGAAACAAAATGGGGAAGATTAAGAATGACAGTGCCTAGGGATAAACCCCTTGTGTACATTGTATGAAAGTCTAGTGAGGAGCGAGAGTGTGCCTTCTAAAGGATGATCGGGAGGAATTGAAATGGATGAAGAATAAATAGTTGGCACAAATGTGCAAGAGACTACACATGATTTTGGACCTAGAATTAGAGACCTTGGAAGAACATGAAGTCGCTGGTATCATACAACATTTGGTTGATCAAGAGGTAGAGCAACATGGAAGAGGAAGAAGGAAAAGAGAAAGTTGGAAGTTTGGGAGGAGAAACAATGTTTGGCAGGTAGGTTCCCAATGGGTGCACACATGGGTGGTAGACACGTACATTCCTAACAAGGACCTATTATGACCTATGATGCAGATCCCAACAAGGTTTTGTGCACCTGGTACCAGAGTACAGTACTGGCAGACCAAATTTTCTGTTGGTCATATTTTGATAGGGAAGGTGCATTTCCATGCACTAGAAAGATGTTATCTATTGGCATATTTGAGTCCCACGTTGATGAACCTGAGTTCAAATTCAATGTAGAGGCATTATTGGATACATGTACTTCACCGAACTCCAAGGAGATGAATCCAGTAGTGGATTCTCAACAATTAACTGATGAACAAGCGTGTAATGTGCTGAATAAGGTATCGGTGGAAGTAGAGGCCAGATTGTTTGGGAGGAATAATAGAATAAAAGTGTTGGAAAATAAGTTAGAGGAGAAGAATAAGTAGATTATCGAGAGGGATAGGGAGATAAAGAGGAAATAACATATTATTGTGCAGTTAAAGGCTGAACTGTGGGAGGAAAAGGGAAGGTTGTGCAAGGATTATAAGAAGGAAGAGTTGATAAAAAATTCTATCATACCAGCGCACCCAGAGTTAACCCCTAGAAAAATATGTATGAGACAAACCTCCATTTTTTGGAGGATTTAACGTGTATAATCATGATGCAAAAACGAGCCTTGATACTAGAGTTTGTGGAAGAAGTTATGGAGCGGTAGAAGCAACATGACAAGGAAAAAATTGAGGTAGCCATAACTCAGTACATTGAGTTTCTCATGTCAATTAATACTGCCACTCATATGGAAGAGGTTGTTTATGATAACTATGAAGACCAGGATCGTGTGGCAAGTTTGCTAGTAGCCACACATGAGGTAGACCTAAAGGAGTTCCAGACCAAGAACAAGGGAAATTGGGTGGAACGTGACATGATCCTGATAGAGGTGGAGAATAATATTAAGGCAATTGAAATATTGAAGGCATCTATTAAGAATAATTTAAAATAATTATATCCCTAGGTTATGTGCAAAATGGACGTACTGACAGACCTTGAAAAACAACTGGAAACTATGGTTGCATCATTCAAGGCCAAGGGAGAAGAGTTGACATTTGATGAAGTCAGTGCCATGATTGGGGATTTTTTTAAACAAGCACAAAGTGAAGTGGTGGGATGGAATGATATGGATGCATCATCTAATAAGGATTTCCCTATCCTCCTTACATAATATAAAAATTATTTCATTCTTTGGCGCAAGCTAGGTACAAGTTTTTAATTCTTCATTCTTTTATTCTTTCTTGGAGAAACCAAATGTTTACAAGGACGGACAACATCATTAGTGTGGGGTAATGTTGAGCATATAAAAAATTACCAAGTACCCTAAGAATATGTTAGCGCGTGCGAAGGCATTGGTGAATAAACATGTAAAAGGAAGCATGTGTAAGGAGGATAGGGTTTGTGCGCGGAAGACAGGGAAGGATTGTTTGCACAGAAAAGATCAACACTTAGCCAATTTTGGGATATAGGAATATAAATATGGACTTGGAGTGTAGTTCAAACAAAGTTTATTTCGAGAAAAGGATCCATGTAGGAGGTGTCTATATTTGGAGTAGGAGACTAAAAATTTGAACTGAAGTATGAAGACTTTGAGGCCACGCAAGTATATTTTGGGAAAATTATAAGGATGAGTGTCATGCAGTGCTTTGAGGCTATTAATAGGATGTAAAGAAAAGTTATCTATTGACTGATCTATTTTTAGAAGAGATTGAATGATCTCTGGTTGTTCTTGTAAGATGGTGCATGGCTATTATTAAGCATGTAGTCCTATTTTGATGAGGTGCTTAGGTGATGAAGGGAAATTACCCACCCCCTATAAATATGTAGTGATTTACATGGACATATAAATGAGACGGAACTATATTTTTGTAACAATTATGATGCTATTTTTCTTAGTGCACATAACTTGTGGTATCGAGGAATTGTATAATGTACTCAGACTAATATACTATGTTATGGATTAATATAATGGAGTATCTGTGGATGGATTCTAGATCATGAATAACAATGTTAGTGTATCTTGTAGAGTAGATATGATATTTGTGCTTGTTTAAAGTTTCATTATGTTATATGTTAGATTTCGATTCTTGTATGCATAGATCTGGTTTCTTTTTTACTATTATGGGATGTATAAGATCTTGATCATGGAGTATCAACACATCATGCATGCTAATACTCTTGAAAAAACTTCCATAAAGTCCCCGTAAACCAATTGAACAAACCCACAAGTTTAACACCAAAGAAAAAAAACAAATCCCACAACAGAATTATAAACTACCAGTTTGATCGAAGGGATTCTTGTGGTCAAATATGAAACTGCTATCGTTGAGACAGTATCAACAGAAACCACGACAAATATTGTCGAGTTGTTGGAGAATGATTTACCCATTCTTCTTCCATTTGATTCCATGGGCATAAGACATGCTCTGGGACTCAGCTCTCTTCCATCTGATGAACTTTGCATGGTTGAAGTCTCAAAAGCAAGGGAAGAAGATACAAAAAGTGATCCAACATCAATATTCCCAAGAAACTGTTGGACTCTTAACTTTTGATGGAGAAAAATGTCACTTTGGCATTGGGGCAGGCATGATCCTCACTTCTCCTAAGGGGAAGGTCATGCCTTTTTCCTTCAAGATATATTTTTAATGTATAAACAATGGTATAGAATACGAGGCTCTTCTTCTTTGTCTTATAGTAGCCAAAAGGATTAGCACTTGTAATATTATAGTGTTGGGTGATTTGCAACTAGTTGTTAATCAAGTTTCAGAGGTATATGAGACTAGGGTGGAACACTTGCAACTCTATAAAAATGATGTACTCAACTTAACTAAAGGTTTTGAATTCATTTCAATCAAAGCCATCCCATGTGAACAAAACCTTCTCACTGATTTGATAGCTACTTTTTCTTCCCACTTCTTTCTGAGAAAAGAATTAGAAGATACCAACTTCACAGTTTCGGTTTGCGTTGAACCCTTAGTTCACAAAATTCAACAAATCCAATCTTGGCATACGTTGAGGCTGAGAATGATCCTGCTACCCTAGATTATGTAGAAAATGATGAGGCTATCTTAGGGTACCTTAACACTTATACAAATTTACATCCCACACATCATAAGAGAGGCTTTTCTCTCATTCCTCACTCTTCCTCCTATTTTAGAGATCACACGATGGACCCTTCCTCCTCATAAGGCCTTGAGATTTGTGAGATAGAAGAGGAAGGGGAGTTAGAACTACCTCTAGGGCCCCACCTGAGTTTGAAGAGGGTAATGCCTCTTTGATCGAAGGGATGATCGATATCAATATCAGGATGGAGGAGGACCCAAAAATTTTGAAGTTAGGTTCTTCGCTGACTCCTGAAGAAGTGGAAATACACACGAAAATTCTTAAAGAAAATTTGAAATCCTTCACATTTAGTTATAAAGAGATGACAAGAATTTCCCCTCATATTATTGTTCACAACCTTGTGAACAAATATGATTCCAAGCCCATCAAAAAAAATCTAGACCTACGAAACCAAAGGTGGCACTAATGGTTAAAGAGGAAGTTATGAAACTCCTACAAGTGGGGTTCATCAAACCTGTCGATTACTCAATGTGGGTATCTAACATCATCCCCGTTCTTAAAAAGAATGAAAAATTTGAATCTACATTGACTTTCAGGATATAAACAAAGCATGTCCCAAAGATGATTTCCCACTACCATCCATCGATGTTATCATTGACGCAACAACTGGTTATGAGTTGTTGTCACTTATGGATGGTTTTTCTGGGTACAATCAAATTAGGATCTCTAAGGAAGATCAAACAAAGATGACCTTTATTACTCCTTGGGGAACTTATTGCTACGCAGTCATGTCATTCAGTCTCAAGAATGTTGGTGCCACTTACCAATGGGAAATGACTTACATATTCCATGATCTCATTCACAAGATTGTGGAATCATATGTTGACAACCTTCTAGCTAAGGCCAGGAAAAGCTGTGATCACCCTGAGGTGATTCACATCATCCTCTCTCATCTAATTGAATATGATGTTACATTGAATCCAAAAAATGTGTGTTTGGTGTGATGGGAGGGAAATTACTGGGATACATCATCTCTTCATGAGGGATTGATGTAGATCCAACAAAAATCTGAGTAGTTCTAGAAATGATCCCACCATCAGATGAGTCAAGCATTAGGTCCTTTCTCAGAAATCTCGGTGCAATCCAAAGGTTTATTCCTGATTTAACCTTTTTTATTCATCTGATAAACAATTGTTAAAGAAGGATTGCTGCAACATCTAGATGATGAGTGTCATGAGGCATTTGAATCAGTCAAATGATTCCTTTTGTCACCTCCCACGCTCATGCCTCCCAAATCAGATCACCCTCTCATTCTATATTCACGGGCTATAGACATCTCATTAGCGTGCATGCTAACACAAGAAGACGATGACAAATTGAACGTGTAATTTACTTCATCAGTCATACATTTTACTAGACTATGAGACACATTATATGTAGGTGGAAAAAAAATGCCTCACTATAGTATTTGCAACAAAATGGTTAAGGCATTATATGCTTAACCAAGAAACATGGGTTATTGTTAAACAGATTGTCTTTTGGACATTCCTAACACAAGGTTCATTGTCCAAGAAAGTTGGATGCTTCATAACCTTAATGGGAGAATTTGAGTTAACTTATGTCAACCAAAAGTTCATCAAGGGAAAAATCATTTCCGATTGGTTGGCAGATAACCCATTAGATGGTGGAGAGTTAGTAGACCTGAGTTTCCCTGACGACTGTATATACTACATAGAAGTCAGACCTCCCATTGTTGTGTGTCCATGGTATTCAGATATTGTCAATTTTATTATGGACCACACATACCCTAAGGGAACAACATTCACAACAAAGAAGACGGCTACACATCATAGCCACCAAGTACATAGTTATAGAACAAGTGCTCTATCATAGAGATTTTGATGGAATGTTGCTAAGGTGTGTCGATGAGGAAGAATTTGAAAAGTCCTCTATGGATCCCACAGTGGGGTCTGTGGAGGTCATTTTGGAGGACATGCAACCACTAGAAAGATACAATGGATGGGTTATTTCTGGCCTACCCTAGAACATGACACAGTAGAGTATGTACGTAAGTGCCATAAATGCCAGGAATTCTCTCATGAGATTCACATTCCTACCCAAGCTCTACAACCGATTGCAACACCCTGGCCCTTTTCCACATGGGGCTTAGATTTGATAGGGAAATTCTCTCCCTCATCAATGGATGACCACAATTTCATAATTACGGCCACATAAGTATTTCACGAAGTGGGTTGAGGCCATGCCTCTTACCACCGTACCGGATCTGTAATTGCAAAGTTCATTTTGAACCAGATCATCTGTAGATACGGGGTCCCACAGGTCATTATCTCTGATAATGGCACATCATTTAAAAATGAAGAGGTGCATGAGTTATGTGAGAAGTTCAAGATAAATCATCACACCACCTCTTTATACTACCCTCAGGCCAATGGATAGGCTGAGGAAACTAATAAAATGCTAAAATCCATCCTCTTGAAAACTGTTAAGGAGAACAAGTATGATTGGCACTTAAAGCTATTTCCAGCCTTGTGGGCCTATTGAACATCAGTAAGAACACCAATGGGGAAACCCCATATTCCTTAGTTTTTGGTTCGAAAGTGGTTTTACCACTTGAAGTTGAGATACCCAGTATTTGGATATCATTACAAGGAATTTTAGGAGAAGAAGGATATCATGAGGCATGACTCATTGAGCTGGAAACCCTCGATGAAGCTCGGCTCAGAGCTGAGGCACACCATAGAGCTTACGTTGACCACATGTGTCGAAATACAATAAGAAAGTATATGAACATGATATATTCATTGGAGATTTGGTATTAAGACTTGACAACCAGATAGACAAGAAAACTGACGAAGGAAGGAAATTTAGGCCCAAGTGGTTGGGCCCATATCGAGTCATGGAGGACTACAAAAATGGGGCATATCACCTGTGTACTCTAGAGGGTGAAGAATTTGGTGAATCCATCAATTCACTTCACCTAAAACATTACTACGCATGATCCATCTGCATTTCCACATGTACACTATTGCATCCCCATTGCATTATCATCTGCTAGTTCATTCTGTGAAATTTGTAATCAAGGAACTTATTTTCAAGTAACTTTCAAAAACTTATGAAGACATTGGAAAACATTCAAATCACATCTCTTCAAACATTCATAATATTGTCATCAACATTTCTGATCACTTCATCAATTCAACAAGACAAGACAAAATTTTGACACTAATCCTACCAAGGCCTGCATACTTGGTTCTACCTATAGCTTTTCTTCTAGCATAGGTGTCTTTTCCCATAGTCTGTTCTAGAAGCTTCATGAGGTCATATCTTTCCCTAGAAAACCTCTTTGGTAGCAAAATCAGTCTAAACATTTTTTCTCGGGTCGCTTATTCGCATATCTCAGCCTTTGGTGTTGAGCCCTCACATCTTACTGGTTATGTGGGGTTGAGGCTAGGGGAAAGCTCTCCTTCCCAAAAGAAAAACTTAGTTAACCTAAAAAAAATATATATCAAGTCAAAATCAATACAAAATTTTCATTTACACACTTCCTTGCCCCACCAACCTTCGGTGTTGAGCCCACCCTCTTACTAGTGGCATGAGATTGGGAAAGGAGGGAAGTGCCCTTACTCACCTATGCCTTGTCCTTGGTGATGAGCCCATGCTTCCTACTAGTAGCATGGGGCAAGGTGTAGGGGGTCTCTGCAAATAAATTAGTAAGTTAAAAGCAATTTCATTCAATAAAAAGTGCTTTGAAAATTATTAAATCCCAAGAAAATGAGTTAGATGTGTATGTTCCAAGAGAGTTAAAACCTTAAAACCATATTTTTCAATCAAGAGGCCATCTACATGTCTAAGTCTAGATAAAATTGCAAGCAAATCACATTCTAGGCTATGTAGTAAACTATGTGTAGAGTTAGGTTGTAGGTCCCTAATTGGGTTTATGTCAAAATCTTGTCTTTCTCTCATCATTTCCATTCATCAAAATCATACAATTCACATCCCTTCTGGCTCCTGGTGTTGATCCCTCACATCTTACTAGTTGCATGGGGTTAGGAGTGGAGTGAGTTCATTTTATTATCATATCATTATTCATCACATATTTCCAAAACGAAAAAGAAGTATCAAACATTGCTTGAAAAACTAAAGTTCAACATTACATTGTGCTTGCATAATCATCACATATCAACATTACAAAACAAAAAAGAAATCATTTTGTTAACATATCATTATCCACTGCATGCATTCTAAAAAGCATATAAAATCAGAAATTTCTAAACATCTAAGATTACACATATGAAGTAAACCATAAATGAAGTCAACTCTGATGCAAAGGATAACCCTATCAAAAAGAGATATTTGTATATATCATAATGAGTCAAGTCTGTATACAATGTCATCACACTCTAGGTGTGGTCTAAATGCTCACAAGGAGCAAAAAATAACAAAAAATCATATATGCCTCAAAAAATGGCATCAAAGCAATAAAGGCTCAATGGCCTATCCCTCTCTCCAGGGAACCCTAAGATGGTGTGGATGTGGCTTGGGACTCCTGTTGTGGCTCCATGTCATGAATGCACCGAGTGATGAGAGTGACCATGAGATCAACCGCTAGTCGTAGCCTCACTGCATGTGAGTGGCCTTGCCTCACCATCCTCTCTGCCATCTCGTATGCGGTGATCTTCTTGTCCTAAGAAGTCAAGATCTTTGCGGCCTTCCAAAGAGGTGCACAAACACATTTATATGTCATCCAGCCTGAAATGGTTGTCCCACATCCTCTGTCAGCTCCACATGGGACTTCCTCGAAGGGATCAATAAAGTGTCAACATAGATCCTATGAATAAGATCTCGCCAGCCATCAGCAGTGGCTGCAAAACAAATAAAACAATGGCGAGTTAGAAAACATTCAAAAACCAAAAAGAAGTACAATGCTTAACATATTAACATTTCTAGCTAACAAGGTCGAGAGAAGAGTATCTACATACTCAGATCTCTGGGCATCCAAGTAGGATCAACTGGTGCAACTGGTGGTGGTGGAGTTACTGTAGGAACCTGCTTGGCCTCCCCCTCTCCTGAGGTGATGTGTTGGCCCATCATAGACTTTGAGCCATTACCTCCCTCATGAAGAGGTTTCTCCTTAAAAACAAGAGTCTCCTTCTCCACCTTTTCCTCCTCTCTCTCTACCATAGAGATATCTATTGTAACCCGCTACTCTGTGTCACTATCTTCCTCCTTATCACGCCTCTCTTCTCTAACCTCCTCACCCATCTCCTCACCAGCCTCACTCTCAGTCTTTATATCTGTGGCTGTGTCGGCCTCCTCCTCCTCTCCATTGTGAGTAGGTATGACCTCAATCTGGAGAAGAGCCCTGGGTGCTCTGGGAACTAAGACCTTCTCCATAGAGATAGGTACTCCCAGTATCACCACCATTTTCCATCCATGTCGGCCCTTAGGGCCATCTCGTGCCTCCCTAACACTCCAGTAGACAGTAGGCATGACAGGAAGAGCATCATCATAGGGTAACCCAAACTGTTGGGGTACTCTAACTGCAGGGTGGGCCTCCACCCTCATAGATCTATCTACTAACTATGAAGTGGTAGCACATGCAATCAGGATAGTCCCCTCCTGACCCCATAAACCAATCATACCCTAATATGGTCTAGTAACAAAATCATTTGTAGTCAATGTAGAAGAATAGGCTGATGTGGCCCCTCTAAGAACTGAAGGCCTATCCATCTCATGGCCCTGATGGCCCCTGGATCCTATACACCAACTCCCCTCTAATAAGGGATGATCTGCTCATACACCCAACTCATAACTAAAGTAGGATGGCTCAGGGATTTCCCCTAGAGCCTCACCACTCAGTACAAGTCATGGTATGTAGTCCCCAATATATCCACACCCCAGGAAAATATCCTCCCATACTTCTCAATCTACATGATGATCAGAGCCCAACAATACAAGAGCTTGTCCCCACCCTTGTCTCCTACCAAACGTGAAGCCAAAATACCAATAATGGCCTTGCGTAGGGTAGGGATAGGCATGGAGGAAATAGATAAAATCCACATACCCTACTTAGCACCCTCTGATGCCCCATCATCCCCCATATAGGAAGCCCACTGTCTAGATCTGGTTGTGCTCCCTGCACTCATTAAGGTCAATCATCTGCCAATCACAAGTACACCAAGAATCCTATAAACATCCTCAAGAGTGATAGTCCACTCTCCCTAAACACCATGAAACTGGAAAGCATTTTGGTATGCATCCCAATAATCCAACAAGTCGCATAATATATGAATGGCTAGTGGAATGTGTGGAACCCATGCGATCCTCCATAAACCATCCCAGTGAAATAAATTTGTCTCACCTTGAGTCAACTGATCAAGAATGCTCGGAAGCCAGTCACACTCTCTCTCTTGGCTCCAACGGATGTATAACTCCTTCTGCATTCACAAAAACAAGAAAAAGAGTGAGTTAGTAACACATTTCAATAGGAAAGCTCATCAAAAACAACATAAAACAACTTAAAAACCAAAAAAAAATAATCTAACTTGGTCAAAATAGCTCTCTGTCCTGACAATTACAAAACCGTTGCCCTGTGTAAAGTGACGGTTTTGCAACTGTCGCCTAGTAGGGGTGGCGGTCTTGTAACCACCACCCTGAGTAGGGTGGTCAACTGTCCAGAATGGAAAAATCATCCGCTTTGACCCAAAAATTCAAAAATACACAAAAATGGACCTTTTTACAAAAAAAAAGTAGACCCACCTAGATCACCTCCTAGGGAACATTTTAACACAATAAATTATGAAAAGAACCCCCCTAGGTGTAGATTTTTAAAATTTTACATTTTTAGGTTTCAAATAAATAAATGTAAAATACTAACATTTGTCTTCATCCTCTTGATCTCTTGCTCACGGGGCCATGATCACATCATCACTCATCGTTTTGACTATACTCTCACTCAAAATGGTGATTGTTGGTCCAGAGCTCCAAAATCACTAAGAGGATATGTGCAAATGAATTGAAAATGAATGGTTTTGGTTATATATATGCTTTGTTTTAATTTCATTTTGAGTGTATGTTTTTTACAGGGCTGGAGCGTTGGCGCAGGTATACTTCTATCCCCACACAGATGGTAAGTCCTCTTGTCATTTTGTTTTAGTGTTTATTTTTCGATATCATATCTATCTACACTTGAGTCTTGCTTTCATCTTGCAGGTAGCGAGAGCTTGGATGGTGACATTTCAGCACACGAGTGTGTCAGGTATAGCTTCTAACTCCCCATTTCGGGAATGCCATACTCAGACTCTACATTTTATGCCTCTTCATGGCTAAAACACTTCTCTCGAGGGGGAAATATGTACACACCCAAATTTTCACATGTGCTACATTGTCAAAATGGTTACAAAAGGTCCCCAATGATGATTCATGTCTTTTCTAAAGTGTTCGAGCTCCCTAAACCTCTTTGCAACTTACATTTGTAGCCTAGTTTACCCTACTTAGCCATTCCCTACTTTTCAGCAGCTTCCCACACCATTCTACCTTAGTTTTTCCTTTAGTTGCAAAACTGCCACCCTGCCTGGGTGGTGGTCCTGTAACCACCACCTAGGAAAGGGTGGTGGTTTTGTAACTGCCACCTAAGTAGGGTGGTGTCCTATGAAACCACCTCCCATAGGGTGGTTCATTGCACTTTTTCTAGAATTATTTACCCAAGAATTGACATGTGATTGCTTCACTTCAGTTCACTTTTAGAGCACATTTCTCAATCATTTTAGCTGATTTTAAGCTTGACTGACTTGTGGAAATCTCCTCTTCCACTTGTAATTTGTAATTGACTGTTTAAACTTCCCCTTCATGTGTTGATGTGGCACCCCATGGCTGCCAAGTGTGATAGTGCACAGCCCAACCAACCTTCTATAAAACCATCGTTTCTTTTGAAGCAAAATTATTTTGTGTATCTTGCTTAGTTGAGGTGCAACAATCTTGCTAGAAATTACATAGCCAAGCTTTGTTCTCTTGCACTATCTTTCTTCTACCTGCATTGCTACCAGACTACCATCAAGTTGTCATTGCTCCAACACTTTCTCCTTGCTACTTCTATTGCATTCCCAACATCCTGGACTCACATGAACACAAGAGATTGAAAAGACAAATTGAGGGGACACAAAATCACACCACAACTGGATTGCCACAGTACTACAAATACTAGGTTGGGGTTGTAATTTGGGTTTCTTTAATTCTTTGTTTGAGAATATTATTCATGTTACTCATTACAGTAGAAAAGGCATTTCATTTTCATTATTACAATCATTGAATAGTTACAGTAGATCAATTCCTTCAACAAATATTTCTTAGGAAAGATAGCTTCCTTTTCCTATCTCTGTAGATTTGTAAAGAGGTGATTCTGGAAGAAAGCTTCTGTGTTAGTTTAGAAATCAATAAAGCATCATTTAATATAGAAAATCCTCCATAAAAATTTCTTTACTTTTTTCGGGGAAGTTGCAGGGGAAGAAAATCTTCTCTGAGAAGATCTGATTTCTTCCCGTACCTCTGAGGCAAAATAGAAGATTTAATTCAGATCAATAGTTTAGAGAGGCTTTAATTAATTAGTATAGATTTAATTACACCATTGCACAGGTAAATAACTACATCTGGTTATTTATCTGTATAGGATTTATTTGTTAGATTAGAAGCTTTTCATTTCTTCATTTCTTCTAAATTCCAGAAAAGCACAAAAAGATTTCCTTTTGTTAGATTAGTTGCTTTGTATTGTTTATTTCCATTATATTCCAAAAACACAAAAAACATAGTGTAGAATTTTCTTATTTAGATTAGATTGTTATTTACCTTGATTATATTAAAATGCTTTGAATGCATACATGACCATAGACGAAACCACAACAAGAGAAAACATACGCTAGTGATCCATTGGTCCCATAACCGAACAGGGCCTTGAACTAATTACGGACATAGATACGGGACTTTGTATGCTTGTCCTCAGAACACCAACATGATACGCTAAGAAAATTTAACAATTAAACATTTTGAACGTCGTGGCTAACAAATCCTACAAATACTGGACTTCCCCTCACAATATATTTTAAACGTGTATGACCATACAAGGACCATAGCTGCTAAGAGTTTATGGTTGTGATCCAAGGTTCCTCAACCACAAGGGCCCGAAGACCAGTTAGACCTTGACACAGGATTATGCTCATTAGTCTTTAGGTCATCCCCACTTCCACCAGACATCATTAGACAACTGAATGTTCTGAATGAAGAAGCTCATTGAGCCCTCACATTTTGGACCACTCCAACTAACCAACCATAGAGCCAGTGGAACCATGCCTCTCTCTCATTCATTCCATGACCTTGTCTGGAAATCATTACGAGGCACCCATTGGTTTTCCACGTATCCCACAACCATTGGAAGGAATTTCCATAGAGCTCAATATTGATTGGAGTCTTCATGTGGCCATCCTTTCTGATCCATCCACCCTTGACAAGAAGATCTCAATATTTTACGTCAAGGACATTATTTTTCCTTGATAGCTCATTTGTCCCACTTCTACATATTTTCTTCCACAAACCACCTATTCGATACATTTATCCATTCACACATTCTATATCAGGTTGTCCCGGCATGACCTTAGGAGGTTGAGTGTGTTTGAAGGTCACGTGTCGATTTTCATCCTGCTTAGGTAAAGGATCATTGAAGATTTTAAGCTTTCCATTGTGGTTGGTAGATTTAGGAATAAAAATAATAGATTCAGACAACTCAATGTCATGATTTTCATTCAAATACTGGATTAGATGTCTAAGATTGAAACATTTATCAATAGAATGGCCATTTCATCTATGGTAATCGCAATGTGTATTTTCATCAAATTTCTTTCCATAAGGCCTATTAGAATCAAACTCAAGAGAATATGGAAGATAAATTAGATTATTTTCTAGGAATTGAGTAAATAAATTATGTGGTAGATATGGCATTTAGTAAAATTATGACATGTAAATTATAATTGGAGATTTGTAGGTTGAAATATATCATTGACAATAGGCTTAGGTTCACTAGGCTTTCCCTTGAAGGAACATTTTCCTAGTAACTTGTTAGTATATGAATAAAAAATATTAGCACCGTATTTAAGATTTCCTAAAGAAAGTAACTTGATTTCATGATTTTTGAGAGTGTGACATAAATGATCAAAAGAGTGAAAAGAATAAAAGAGAACACATTATTTCAAACAAGGTAATAGGATTTGGATAAAATATATTTCAATTCGGATTTAACCAAGAAATTTTTCATTTTAGAAAGATTAGTCTTGTAACATAAAATGTAGTCACTAAGATGTTCATTAGTTCCTTGTCGCATTTTTTCCATTGGTGAATATGATATCTTCATTCCAATATTCATAGAAAAGTGATTCAAAAACAAATTTACTAAAATAGTAAAATATCAAATGGAATGCAAATTCAAGTCATAAAACCATCACAAGGAATACTCTTATAAGCTTTTAGAAATCAACTTGATCAAAAGTGTGTCATCACATGCATAATCCAAGTATGAAACATGGAATAATCAAAGGTGCTCTTGGGGATCTACATGTCCATAAAAGAGAGGAAACATAGGTGAGGAAAAATAGGGAGGTAGTGGATAATAAGAAACCTTAAGTGTAAGAGGATTATGAAGAAGAAGTAAAAAAATCAAGAGATGGATAAGAAAAGGGTGAGGTCTGTTGCAATTGAAAAAAATTGAGATTATAAATCATGATACAAAGACTCTAACGAATGGGTTATTAAATAATTGATAGGTTGGATACATGAAATGAAGAGGTAATAAAAATGAGTAGTGGATGTAGAAATAGGCATATAAATGGTGGATATCCCCATATTGGTTAGGGATGAAAAAGGTAGAATAGAAGAGGTGGCAATAATAGAGAGCTCTAAGGTAAACACCATACTAACATGAGTAGCATTGTCACAGGAATGTTGAGATACTGATAAATCATCAAGGATGTGTGGTACATGAGTGGGATTATCACGTAATGTAGATGGAAAGTCGTAAGAGCATTTAGTTGTGCCTGATCCACATTAATGTGTTCATAATAATATTGTTCGCTATCATAAGTTTCAATTTCATCAAGGGGGATCTGATGGGAATTGAATAGAATGTGAAAAGATTATGGGTATGTGGGAGGAGCTCAGTATATTGTAGGAAACCAAAAAGACTAGTACAGGTAATGGGTATGTAAGGAACAAGTTCACCAAATGATTTAATGAAATATTAAATCTTTATTAAAGGACCAAGATCAAATGAATATAGTAGTAAGAAAAAATATCTAACATATAAAGTACAATCAAGTGTGTAATATAGGAGATAAGAGTGTATAGACACAAAATCATGCACTAGGGTACATTTCCAAGTCCAAAAGCATACTAATGTATATATGATTCCTAAGAAAGAAAACTAGTGGTTGACAACTATATTTGGCCTCTTTTATTTGTTTCTTACTTTATCTTTGGTATTACATAGCCTACAGCCCTAATGAAAGCTAACTAATTTATCTCTTATGGCCTCAGACATTGGTGCCCAATTATGACACCAATGCACAGGGGCTTCTGTCCATATGGGACACTCCTGACCCTTTCTTACCTTTACTCACTCTTTTTGGGTATCTTTTATCTTTTGGGTATCTTTTTCACTTATCGGTCGGCCTTCCAACTATTAAATATGAAATTAAATCAAGGGAATCATATATATATATATATATATATATATATATATATATATATATATATATATACTTAGTTACTTCTAAAAATAAGGATCAACCACTAAGAATTACTATCATCACCTAAGCTTGCATTCCAAAGCAAAAAAGCACATCAAATGCATCCATCTAGCACTCATACAAGGGACAAGGGTTGTATCACTTCTGCATACACTCCATAAGAGGGGAAGTATATTCTATTCCATCCACACATCCTATACATTATTACATTCTAGATCTATCCAATATCATTGTGTAAATTTCACAAGGTCATCCCAGGGCACCATATCTGCACGCGTGCACACACACACACACACACACACACACACACAAGAACTACATGGAGTGTGAGATGTAGTACAATGCTCAGCACTAAGGTCAATCTTCAGGTTACTGTTGGGGTTAGTGTGACTCCAAATTATGCATCTTTCTTTAGTATATTTGACATAGTTTGTGGACATGTGTAGATAGTCATTATGTTTTACAAGTTATAGGTAACCTCAGCGATCATAGTGAAAATATCAAGCTATAGACATGAGCCAACATTGAAACCCTCGTGACATAGAAGAAAGAAGTTCCTGATATTTTCCATAGTCAACAGTACCCAGGAGCCCCTGCCCTCTTATGGGAACCCCTGTTTGGTTTTGGTCTCGAGTTCTAGAATTTATAGCGAGTTGTGACGAACCTATCTACAGTATGTTGAAAAATTTGACCCGCTCTTTTTTTGTTCACTCAAAAATCAACTAAGTCTTCCTATCCCTCCTTCTTACTTAGGGTTTTACATTATATATGATTTCTTGCTTGTATCATCACTGTATTTTAGTAGTTATACATTATTTGTTATAATAGTTACTCTATAATATATATTTAATTCAAATTAAATTAAATCATTTGGTGAACCCACATTTGAACACTCTTGGTTCCTTCTTTTACTAGCTTCAATACATCCTTATCCTAAGTTATATTCTCCCCATTGATATTTACTCCATGTAAACATTATCCTACACTCATAAATACCATTCTACAACTGTAAAATCCTATTTTACCCATCCTAAACCACCTAACCACTTTAAATCTACCCTAACCATCTTAAAACCACCTAAACCTATTTTATTAACACATCTCAACCTCCACACCTCATCCATAACCTCCCCTTAACCATTTACCCTCATCAATTACCTGAAAACCTTGTTTGGAAGTGGTTTCAACCACTTTCCAAATGTTTTCCCCAAAAAATATGGATCGTCAGTGATCCTAACCAATCACCAGTGATTATAAATAGGAGTTTTTCCTCCTCTCTTAGGGATCTTCAGAAATATTTTTCTCATGCCCACACTTCATTTTTGACTTCTCAGAGAATTTAGGTCATTCCAGAGATCATCAAGAGCTTGTATCAACCTCCAACAACTATCAACACATCATTTTGATAGTCTTTTTCATCAATCAACTCTCAGGAAGCTCAACAGCAGGACATCAACTTCAATCAACTCCATTTGACGATTTGAGGCATATTTTAGCTTATTTTCACATCTAAAGGTATTCCTCTATTTTTTTATCATTTATAGTTCATACAAGCATAAAAAATAATCAAAATTATCACTTTAGAGCTTTGTTTATCATTTTTAGCAAAGTTGTCTTTTTAGCAGTAATCGCCAACGATTACCTAAATCGCCAGTGATCAACCTGAATCATCGCTGGTGATCCCTGTCAAATTAAATATTTTCATCATTTTATCAGTTTATCATCATTTTTATCATCCTCTTTGCATTTAACTTGTTCTTTGCAAGCATGGATTTACTTTAGATGGCAGTACCTGGCCGGTCTCATCCCATTACAAGCATTTACGACCTTCCTATAGTTCAACAACCCTTCTTTTGGGAACAATACAATATCCTTCATGAGTTAACATTGTGTGCAATATGATTTTCCACTGACATCGAAGATGACATCAAAGAAAAGATTTGAATTTCTCCACTGAGATCGAGCAAGAGACCGAAGACTTTTGGTATGATTACTTCAAGTCTATCTAGATCACATCCACCCTTGCTTGGGCCACCTTTGAAGTTGCACAGGACTTACCCTTCAACCTTGAGTTCTAGAGCTTCTCATCTATTATCTATCTATCATTGTATACCTTTATCATTATCTTTATCAATCTACTTAATTGTCTAAAAGTGAGATGACATCCTCCAAGGAAGTCCCTTTGGATTCCTGGAATCGGCCTTTTCTGAGAAGCTCGTTTATCCATCTATCTAATTCTTTTTGTTTAGTGTCTTTGATTACAGGTTTCTTATTGGAAAAATGAGGAAGAAGGATTTATTTATCCAACATCAATCAAGATCAACCATCATCACAGGTATCGGTAAACCCCACCGTCTTCTGAGGTCAGTTTTTTTTGTTATTTCATTTTATTAAGTTAAAGTTGGAAAGAAAAAACTCTCTGGTACATTCTGGCACACCTGGTGGGACCTCAGTCCCTTTTTTTTTATTTAAATTAATTTTTCATTCATTTTAGGCCTTCTTTCTATAATCACCAGTGATCCAGTCAAATCACAGTGATTGGGTGAATCACCAGTGATTCCTGTCAATCACTGATGATCTCTTGTGACTATTTTTGATTACTCAGTCAGTCAGCCTCTAACATCAATTTCTCTTGTTGTTTTGTGTTTTCTGCTAACCCTTGCAGGTTTCTACTCTGGGATATTTTTCTTGTTGCGCTATTGTTGTGCTAAAAAAAAATCTAAAAATTAAAAAAGGAAGCATTTTACATGTGCGTCTCTTTCATTTCTTTTTGTTTCAAAGAATTGCATTTTTGTTTTCTGTCCTCATCAAAATTAATCTTTCTTTTGGGCTTAAAATGAACCTTTCATTCTGCTTGATCATATAGTTTAATTAGGAGGTTAATAGATTGCATTCACTTAATCTCCCCCACACACAACCAAATCACTTAAAACACAACTTGCATCAAAACATTCCTACCCAGGTGGACCTACTTGGATTTCATCACCAAGAGGAGAAGCTGACTTGGTGTTCTGGTCGAGTATAAATAATTGGTTGTTGGTATATTGGCTAAGCACCCGACTCCCTTATCATTATGGGACCATGAAGTGAGGGGGTAGGCCCCAATACCAGGCCCCGTACTGGCACCAACACAGATTTGGCCTCACATACCTTTGGGTATATCAAGGAATCCAACCCTAAAGAATATTGAAACCATCCACAGACAACCATTTCCTAGGACCCTATCAACCATTTTTACACATTTCACTTTTCTTCTAAATTAATCAAGATAATCAAAAAAATGTTCTATGTGATTTTTTTATTGCTTGTAATCCAAAAATCAAGATTTATTTTTCATTGTTAGGTGATTTTTTATTTCATGGTTACTATAAGACAATGATCCCATATCCAAATCTCTGAAAGTATGACTGAAAAATTCCAACGATCCATTAAAAATCTTCAAACCCGCATCAAGGATGCCTCACATTTACTTGAACAATGATGGGCTACTCTATCACCTCGACCAGAAGATCAAGAACAACCCCATTCTCCTAGTAGCCAATCTGAATCATCTGAAATACCTGATCCACCTAGTCTCGCTTCTTTGATGGTGGAGATCCAATCTTTTTTTGAGATTTTAGATTCAAACCCCATTTTCCTCAATACATATCTTGTTGCCCAGGGTAATCAACTTCAACCATTCACACCTAAACCATGACCTTATGTACCTGACTCATCATGTGCTTATTCCCCTATTAATGACCCTAGCCACGAGTCGATCATCCAATAGGTACATCCGTATCCCACTAGCAACCAATCAGAAACATCCATTGTCATGTCTTCAGCTCCTATCATCACTTTTGACCTTAATGTCATCTCCTCACAAGACACAACCAATCAACAACCTACATCTTCATCATACCTTTTGACTGTCTCCACATCATCTCAAAATAATACCAATGCTTCTTCATCCACAAAAACTCCTCTAGTTACCTCTACTATCCAGACACCTCCTATAATTTCTGTCTTATCCCTACCAGTGTGTCTCAACCATTACCCTCATAAAAAACTACACCACCCATCCAAAACATTACCATATTCTATCCTTACATCCATACCTCTCATCAACACTAGTTATATTGCTAGCACTCATCCTATTTCACAACAATCATCAACCCCACCTATTTCACAAATTTCCTCACAAAACATACCTCAACAATCACAACCAGTTATTTCCTCTCAATACATGTTTCAACAATCACAACCTCTTGTCCACACTTCCATCCCCTTTCAACAACCATCTCAATACTCTCAACCCCTCTTTCACACATCCACACCTCTTCAGTACACACCTCAACAATCACAACCTCTTCTAAACACATCCATGCCCATCCAATATCAATATATTCAACCTTCACAGCCATTAGTTTCACAACCCACTTATAATATCCCTACAAACATTCCTCAACAAAACATTCCCTTTCAAAAAAATATCCCTCAACAATATCAACCATATCAACAACCTACAATTATAAATCAACCTGGTTCATCATCATCCAATACACAACAACAACCACAAAATGACCCTCTCCAGGCCCTGATGAATAGAATATCTAGTCTCAAGAACCTCAATGGGTACTAAAAACACATTATCATATGAACAAATATGCAACGAACCCATCCACCCATTCAGTACCTTACAAATCTTATCCTCCTCATTGGAAGCTTCCTAAGTTTCTCAATTTTTATAACAAAGAAGACCCTCAACAACATATATGGGCCTTTCTGACATGCCTATTATCTTATAGCTCATGATCAAGACTTGATGCTTAGGACATTTCCCATGTCTCTAGCAGGCCCTGCCTTAGACTGGTATAACAACATCCCTCCGTATTCACTTTTATCCTTCACACAACTCACTCAACTCTTCCTCAAACATTTCTCAATCAACATTGCATGAAAAAATCACTATCACCAACCTGTATGTAATCAAACAATTTGAAGATGAATCTATTTCTAACTTTGTGGCCCATTGGAGAGGTATTATCAACCAACTATCATTTTCTCTCCCATAGACTGAGCTTATAGAATTATTCTCCTACTCATACGCTAAACACATATCATCCACTCTACAAATCCAATCATTCTAGACATTTTATGAAGCCTTTACTATGGCCCACAAACTTGAGTTGCATGCTCTTGAAGATGTAGGGTTAAACTTAGATCAAAAAATTCAAAACCTGAATTTTCATCCAAACCATCCTCTAGTAATGAAAAGTCTAAATCATCAGCCAACACAGTCATTGTCAAAACCACTCCCAAGGAACATTCTACCACTGAATGTTCTCAACCTCAATGCAACTACACACCCATTGGAGAATCATATAGCTCAACATTCGAAAAACTCCTCACTGCAAACATGATTACTCTTCCCCATATCCATCCCATTGACACATCTGTATCAAAATCCTCTTAGTATCGAGATAATGACTACTTTAAATACCATAGGGTCAAAGGTCATGACATAGAAAATTGTTGTTCGTTTAGAAATATCCTTCAAGATCTCATAGATAAAGGTGAGTTACAATTAGATAACCCTAATGCACCTCCAAATCAAAATTTGGATGTTTTCAAACAACCTTTTTCCAAATCATCCACCACCTACTAGTCAAGCACAATCAAATTTCATTCATCATACTGTCAATACCATTAAATATCAATCATCCATACCTCTAGTATCTGAGGCTCCTGTAACTGAGTCATCATCTTGAAACACACACAAGTAGCCCTGCTACAACCAAAATGATTGAAACCTCTACTAACTCTAGTGCTTCTACATCAGAAACACTTATGGAGCCATGTATATCTATGGGGTCCATCATTGAAAAATCACAAAACCATTCATATTTACCTCATCATCTCCAAAATATCCCAAAATTTCTAAAAATAAATCCTCTACTATATCTTCCACCCCCAAACCAAAAATCTATAGAATCATCTACATCCACCCCATCCTCTTTAAGATCTTCTGATAAGAAACCCATTTTACAATACAAGAGATCTTATGAAGATGCAGTTACTCAACACTACCTCCGTAGTCTTAAAAATCCCATTATACAATCTCAAGTTCCTTTGTCTAAGAAGGTAATTGTCATATCACATAATCATCCAACTCCCTCAATATCAAACTCAAATATCATGCCCTCTATATTAGGACCACACCCTCATCAAAGTTATCATTTAATGTCACAGAATCAAAAACCATTCCTCAACCCAAGTCAAAAACCATCACATCAAAAAAATCCATTCAATTCTTCTACCACCAGAAGAGCCTTTGATCCCCTCCACATATGCTTCCAAAGGTTATTACACATTAATCATAGAGAAGCTTATACAACAATCCATCATCACATTACCCCCTCTCAAACCATCTAGATCTCATGGATGGAAGCCATATTGGTATAATTTTGAAGCTTTTTGTGATTATCATCACACACCAGGACACTCTACAGAAGACTGCAAGGCCCTTCATGTGGCTATCAAAATCCTTGCTAACAAAGGCCTTCTTCCCACAAACTTGAAACCATAAAAAATGACCCATCAAACTGTCACTCCTCAACCATTATTTACATCCACATTCATCAAAAAAAGGATTCATCTAAGAAAACCTCCCTTCATCAAATAGATGTAGTATGGTTACCACTAGAACACGTGTACCCATGAACCAAGTACCTCAGAACAAAACAAGTCCAAGTTTCTATCAAGGTCACTCCCAAATCCACCAACCCATGCTAAAAAATCAAATATCCATCTCCAACTCCCGATTCATCTAATCCAAACTCCAAGGTATCCATTCTTTCCACTCCACCTACACAGTCTACTACCCCTATCCAAAATACCATTATCAAATAACTCCATCAAGCTCCTGTAAAGATGTCCCTTTACGAGCTTGTGCAAACTTTCCTGCACACAGAAAACCATGATCAAAGCCCTCCAATCCATATCAATACCTTTGGATGATCCACAACCTTTCACAAATCTAGTAGGTACCCTTAAAACATCCACAACCATTTCTTTTGATAGTACAAAAATCCCCTCATTACAACCAGAAGATCATGACCTCCATTTATTCATCACCACCCAGATCGATGACAACCTAGTTAAATGAGTTATGATCGATAACAACACAACATTAACATAATATCTTCAAACGCCTTTAACCAACTTCATTTATCTAGTGCTATATTCGATCAATCATTTGTCGTACTATGAGATTTTAATGACACAATTTCTCCCACATTAGGTACGTTCATTCTCCCAATCAAATTCAGCATCAAAACTCTTCACAAACTCTTCTACTTGGTAGAAGGAGAATTTAAATATAACATACTATTAGGCTGACCTTGGATACACATTATGCATCATATCCAATCCACACTTCATTATTATCTTAAATACGAACACGAATGCAAAACATTCATAGTGCTTGCAGATCCAACCCCGTTCAAAGCATGTCATATGACATATAGACCCAATGACATGTGCTTGTTCCCAAAACCAACACAGGATCCTCCAATGAATCCTCCACCAGCTCATCAGTCTCCTCATCCCAATTACTAGATGATACCTCATTTAGCAATGTCATGAAATTTATTTCACTGGGGGAGTATCGCCTCCTCACACTTAACACACTTCCTACACCAAATACATATGGTAGACCAAAAAAATAACCAATGTATGAACCTAATATCAGGGATGTTGTCTCCTTTGGTCCACCACATCCTAAAAAAAATCTTATTTATGTAGAGATTGATCATCCCTCTCCACCACCTACATTCCAACATCAACCCAAACCATTCATATCATATTTCAAGTTCTTATACAACCAAGTCTTTTCACAAATGTACCTTCACTACTGTGCCTAGAAAGGATTTGGATTCAGACGTTGTGAATAGAGCGTATCTGACTTAATCATCTAACATTCCCTTAAACCACATGAAAAATATGGATTGGGATATGAAAATTCCGCTTCCAAATCCTCCACACAAAACCCCACCTATGACAATCATCACATAAAACAAAGAACCATCTTCTTCATCCACACAAGATGACCTTATGGACACAGATGACACCATCTCCATCCCACCTAACTTTTTTTAGTCAATACTATCACCTTAGGACCATTGACCTATCAGACTAGGCACAATACCAAAACCCTTCCTCTCATTTTACCAGAAATGATTGAAGAGGACTCTCCCACTATTGACATTCTTCAATGCCACGATGACCAATCTATCCTCTCCTATATGGGAGTAGAAGACCACTATCTCCAGAAAACCTTACCTCCAGACACATCAAACCTTCTTAATGAATCCACTATTGACATTAACATAGGAACCCCACAGGATCCTCACATTGTCAAATTCGTTCAGTCATTAGACCCACAAGAATTGCAAGATTTCACTGCCTTCCTCTCTAGACACAACCAAACCTTTGCATGGTCATATAGTGATATGTCAGGTATTGACCCCAACATCTTCATACACAATATCATCACTTATCCTAACATGAAACTAGTTAAACAAAAGTTATGTAAAATACATCCTCACATATCCTTCTCATCAAATAAGAGTTACAATGTTTTCTTTCTACCAATTTCATCATACCCATTGATTATCCATAATGGGAGCCTCCTTGATTCCTTCTTCTATCTTTATCTGTGTATTTGACAACATTCCTAAATGTGTCTTAGGTACTATCACACTTCCCATGACTGTGGAGCCATGCACTTTTCCTACCCCATGCCATGTTATTCCCAATAATCTTAATTATAACATCCTTCTTGGGCATACTTGGATCCATGCCATGCATATAGTCCCTTCCACTCTTCATACACATCTTAAATTCATATATCAAAGAGTTGTTTATGAAGCCCTAACTGACCCTTTTCCATTTTCCTTTTGTAATACAATTGAAAATTCACCAGAAATTTCCATTTCCTCACCATATCAGCCTCATTTATCCAAATATGGCTTTGGACATTAGTATATGCTCTGTTACAAATTTTTTGGTGTCAGGTTAGGCCAACATGGTCAAGGATTCACCAAACCATTGTCAATTCCCACTCAATCTACTAAGTTTGGCCTCAGATATTTTCTCCCATCGACTTCTTTAAGTCCTACCACATCCTTCCCCGAGGTTTACACTATTTCGCATACTTCTACACTTTCTCTTTTATACCCAGAGCTAATTATAGATCATGCTTCTAATGACTAGCCTTATCTGGATACTTTAACTAATAAAGATTCTATTTTAGAATATATGTGGACCTATGATCACTTCCCCTCTTATCAGCAAAAAAATTTATTTCCATATGTTATTTTTACTACCAATTACTTTGGTGATAATGATCCTCCTAACGTTAATAAAGATACTCCTCATACCATTCCTACTTATCCATACATTGAATATTGGTCCAATATTTTAAATGAAGAAAATATTCAATATAATCTCAACACCATGGACAACCCTTGTATGGTTTTATTAGCCACTTTCCTCCTACCTTCCGAATAGGTTGACATTAAACACGTACTTCATGAATTTTCATTCATATTTTCTTGGGAATATAATGATATGCCTAATATAGACCCCTCTATTGCTATAAACAATATCATCCTCAACCCTGGTGCTAAACCAGTTCAACAAAAAAATTACAAATTGCATCCTAAGGTTGCTTTACTAGTCAAGGAAGAAATACAACAAATTTTGGATGTTGGATTTATCTGTGATATCAACTACCTTGAATGGGTGTCTAAAATCATGCCTGTTATGAAAGTGGATGACAAAGTCTATCGTTTCTATGATTTCTATGACCTTAATAAGGCTTTCCTTAAAGACAACTTCTCATTTCCACATATCAATTGCATCGTTGATTCCACTACTGGATATGCAATTATTTCCTTCATGGATGGAATTTCTAGTTATAATCAAATCAAATTCAACCCCTCTGATCAAGAAAAGACATCATTCACCACTCCATGGGGTACATTATTTTATACTATTATGCCCTTCATCCTTAAAACTATCAGGGAAACTTACCAATGTGTGATGACACATATCTTCCATGAATACATTTAGAAAATTCTTAAAGATTATACTGATGAAATACTTGCAAAATCATATCATTGCTTCACCCATAATTAAGATCTCCACACACTTTTTTAAATTCTTGCAAAAATACAAAGTACATCTAAATCTAAAGAAGTGTTTTTCTGGTGTCATAACTGGAAAAATCCTTGGTTACATCATCTCCCAATGTGGAATCAAAAATGATCTCAAAAATATATGTTCTATTGTTGACATGCCTCTACCACATAATTTAAATCAATTACACTCATTATAAGGTAAAATCTAGGCCATTTTGTAGAAACCAAAATTGGGTCATAATCCCTTTAACCCCTTTTAAATCATTAATTCGACACATATACCTAGCCATGGTCTCCTTTCCCATATTGATATTAATTTAATGACCTATAATTGAATTAATGTTAATCCTCACATCATTAATTAATTTAATTACTTTAATTAAGTTATTTTACACCTCACCTAATGACCTCACCCAATACTTATTCCTAGCCTAATAATTAACTAAGACTAAGTCCCTACTTATCCCAACCAAATGGGAATTAGTATAGCCATAAAATTAATTCCCTATTTTTTCTCCAATAACACTCCTACTTATCTAAGTGTCATTCTCCACTTAAAACCTAAAATGAGGACTCAAATCATGCCAAAAATCACAAAAATCAAGCTATTTTTGGCAACTTGGACTTATTCTCCATATCCGACACTGATTATCCCTCAGCCAATGTCATTCACCTAACAATCATCGATTAGGTTGAATAAGAGTTTCTAACTCTTTGTTCAAGTTCTAAATTTGACTTCTTTGGACTTATGCTTCTTACATTCAAATGTGAAAGCATTTTCAGTGACCTTGATACCTTCTAGAGAACGTCACAACATTCAGACATCATTTGGTCGCCCATAGATTCCTCTAGAGTTCCAGAATACACAAAGGAAGCATCCTGCCACCTTACTACTGTAGTCACTCTGAATCACCATCTTCTGCAACCACTACCTCCATCCACCTCTAGGTTACATTCAAAAAGTAAATGTTGTACCTCCTTTGTTATTTCTAATAGCTTAATTCTTTTTATTAAGGTATCTACCATTCCCTTTATTTCTACCTTACCCGGATCTACTCTCTAGAGTCTCTAGTCAACCTTCTACCCATTTTACCTTTCATAACTTACCTAAACCCCTATATTAGCATCTCTAAGTCTTTATTAAAATCCCAAAAATCTATCTCAACACCCATTATTCTATGTGAAATCACAGAGAACACCCAAACCTTAGTTTTTTGACATTTCTTCCATATTTCCCCTATCAACACCAGTAACCCAATCAGCTTGATCATAACCCTATATTAGTGTCAATCACCTAGATGTCATCGGTCTCTATGAATGATAATATTCTAAAAATAATGAGCCTATATATCTATCCAAACTACTTAGAACCTAACCTTACCTTACCCAGACTTCTGTAATAGCCTTTACTAAACTTGCAAACCTAAACCAACCAACCTACCATCCAAATTTAATCATGAACTTTATTATTAAGTCGAATTATATTATTGTATGTTATCGAAGATACCTGAATCTTATTAACTACAGTAGGAATAATTGGTTTATCACTTCTTATTACATTAAGTTATATTAAATAGAGGATTGATAGCCATTCGAGGAATCGTCGTGCTTCTTGGATCTAGCATTACTAGGAAATCCTCTGACCCTTGTTATTTAATACTATTTGGTGGTCTTGTTGTGTTTCTTATATAGGTAGTCCTTCCCAGACAAAAAGGAGCTCTATATAATTAGTCTGATTCAACGTCAACAACACACACAATGCCTTATACCGTATACATAACATAGGTATTCCTTCTATGCCTATTACCTTCTTATTTATTTTATTGCATTAGTTTGAGGTGAAACACATTCGACACTTCATTGCACACATCACTGAAAAAATCAAACATTCATGTGTCTAATGAAAAAAGAAACTAAATTCCTCTACTATAACCAGTGCCAATGTGATTTTGATGCTATTAAATAATATCTATTAAATCCTCCTATTCTAATGCATCCCAAGGATGATTATCCCTTCCTATTGTACATCTCAGCTATATTCCACACATTACGGACCCTTCTATCACAAAATGATGATTCTCAACGTGAAATTTCTACATATTAGATTAGTCACAATTTTCTTTCCTATAAACATAATTACAACTACATTGAGAAATTATGCTTTGGCCTCATCTTTGTCATGAATAAGTTTTGGCACTACCTTCTAAATAATGTGGTTCAAATGATTACTAAAGTGGATCCTTTATGATACCTCTTATCCCAAAACCACCTCTCTAGGTTCCTTGCATGATGGGTCATGTTTCTCATAGAGTTTGATTTCAAATTCATCCGACAAAAAGTAATTAAAGTGCAAGTTATTTCTAATCAGCTAGCTAAAGCCCCTCTTTCTAATGCTTCACATATCTATAATACTTTCCAAGATGAATTTACTACTTAAACCATCGAAAATGATACTTGGAATATGTATTTTAATAGGTCACATTGCCTCTCAAGTTTTAGTGTTGGGATTGTTTTTATCACTCCATATGGCGATCATCTCCCATTTTCATATTGCTTAGGGTTATCATGTGCCAACAACATCACTAAATATGAAGCCCCCATTCTTGGCCACATGGTCTCCCGTAAACATCTTATTTACAATATAAAAATTCATGGTGACTTGCAACTCATCATTAATAAGGTTAATGATACATATCAAACCAAAGAGGATCATATTTTCCTCTATAACAACTTTGTAAAATCTATGCTAGCTACATTCAATTCCTACTCTCTCACCGATCCATCCCTCATAAAGAGCAATTCATGATATAGATGCCATGCCTAGTGCGACATCACTCATACCTCAAGACATCACTAATGAATAATCCACATTTATCATTTGTCACTTGTGGTAACCATCTATTGATAACCCTACTTTGGATGATTACGTTATCACACGTAGCAATTATCATCCAGAATGGTTCACTCAAATCTATAATTTCCTACACTATCAAACCATTCCTAAAAAGCTTCAACCTCATGAAGCTCATTGTCTATGATGAGAAGACACATGATATGTAATCATTGGAGTTTTTTATTTAATAAATCATTTGATGGCTATTTACTATGATGCTTAGGCCTCGATGACATCTCCACGACTATATCTCAAATTCTTGATAGTCTATGTATTGGTCACTTCTCTATAAAATCTATGTATCAAGGAAATCCTCTGAAAATGACTACTATTGGCCTACCATGGAACAAGATTGCTTGGAGTATGCCAAACACTATGACAAATGTCAAAAGCATAGTATTATCCATTGCACACACCCGCATATGACCTTTACTCACATCGAATAAACCTCATCATGGCCCTTTTCCAAATGAGGTTTTGATCTCATTAGTAAAATCAATCTTGAATTGGTTGATGGCCATAAGTTCTTTATCACTACTACATAATAATTTACTAAATGGGTTGAAGCCACACCTTTACAAACCACCAACGGTCCTAATATTTTTCATTTTATCATCACCCACATGATTACATGCTTCATCATTCCCTTCACCACTATTATCGATAATGGATCCTCTTTACTCAAAAAATAAGGATTAAAAAGGATTTGTGCAAAATTCAAGATCAAGCAAACCTATTCCACTCCTTATTATCCCATAGTAGAAATGGCCAAGCACTGAGGCTAAGTTACATCAACCACAATGTCAAAAATTATGAAAAAATATTGATACTAGTGGCGATTATTAGCATAATCAAATTCTATACGCTCTTTGGGATTACCACACAAGTGTACGTATCCCCAGTAATATTATACCCTTTTCATTATTTTACAGTGTTGGGGCCTTCATTCCCATAGAGATGGAAATAACCTCATTGTGTATATCACTTAAAGGCATTCTCAAAGACAATGAGTATCGTTACAATCAACTACATGAACTTGAAATGCTTGATTCTTACCATGTGTAAGCCTTAGAACATCTCCTCATATATCAGACATACATTACAAAGCTTTACAATATCAAAATCCACCCACGCGAAGGTTCAATATTAGTGATCTTATTTTAAAAGAAAAGAAAAACACTAACCTCGAGGATCATCTAAAAGGGAAGTTTAAACCTAATTGGCTTGGTCCCTATGTCATCACTGACAAGATTAGGGGTTTTTTTATCTTCTTTCCACTCTCCTTAGTAAACCTCTCAAGAATCCACTCAGTATGATACATATAAAACACTATTATGCATAAAACCCCTTTATTACCCTATGACACACTCTAGTTCTACAGTTCATACTAAACTATTGAGGATATACTTTTGAAATGAACCTCACATCCTCTACACATCATGCTTTGTGCTTCATGATACATCTTTTCTTTCATGGTATTTGCACAACACACTCATTACCTAATGACACACTCTTAGTTTCTATGGTTCATTTCTTGACTGTTGAGGGTCCCTATAAATGAACCTCATCTCATACAAATCACATCCGATGGGGGCACTGCTCCTATCATCTTCACATTTTGCATATCATCACCATCACCCTCATACATTACATTTTGCATATCTTGGTTGTCATATACTCTTGCTAGCTTATGTCTATTTACATGTTACAATTTGTTTTCCATGAATAGACGGATTCTTACCTATGTCATCATCTTTCTATATATACACATGCAGACATTCACTTGGTATTTTGAGGTGAATGCAAATGATCTTATAGGTACTTGGACAAGCTTACAATGATGCTTGACATTTTACCTTT
Organism: Taxus chinensis; assembly: GCA_019776745.2. NCBI lineage: Eukaryota > Viridiplantae > Streptophyta > Pinopsida > Cupressales > Taxaceae > Taxus > Taxus chinensis. The sequence goes on along the minus strand of CM034157.1, from coordinate 380,793,251 downwards.
TAACGAGTCCCACCCAGGCTTTTAGATTTGTCATCTATGGACTTTTGTCATTACTATCACATACAACATAGAGTTCTATTAGCTAAATTATTCACTACTTCTCATACTATCATTTACCTTTAGACTGCATGTTTATATACATGCTTTGACATACTATTTATATTTCTAACATACTAACTAGAGAATCATGTGTAGCATTTTCCTTGCAAGACTATATACAACCATGACTATCTATCACATTTTGTTTGATCTTATTTACTATTATATGATATTGTTTGCAAGTTATGCCCTATGTATTATATGATTGATCTATTTCATTCATTTTTCTCAATATGGCCTTAATTTCCTTATGACATTTTGAGTGATGTCCCATGTTTGAAACCTAATTTTTATAGTTTATCTCGTTTGCACACTTTCTTGTTACATGGTTTTCTTTTTCATGCTAGCTACTTTAAATACTAACTGTTAGAAGCATAATGGACTGAGAGGGGGGTGAATTAGTCCTTAAAAATTTTTTTACTTCATTAATCAAACCATACATTCATGAATTATATTTTCCATACATCATTCATAACCATTTGTGATTAGCAAGAAATGAAACATCAATCACAAGAGCATAAAACAAAGGAAACAACACAAAGAACACCATATGTAAGAGGGAAATCATCATGGGGAAGAAAATCCTCTAAAAATTTACCGATATTACACACAAAAAAGTAATTTAGTGAAGCACCAAAGGAACACCAACCCCTAGTTCAGGAGAGCACCAACCCCTAGTCTAGGAGCACCAACCCCTAATTTAGTGAAGCACCCACTCCACAAGGAGGCTACAACCCCCTAGGATGACCAAGCACCAACTGCAGCCACCTGAAGATGTTTGATCTTGAATTTTTCTGCTGCCACAACTGATGGAGATCACTTATTCAGCTCACACATTAGGTCTTCAATCTCTCATAATCTTGTTCTTTCTTTACTGGTCAAATCCCGAAACACATACACATATGATATATAATTTTTAAAAAACCTATCATTATCTTCCTCAGCCTTAAAATCATGCTCTCATACCTGTAAAATATTTTCCTCTAGGTCACACTTCTTCCCTCCAAGAGCACTAGTTCAAAAATGAACCCAAAACATCATTTTAATATGATTTTCTTTCTTCTAACCCAAAGGAGGTCAGTCCCTCATGATGAATTAAACCCATAAATACTTATAAAATTCAATAAAATATACTAAAATATTCATAAATGACCCAAATAAGCCGACCTAGCTAAAACCTCATTACATGTGCCAAAAATGGCTCAAAACCCCATGAGCACAAAGATAAAAATGCCCTTACATCAAAACCATAGTTATTCATGACCCATAACCCATAATACATGATTAAAATATTATTTAAAATTCATACATGGTCTCAATTTATCTCAATAAATCAAATTATTTCATTTAATGGGCCTCAACACTCTTTGTATTTCTCAAAAATAGTTGTTTCCTACACCCTTCAACACCTATGGAAACTTCATTATGCCACCAAATCACTTCCTACTGAAAAAAAACCATGCCATGTGACAAATAAAAGGAAATGGAAGAATTTGTAGAATAATTATAATAAATTTAGAATCCTTGAATCAACTACCCACTCAAACCACAACCATATTTGTCTTCACCAAATCAACTTACCAAAAATGTTGTTTTCCAAATGTTAGCTCATAATTTAATTTATAAATGAACATACCAGACCTAAAAATGTATTAATTGGATTCCCAATTCATCCCGCTTCACATTTAGGGTGATATAAAACATCACAAAATTCATATCATGCTTCAAACAACTCCAAACTTGCACCAAAATACATGTCTGTCTCTGCACTGGAAAAAATATTCTTGTCCAAAGAATGACCTTAGAAACCATGTCAAATGAACATAATAATGAGGAAAAAATAATATATAATTGGAAATATATATGAATCCTAATTTCCAACACAATTTGAATCATCTCAAAATAAAACTGTTTGCAGCTCAAGATATACTCAGTTTTTACTCGACCCTTAATTTTTAAGGCCTCAAAACTACCCTTTGACCAGTTCAACCTGAATGGACCTCAAATGGCCATGTAACTATCAATAACATGTCTTAAAACCTCCATGGAAATCAATATCATCTCACATGACATTCCATTCCATCAATTTAACATATACCTCTTTTGGATAACCTTGTCCCAAAACCTTCCTCTTCAAAAACTTTCCTATTTGAGTGGGGCCCACTCATCACCATGACCACTACCATACATTTATGGTAATATAAGAGAGTATTATACAAATCATAAAATAATAATTTTTTATTATTCAATCAAAATTGGGTCACTATACCTCTTCTTTCTACCAGACTTCTCCTAGTTAGGGTTTAACTAGGGTTTTAGACCACTTTATCTTCCCTAACATTCATTCATAAAAACCTGACAATAGAAACAACCTAATTATTTATTTTTGAAACCTTATAAAATCATCATAAAAACATCCCTAAAATTCACAAGGTCCCATGTAAAGCACACAATGTATAGTGAGCATATGAAGTTACAATTCGAGCTGGAATTACACTAGATTTTTACCCCATCTCACTAAAACTAAAATAACTTACTAAATTATCATCATAAAAACCTAAAATTTTGCTCAAATAAGCATGAAAAATAATTAAAAATTATCCATTCATCATAATTTCAATAATGTACCTCAAACTATCTATCATATCTCATTTGTATAGGCTTACCTTAGGGTTTTTCACCGTATAAGCTAGGCTCAACTGAAAGAAATCTATAAATCATCATAAAATCATTGGAAATGACTCAAAATACCTGATATACCATGATATATGTAAATTCAAGCTTCAATGATCTCATGTAGCTCCAAAATATATTGTCACACTTCCAAGCAACCATGCCTACTCCAAATAATCACTTAGTCATTTTGTACTATGAGTAAAGTCACGCTAAGGGAATGAATGGAAAGGTGACCATATACAATTATGGATAACATTGAGCTATGGAGACTTATAGCTCAAGTCAAACATATTCCAAGGCATCATTATATTTATCATAACAAAATAAGGAGTCAAGGTTGTTATGGGATAGCTATCATATTCATGCTAAGGATTCTTGACTAGTGAAAGGCATGATGACATTTGGCATGTTGATGGGTGATGATGATTCAGTTAGGGGAGATTCCTTCCTTTTTCTCTCTTATGTATCAATTTGCATGAAAACAAGGGTAGTAGGTAGTAGAATGAGAGATAGATAGAGTGTAGTGTGTAATTGTAAGATCTGTAATGAAGCTCCTATAGAAAGCATGTTGTGACTTTGTTTCTATATGATCTCCATTCATGGAATCTTTAATGTATTGTTGGCTACTGTGATGTGATGAATTAATACAATGAAGAGGTTTTAAATATCTGTGTCATGGATCTTGATCTATATATTCTCTTTCATGTTTATGGATCTAAACACTTGTTTTCTTGATAATGCTCATGATTTAGATCTTATTCTTCCTAGTTATTGTGATGTTCACATCTATGTTATGATGCATTTATACTTAGTTCTAGTTCTCCTAGTTTCTGTCTTAGAATGCATATAGTTATATATGTGCATTGTTCCTCTGATGGTGATAAACATTCTTGCAAGGCTCATATAAAGGAGGGGCTTATCACCCATGCGTGCCTTGGATGAGCTCCCAATCAAGCTGGGTGATAGGCCGACATGCTTGGGGTTTAAAGAGAATTTAGAGGTAAATAGAGACTACATTTTGGTTCCATTTTCGGGACCTAGTTTGAATTTGTTGCAAGAATGGTGACAGATGGCATAATGCTTGACTTTGGAATACGTGGAAACTTGACTTAGAAACAAGGAGGATGATTTTTTTCATAGATTCAACATTGGACCTGAGTTTTATCCACATAAATGGTTAGAGGAGCACTTGTATAATGATATGTATGAGACCTTATTTTGTTGCTTTTCGATGGAGCTGTATGAGTGGTTATCAGTGTATGCACTGAGGAGAAGTTGGTTCTATTGACCTCACGTGTGAAATCAAGAATATTATTAGAGGCTTCATGATGTTGATTTGGTTTGGACTCATGTTGTTAATCATTGGTGGAGAGGTGTGTTAAATAGTTACACGTTGGAATACATAGTTTCCACTTATTCTTTCCCAGAGGTTGCTGAGTTTGAGATCTTGTGAGAACCCAAAGGATCTTTCTTGTGTGATGTACCTCTAGACAACAAGATCTTGATTGTGACCCTGAGTTTAGAAGCATTTCCTACGGCTAGCTAAAATCCCACTAGATATAGGGGAAAAAATCAGGTGTGGAATGAGATGGCGGATCTTTCTATAGAAATGGAGAGAGAGGAAGGATGGCTCACTTATAATGATACTCAGGAGAGGGATTTGTTAAGACAATGTGAGATTGTAAGAGAAATGGATCTATGAAGGAAGATGTTGTGGAAAGGATTTGAGGTTCACGTGGAGGGTGTGGAACCTATGTAGTCAGTGCTACCCCATTTTGGAAAATGTGGGAGAATCCCCTTGGCTTCTTATTAGAGCTCATTAGAAAGTGGATTAGGGAGTTCAAGAGAAAGTGGATCAAGTGGATCTGGTGGTGGAAACACCAGAGGAAATTAGGGTTCTTGGCCTGGTGGACAAGGGCCACATCCCCAATGACATGTTTTCTATGAGATGTCACTCCATTTTCCATATTACAATGGTGTTGAGGAAGCTACAGATCATATTCATAAGTGTGAGTTTCTATGGCACGCAAAGGTGATTACTACCCCAAAGAAGAAGGCAAGTCAATTTGCAACAACATTACAAGGGCATGCACATAGATGGTACCTAAATTATGACCCACATTAGATGGGGGTGGATTATATTGCAATGCATACTACCTTCCTAGTGGAATTTCATATTCTTGAGTTTGAGAAAAATATCATCAGCATGTTGAAGGAGATCCAACAAGGTATGGAAGAGAGTGTGTGGGAGTATGAAATGCATTTTAAGACACTCTTATCCAAGTTATCTTATGACATCCATCCATTGTAGCATGCTTAGTGGTTTTTTGGAGGATTGATAACACCTTTCAGGAGAGTGATTTTAGATAATACTTTCACAAACCCATGCAAGGCCTTGGATTATACTTTGCACACTAAGGTTGTTAGAAGTGTTGACAATAGAGTGAGCCCCTTTTGGAAGCTCAGATTATTTCCATGATGAAGAACCTTGAGAACTCATCTATAAATTCAGCGCATGAGACTCACAATGGACTTTGGTGTACAGACTGTGAAGTGGAAGGACATACAAAATATAGTTACCATCGTAATTTTGTGTGTGTCCTGGCATTGGAATGTGAGATATATTATGGGGAACATGATTCAAGTAGATGCACATTTCTACAACACATAATCCATAAGAATTTTTCCTTCTATTGTAACATTTATACATCTACCATCCATGATACCAAGGACTGTAGATTGATAGAATAGATCCATGATTCCATTAACACTGGTGTGCACCAAACTAGCATTACGAGAAGTTTCTAAGGATGAGGGTCGTAACTATGAAGGGTGTATCTAGAGACCATCATGGTTGTGGTGGTGGAAGAGGAAACTTTCTTCATGGAACTTGTTTTAACTACAAATCTACAAAGCATTATAAGCGTGAATTCTTGCACTTGTTGCAATGCTCATGGTGTGGAAATAAGAATAAGTACAAAGAGTGCCTAGATTTGTATAGTTACATGCTTTAGAATTCAAAGAACTAGGATAAGGGTGTGGGGATGGTGAGTGTAAATCACGTTGAGCCATTATACATCCCTAAGGTGATCTCTAATATAGAGTTGGAGCCTGTTTTGGTAACTACTCATACTAAGGTTGCATGCGTGAGGGAAATGCAAAAGTAGAGGCCTACTATTACAAGATAGGAGGTACTACATGGGAAGTAAACTAATCCTACCTACTAGAAAGAGGTGTAAGAAGAGACTATGGAGGTGATTAGGAGTCTACAAGGATAAATTTAGTGTTTGAAGGAACAATCATAGAACTTAGAGCAAGTGAAGAATGTTGAAACCCCATAGAAGGATGTAGATGATATCAAGGAAGTCTGTAAGATGTTGCGCCAGGAAAACATCATTCCCCTATTAGGATAATGGTTGAGATAAATATTACTGCACACTGGAGGTGGGCACAAGAGATAGATCCTACATGCTAACTTACCCCCTCATAGTCTAGACTATGACAAGGAGATCACACTAAATGCAATAGTGGATAAATGGATCTTAAGTAATAGTTTGATCAACACGGATGTAGAATTTAATTTCCTCACCCTAGTCACTTGGAATCAGATGTGGATTTCACCATTGCAGCCATCTTCAAATTTTTTGTACATAGCAAATAGGAATAAGGCCACTACCCTTGGATTTTTGAATAATGCATCAATAGCTGCTCAAGGAATCAAGCTCATTGGGGAATTTGAAGTTTTGGCACTTGTCGAGGTAGATAGCTTCCCAACATTACTTAGGTTTCCTTGGTGTTATGTAAATAATTCTAACATGCACTTCAATAAAGGCAACATCATTTTTTAGAACAAAGAGAAGTGCATGATCATTCCACTAACTAATGGATTGTTTGTGCCTTATTTGGAACCATTAGATGAAGAGGATTTAAATAAGATATACGTGTGCACCATTAAGGACCTAGAGTTTGTTTTTCTATCAAAGGAAAGAGTCATTCAGTGGGATGATACATAGTCTATGAGTTGATTGGGAGAGAAATGAATGGTAATGTGACTTGAGTAGTTAGGGTGCATTTAGTCAGGAGCCTGGGAGGAAGATAATTACCATTCTATACTAGCGAAGGTAACCCTGATACCTTTTTGTGTGCAATGTAGATACATTGGACATTTGAGATAGAGCAGAGGGATATGTTTTTTTATACCTTGCATGGAAAAACTACATGTTAGTACATGAAACATCATGATAATATTCTGGAGTGGCACAAGGTAAGGGTCACGTTCTCAATTAGATTTCTTAGAAGTAATGTGCCTACTAAGCAACATGGCTATAATGGGTAGGGATCCACCTCACACCATATTCAGGAGTGTGAAAGGACCTAGAGGAAATGCCCACAAGCTTTAACCCCTTCTTTCTGGATGCACAAATTCTATTCCACCTTGCATGGATGTGTGCATGCAAAGTATGTTTACTCAAAGTTACAGAGACAAACAAGAAATTGGAAAGAGTTAGCAACATGTATTATTCATACCTTTTAGTACTTATCTTCTAAACCATCAGTAAATGAGGCTTTGAAGGTGTTAAAGTTCCTTAAATTAGGATATAGTACAGATATGGAGGACATTGTGATTGAATTGTTGGGAGAACCTGATATGGGGGTACACCTTGAAGAAGAGGAACTGGAAGAAGTGCAGTTTGACCCAACTTCCTAGAGAAGGAAAAAAGTAATTTGGTATACGTGATTAACGATGAGGAAGTGGAGAACTTATATGTTGATCATATATAGGGTACACACAAAGTCTTAGACAGTGCAGATGAGAAGGAACACACCTACCATAAGCCCTTAAAAATGAAGAAGGTCAACATTGGTACTGAATTGGAACCCAAGGAAGACATTATTGGAGATTACTAGTCAGATTAGGAAGTGTTAAATATTATTTAGCTATTGTGTGATGTCTAGGACTTGTTCCCACATGGGTACCATGAGTTAAAAGGGGTTCATCACTCCCTGAGAGAAATGCAGATCAAGCTAAAGGAAGGAGCACGACCGGTCAGAAAGAGGACCTATAAGATGGATCCTAACTTGCATGTGAAAGTGAAGGAAGAGATTGACAAGATGATGGAGTCTAGGATTATTGATGTTATTAAGGAATCTGATTGGGTTAGCCCCATGGTAATCAATATTAAGAAATATGGAAGAAGACAGATCTTTGTAGACTACATAGATTTAAATTCTTCTTGCATTATATATCCATTTCCAATGCCCTTTACTGAAGAGATTCTAGAAGGATTTACGGGGAGAGAGATCCGTTCTTTCACAGATGGATTTTTGAGTTATCATTGGGTGAAGATTGCAAAGGAAGACCAGGATAAAACCAATTTCACTAGTGAATGGGGAATATTTTCTTACATAGTTATGTTATTTGGGCTAAGGAATGCACCTGCTAGCTTTTTTCACATCGTAATGCAAACATTTTAGGATTTCATTCACAAATTTATTCAATTCTACCTAGATGATTGGATGGTGTATGGGTTAGTAAAATATCATTACGACAATCTGAAGAAGAGCCCAAAGCTCGAAAACCCTAAACTCCAAAATTTTTGAGTTTCAAATTTTTAGGATTAAGAGGTTTTAAGCAGTGGAAGCTCTGCATGGTTGTGGAGTTCTTGGGTTTTGAAACCTGAATGGGTGGGATCAATCAGACTCTGAAGTTTGAATTGGAAGCGGCGATGTGGTGAGATTTTTTTTCCAGCTAACAACTTGCCATGTAAATTTTGGAGCTCACTCAGCATGGTGATGGGTGTGGGATAAATTGGTGCATGGATGTATAGTGAGGCAAAATCACTCAATGAACATAGAATTTTAGAGGAATGCATTGATCGATGAGGAGTGGAACATTGGAGCCGAGTCAGAATTATAACATTCCCATTTTAAGACTTTAGAAATAAGGAAAAAAATTTATCTTACCTAATTTTCTCTGTTATAAATTAATCATAATTTAGAACACACATTCCATGCCAATAAATCTCATAACAGATAACCATATGCAACTGTAATGACTCAGTGAAACACCTATCTCTCATTTCATGACTCGGTGAAACACTGATCTCTCATGTTAACTCATTGAATTGTATACTAGGTATACTTGGTTCTCATACCCTTTTCTGGGTGTTAAGTGCTCTGTTTAAGGGGCCTATCTAAATATTTGTTACCAATATTCATCTGAAATCTTGCTTCTTAGAACTAGGTGATAGGACAATGTAGCTAGTAGGTTGGGATACTTTGGCCAAAGATTTACAACCTATCATTCATGTTAATATTCCTAGATGACATACTCATCAATGGAATACATCCTTCACCCCACTTCATCTGTTATCTAGAATGGTCTTCACTGACTCATATCAGTCCACTTGTTCAAGGTTTAACACTAACCAAGGTTAGCAACATAATCTAGTATAGAAGGCTACTCGCAGTGACTAAGAGTACATAGACATACTCAATCAACCTAAGTTGATTGCATGTGTCTAGTTATCTTAAGTCTTTGTGAGATGCCTTTGACACTAGATCATTCTTCCAACCTAACCTAGGGTATAACTAAGATCAAGTTTTAGTTTATGTAGATCTATATGATTCAACTCTGAAGGGTGTTGTAACATTTCAACTACAAAATAGTATCCTCATGAAGACCCAAGCCTTCACGAAGGTACAGTGCTGAATTTGGTGTGTGCCAACATCCAACCGAGTCATCCCATCTAGATGTACATGCCCAAGAAAGAATTTAATTACTTAATTATTTTCCTTAATTAAAGTCTAGTTAAAGTAGCCATGTTTAATCCCTATTTTCATTAACCATTAAGGTTGTAAGAAATAAATGAATTGTAATTTCTATGTAGATACATCAAATATTTTATTTTCATTTGTTAACTTCCTAATTTAAGATTCAGTTTACAAACATAAACAACATACTAACAGTATGGCTCACTTATTTAACTTATCCATGTCTTAGCTGGTTTAAGTTCTAAATTAGATTCCTTTATAATAGAATTCATTAAAATGAAGTATACTATTATATATTTATATATACCTTTCATTTTTTATTCATATTAAGGTATTAATCAAGAGGAAGTGCATCTTCCTCTTTCCAAGATGACATTAGGTTTAATTCCAAAGGATTCTAAAACAAACTGATTAATATTACAAAATAATTGTCTTCCTTTTTCTTATTAAGAATTAGGGTTCATTTGTAACCCACGTAACATTATATAAGTAATCATAATGGATTTGTTTATCCATTAACATCATTTTAATAAACCATAGTGATTTAATTAAATGATCAGCCATGAATTCCAACTTGATAATTTGTATTAAATAAAGGGGTAGTATATCTAGAACCCTTACCACCTAGTTCATTTTATTTCAACCTGAAAGGGTTTATTTTATATATATATATATATATATATATAGAGAGAGAGAGAGAGAGAGAGAGAGATAAGTGTTGGTGTCGAAACGCAGCACCCCTGGGACTCTGCAACACGATGGGTTGAGAATCTCAGTGTGATTGCACAACATGGAGCTTTTCCCAAGTGTGGGACCTTGCGAAATCGGAAAAGCTCTTCGGATGAAGTCCGGCTTCTATTCCTCTGTTCAGATGCACGAATAAATGCAGAGGATTTACCAAAAACCTAATCTAACTTGCCAAGGAGACAGGGTAGAGAATGCATAAAAATAAAACCTAAACTACGGAGGTGATGCACCGAGGAATGTTGAACACTCACTTTGCAAATTTAACACAGACCACAGAGATACAATACAAACACCATGTACAGGTAACCGAACTGCAATAAGAGATCGAAAATGACAGCAATGAATACATGAGAGGGTTTAGAATCAATCACAGACATACCTGTATTGCTCAAGGGTTGATACAGTACATTGCAATGGCCAAGAGGCAAAAATGGCATTACAATCCATATGGGAGGTTCGAATGCTCCACAAATTCTGTTACAAGCAGGAGAGAAGGGAGGATGTAAAATGAAAATGTCCAACCCTTTCAAAGAGCCTCTCTTTACCATTTATATGAGGAAAAATGAGGGAGAAGAGAATGATTCGAATTCTGCCCCAACCACCTCCAAGACTGCACCTAACTCCTCATCATGGTGGTAGGTGAGATCCCCAACAACCTCAAAATATGGCGAACTGTATTTTTTCATTTTTAAGAACTTTTTCCCACCCAATTAAAGATATCCAGTTGTAGTTACATAGAGAACGCCGAGAGCTTTCCGAAAAGTCCAACCTTGTGTGAATCCGAGCTCACTGTGAAAAGTTATGGCGATCTGAATATTTCCCGCGTCAGGGTCTTCTGCTTGTTGGGGTTGGGGTTCTCCTCTGCATTCGCATCAGGTTCGGAGGGTTGCTTGACATGTGTTTGATGCTTGTGTTTTCCCGAAACCCGCTTCTGCCACTATTTCCAAGTTTTTCCTTTGCTTCGGGTTCGAAGATGTAACTTGCATATGCATCATCTTTAATTGGGTGGGAACAAGTTCTTAAAAATACAAAATACAGTTTGCCACTTTTTAAGTTTGCTAGGGTTCTCACCTACCACCATAATGAGATAAATTAAATGCAACCTAGAGGTGGTTGGGGTAGATTTGGATTTCCTCTCTCTTCCCTCTCTCATTCTTCCTATAAATTTTAAGGAGGGGATTCTTTCTAAAGGTTGGAAATTCTTGTTTTGCCCCTCCCTTCTTCTCTTTGGCAGGTGAATTTGTGGAGTTCAAACCTCCCATTAAAAACTGTAATGCAACTTTGCCTCTTGGCATTTTATAGTGTGTTGTATCAATCTTTGGAGAAAATAATGCATGTCTGTGGATGATTCTCAACCCTCTTTGTGTTCATTTACATCCTCTTGATCTTTCACTGCAAATTTGGTTATCTGTGCATAATCTTGCATTGCATTTTTATGGTTTGGTGTTTATTGGCAAGACAAGTGTTCTTTATTCCTCGGTGCATTAAAATTTGTACTTTAGGTTTCCATTTTATGCATCTAAATAATGATTCATATCTCATTGGTAAGTTATATTTAGTCTCTTTGAGTAAACCCTCTACATTTTTACGTGTGCATCATGAATATAGGATCTAGGAACTCGGCCTTCATCTGGAGAGCTTTTCACGTTTTCGCAAGGTCCATCATGTAAAAATTGCTAGAAAATGGGTCCATGTTATGCATTCGCACTGAACATGTCTCAGCCCATCGAGCATGTAGAACAATTCAGGGGTGCTGTGATTCACCATCAACTAGTTTCATAAAATGAAATCTTGATTTTATGAAATAGTTAAAACATTATAGTAAAACACATCATAAGGAAATAACAGTCATAAGAGAGAGAGAGATAAAGTGATAGTCTATATGCTCGTTAAGAAAAGGCTCAATGTGTAATCAACTTCAAATTTCAACTAATGCATTTCATAGAATATTTAAATCATTATTTCAGATAAATAACATTTCAACAAGATCTCTAATATACATTTCATTTACAAATATGTATGATTCGTACTCTTAAAATTAATTCTGTCTAACCTAAGAAGATACTAACTCTAATATATCATAAGAAAATGAACTACTTTAGATGGAACAATAATTCATATAAATTAGCATTAACCTATTTCATCCTAAATTATTAAATGTCTAATCTCAATTAAACTTTATGATAAAATTTAGGATGGACTGACAACACCTTAAATTAAGAGTTCCTTATTTAAGAAACTATATCCAAGTTCAGAGTCAAACTCTAGCCTATGTTTTTAAGATCAACATCAACATGTTTGACGAATGACGAATTTAAATTAACATGCACATATAATTGTTCACTACATTACAACCATTACCTCATCACCACTGTAACTTTCAAGGAGAAGAATGAAGGGATTTATCAATCAACTAAAGACCTTGCAATCCTTCAACATACTACAAATTTAACAGGACATCTCCCTCCATAGTAGTTATATAAGAGAGAGATGAATGAGAAGACAAGAAGAGATTTTACACTATAAATACCAAGCAAGAATGTAATAAATACAAATTCCGGTATTTATTCTAAATCCCAGCAGAGTTTGGATTAGTCTCGGATTAGATAATTGTCTCGAAAAATAGAGAGAATAAAGAACAACATACATCTTGCTTCTCATAATTCAAGGAGGGGGGGGGGAACAATTTTAAAAATACCTTAACTCTCCAAATTTAGTAACCATTTCCTAATAGATATAGAAGAGAACAGAAAGAATATCCAAGGGGTAAGTTTACACATATTTCACATCTCAGAGGAGTAAGAGATAACAATATCAAGTAATGATAAGGATGAGGCTTCAATACTCAATCCCCTGAAACATAGGTACTATTTCCTGATGCTGAAAAAGGACCGACAACAAATTTAATTTCTTAATACCAAGGACAAAATTAACTCCTAAGAACCATTGAAGCCCAAATAGCAACTCAATATTACAATCAATAACAATAACTGTAACATGAAATTTATAAACTGAAAATAATGTTTTCCCAACTTACAAATGATAACAGTAACTGTAGTGCAAAAGCTACAAACTGAAAATGGTTTCTCCTAAGCTTACAATCAATAACAATATCCGTAAGAAAAAATCAAAACCAAAAACTGAACATTATATTATTTCCAAACATTATTATCACCAATTCTAGAAGTTACTCTAGTTTCCCAAACAAAGAAGAGACAAAGTGATGTTTAAGTAAATTACCCTTTTTCGGCCACAATTTTATTTTCAAAGAGAAAACACACAAACCTTACCCATCCATTGATGGTGAAACAAGGAAGGTGAGAGAAATAATTAACAGTTGAAGCTTTCATTCAAGCTAACTCAAAACCACATTCAATATAAGAATCAATGGAACAGACTATTGGATTAGGAAGAATGATCCCAACCCAAATTCAACTACAAGGGGAAACATATAAATAGCAACACGACCCCAAGTCTAGTGCTCGAAATCGAGCTCAAAAGAAGTGATACCCAAAAAAACATTACAGTCTATTTCCTTTAAGTGTTCATTCATTTAGACAGAGTCAAGTTACTCTAACAGTTCAACGATAATTACCACAAGTTCCTACTAAAACAATTGTTCATCTAATTTAAATAAAAAGAACCATTCATATAAGGCAAGTTGATCCATGAAAATAAACCTTGACCTTACTTTTTCCTTATACCACAAAAGACGTAATTGAATTAAATAAATCATTGAACAAGTCATGTAAGAAAGATTAAATATCAACCATGCTAAACAAATAGATTGCATTCGAGGAGATTTGTTCAACCCATTATCAGACAAGTTACTATAAGTTTTAGCATAGTTCAACAGACGTACAAAAGATTCAACATGATCTCAAGTTCAACAAAAGTTAAACATGTTTCCTACCTTTTTCCAACAAAGAAACAAAACCCAAAACATATTTCTAACATAGCAGTGAATCATACTAACTAGTTTCAGTACAGTCCAACAGGAGTTCTCAAGATTCAACAACATCTCAAGTCCAAACAAAGGTTTAAGCATGATTCATTCATTTTTCCAACAAAGGAAACAAACCCAGAATGTATTTCTACCATATCAGTGAATCCATATAGATAAATATAAAGAAAATAAGTTTTGAAAGAAAGATCAAACAACACATAAAAACACATTTGTTCCCCAAGAGCAGAGTTCTTTTATTGAAGACATTTAGGAAAAAAAAAAACAACTTAATGGGTAGAGCCTATCATGCCTGATAGATATTCTTCTTGATTTGTAGATGATTTCCCAACTGAGTCTCAACAGTCTCTTCCTTTTCTAAGCAATGTCAACCACTCAGATCTTTTCACTTCTTATTATATTTCCACAAGATCTAAAAATAGATCAAGAATTCCAAAAATACAGATACATCAAAAATAGAACTGTTGGTTCAAAGAACTAAAAACCCCATGCAGAGAAAAATATCAAAATGAACTAAAGATCAAACAACCTTTCCAAAAACCTGCCATGCATTTTCCTAGGCGGTTTCTTCACCAAAATTGAAATCAATTAATGTGAAGGACAACCAGTTCCCTCCCATTTCTCCATGCCACCACCATCCAAGTTTGGCGAGACTTTAATTCAAAATTTGCATGCAATTTCCATTTAGTGGTGATGCTAACTAGGCATCCCCTAAAATCCCAATGCCTCCGCCAAAATTGGCAGTCCATAGCATTTAAACCAAGATAAATTCCAATTAATGCCTTGAAAACCAACCACCACCTTACCATTGCCAAGTAGTCCATAGGTACCCATTCCTTAGGTTAGAAATTAGTTTAGGTTAGATTATTATTAGGTTAGAAAAATCAACCTTAGTTCCTAGGTAGGTCTTATTTACCTTAGGTTATAATCCAAACGTTAACTATAGAACATCCCAACTTAGGTTAGGGTAGCCACCTTTAGTAATTTACTATTAGGTCTACGAATCCTTATACACTATACAATGTTTAAACATTTAATAAGAAGGCCCAGGCCTATCACCCTAAAGCATGTTGTCAATTCAAGGATCCCTAAGAATAATTCTTCACCATTGTAGACAAAATAAGTCACAGTCAAGATCACCTTCAATTTCTGAATGTCAAGACAACAAGGTGAGCAGGTAAGAAGAACTGAGGCATACCTTGGATCAATAGAATTGATCCAAGGTTTTGCTATTTACACAAAATAAAAATATTTATACACAATACAAGTTCATCACCTTCTTAAAAGTGAATTTAAGTTTTACAAAGAGATGAATGGAATTATTTTCAAGTAAGCAGATATCACAACCAGAAATGATTCTTTTCAACAAATAATGAATCATCTATTGCAAACATGATTCCCAAAAATCATAAGAGTACTCCTTCCTAATAAAAATCACTTGTCAAGATTTGCAATGTCAAGAGTGGAAGTCATCACCGTAACATCCATGTCAAAGATGTTACATAAGGTATGGAAATTGGAGCAGTGTTATCACAACCTAGAGAGGGGATTATTGATCACCCCTTATGTTTTTTGAGTAGGAATCTAACTCTAGATGAGCAGAATTATACTACCACGAAGCATAAATTATTGTCCTTGATCTACGCACTACATAAATTTAGGTAGTATTTGTTAGAAATGCATTTTATCTTCTACATAAATCACATGGCTTTGAATTATTTGGTAAACAATCCCATTTTACAAGGGTGAATATGCCATTGGGTATTATTGTTCTAGGAGTTTGAATTTACGGTTCTGGTAAAACCAGGGAAAAATAACTTAGGACCTGATCACTTGTCGAGGATTAATTTAGGTGAGGATGCACAGAGCATTGAGGACACAATGTTGGATGCTTAGTTGTTTAGATTACGACGCACACCCTCTAATTTTTAAGACATTATTATCTTTTTACGAATGGGTTTGGCACCCGAAGGAATGAAGAGAATAGAGAAGAAACAACTTGCCATTCACGCATCGCCCTACATGTTGATTAGTGGAGACTTGTATAAACTAGGGCAAGATGAAATTTTACACCGGTGTGTACTTGAACATGAGCATAGAACTATTATGGATGAAACTCATGGTGGTATTATAGGTGGACATTATGCTGAGAGAGACATTGTGTGCATGATTTTAATGGCTATTTTATGGTGGGAGACATTATATAAGAATTACACGGAATATGCAAAAGGATGTTATCATTGTCAGCACCCTAGAAATCCTGGGAATCATGATGTAATTCCTTTGAGACCCATTTATAGTATGGAACCATTCGAGAAGTGGGAAATTGAATTCGTAGGCCCTATTTCCCCACTGGTACATAGGGCAGGTTCATGTTATGTTAATACTTGTACTATCTTACAAGGTGGGTAGAATTTGTGCCTACAAAATATTGTACTGCAGCTGTAGTAGTAATATTTCTATTGGAGAACATAATAACTAAGTATGGATGTCCTTTGAGCTTAACAAATGATAGGGGCACACTCTTCTTGAATGAAACTGTTCAGATATTATTAGCTGATTTTATAGTGGCACATCACAAGACCACACCCTATCACCCACAAGATAATGGGATTACTGAGGTCTTTAGCAATATTTTGAGTCATAAATTGACCAATATTTGTGATGTGGGGAGAAATTATTGGGATGAAAAAGTCTCTTCTGTGTTATGTTTGTATCAGACCACTTATAAGAGGTTGAACAAAGAAACACCCTTTCAGTTGGTGTTTGGCATGGACGCAGTGTTACCCATTAAATTCATGTTACCTTCCATGTTTATTGTGCATGTAGGAGGTTTTTTGGATGAAAAAGTGCTTGAGTAACTTATTGAAAGATTTATGCAATTGTATGAGAGGCGAGCCATTGCTCACTGGAGTCAGAAAATAGAAAAATCCAAGCAGGAGGTTTTGTGGATGAAAAAGTGCTTGAGTAACTTATTGAAAGATTTATGCAATTGTATGAGAGGCGAGCCATTGCTCACTGGAGTCAGAAAATAGAAAAATCCAAGCAGAAGGCATGATATGATAGGCATATCAAGAATAAGAAGCTTGAGGTTGGGCAGATGGTTCTCTTGTTTGATTCAAAGTTTTTGTGCCATCCTTAGAATTTTAAATTCCATTGGTTGGGACCATACATCTTGATTTAGGTGCTTTCTAGTTAGAAACGCTAAATGGCACATGATTTCTTAGTTTCTTTAATGGGAGTAGGTTAAAGCCCTACTATAAATAAGTATTCTTGGTGTTTATAAATAAGGCATTGTTGCCAACTAGTATAGGATTTCCCTTACTATATTTTCCTTTGTATGTGTTTCCTTTCTTCATCACTTTGCTTTATCTTTTCTATTTGGTGTTGGGTTACACGTTGGTGCACTAGTAGATAATTGCATTTTAAATGATTCCATACTTAGAGGACCACACATGATTTTAAATGTGTGGTGGATTGGCATCTAAATTTAGAAAATCATTGACACGCTTCTAAGAAATATGGGTTGTTGGAGAACTCATTCTAGGATGATTAATGCAAAG
The DNA here is from genome assembly GCA_019776745.2 of Taxus chinensis. Lineage (NCBI taxonomy): Eukaryota > Viridiplantae > Streptophyta > Pinopsida > Cupressales > Taxaceae > Taxus > Taxus chinensis. The sequence continues at coordinate 380,775,428 of CM034157.1, read as the reverse complement.
GTAAAAGAATGAGTGGTATAGTGTATAATATGTTCAAATTCATGTGGTTATAAAGGTGTGTTGATAAATTTTTTGATTGAGAATAGAACACGTAGAGGAAAAATGATCGAGCAGTGTAACATGAAGTAGGAAACACCATGGGAAACTACTTAGTGGATAGTGCAGAGGTTATGTAATTTGGCACAATGAGGTGTGTAAAGGAGGTCTGTGGTGGTAAAGTAGTGTTGGCGCACCAGAATGTTATGACTACAGTATGAGGAGGGATATGGTGAAAGTTAACTTAAGTGAAAAGTGTTTTATTAAAAAGATACATTAAGACACATGGTTTATGGAAATTTACGGTGTTGAAAAAGTATAAATAGAGGGTAAAGGTAGTCATTTTAACTACTTTTCCTTAGAGAATTTTTGTGCTCCTAAACTTGAAGTGTAACAAGGGTTTTAAGAAAAAAGTGAGTTACTTGTCACAAACCAATAGAGTTGTGCAAGTTGTGGTATGATCTCATGACATAAAAAGAAATAAATAATACATTAGAGTAGGAAATGGTTGAGTGAGAGAGATGCATGGAAGTCGTCACTTTAGGAAAGACAAAGGAAAAGTGGAAAGCACCTAGGGCATGAAAGAACGAAAGAGAAAAAAATAAATGGTACCTAGGAAACCTTGAAAAAAGAGACCAAAGGTGGAGAAGAGGAACCCATTGAGGTATACTCAGAGATGCAATACCCCCTAGGTGTGATTAAGACCAAAAAATGGAGTTTGAAGCTTTACAGGTGTAATATCAGTGAATATAACCACAGAATGAGTGACAATGAGAAGCTGATGTCAGTGGATTTGGTTTCAAACACTCCAACAGTAGATGAGCTCAAAAACTTGAAGGTTAACGAATTGGTACAACAAGATTTGTAGAATACTAGAGTCTTGCGGCTATGGGAGCTGTCATTCTTTGAAAAATGTGCCCCGTTGTTCAGGTGGTTGATATCACGGGTACACGAGGATTTCTTCTACTTTACAGGAAGAAGAATCAGGATTATAGGACATTTAATTAGAACAGTAACAGGCTTGTAAAACACTAACAAAGACATGGCACTTGATTTATGTGCCACTGTAAAAATTAAAGAGTTAGTAAAAAATTTGAACTATGAGAAAGGGGTAAGGGCTCAGGTGATTGCAAATCTTCCAGACCTAGCTTTAAGATTCACTTCCCAACTAATTACTTGTAAATTGGGAGCATCAAAGAGATGTATAAACATTACTAGGAGATTCTTGTATGTGGCCTATAGAGTTTCCAAAGAGGCACATTACAATTTTATAGAGTTTATTGCAAACATCATTATTGAGGAGGTGCAAGTGCAGAATGAGGTAGGAGAAAAGATCACATGGGGATCCATAATTTTTTTGATTGTATTATGGGAAATTGGTGTCTCAAATGGGCCAGATGGAAACATATGGGTTCACCCACCTAAACACTCATCTCATGCAATGTAGTTTACGTAATTCTCTTCTAATGGAAACATCTTGAACGCTTACACGGAACATGTTAACATATGGTGTGAATGGTTTCACAAGGCTTTTAAGAATGAGTGGTGTATCCCCCATGAATTTTCATGATTTTTTGGAGAGTGCGTTGAATTCGTGGTTACACAACATTTTTGCTTAGTGAGATTTTTGGTGGCCAAAGGAGAAATGGGGCCATGGTGTAAGCTCCCATTCGTGTTCACTTCTAGATACTTGAAGTATGCCATCAACTGATTAAAGGATGCACAAAATATTATTTTTGATGTAGATAAAGTGGATGTTGATTTCCATACTCTTCATGCTACATATAAGTATAAAACCCAACCCACCTATGTCAAGGTTTTGGAGTTGGATTATTTGGACTTGCACCCGCAAGTCAATGTCACCATCAAGGGTTACGTTCATCAGGTATTTGTGTAACTGCACCCCAAGACAAAAGGGGGAATTGAAGTGTAGATTATATAATCCCCCTTTCCAAATCCACGAGAGGTGCCAATCCCGCCAATGAAAGTATTTTAGGGAGGAGAAGAAGAAGAAGAAGAAGAAGAAGAAGAAGAAGAAGAAGAATAGGTTGAAGAGTTGGACACCTCTTATAAAAGGAAGTATTACATGTGTTGCAATGGTAACAAGGGCACAAGTACATCACAACAAGGTAGTGCCAAGGCTTCACAGTCAAAGTGTGAGGGAGAGAAGGAGTAGGAGGAAGAGGAGCCAGAATAGAAGAAACAAAAGATACATGATGTATCAAGTTCCAGGATAGGCTCAGAAGAAGAGGACCATGACTACACTACCTTTAGGGAGGAGCTAGAGGTAGATCTTGAGGAATAAAAGAAGAGAATGGCTGAAGCAAAGGCTAAGGTAGTAGGAGAGGAACATGACAAGGAAAAATAAAATGTTATAGAATGGTCAGAACAAAGTCTTGTGTGTGAAGCTTTTCCCGTCTAGACCACCACCGAAAAAGAGAAAGATAAAGAGGGATCCTTTGTCATAAAGGAGGATAAGGGGTTCGCTTTGTGATCAAATAAGCAACGATCAAAGTGAAACATGATAAGGAAGAAGTGGACACTTGTGTCCCCTCATATGGATTTTGTGGATGATCCCACAAATTTGGTGTGTGTAATATTTCAAGGTAAACTCCCCCTAAAAAAGATACATAGTTGGGATCTTATGGATCAAGATGGGGGTATGCCAAGAATGATAAAAATGCTAAGATGGAACCTAAATTTCCATTCTGAAGAACTTGAATTTGAGTTCAATTATCATGCAATCTATACCATTCATTTAAAGAAGAAGGGAGGAGAGACATACAAAGAGATAGATCCTAGCCACCTCATAGATGAGCAGGCACGCAACACATTGCAAAATATTTCCAAAGAGGTGATTCAACACAACTTGGATGTAGGGGCCACTATTTGGACCTTAGTCATGGAAAAGAAATAAAAAAATAAGGTAGAGAGATTGCGCCAAGGACTGAAGCATAAGCCTACATGATCTTGCATGAACCAAGGAGGCATATGATTGAGCTAGTTCCCTCGTTAAAGGCATTTTGGGACAATGTCTAACATTAGTAATCCAGAACAAGACAGATTATGGACATGAGATGGAGTATCTTGAGGACCTTGTAGGGATGTTACTTGAAAACATTAAGGATGTCATGGGACCAATAACTGTAGAACTTGTGAAGGAAAGGGAAGAGAACAAAATCACCATTGAATCCCAGATCACTGAGTTGGAGGATTTACTTAATCAACTTAAGTAAGTGAACATATTGGTAGATAGGGGATTCAATAGTTTTAGGAAGTTTGAGACAATCATTAACATGTGAGTAATAGAGGAGGATATCACCCTTAAATCCTTGTAGGAGAAGATCCCTAATAACAAGTCTGAGTGTGCACATTTGATTGTTGATAGCACAACTTAGAAATATAAGATGAAAACAAAGCATGAGAAAATTGATTTTAGGATTGGCAAACTCCAAGATTCCATCACTGAGTGAATGGATGAGTTCAAAGGTATCTTCACAGAGTTTTTGGTAGATGTAAATGATCTTAGAGGAAAAGTAGAGGAAGTCACTCTGGATCAAGTGTCCAACATTGTAGGAGAGGTGCCAAAAAAGGATTTAGTAGAATTGAAGGCATGGGAAAAGTTGAAAGATGAAATAGACATGGAGTTCCCCGAACTCTTCCAGATAGTCGCACTTAGTGGTTGAACCATGCAACAATTTTTCCTTAGCATATTTTTTTGGTCATCGAAGTCTTGTTTGAGAAGTGTGGAGGATTTTCATGGGAGGAAATCACATTAGCACAGGGTGATGTTAAGCCCTTAAAATAACCAAGTACCTGAGGTACAAAGGATGGTGATTCACAGGAAAAGGGCACGGAAGTAGATTTTGGGGATGTGCAAAGGCCCATGCCCAGGAATGATGGGTTGAAGACATAGTCATTTTGGACTATGAATAAATTTATGCTAAGGGAACAAATGGAAAGGTGACCAGATACAGTTATGGATAATGTTGAGCTATGAAGACTTGCAGGTCAAGGAAAGCATATTCCAAGGCATCATTACATTTATCATAACAAGATAAGGAGTTGAGGTTTTTATGGTCTTGCTAGCATCTACATGCTGAGGATACTTTATTAGGGAAAGAAATGATATTTGGAATGTTGATGGGTGATGATGATTCAATTAGCGGAGATTCCTTCCCTGTTCTCTCTTATGTATCAATTTTCATGGAAACAAGGGTGGTAGGTAGTACGTAGTAGACTAAGAGATGGAGAGAGTTTGGTGCATAATTTTAAGCTCTATAATGAAGCTCCTGTAGAAAAAATGTTGATATTGATTTTCTATATGATCTCCATTCATGGAATCTTTAATATATTATTGGCTAATCTGATGTGATGAATTAATACAATGAATAGGTTCTTAATATTTGTGTTATGGATCTTGATCTATATATTTTCTTTCATTTTTATGGATCTAAACCCTTGTGTTCTTGATAATTATCATGATTTAGATCTAATTCTTTCTTGTTATTGTGATGTTCACATCTATGTTATGGTGCATTTATACTTAGATCTTGTGTTCCTAGTTTCTTTCTTAGAATGTATATAATTATATCTATACATTGTTCCTCTTATGGTGATAAACATTCTTTCAATGCTAATATAAAGGAGGGTCTCAACACCCATGTGTGCCTCAGGTGAGATCCCAGTCAAGCTAGGTGATAGACTAGTGTGCTTGGGGTTTGAAGAGAATTTAGAGGTAAATAGAGACTACACCATCATTTAACATCACCTAAACACCTAAATAGTCTTGCAAGAGCAAGCAACCCTTAATTAATCTCATTGTATCAATAAGTACACATCTAAATCATCATGTTAGCATCATATACATCATAAAATGACCCTAACACATCATAAAATTTGTCATTAATTTGGTTTTTCATCAATGACAACACCTATTATGACCACATCCCAATAATATCCCCCTTTATCATTGATGGAAAACACATGAGCTTCTCCCCCTTTTTGCATTAATGACAAAGTAATAACTGTAGAAGCATATTCTTCACCTAACTCATATTCATAGCATCAAATTTTGGTTAGAAACATCAACCAAATATCTCAACATAGCTCAGAACCTTGAAAAATTACCTAAAAATCTGATTTTGATTTCATTCTAAGCATACAATCACCATGCTCCCCCTGGTCCAATCATATACATCATCTCAACATCATTAATCGACATGAAATAAGCACAATCATACATTTTTAGGATCCAAAACATCATATTCCATCATCTAGGCATTAAAAAACAAGTTATTTCTCCTTATCCCCTATTTTAGCCTTTAAGAAGCAATTGTAGTAGGATACTAACTGAACCATTCATATTCAAATCATGCCAACAATTTCATGAAATAATATATCAAAGCATCACTTCACCTTGTCTAAGCTTAGTCTTATCATAACAATGTACCTTCTTTTTCCTACATACAACATATAGAATAAAATCCTTGAAGTGACATTTCAATATCTTTTGAACAAACTTTGACAAGTTATAGAACACAATACATACCTTGATCTTAAAAACCATAGCTCCCTCTGGACTTAAGACCACTATATCAAGTAATCAAGCTCAATTTTAAGTATCTTATCTTGGATTCATGGCATGAAAACACCTTGCATAACTTTTGCAAGGTCTTAAAGATATTTTTCAGTCTTTAACAATCCTAAATGACTAAGATCATGTAAATTTTAGCCTTGACATGTACAAACTTGTAAGAACAATACCTCATATGCCTTTAAGTCTTCATAACATCATCTAGAGACCAAAATACTAACTCCCCTTATCATGAAGGACTTAAACATACCTGAGAAACTTTTACACACATGTAGCAACATCTTCATGTCACTTTTGCATTTAGGTACTCCTAAGAACAACTTTATACCTTTAATAACTAAGTATGGATCCTTCCTACACCTAAACCATGATAGATATTGATTATTCTTTCCATGATAGGATCAACCATACAAAATTATCTATGAGACAATTATTTCAACATTTCATCCTTTCCTAATATAGTATTTGATTGACTGTAGCAACTAGTTAGACTTCCTCAAGGTCTTGATCCAATGATTTGGCTTATTTTTGGCTCAAGATGAAAAAATACACATTTCTCAACTATTTTATGACTTATACACATTTGGAAAGAATTAAAACCACTATTTACTACAAAAGGTTGATAATCCACATATAAGAACTACAACCTACAGGCATGTAGGCTAAATTTTAAGCAATAACATAATAGACCGTAACATTTCACTGTCACTAGATATGTATTTGCAAAATTGGGTGACACACACACACACCATATGGACCATTAAGAAATGTTTCAAATTGATATTAGCACATACCTTACCCTTTATGGGACTTAACAAATGTCATACTCTAGCTCTATGCTAGTAACATTCCATCATGTATAAGTTCTAACTAGTATCCACATGTTGTATATTCACACTTTCCCTTTATAGATACATGAATTTGTTCTTTTCCTATGCATTAGATTCTATATCTTTGAAGACAAAATCTATAGATCTTAGATACATGTGTAAGTATTTCTTCACCAACTAGTAGATTTTCTTCCTTTGAACACATAGTTCTAACACATTGTACCTTTATTAAGACACATTTGAAGGATCAAACCACATATAGATCTTCAGTTGACAAGGCCCATACTTTTGGTAATATAATGTAACATAACATACCTAAAAATTTATCTTTTCAATCACTCTACTTTTCCTTAACTGAGTATTGACCTTGGAGCCTTATCACACAGATTCTTTTTAATAAAAATCATTCATATTTTGATAGTTATAGATCAAGTACATGTTTAAAACTTACTTGTAACTCTGAGATACCAAATTCTCCTTCATTTTTCAACTCACACATCTTTGCATCATTGTATTAGCGCATATAAACCTTCAAGAATTCTTCATCAAGTCTTAAGTGTCTCCAACTCTATCAAAATATGAGTATATAATGTACTTAAGATAGATGAAACTCACCTTATCAACTTACTCTCTGACCATCCTGTAGGTCTCCATGTGTTTCAGACATGTTTGAATACCTTCATTTTCCTTTATAAGACATGAAATTACTTAGAATCAACATCTCACACCTCAGAGAAATGTTTCAGACCTGATTATGTCACTTGAGACATTTTTCAATACTTAAGTTCATGAAGGACATGTATATCTTGCTTAGATAGAACCAAAACATTATCTTCCCTTCTCTGTCCCTGGATCTTATGAAAATATTTACCCATGAAGTCACAATTTACATTGTCTCATGTTATTGCTCAAAATAGGACATGGCTTAGAGTCAATCAATACTATAACTAACATATCCTTCAAGTGATAACATAATTAGATCACCTGACATTAGTTAGATCAACTTCATAAACTCACTACATCATACTGAGATACATGCTTCATACCTCTATTAGTATTTTGAACCCTAAAATGGAATTTGTAACCTTGGTTTCATGCTTATCCTATAGATAATCATCATGGGATTTCATAGATTTGAAATAGTTCATAAATGCTATACTGATCTTCCTTCATCAGGTCATTTTTAAGAAACACAAACTAGGAATCAGGGACTCACAAGATACCTCAAATTGAATATATACCTTTGATAGACAATTTTGATCAATAAGAACCAATATAGACTTCAATATGCACTTATGAGACTGAGACAATTTTGAGACAGTCCATGAAGACACTTACATACTCTCAGATCATTAAACTAAGACAAAATCATGTCATGGACTAACAAAAACCACAACCCATGGACTTCATCCTTGTAGATAATAGGAGACCATCTTTCTTATGAAAACCATAGATATAGAGCTTCAGATAGCACTAGTACATGGACTTTTCATGACATACTACCTTTAATAGAGACTATTAAGACACTACTGATGTTACTACACTTTTTATGAAAACATTCAACCATCAAAGCAAAAAACTAAAAGTCTTCATACCATGAGAGATCAAGTCACATAATGAAATAAGGCTTCAATTTACTATACTCGGTTCTCTTGAATCAACATGAATTTACACCTATTGGCCTAAAACCTATATCAACAATATATGATATGTTTGACAACTTATTTAAAGCACTCATACCATTGACTCATGACACTGAGAACACTATTTTTGATACATGCTCATTGAAATTTTAACTGAGTACTAAAACAAGGATATTACACATAAAAACATATTTTAGACTCAAAAACTTATGAACACAATTTTTTTTTTGAGGAAGCTTGTACAAACCTTGGATTTTCAATTTCAATAAGACTAGACCACTGACACATGACATAACTCAGAGATACATCACATCCACTCCTCATAGGAACATCATGACATACATGACACAAATTTTGAAACAAAGACTACTTGACAAATAAAAACACCTAACAAAATGACAAGAGACACATAAATATATGGACAAGTTGTTAGACATACCTTATCACTTTTAATGTGTCCTATAGACCTAGTTTCTTCAATTTATCTTACACAAGAGTTTAAAATTAATTAAAACACATGATTTTCTTAAAAAAGTGCAAACATGCTTCTTTGACTTGATTTAGTATTGTTGACCATGTTTCCAACCTTGATGGCATAAGAAACCTCCTTAAAACCCTTCATATGTTACATGATGTGATGATAATTGTTTTTCATGACATTCTTTACTTGAGAAACCTCCTTCGTGTCCTTTGGATCATACCTTACAATGAACCTCCTTTTGTTTTAGTTAAATTTTGCTATATGACCAGGTCTTTGAAAATTAAATAAAACAATAATCTTCTTCCTTATAGGCTCAAACACACTTAGGTTCCATCCAAAATCCTTTTCTCTATTCCCATACCCACAACATGAGTAAAATTTACCCTTTAATACTCCTACATAATTCTTAAGATGCCTTCTCTTACAATTTCCAGCTCTATGACAAAAATCATGACAATCAAAGCATAATCCATTAAATGATATACCATACCTCATAGTATTTGGTTATCTAATTGGGTTAGACATCCTAAAATTATTCTCGGAGAGAACCGAAGAGAAGATCATATGATCTTGAACTTTGACCTACTCCATTATTATTCTTCTTTTTCTCTCCTTCAAACCCTAGGCTTTTTTTTTAAATTTTACATATTTGACCCTCCAACATGTCATTTAGGGCTTCTGAATATTTCTCTAAATTTTCACAGGTCTTTAACTTACTATGTTCCTAATCCAAAATATTTATTTTAAGGATCTCAACTATGCATCATAACTATTGCAATATTATTCTTTGACCTTTAGGGTTTTATTCAAACTTTCCTTTCAAAATTTCAAATCCATGATGTCTTGATTATGCTTTATCTCTAGATCCTTGACTTGGCTTTGGTATGTTTCAATACATGACTAATTTATTTCATTCCTTCTCCTTAATATAGCCTCAATATTTGAATAATTACCCATAGGTTGTGCTTCTAGGATCTCCTTCAAGATGTTTGACATGCTTCTCAAGGACCTTCTCTGATACCAATTCTTGGAAGCACAATGGACTGAGGGGGGTTGAATCATTCCTACAAATCTTTTTACTTCATTACTCAAACCATATATTCATGAATTATATTGTCCATACATCATTCATAACTATGTGTGTTTATTAAGATATGCAAGATCAATCATAAGAGCATGAAAAAATGTACACAACACAAGAAAACCATATGTAAGTGAGAAATCCTCATGGGTAAGAAAACCCATATAAAATTTGTTGATAATAAACACAACAAATTAATTTACTAAATCACCAACTTCACAAAGAGCACCAACCCTACAAGGAGCTCGAACCCCTAATTTAATAAAGCACCAACTAAAAAAGGAGGATAAAACACCATAGGATGACCAAGAAACAACTCATCCACCTAAATATGTTTCATTTATGGTTATGTTTCTGCCATAACTGATTGATATCACAATTTCAGCCCATACACTAGGTCTTCAATCTCTCATAATCTTGATATTTCTTCACTTGTAAAATCTCTAAACACATGCAAACATTATCTATAGTATTCCTAAAAATTTCATGATATTCCTTATCCTTAAAATCATGCTCTCATATTTAATTAAAAAACATGCAAAATATTTTCCTATAGGTCTCACTTTTTCCCTCCAAGAGCACTAGTTCAAAAATGAACCCAAAACATCACTTTTATATGATTTTATTTCTTCTAACCAAAATTAGGTTGGTCCATCATGATTAATTCTACCTAAAAATATTTATAAAATTCAATAACATCCATTACAATAGTCACATATGACCCGAATAGGTTGGCCTAGGTAAAACCTCATTACATGTGCCAAAAATGGCTCAAAACCCCATACACATAAAGATAAAAATACCCTCACATAAAAACTAAAATTATTCATGACCCATAACCCATCATAAATGCTTAAAATATTATTTAATATTCATACATGGTCACAATTTATCTCAACCAATCAAATTAATTCATTTAATGGGTCCAGTGCTCTTTATATTTCTCAAAACCCAAATTCACCCCCCAGGGTTTAAATTGATAACATGCATCAGAATTCTCAAGTCCTAGGCAAATGGATTGATTCAGGGAAAAATTCATGTTTCCAGGGTCCCCTCAAATTTTTTCTAACTCTCCTGTCCAGGTTGAAGAGAGAAAGCTCTGAGAAAATGCAAGGAGGTTGCAGAAAACAAGCTTGATCCAGGAAAAATCATAAAAAATGACTAAGTCCTAGTCCTAGGGGCAGTCGGGACATTTGGGACATCTACGGAATCGGCGGATCGACCGAAATGAGAACAGGCAGCCTACTAAGCATTTGGGACAATCGGGCCAGAAGTACGCGGCAGACGCGAGAAGCTGATCAAGCCGAAAGAGGAAGAAAAATGACTAACTACTGAGTGGGATAGTTCAGGCCAAGAGTACGCAAAGTACGTGAACCGGCCGGATCGGCTGAAATGAGAACAAACATTCCGGAAGCAATTGGGACATTTGGGCCGTGATGACGCGAACCGGCCGGTTCACCCGAAACAGAGAAAGTTCGTACTGGGACATCCAGGACGAAGGGACGCGCGGGACGCAGATCGCCGAAGGAGCCGAAAGCCAATCAAACAACGCCACGTGTCATCGGCCAAATGAGGGACGAGGAAGCCCATTTCGGGCGGATCGGAAGTTTTTGGCCCAAGCAGTTTGGGACATCCGGGACATAAAGACGCGAAGGGCGCGAAGGAGCCGAAAGGGCCGAGAACCAACCAGATCACGACACGTGTCGCAGGGGAAAGAGTCCAAAAGTCAAAGGGTGAGTTTTGAAGGGTCAGCCCGAGCCAATCAGAAGAGGACACGTGTCCCAGTTTAAGGGGCCCACAAGGAAATTTCAAAAGAAAGCCCACCGAAAGGTGAAGGAGAGAGAATTATTCGACCAATCAGCGCTTGACACGTGTCATCCAGGTGGCAGAGCGCGGGAAAGATTTCAAAATCCGTTTTGGTCTGTTCCGTGCCCTAAATCTTCAGATCATCATATCTTTCGATCCAGAACTCGGATTTGCACGTTCTTTATATCAACGGAAAGCTTGTGAAATTCTCTACATGATTCAGGGGTTAATCTCCATTTTGGTGTAGTCTGGAGAGAGAAAATTGAGAAATGGCTCTGACGCGTGATCATGGCCAGAAGCGACGTTTCAACAACCAGTTTAATGCACATGGGTCGCATTCTTCTTCAGCACGGCCAGAAGTGACATTTCAGCGACCAAATTAATGCAGAATGGGTCGCATTCTCCTCCAAATCGGTCAAAGATGGCAGGGTATGGGTTGGTAAGGTTCCCCATGCCGTTTTAATGCATCTGCAGTCAATGAGGAATGGGCTTACATGTTTTCCCACGTTTCTGTCCCCTGGGCTCGACCCATGCAATGTAAAAAGCCAGATTTGGCTCATTTTATAACAAGTTGTTCATCTTTTCTGCTCTGCCCTCCCTTCTTTTCTTCTCTAGGGTTGAAAATGGAGTTCGAACCTCCTCCCTTGCTCTGTAATGGCATTTTTTGCCTTTTACTATTGAAATGATGTTCTGTGCAAACTTCTGGAGCAACAAAACATGTTTTGTGATGCATCTGTCCATCCTTGCTTGTTTTTGCTTGTTCTCTTCTTGCCTCTCTTCATTGCAGGTATTTGTGCATGTTTGAATGTTCATTGCAGGTTTGGAGCTGTGTTCATGGAGTTTTGGGACATTTTCTGTGTGAAATCTATCCTTGGGCCTGTGATGCATCTGTCCATCCTTCCCATTGCTCACCTCTCTTTGTCCCATGGCAGTTTTGATAGATGTCCAACATTCTCCTTCTCTGGTGTATCACCGTTTTAGTGTAGGCTTTTGTTCTTTTCCTTTCTCTCTCTCTCTCTCTGTCTCCTTGGCATGGTTAGATTAGGATTAGATTAGCTTGCCTACACTGGAATAGCTTGTGGCAGGTAGTTTAGGAGCAGGAACCAGCCTTCTCTGGAGATTCCTCTCTCAGTTTCACAAGTCCCACGCTTGGAGAGAGGTTTCCATGCTTTGCAATCACACTGGATGCCTGAGTGATCAACCTAGAAGCCTGATCTGCATCCAGGGGTGCTGTGATTTTGCATCAACAGTTTTGGCACGCCCGGTGGGACTTAGAGGTCTTCCACTTCATCTTTTGCAGGTTGGTGTGTTCCTGTGAAGATTTCAGCCTTTGGAGGCACTTGCAAACACATCTGGTGACTCCATCTGGTCAACAACCCATCTCTGAAGTTGCAGACCTTCCTTTCCATTCATTTTCATTCATTTTTCATCCATTCTTCCTTCCATATCTTTCATCATTCTTTCATTCTATGAAGTTGTGCAATCATGACTTCATTTCCATCATGGAATTCACATCAACAACAGCAGTATATCCACCTCCAACATGTTTTACAAATCCTCCAAATCAGCATTTTGAGCAGATTCAAGATCAGTATGCATACCCATATGAGCAGCAGTGCCAAAGTCAGTTTGGCTATGGAGCTTTCCAAGAGCAAGAGTATGCATACAATGAAGACCATCAGATGCAAGATGCTGGTCTGTTGGAGAAAATCCAAAAGATGGAGGTAAAAGATGGTGCAGTCCAGGGCTCAACACAAATGAAAGCTTTTGGAATCGGTTGTGGAGCACCTTGTCCATGGGTGGGACCTTTTCCAAGGCATTACAGCCCTCAGGAGAAGCTGGACTTCATGATTGCAATGCTGCCATTGCTTGCAAAGTGGATTGAAGAAATAGAGGTGTATGAGAGGAGTATTCAGCAACCTTGTCAATGGGTAAGCACACCATCTCATGCCTTTTCTGTTTCCTCTTTCCCAATCTGTTTCATCTCAGCAGTGTCAAGTTTAAACTCTCCATCTGCTGTCCCAAATGTTGAATCCCATGTCTCCATCCTCTCAGTCTTCCATCCCATCTCAATTCTTCTTTCCTCTTCTCTTCCAAATCCAGTCATCCCCTCCACAAGAGCTAACAGAAATACCCCCTCCTCCAAAGAAACAAGAGGTTTCACCTCCTCCACCACCACAAAAAATTGTAAAATCAGTTGAGTTACAACCCATCCCTCCTCTTGCATTCCCAATTCCATGTGGGGAAGAAGAAATTGCAAAAATCAGTCATCAAGGACAGCAAGAAGAAGAGCCCAACAAAAAAGAAATGAAGACGACTTAGTAAGTTTGGGCTGCTTAAATTTGGGATGACAAAGATCCCCTTGATGGTTAAGCCTACAGAAGAGGCTAGAGGTTGGAGAACAAATGGTGGTCAGGACTGATTTTGTTGCAGCAGAAGAAGAAGATCTTGCAGTCCCAACTTGTCCTCTAGAGCAGCAGATTGAAGAGTTTGACTTGACAAACTTCATGCTGGAGGAAGAGTTCAATCAAGAGCAAGATTGTCTTCAAGTACATAGAGGAAGGAGAAGCTGCTCCAAATCCAAAAGAAGAGGAGCACATCCTAGCTGTGGAGGAGAAAAGTGCAGATCCAAGGGCTCTGAGCACAAAGCAGGCTACAGGAGAACCTTCAGTTCTTCTTTCTACTTCATCTCTCTCAAGTTCTAATGTCTGAAGAGGAGTTTGATCTCTCAAACTCAATGTTGGAGGATGAAGGAAACCATGGTGGTCAAGTTACAGATCAAGAGGACACCATGGAGGAAGTTGAACATTTGCAGCAGGACAGTCATGAGGCAGTTTATCTGTCAGATTTGGAGGACTGTTTTGATGGAGAAGAGCCGGTTGAGTTTCCACCATTCTCTCTTTCATCATCCACATTCCAAACACAAGAGCCTGTTGTCATGAAGGAGAGCATTCATTTGCAGCAGCCTGCATCTTATAGCAGCTCTTTGGAATCAAGATTGGAAGATTTTAATCTTTCATGTTCCTCATTGGAGGAAGAGAAAGGACAGAAGGAATTCCACCATTTCTTCCACATCATCCATTCAAGAAGGTCTACAAGAAAACTCCATTCTTGGAGTTGAAAATCAGAGAAATGGGCATATTCAAAGGATCAGACCTTGCCCAATCAGGTATTTGGCTTCATTGGAGCCAAAGGAGAAGTCACAACCAGTCATGCTTGCTTCTGAGCATGAGGGTGAGCTACAAAGTACCAAGGATCAGCTGTCATACCTCTTCAATCCAAATGCAGAGCAACTAAAAGAGGTATTGAATTTGCCTTCAGCTGATACCTTGATGATTTGGGTGGAAGACCAGCTTCTTGTTGATTTTCCACTCATCCTAACAGCCATGATCAGCTCCAAATCAATTGCATGGCTGCCACTTTTGAGAAAGGGAAGCTATTTCTCACAACCAATTGCAGGGTTTGTCTAGCTTGCCTTTGCTTCCAGTTAAAGTAGAGTAGGTAGGTTTGCTTTCAGCAGAAGAAGTGCTTGTGCACACTCTGCATGTTCCATTTTGGAGCATGTATGATTTTCAGTTTTGTACATAGTTTTTGGTGTTGCTGGTTTTCTTTGACACAGTTCATTTCAGTGGCATTTTGGTGAAGAACAGCTCCATGTCTCAATGGGTTTCAAGTGGCTCAGAGGGAGGTTTTCAAAGTTCAGATCAGTTGCAGGCTACAACTCATGACTCCATGCCCAATGGATGCTTCAGGCAACTGGTAACTTCATCTAGCAGGCAGATGACCCCGCTGAGTCGCCAAATTGTTATCCAAATTCACCCCCCAGGGTTTAAATTGATAACATGCATCAGAATTCTCAAGTCCCAGGCAAATGGATTGATTCAGGGCAAAATTCATGTTTCCAGGGTCCCCTCATATTTTTTCTAACTCTCCTGTCCAAATGAAGAGAGCAAGCTCTGAGAAAATGCGAGAAGGTTGCAGAAAACAAGCTTGATCCAGGAAAAATCATAAAAAATGACTAAGTCCTAGTCCTAGGGGCAGTTTTTAATTATGGCTCGGCGGAGTTTTTGTGGGAAATTTTCCCCTAGCAGGCCCGGCCAATCGGAAGCCGGATCGGCCGGAAAGAATAGGTGGCCCTTGAAGCAAGTTTTGGGACAAATTTGGGGCCAGAAGTTGCGGCCCCTCCGGCGTGAGAAGCCGATCCGGCCAGAAAGAGGAAGAAAAATTCGCTAACTGCTGAGCGGGACAGTTTTGGACAAGAGTACGCGAAGTACGCGAACCGGCCGGATCGGCCGAAATGAGAACAAACAGTCCGGAAGCAATTGGGACATTTGGGCCGTGATGATGCGAACCGGCCGGTTTTGGTCAAAAGAGTCAAAGTTCATACTGGGACATCTGGGACGAAGAGACGCGCGGGACCGGCGGATCGCCGAAGGAGCCGAAAGCCAATCAAACAACGCCACGTGTCATCGGCCAAATGAGGGACGAGGAAGCCCATTTCAGGCGGATCGGAAGTTTTTGGCCCAAGCAGTTTGGGACATCTGGGACAAAAGACGCGAAGGGCACGAAGGAGCCGAAAGGGCCGAAACCAACCAGATCACGACACGTGTCGCAGGGAAAGAGTCCAAAAGTCAAAGGGCGAGTTTTGAAGGGTCAGCCCGAGCCAATCAGAAGTGCGACACATGTCCAAGTTTAAGGGGCCCACAAGGAAATTTCAAAAGAAAACGAAAGGTGGAGAGAGAGAATTATTCAGCGAATCAGCGCTTGACACGTGTCATCCAGGTGGCAGAGCGTGGGAAAGATTTCAAAATCCGTTTTGGTCTGTTCCGTGCCCTAAATGTTCATATCATCATATCTTTCGATCAAGAACTCGGATTTGCACGTTCTTTATATCAACGGAAAGCTTATGAAATTCTTTACATGATTCTTGGATCAATCTTGAAATTTTGGTGCAGTCTGGAGAGAGAAAATTGAGAAATGGCTCTGACGCGTGATCATGGCCAGAAGCGACGTTTCAACAACCAGTTTAATGCCTCATTCAGACTTCATTCAGCCGGCCAGAGAGTTTTATCAATGACCAGGCATCCTCACATTCTCCTCCAAATCAGTCAGAGATTTAGGGTATGGGTTTGTAAGGTAGCCTGCCACAGTTAATGCATTGTCAATGCAGAATTCTTTCACTTTTGGTTTTTCTGTCCTTCCTGGGCTCGACCCATGCAATATAAATTGCCAGATTTGGCTCATTTTATTAGAAGTTGTTCATCTTTTCTGCTCTGCCCTCCCTTCTTTTCTTCTCTAGGGTTGAAAATGGAGTTCGAACCTCCTCCCTTGCTCTGTAATGGCATTTTTTGCCTTTTACTATTGAAATGATGTTCTGTGCAAACTTCTGGAGCAACAAAACGTGTTTTGTGATGCATCTATCCATCCTTGCTTGTTTTTGCTTGTTCTCTTCTTGCCTCTCTTCATTGCAGGTATTTGTGCATGTTTGAATGTTCATTGCAGGTTTGGAGCTGTGTTCATGGAGTTTTGGGACATTTTCTGTGTGAAATCTATCCTTGGGCCTGTGATGCATCTGTCCATCCTTCCCATTGCTCACCTCTCTTTGTCCCATGGCAGTTTTGATAGATGTCTCAACATTCTCCTTCTCTGGTGTATCACCGTTTTAGTGTAGGCTTTTGTTTTTTTCCTTTCTCTCTCTCTCTCTGTCTCCTTGGCATGGTTAGATTAGGATTAGATTAGCTTGCCTGCACTGGAATAGCTTGTGGCAGGTAGTTTAGGAGCAGGAACCAGCCTTCTCTGGAGATTCCTCTCTCAGTTTTACAAGTCCCACGCTTGGAGAGAGGTTTCCATGTTGTGCAATCACACTGGATGCCTGAGTGATCAACCTAGAAGCCTGATCTGCATCCAGGGGTGCTGTGATTTTGCATCAACAGGTTCATAATAATATTGGGATAGCTATGGAATAATCAAACCTTAAAATTTTGTTTATGGGGATGGGTTCAAAATCTCTTCCATCAATTGACTTGAATCCATATGTTAACAATCGCATTCAATTTTCACCTACTCCAGTGCACTTGTAAGGTGCCTTGTGTTCGTGACCTCAAGGTTTTAAAATTCTACGATTTTATTTTGTAATGTAGGGTATATTTTCCAAACAAACATCTGATTATTTTATTGGCTAGAAGCTAAAGCTTTTTTTTGGTTTGATCCCCCAATAATGAAAACATCTAACGCCTTTCAAATTGTAAATGGATCTGGATATATCTATCTATAAACCGGGTATGATCTTCTCTCACAAAGTTGGAGTTTTGATCTTCTCCCCCATGTTGGAAAATTGTACCTTGAACATGGTATCCTTAAAATTTTGTTTTTCTTTATCAGCTCAAAATTACTTTCCTAATTTGTGTGTAGGATTTTCTCTCTGGACAACCTTGTGGTGGATAAGCTTGGTCATCATTGGTCTGATTTGTTCTTCTATGCATTTGTAAGAAGCACATGTTTACCAGACCATTGCAACATTATGTTAACTTGAAAAGTTCTCAAATTTTGTTTGGTTTCAATAAATCAAAATCTTCCTCTCAACTACAAGCTTATGTCATTTAAGCATAGACCTACAACTGTAGTGCAATTATTGTAGTTACCACATGAACCCTCACACACCTAAGTCCAGTTGGTTTTTCCAGAAAACAAATTAATAGGTTAGGATTCATGATTTTTTGAAAACCATTAGACATATTACTGACCACTAGAAACACATCCTGTTAAAATGAAGTCCTTTCAAATCACATTGAGGTATTTACCTAGCATTTGAATTTTTTCATAGTGACAATTCAGACAATATTTCCATTCCCTAACCCTTAGGAAATAGTTCAATATTTATTGATATTGTTGTTGATTCATCTATTTCATGGCTTATTTAAATCCAAATCATTATAAGTATTTCCAATGTTGATTTACCAAAAAATCCTAGATTAAGCAAATTACAATAAAATAGATTCAGGTGCAATCTTGGAAGGTGGCTCATTTAGGCGAATCACTCCAGACCCTTCACGTATTGGGGCAGTGTCCCTTATAAATTCAATCAAGTCCCACTTATGACTTGTTATTGCTATCCAATCGAATAAGAGATAAATCATAACAGCTTATATCATATTCACTCTCACGATGTCCCATTATTTAGATTCATGAAGTAATCTTCACACATGTATGCCAAACCTCAAATATGGTTCGTCAAATGGGTCGTGTACATACGAATAAACAGTCAATCAGCTGGGCTTCGCCAATCTTCTATAGAGAATTGGTTCCTCGGTAAGGACTCTAGTTTTTATCTTTGCCCAGGAATAAAGAACATTTCAAGGAAAAATAATAACATCTCCAATAATGCAGCCATCACAAGAACATGATTGTCAAATCAAGAATCACCCTGGGAAAAATTTCAAACCATGGGTTTAACCTTTTATACATGGTAGTTTGAGCAATGACAAATGATTAGATTTCAATTGCTTTCCTTTGTCTATCTCTTCATAATGAAAAGCTTAATTCGGAACTATGCCAACCTTAAATTTTATATTGACATTGTTTTTGTAGATTTGTTTTTAGGGTATTGACCTAATCTATTAAAGGCTTTATTTCTAATCCATTGGCCTAATATCAGACGTTTTTTGAAAGGTACTTTCTCCCTATCATCAATCTTTTTTATGAATAATTAGGTTATTTTATTTAGAAAGCCCTTGTAATAAATTAGGCTATTTATGCAAAAAAAAATAGAACATCAACAAGGAAAACAGTTCAAAAACGTAGGAATGGTTCCATAAAGTCAAAAACCTTGGATTCTATAACGTAATCACACTCAATTTGAAACGAATAGATACTCAAGGTTTCACTTATTAAAATAATCTTTGTAATATCAAAATGTTCCAGAGAACGAAATTGAATAGTGTGAGAAAATAGAGTTACTGAAATGCACTTTTAAAAAGGGTCTGAGTTACGGAAATGGATCTTTTGATTTTGTGTTATAGAATGTGGATTTTATTCCTATTTTCTGTACAAACTTTTTAGATATGAGACCTACTTAGAAAATAGTCTCAAGTATAATAGGGAACCTATATTTTTCACATCAATGTGGCAATAGTTTTAAATTGAGGGATAAAGTCACATTTTGGTAGCCTAAAACTAGTATTTATCATCAACCCAAGTTCAATTCTCTTTGATATACATTGGATGCTTTCCAAAAATTCATGTCCTAAGTCAAGTTAGAGGTTTCCAAAACATAACGGGGCGCTCTTGTGGATTGTTCAGCAGACATTAAGGACTCAAGCCCACCCCCATGTCCCTATTAGAGAAAGTGCTCCTCCACCACTCTAGTTCATAGCTTTGGTATAATAAAAGTGTTTACCATCCATTTTGAACTCAAGGTCTTGGGCTATTGGTGAGTTACAAGTAGTTTGTAATCATCAACCCAAGTTCCATTCCCATTGAGTTCATTGGATGCTTTCAATAAGTGGCCATGGGGACACCTTGAGGTAGGGGTTGAAATTATCCATAGGGAATAAGTGGAACATAGTGGGGCTTCTGAATGCAGATCACTCGGTGGACATTAAGGACCCAAGCCCACCCCCATGTCCCACTTAGAGAAAGTGATCCTCCACCACTCCAGTTCATAGATATGGTATAATAAAAGCATTTATCATCCAAAGTTTGTTCATTAGATGATTTCAATAAGTGGACATGGGGACACCTTAAGGTAGGGGTCAAACTTCTCCATATGGACCAAGTGGAACATAGTGGGACACTCCAAATGTGGGTCGCTTGGTGGACATTAAGGACCCAATCCCACCCCCATGTCCCACTTAGAGAAAGTGATCGACCACCACTCCAATTCATAGATATGGTATAATAAAATTGTTTATTATCCAAAGTTTAATAAAAATGGTGGAGGAGCGGGAGTGGGAGCAAGGAGGATTTCAAAAACCAAATGAACAGGAAGTGTCGCATGAAACAGGTAACCCTCAGATTGAGGCGGGCTGAAAATTTTGGGCCATAATATGGAAAATTTGAATCATCCTTTTGATTCAAATATTATGACTGTTGAAAAGGATGGTATTCTAAGTCTTGTTATCCCTAATGGGTTAGAAGAGAATTCTAAATCTAGGATGGAATATGCCCTGGTTGGAAAGTTTTATGGATCGAGACCAAATGTGGAATGGTTTCATGAATGGGCTAGGAGAAAATGGAATCCTAAGGGTTCATTGGAAATAGCTTCCTATGTGAATGAGTTTTTTTATCATCAATATTTCAAACTCTGAGGATTGTAAAAACATTCTTTTGGGTGGGCCATGGTTTATGGGTAGATCTAGTCTTCTGGTTCAAAAATGGTATCTGGGATTTGATCCATATAAAGAGAAACTAGATGAGTTTCCTGTGTGGGTAAAACTACTGGGACTTCTGATGGAATTTTGGGAAGGAGAAATCTTAACTGTTATAGCTAATGCCATAGGTTCCTTGGTTGTTTTTTATCCAGTTAATAGGGAAAGAACTAGGCTAATGTATGCTCGTTTCTGTGTTAATGTTCCTGTTGGTAATATGATGAGAAAGGAAATAGAACTTAAAACAAAGTTTGGGGTTTGGATCCAGAAGATTGAATATGAAGCTTCTCCTTTGTTTTTTCAAAAATGTAGTCGGATGGGGCATGAGAAAAAGACAGTGTAAGGAGGCTAAGAAAGGAAAGAAAGACTTGGGAAAGAAAAGAAAAGGAATCAAGGAAAAATGAGGAAACTAGTAAGTCTTCTCTCCAAATAAATATTTCTCTACTAAGTTTTATTTTAATATGTTAGAGATAGAGGAGGTGGAGGAAGTTGAGATTCAAGAAAATATAGAGATAAATAAGGATAATCAGAAGGAACCAAATCAGGAGGCTAAGGAAATTTTAGATCAGGCTCATGAGTTAAAGGACATTGTGATTCAAACCCAAAATCAGGAGATCTCTTGCTAAGGAGGTTCCTATTGAGTTGCTACAAATTAGTATGGAAGTTATAGATCAACAGAATAAGGATCTAAATAATAAGGGTGAAACTATTTTGAAGGAAGAGCAGGTGTTGTCTCAAGAAGAGGTTGTACCCTGTTCTTTCAATGTGGAAAAGAATAAGGAGGTGTTGGAAGAAAATAAGATCAATACAAGAAGTGTTCAAAAACAAGAAAGAGTTAAAGAAGATTGTGGGAAGGTTCCATAAAGAAAGGTAATATGTCAAATAGGGATAAGAGGGAGAAAACAATGGCCAAAGAAATAGATTCTGGTAAGCAACGCTCTATTGAGGAGAGCATATCACCAAATAAAAAAATATGAAGCTCATCTCTTGGAACATAAGGGGTTTAAATAATCCCAATAAACAAAGTATTTTATCAAGTTTTAGGAAAATGAATAAGCCTGATATTCTTTTGATTCAAGAAACTAAAATATCACAAGAAAATAAGGGTGAGGTTAAGATTAAGGTTTGGTTTAGATCTGAAATGCAGAGTGTATCCTCTTTAGGTGCTTCTGGTGGTTTGGTTACTTTTTGGGAATCAAAATGATAGGGAAGGGACATTGTTATTTCAGTCTCCCCATCATTTGGCTATTTTGTTTAAAGAAAAGGAGAATGGGTCTATTATGGGTTTGTTCTAATATATATGCCCCTAACAATGTGGTGGAGAGAAGAAAACTATGGGTAGATATTGTTCAGTTTCATAGTCAGTTTATAGATTTGAATTGGTTGATTGGGGGTGATTTTAATACTCCTTTGTGTCTGGAAGATAAAAAAGGTGGTTTGAATGTCTTCAGTGATAGTATGGGGGATTTTGTAGACTTTATTGTTGACTGTAATTTGGTGGATATTGAGTTGAAAGGAGCCTATTTTACCTAGTCAAATCAGAGAATTGGTGAGGATCTAATCCAAATTAAGTTGGATAGATTTCTTATCAATTTATCTTGGTATTTGAATCTAGATGGCTCCTTGGCTGCATTACCAAGGATTGGATCAGATCATAGTCCAATTTGTCTTTAAACAAGTGATAGTGTTGGGAAAGAGGAAAGCATTCTATGTTATTTAATATATGGTTACAACATCCTAATATCAAGGACGAGATCAAATCTAGTTGGAAAACCAGTGTTAAAGGTAAGCCTATATTTAGACTTGTGTCAAAATTAAAGCATGTTAAAGCCAGATTGAAAGTTTGGAATAAGGAAACTTTTGGTAATATTTTTTTCAAAAAACCCAATTAGTGATGATCTAAAGAAGATTGAGGATGAAATTGAAAGAAAAGGTTTGAATAAATATTAAGGGATAAGGAGAAATATATGTTGTCTGAATATCATAATTTAGAAGCTAAAGAGGAGGCATACTAGAAACAAAATTCTAGAGTTTTGTGGTTGAAGGAGGGTGATAGGAACACAAAAAAAAATCATCTAAAAAATTCCATGCATAAGAATTATAATACTATTTTGGAGATTGAGGATAGAAGAGGGGTTAAAATTAAGAATCAGGGTGAAATTTCATAGGAATTTATTGATTTTTTCTCTCAGTTGTTTGCTACTAGGTAGGGAACCTGATCTTGGTAAGGAAAGTTATATAGAAAATATTTTTCAACCTATTATTTCTCAATAGGATAATGTTGAGTTGATTAAAATTCCATCTGTTGAGGAGATAAAAATGGTTGTTTTTTATTTGGAAGGGGAAAAATCTCCTGGTCCAGATGGGTTTCCTGCTCTTTTTTTCAGGAGTTTTGGGAAATAGTTCATGAAGATGTTGAAGAATCCATTCAAGATTTCTTTTTGCATGGTAAGCTTCTAAAAGAGGTTAATAGTACCTTTATATCTCTTGTTCCTAAGGTGTTTGGTGCTAAAAAAGTTACAGATTTTAGACCAATAAGCCTATGTAACATGGTCTATAAGATAATAACTAAAATTATCTCTTTTCAGAATCAAAGGCCTTTTGGAAAGTTTTATTTCTCCAAATCAGGGTGCTTTTGTGGAAGGTAGACAAATTCTTGATAGTGTCATTACTATTCATGAAGTTGTTCACTCTGTGGATAGTTCCAAAAGGGAGGCAATGATGCTAAAAATTGATATGAACAAATCTTATGATAGGGTATCATGGAGATTTCTTAGAATTATTCTTGAAACATTGTGTTTTCATGGTCATTTCATCAATATTATAATGGAGTGTATTTATACTCCTAAATACTCAATTCTGATCAATGGAAAATCTGAAGGTTTTTTCTCTTCAGGGAGGGGATTAAGACAGGGGATCCACTTTCACCCTTTCTTTATATTATTGTGGCAGAGACTTTAGGCAGACTTTGTGCTGACCATAAATAGAAAAAGAAGCTCAATGGGTTAATTATTTCTAATGGTTTGGATCCTATTGCTTTGCAACAATTTGTGGATGATACTTTTTTACTGGGAAAGGTGACTCTAGCAGAAGTTGTGGTGTTTAAGGAGATTCTTCAGGATTTTGAGGAGGTTACAGGACAACTCATCAATTTTAGGAAAATTTACGTTTTCTTTTTAAATGTGGATGTAGATATTCATAATAGAATTGCAGCAGTACTGGAATGTCCAATTAAAGCTTTACCATGTTCCTATTTGGGTATGCCACTCTTTAAAGGGAGAATGATCTTGGAAAATTGGAATACTCTGGTTAGCAAATTTCAAAAAAAGTTAGCAACATGGAAAGGGAATTTATTATCACAGGAAGGTAAATTACAATTGCTTCAAAGTTTCCTACATAGTTTGGTGGTGTACCTGATGTCAATTTTTAAAATGCCTACTAAAATTAGAAATATAATTACTCAAATTCAGCATAGATTTCTATGGTCAAGAATGGAATCTAAGGATAGAATTCCTTTAGTGGCATGGGATAAAGTTACCCTTCCAAAGAGTGTTGGTGGTCTTGGATTGAAAGATATTAAAAGCATGAATTTGGCTCTTATGGCTAAAGTGGGATGGAGATTGGTGCATGAGAATGGTTTATGGGCTAGGATTCTAAAAGCTAAGTATCTGTATTTTGATCAAGCCTCTTTCATATCTACTGATGGTCTTTCAGAAGGCTCTTGCTTTTGGAATGGTTTGTGTAAATGCAGGGACATTCACACAGAATGTTTCTGTTCTTAGAATAGAGTTGCTTCTATCCTTTCATTCCCTTGAGAAACAGATAAAGGTTAGAGCTAGGAGGAATACCTGTTGGGTGTTGGGAGGGTGTGCGCATACCGTAGAGAGAGATCAGATCGATTGCGAAGAACTCCTTTTTGTCTGGGAAGGACTACCTATGAATAAGAATGCAAGACCACCAGATTATAGTTAGACAATAAATGAGGGAACTGCCTTGGGCCCAGGAAATATTAGACTTCCTTTCGAAGGTGGTCAGTTCCCCTTTTAATATGAATTAACACAAATGCTAACAAAGAAGTTATTGCTAAATCACAATTTAGTTACCTCGTTAAAAGGCAATTGAGGAAAGGCTAGTTTTGGTTTGAGTCACAATGACCGATGTCGGTCAATGTATAACTGGTATGGGTTGCTGATAACCGATATCGGTAGGGGCAATGATTTAGGGGCTTTCAATGAAGGTTGGCTATAAGGCGGTTATGGTGTTTATAAGGTTGGTAAATGATTAGGGGTAGGTAATAGGGTGATGGAGAAGACTCAGAGAGTGTGGGAGTTATTCTTGGGGCAATGTAAGGGTAGAGGAATGAAAGTTAGATGTAGGGTGCTACCGGGTAGTAGATCTAGGAGTGAGCTTATAATTACCATGAATCAGAAGTTCAAGAAATGGTATTTAAAAACGTACAAGACACCACTTACTAGTTCCTGATGAAGATACAGGTCCAAGGACTGTGATGACGAAGGCAAGGCTCAGGTGGGATGATCCAACAATCAAAAGTGAGCCATCTTCTCTCCCAATGCTTGGATGAGTGTCACTGTGCTCTAGTTACTCAGTTGCAGTCTTGGGCTCGATGTCCTTCTCTGCAAACTCTTCTCTTTCCTTCACTTGTCTCTGCCCTGCCAAGTGAATTCTGGATCTTTCAAATGAATTCCGATCCTTTGTTTTTGGTTGGGGGAGGTCATTTACAGGGAACCAATGGCGGTTACGTAACCAACGGCAGTCGAGTAGGAACCGATGTCGGTTAAGTCAAAGTGGGCTATTTTTAGTAAAATAGCCAACTTTCCCTCCTTTTCTCTCGAGGGATTAGTTGTGGGCTTGGTCAAGTCATTATTAGGTTGGTTTTGGTGCGGGTGAGGAGTAATTAGTCATGGGTGTCGATGTAGACCAAGTTATAGGTCTTAATTAGGTTAGTTTAGGGTTAGGGCTAGGTCATGATGAGGTGGCGAAATGAGGTGGCAGGTTTGGAGATGTGGATTTATTAATTATAAGGTAATTAATAAATAATTGTGTAAGGTTTAGGTGGTGAGGTTAGGTTGCAAAATGAGATGCGGGGCACAGGGTGTCATAAGACACAAATTTGGTGTCTACACCATGCACTAATGTGATCAACCCCATCAGAAATGATGTATCTATCTTATCAGTGAGTAAGAACCCATTGATAAGAGCCATTAAGTAAAGTGGTCTTTGCATCAACATTGTCTCTCCAAGAAGATTTGGATCAGCTATACAATCATGTAGAGACACTATCATGCCCTTGTGGGGTATCTCATCACGGACAAATAATTCAATAATCGCTGTAGTAATCTGACCAAAATTTCTCGTATACTCAATCATCAAGCCTACAATGAGAACACATAAAATCTGCCAAACATCCTCATGTGTGATGGTCATCTCTCATGTGGGGAGCCTGAAACATTAGCTCTTGTTGTGCCACTACTCAATCAAAGCGGCCTGTAGACCATGGTCTAGGGTAATCAAGGGCATCCACACTACATAGCCTAAGCCAACCGCCTCTAGTACTATCACCATCATGCGACGGTCTCTTCGGTGTTTGCTCCCTCCATCTCGGCTATGTGATTTTTTCACTCTCACATCTATAACGCTCGAAATCACCACTGTAAAAAACATGGTGAGTGTTAGACACTAACAATTCTGCTATATACTTCTATTGAATTATATCCTCCTCTAAAATTTAAATTGGTTTCTTCTAAGTTCTGCAACCACTTCTATTGTTGCATTTAATTCCTCCTCTTATCAATCTTTCTTCTAAGGTGCCTTTGCCTAACAGAAGCATTTTTCCCTCATTCCACACCTCTTAAGCATGTGCCCCCTTTTTGGATCGCGCCAGAGTGTGTGTTGTGCATTTGCCTCCTACTTCTGCCATGTTTAAAATGTCTGTGTGTGTGCACAGGAGTCTGATGTGTGTGTGCACCATATTTTTGGTGCGTATGCATGCACGCATGTACTATGTGCATGTTGGCAAATGAACATACTCTTTTTAGGGAATATACACATGCGCGCACACATTTTGAAAGCACTTGCGCCACCATAGGGGTGCATGCGCCCCCGGCCATGCACGCATACACTATACCCTACATCTAGACTCCCTTATGGCATTTTCGGCGGGCTGTCTTTTGAATTTTCCTTATGGGCCCTAAATATGACATTAAACTATCCCATTGATTCGGATCGGTGCTCAATATACTCACAAATTGAAGCCATCATCTACATGTCAGGCATACTGGCAGCTCAATTGGCGCGTCTCCTACAGGCTCATCCTCTCACCATCATCCTCTTCACTATCGGGGGTCTCATGGTAAAAATTCGGCAGTGGTTGATAACAAATGAATTAGTCGTGATGATTTGGCCCACTTGTCCCATGTGGGGATATTAAACCATTCTCACCGGTCAGTGATGCCCGCGGAATCCTTGCTTTTGGGCCTTCATTGTTGCTCTAACTCTTCTTCTACTTGCCATGAATAATTATTTTATTTAAATAATTATGTTTCTTTCATTTTTTGTCATGTTGGGGAATTCTTTACCATCTGGTACCCCCTTCTTTTCACTAGGACTTTTGGTGCCTTTCTTCTACACACTCCATTGAATAATTATTTTTATGAAATAATGACTCATTTCGGCCGGTTCGGGTAGGTTCGCGTATCCTTTGTCCCACTTCCCACCTTGTGCTTTAGCTGATTTTCACAATTTTTACTGGCCCAAACTACTTGCTTTCTGCAACCTTCTCCGGAATTATTTGTCAGATGTTGCTTCTTTCTTCTCCATGGGGCATTTCTTTTGCATTTAGGAGATTCTTGCTGATTATTCTAAATTATTCTACACATCCAACCCATCCAAAAATTCAAAAAACAAAAAAAACATATCCGTCAAAATCCAAAAAATATTAAAAAATTATTCATTAAAAAAAATTCCTAAAAATTGTAAAACTCACAAAACTAGGTAAACCAACTCATAGTGGCAGAAACTTGTGTCTTGACACATGGTATTCTTTTTGTATCTTTCCGGAAATTTCACATCTTCGTAGATCAAATGACTTGTGGTACAGATTTACACCCATTTACAGCTAGACTGCTTGCTTCACACATATAGTTTCCTGGTAATTTGAAGAGAAAACAAGCAATACTTAGCCAAAGGTCGATAGTTTATCCAAACACAGGTTGATATAATCCTGGTATCTAAGGCATAGGAAGTACTCTTTCTCATTGGACCCAAGGTCCTTCATCATCTTACCTTGCATGTATCCTTGCTCGAGGCATTATTTTTAAACCTTTTCATTAATCATCAACATTTGGGGATCTTCAACTTGATAACAAAACATTTGTACAACTTTCTTTCCCATCTTTGGTTAGAATATGTGTTTTTGTACTTGTTTCCATGTTAAACGAGCTTATTTCCTTCTCATAATGCATTGCTTTTTGTATGTTGCATTGAGTGGGTGTTTCAGCAACGAACAATTGGTTCACAATATGGCTTTTCATGTCATCCTACTATTGTCGTATGCTTATATTTTTAATAAGGACCGATGATGTAGATCTTTGGCAATATGATGACAATAAAGTTATTTCAATACACTAGATGATTGGTTGGTTGGTTGCGGCCGTGGGTCGGGCCGGATTGGTTGGTTGCGGGCTTGGGGCAAGCCTGATTGGTTGGTTGCGGCCGTGGGTCGGGCCGGATTGGTTGGTTGTGGCCGTGGGTTGGGCCGGATTGGTTGGTTGCGGCCGTGGGTCGGGCCGGATTGGTTGGTTGCGGGCTTGGGTCGGGCCGATTGAAGTCAAAATAAGGCTAGTCAGCAAAGCCGGGGGTAGGTGATGTGGGAAAAAGTGGAGATTGTTGGATAAAGGTGGGAGTTAGGTAAAGGAAGTAGGTAACCGATATCGGTTATGTGCGACCGATATCGGTTACAAGACCGATACCGGTATTCTAGGGCATGAAATAACCGGTATCGGTTATAGGTCAAAACCTATAAAAATAAAAATACGGTATGTCATTGTCACTTTGTGAATTTGAGCACCTAATTTTGTCTTGTCTGAGGTGTGAAGTGATTTTTTTGAGTTTGTGGGCTGAGTTGGCACTAGTTGAGTGGAGGAGTGAGTGATTGGTAGACCCCAGTGATCAGGAGGCAGAGGTTGATTGGTTGAGGACCCAACTGAGGAGATTTGGAGCCATGGCACAGCCCAGAGGAGCAGGAGGTGCTGGAGGAGCTGGACCACCACCACCTATCCCACCACGATGACATGTAGTCGTACCGGTAGGCTCTGAACCCCTACTTATGTGAAGTTAATGAATTTAACTAGAATGTGGGTTTTGGGGTAGGAATCCAAAATTTAATAAAATAATGAATAAATGAAGGTAATTTGTAAAATGGAGTGGGTAGGTATGGTAGTTAGGCCAAACGGTAGGGTGGGTAAGTTTTTAGGTCTTTCTTGTGGGTAAATGGGTAGAAATAGGTAAAAAGAGGTTTTGCGGGCCATTTTGGGTTCAGCCCCGGAATTGGACAGTGACCGATGTTGGTCACTAGGTGACTGGCATCGGTCACAGAATAGTTTGTACAAATAGTTGTGTTTATAGACCTGTGTCGGTCAAATGTCGATCGGCGTCGGTACATATAATGCGATTGGGGGACCGATGGTGGTCGAGGGTGACCGGTATCGGTCATCATGGGTAGGAGTTAGGTTTTTTGTTCTTTATTATAATTTTTATTTTATTTTTTTGGGGGGGGGTGAAGGGGGAGGAGGTAGAGATGATAGGAAAGGTGATTGGGGTGGAGGGGAATGGGGTTGTTGGGGGTTGGTTCGGGTAGGATAGATTATGTGTTGTGTATGGAGTAGGAGGTGTTAAATTGGTGGGGGTATAGTTAGATGGCTAGAGTAGATCGGGGTGGTTGGTAGGGTGTGAGATAAGTAAAGGGGATATCGTAGATGTATAGGGTAAGATAGGTGGGTGTAGATGTGTGTTATAGAGTCATGTTGTGGTTGGGTGGGTAAGTGGGTATAGAGGGTTAAGGTAGTTGGTTTTGTAAAGGGTAGGCCTGATGAAGTGGGTTGTTTTTACAGGCACGCCAACAGCTCATGATGCGGGATCAGATGCCCCCTTTATTGGGGCGGATGCGGCCACATGTGACTGCAGCATAGTGGGCCTTCATGCAAGAGGTTAGACTCGGCGGAGTCCAGAGGTATAGGGCTGTGGATAGGGACCATAGCCTGATGGTTGCCCTCATCGAGAGATGGGATCCGACAACCAATGTCTTCCATCTCCCTACTGGAGAGATGACTATCACATTAGAGGATGTGTATCGCATCCTGAGACTGCCGATCGTAGGTGAGGCAGTGTTCCAGGTGGATGCAGAGATAGCGATGGATAGCATCCTGGATGTATTTGGGGATGCAGCCACATTACTTACCTATCATAGCGCGAGCATTGCCTACGGCGATATGTATCGCGCACACCGATAGGAGACACAGCTTTCCGTGTTGATGATGATTGGTATCACTTGATTCACCCTCCCGGACTCAGAGGGAGGCCGCTTCCCATGGGATTTGATGGGAGTTTTACATGAGATGGTGGAGGAGCATACCTGCTATGCCTGGGCACCAGTGTATCTGGTGCAGCTATACAGAGAGCTCTGGGGTTATCGCCGTATGAGGTGATTTGGTATCTGTTCAACATTTTTGTTACACTACTGTGCTTATGAGCATATCATATATATACGACCAGTAGGGTTGCCCCAGCAGCTAGGGCCACAGATAGTGTACAGGTATGGATTTCAGAGGTGGTTGGGGGTCGTGGGCCAGCCACGAGTGGTGATTGCTGGGTGAGATGTGGCATACTACTGGCACATGTTAGAGGGCCTGACCACTACTCGATATTATTTGGAGGCCCTACAGAGGCCATTAACCCCGAGGAGGAGCCCAACCACAGCTGTGCTGGATCCAGTATAGCTTCTAGATAGCTAGACGGAGGCCCAAGGAGTATGAGTGGATACCCCTGGAGAGCGTACGATGTCAGTTAGGCTTACGACAGGATGAGCCACCTCCCTTCCCATAGTACTAGAGGGATGATGTAGAGGCACCATTGCCTGCTCCGCCGCCAATTGGACCCAGTCTAGGGTCGCAGAGAGACCGGCTGATGATACAGTGGATGATTCCAGAGAGACAGGTGTATTTTTGGTGTGGTGGACAGGTCAGAGAGCAGCCAGGAGAGCACAGCCCGCACAGCCAGATTTGGCGGCTGTTATAGCGGAGAGGGACTGTCTCTTAGGCCAGATGCAGCTATTACAGGGGTAGCTTACTGCTGCACAGGCACAGATTGGGGTGCTACAGGGGTAGTTAGCCCAGGCACAAGGCATAGGCGTCAGGCACTATAGGTACAGGCACTGCCACAGGCACAGGCACAGGTACAGGCACCGCCACAGGCACAGGGTGTACCGGTAGGGCAGGGGCCACTTCTATTAGGAGTCGGGGGACCAGCCCCACCAACCATGGTGGCACGGGCCCGCTATATGGAGGCGAGAGTGGAGGCCCGGTATTATCAGGACGTGCTCGATGGTACCAGGGGCCGACTATCAGCCATATGCAGCGTATAGAGCTGAGACGTCCCGGAGTCAGAGATCACAGGGGGCCGCAGCTACAGCCGGTGGGTTAGTTATAGGGAGGAGGCGAGAGCTAGCACAAAGACCAGTAGGGGGATGGGTCGAGGGTGGTGGAGAGATTTTGAGACATCTTGGGAGCGGATATGGGTTTTTGTTATTGGATATAGACACCGGTCTCTGAACCGAGTATGTATATAGAGGCCTGCGTGCCCACATAGGATTTATTTATTCATTTTTGTTGTATATACCGGCCTGCGAGCTGAGTACATTTTGTATAGTTGATACTGGCCTGCGAACCGAGTATATTTTTAACATGATAGACTGGCCTGCGAGCCGAGTCGAGATTTTGACAAAGACAGCGGCTTGCGTGCCGACTTTGTACTTTTCTAGATCACAGAGGCCCCATGCAGGGCAAGTTGTATATTTTGACATTGATATATATAGATGATGAGTTTGATCCACATGGTGTGTATAATGGTTGATTTGATGTATATATTAAAATTTCTCATGTGTTTTTTTGATGGTATTGAAATTTAATATATATAGATAATGTTTGATGAAATTTTGATGATATGTATATATATATATATATATATGGGTTGATGGGATTATGATGACAAATATTGATAACGATGTCGTGATGTAGGGAAAAGAGGTGGGCGCCACCAAAAATTTGCAAAAAATAAAGAAAAGGCCTAGGTTTAAGCAAAAGGAGACATGTGACCGATATCGGTTAGCTAACCGATGTCGGTAGCTATATGACCGATACCGGTTATGTAACCGATATCGGTTATGCCAAAATGAGTTTTTCTAAAAATAGAAAAGCTTGGGAGGCAACTTAAGTTCTTATTTTTAGAGTCATGCAACAAGTTAAATACGAGAATGCGATGTTGTTGACGACTTATACAGGTAATTGCATGGTAGAATTGAGTGATAAGGAGGAAAGAGACAGGTAAAGTGATTGTGGGCTGAGATTAAGAAGGTAGAAAGGCAAGTTATATTGAAGAGGGTGGTGAACATGGCTGAACAAAGAGAAGCATTCAGTGGGCAGAGAGGAGATAGACAGGTTCCACCTCAAGCTGCTGGATCCCCGGAGGTATAATTTGTTTTTGGTTAGAATTAGATTTTGCATGGTTAAAAATAGAATGTGGTAAGGTAAATGGGCAGAAAGGTGAGTAGGCAAGAGTTTGGGGTGGGATGAGTGTTATGGGGTAGGTAAGTAGGGATTTTGGGTATGTGTGTAGGTACAAAGAGGGGTAAACGAGCAAATAATTATCGTAGGTGGTGTTTTTAAGCAGGCTGTGTAGTATTGACAGTGACCGATATCGTTTAGAGATAACCGGTATCGGTTAAATAACCGGTATCGGTTATCTATAACCGATATCGGTTACTGTATGAAATTCCAGAATGTGAGAAAAAACACTTGGGGATTTGATTTATTGAATGGTTGTTTGTTGATTTGATGTATGCAGGTAGAGGCAGGGTTGAGGATGAATGATAGGGTGCCCGCTTTGTTATCACGAGTCCGAGCAGATGTACCACCAGCTGAGTGGGCATTGATAAACCATGTGGGGTTAAGTGGAATCCGCTATTATTCATGAATCACACGCAATCATGCTATGTTGCAGGTGTTGATTGAGAGATGGAATCCAGAAAATAATACCTTCTATCTGCCAACAGGGGAGATGAAAGTGACATTGGAAGATGTGTTTCGAATTTTGAGGCTCCCAATTACAGGAAGACCAGTTTATCAGGCAGGGCCTAGCATGGCGCGGGGAGCGATAACAGCAGTATTTGGTCCAGCTGCATGAGATTTGACACAGCGAGGTTTGACATTCACTTATGGTATAATGTTTGTAGCACACCCTGAGGCAACAAGGTTAGCAGTGGTATTAATGATAGCGGTGGGGTATTATGCATTACCGAGGGCGGATGGGGGAAGATTTCCAAAAGCATTGATGTGTATTATTTGGGAAATGATAGAAAGGAGTGTGACTTTCACATGGGCACCCGCATATCTGGCGGAGCTATATAGGGGTTTATGGGCCTGCAGGTGAAATCACAGGACTACACTGGATTGTGCATACTTATTACATTGTTGGGCCTATGAGCACATTTTTGTGTGCGACCAATAGGCCGACCCATCCAGTCAGGAGAGACAGGAGTGCAGAGGTTGGGATTTAGGTGATGGGTCCAGACAGAGCAAGAGGTGAGATCCCAGGCTGTGACAGATGACGTCGAGTATTATAGGTAGGTGTGGGAGATGGTGACGATTGCGGATATCCGTTGGAGGCCTTACGGGAACTATATGGTGATAGAGAACATAGCTGAGGATTTGAGGGGTGTAGAGTGATTAAGGTGGATCACGGGGCACATGCCAGGTGAGTACGAGAGGATTCCTCTAGATCGCGTGCGGTGACAATTTGGATTTGTTCAGGATATACCCATGGCTTATAGACCATATATGAGGATCGACGCCGAGGAATCATTCTCACCTCCCTGGCCGACACCTCTAGAAGGACCAAAAGAGATAGCAGCCGATCACAGGGTAATGGATGTAAAAGTGATAGAGGCTTATAGATTATGGTGGGTAGTAGAGCTGCGAGGTTCACATGAGAGGTCTGATCATCCTGACATAACTGTGATTACAGTAGAGAGAGATCACCTGCAAGGTTTAGTTCACCAGCTTCAAACGCGGGTGAATGAGACAATGGAATTGTTAGCGGTTGCGGAGTCACGAGTGGAGAAACTTAAGGCAAGATTCATCCATGCGAGACGGAATATTCATATGTTACAGGAGAGATTGGCAGATCAGTGGGAGGAACCAAGGGCAGTGGCACCTTTGAGGATGGAGAGGCCAGGCGAGCGGCGTCAACGATCACGATCATCACCTAGTTTGGGATGAGGCACAAGGGTCTAAGTGAATTTCATAGGGGTAGAAGAATAAATAAGGATGCCAACCTGCGCGTCGATGATAGAGAAGATGTATTTGTTTAACATCTAAATAAAACTGAATATGTATGTTGATTTGAGTTATGATAATAATAAGAATGGTTGTGTTTTGAATGTTTGTTTTGAAAAAGGATAAAGATGAATGTTATCAAATAGAAATACACAAAAATATTTATATTTACAACACATGATAGGTTATGGTAGGGGATGGTCAAGCTAACCTTGGGAGACCCCATGTCTCCTAAGTGCTGCCTACATAGCCCATTGCTCAAAGCAAGGAGGGGCCTCAGACCGATGTAGTTCTCCCTTAGGACCAGGGAGAGGTGAATTCAGGTAATTTGGTTGTGGTTAGACAATTTTTTGGTTGGTAAAAATATTGATATTGGTAGGGTAATGTTGTTGGTGTTGGTAAGGTATTGGCGGTATTAGTGTAGGTATAGGTGAAGCGAAGGTTAGCTTACCCAAGTATTAGGGAACCATGTCCTGATTAAGGTCAACACATAATCCTAGATTCGGGTAAAAGAGGGAAAAGTGTCCCATAGTTGGAAAGAGCTAAACAAACCACGTATTATCGGAGGATGAACTTGAATCCCTAGGTACCTTGCATAGGCGAGAAGTCGATAGGTGAAAAGAGTTGTATAATCACAATATATCGGATATACGTCATGTCCCTTGAGTTTTGTGGTTTTGAAGAATGGTGAGATGAGGTGGATGGTATAGCTGGGGTGCATAGAACTTGTTATAAAGTGATTATTCTGGCGAAAGAGAACCAAACCAAAATAGACAAGTCCATGACTCAAAAGTGCTTTTGAATACTGCTTTTATTTTTCTGGATATAGACTGATTGATGCAGGAAGTCCATATGGGATATGCATTTTGTTGTTCTTGAGCTCTTCACGAAGCTGATCAATGCGAGAAGCTTCTGATAAAGGCTGACTTTGTATAGCTGTCCTTCAAGGGAGCAGTCTATTTATAGTAGCAGATGTGGCTTTTGTGTATAGCTGTCCTTCGGGGGAGCAGTCTACTTATAATAGTAGAATGTGGCTTTGTACATAGCTGTCCTTCAAGGGAGCAGTCTATGTATAACTTTGAGGTCTAGATGTCCGTTTGGCATGAAGCATCTAGTTTTGTAGGAAGTTTGACTCAAGAATATCCCATAATTGTATAATTGAGAATGTGTTATTTTGATACTTTTAAGTCATGGACCAGACTAAAAAGGGGGAGGCATCTTTAAGAGGAGGTGATGACCAAACCACGTGAGCTTGATTCTATTTTGAGATGCATGAAACAAAGTGTATGAGGTGGTAAATGAGCTCAAGGGATGAGCGCAAGGTAGATAAAAAGTGATATAACACTAAATTCAACAGTAGAATGGTCAGAGATGCAAGGCATTAAGGGGTTTAGGCTCAGGCTTACCATTAAGCGAAGCTAAATGATAAGTGCCTGATCCATAAGTGTGAGTGATAATATAAGGCCCAATCCAATTTGGAGCAAATTTTCCACGTTTTCTCTTCTCTAGTTTGGTTACATGTTGATTCTCTTTGAGGACAAGATCACCAACCTTAAAGGTATGCTCATGAAGTCGCTTATCATAAGCACGCTTGATGCACTTTTGATAGATTTGAAGGTGGTCAAGAGCTGTAAGACGACGCTCGTCAAGAAGCTCCAATTGGGCTAATCGCTCTTGGCAGAAATCATCATTGGTGAGAATATCCTGGAGAGATATTCTTAGGGAGGGTATTTGTATTTCGAGAGGCAAGACAGCCTCGGTACCATATACCAAAGAAAATGGTGTGGCATTAGTGGAGGTACGAATGCTGGTACGATAAGCCCAAAGGGCAAAGGGGATGTGATCAGGCCAATTGCTTCCAGAATCGTTAACGACTTTCATGAGAATTTTGGTTAGGGTTTTGTTAGAAGATTCGGCTTGACCATTTGCTTGTGGATAGTAAGGTGATGAGAAACTAAGTTTGATACCAAAGTTGTCACAAAGGTCTTGTAACAACTTATTTTTGAAATATTTTCCATTATCTGTTATCAGGCGATGAGGAACACCAAAACGACAGATAATGTGATGGTTAATGAATTCTACAATTTTTTATTTTTTGGTTGAAATGAGTGGAATGGCCTCCACCCATTTAGTGTAATATTCGGTTGCTGTGATTATCCAATGGTGACGTTGCGAAGAGGGTGGGTGAATCTCACCAATAAGGTCTAAACCCCATTGTGAGAAAGGCCAAAGATCTCATGCGACCTGTAGCGGATGGCTAGGAGTATGTTGAAGGTTGGCATGTTGTTGACACATAATACAACGCTTAACATATTCGTAGCAGTCGTTATTAAGAGTAGGCCAATAATAGCCTAGGCGAAGGATCCGTTTGGCCACGGCAAGGCCACTAAAATGTCCACCACAAATGCCATCATGGACTTGTTGGATGGTATAGGTGACCTCCGCACCAGTTAGACATCGAAGGAGGATGCCATCAAATCCACGTTTATAGAGGAGTCCCCCCATGATGACATAACGAGAAACACTTTTAAGAAAAGCATATTTTCCGTTACTAGTAAGGTCATGTGCGAGAACAAAAGTTGTAAGGTAGTCGTGAAATTGGTGATACCAGGTATCCTGCGAATTAGCAGATACATTATTTACCATACAAACAGCCGGGATTGAGTAAGATTGGGCAAAGAGTTGTTGGACCAAGACAAATATGTCAGATTTAGTTGGTGAGGTAGGAATTTGTGAGGCCAAGCAAGCCATAGTATCGGAAAATTTATTAGTTGAGCAGGGAATGGTTTGGATAGAATAATGAGTAAATAAGGTCAAAAGTGAGTCCACGTAATGTTTGTACTTTTGAAGTTCCTCATTTTTACATTGGTAGATGCCCGTAACTTGATTGACTACTAGTTGAGAGTCACCGAAAATGTTAATAGATTTTACACCTAAGTGTAACGCAACCTGGAGACCCAAAACAAGGGCCTCATATTCCGCTATATTATTAGTGTAGGGGAAATCGAGCTGGAATGAAAGAGGCATAGGTTCAGCGTACAGAGGAATGAGAACAACACCGGCCCCTCCGTCACGCTGGCATTTGGATCCATCGAAGAAGAAGGTCATTGGATATGACTCCTCACTGAGTGAAAGAGTGGCAATGAGTTCGTCAGGGAAAGTAAAATTGGTAAATTGTTCCCCAGGTAAAGGGGCTTCCGCGAGTTGGTCTGCGATAGTTTGTCCTTTGACTGATTTCTGGTGTACAAACTCAAGGTCGAGGTCGGCGAGGAGCATAAGCCATCGGGCGATGCATTGGTTTAGATGAGGTTTGGTGTACATATAATGGATGGGGTCCGTGTTGGTGATGACAAAAGTTTTGTGATTCAGGAGGTAGTGTCAGAGTTTGGTGGCCACGAATGATAGGGCTAGGCACAACTTTTCTACATGTGTATACCTAGTCTCGTAATCCACAAGAGTATGACTTATGTAATAAATGGCTTGTTCTCGATGCTCGGAGTCATGATGTGCGAGCATGGCTCCTACAGCATGGTCGGTGGTAGAAAGGTAAAGGTAGAAAGGGCGATCGTCCTGAGGTGGGATAAGCACGGGTGGCTGCAAGAGATAGGCTTTAAGAGCCTCAAAGGCTTGGTGGCACTCTTCACTCCATTGAAAGACAATGTCCTTTTTAAGGAGATGATGGAAAGGTTGACATCGATCTAAGAGTTGTGAGATGAAACACCAGATAGATTGGAGTTTTCCCTGCAAACTACGCAATTGTTTGAGGTTAGTGGGTGGGGGCATTTCTAGGATAGCTTTGACTTTAGCTGGATCGACCTCGATGCCATGCAAAGAGACAATAAAACCAAGGATTTTTCCTGAAAGGACACCAAAGACACATTTCTTTGGTTGAAGACGAACACAGTATTGTAACAGGCGATCGAAAATAATGGTTAAAACATCGAGATGTTCACTACGATGTTTAGATTTGCCAAGAAGATCATCGACATAATCCTCAAGGATA
The DNA here is from genome assembly GCA_019776745.2 of Taxus chinensis. NCBI lineage: Eukaryota > Viridiplantae > Streptophyta > Pinopsida > Cupressales > Taxaceae > Taxus > Taxus chinensis. The sequence goes on along the minus strand of CM034157.1, from coordinate 380,736,962 downwards.
GTGTGCATAATGTCATGAAAAATGTAAGTCATAGCCCACTGATAGGTCGCACCAGCATTCTTAAGGCCAAACGGCATGACACGATAGCAGAAGGTTCCCCAAGGAGTTATGAAGGTGGTTTTATGTTGATCGGCCGGGGCTACCAAAATTTGATTGTATCCCGAGAAGCCATCCATGAGAGAAAGCATCTCATGGCCCATAGTGAGATCAACAAGTTGATCAATACTTTGGTGGGGGGAAGTCATCCTTTGGGCAAGCGAGGTTAAGGTCCCGGAAATCCGTACATATCCAAAGTCCCCCCGTTGCTTTAGTAACAGGTACGATGTTAGAAATCCATTGAGGATAGTCAATAGGTAAGATGAAGGAAACAGAAAGGAGTCGTTGAAGCTCTTCTTTGACCAAGAGGGCAATGCATGGATGCATTTTTCTCAGTTTCTGTTTAACTGGTTTGGAGTCAGGTTTCAGGGTAATGTTATGGACAGCAATGTCAGGATCGATTCCTGGCATGTTAGCGTAGGACCAAGCGAAAGCTTGGTTGCGGGCACAGAGGAAGGTAGTGAAGGTAGTTTGTTCTGATGTGTTAAGAGATTGTCTGATCTTCACAATGTGAGGATCGTCCTCTGTGTGGATGTTGATTTCTATAGTCGACTCATTCAACATGGTTTGAGTTTCAGATGGTAAGGCACGTTGAATATAAGAGTCGTCCACACCAAGATAAGTGAGGATGGAGTCGTCATCCTGGCACTCAACAACATTAATTGAAGGTGAGTCTTCTTCAATCATGTCTGGATACAGAAGGGGAAGAGAAGATGGGTCTTCATTATCGCATTGATAAGTGAGAGGACCCAGGAAGATAGTGTTTATGAAAAAAAAAAGTTAGGAGGGATAGATTCTGGGTCTATCGACTCTGTGGGTGACGATGGAAAAATGGGTGATGATGGTTCGGAAGGGGTGACTTCATCATCTTCCTGGATACAATGGCTATGCGGTGTCATCAATGTAGGTGGTTCAGAGAATCCAAGACCACGACGATCTTTGTGTTTGTGTGTAGTCATGGGAATGATCGTATGTCGGCCTTGTTCATAAAGACCGAAACCGAAGCCCTTCCAAGCACAACGCGTCAGGAAGGTGAGGGCGAAATGACGATTAGTTAGATATTGAAAATCAGATTGGAAGGGAACCACACCAAGGGGAGGTTCAGGGGTGACAGAGGATGTATCGACACCCCCATACGTTAGGTTGGTGCGGCAATTAGGTGGTCCATAGGGGATTACTTCCCCCACATGACGGTCGTAGGTAGGATGCGCATGTAACTGTCCATACTCCTGTGGGGTATGGAAAGTGCTAACGTTATATAGGTGATACTCCCCCAGCGTAAGGCATTGAAAAACATCTACCAAAGGATCTGAGGTTGGGATGTTGTTCGCGGGGAAGGAAGTGGTATTTGCGGCGGAGGTTTCATTGGTTGAAGGTGTAGGTGCGGCTAAGGTGGATGGTGGAGGTGTGGTCGAAAGTAGATGGTTGGGTTAGATGAATGGGTGCCTTGACTGGTACAAGCACATCATTAGGGTGATATAACATATTGCAGGTTTTGAAGGGGGGAGCGTCAGCTTTTACGGTGTAGGACTTCCCCTCATACTTGAATTTTATGCATCTATGTAAGGTGGAGGGAACGCATCCCATAGCCCGGATCCAAGGGCGGCCTAACAACATGTTGTATTGGAATTATCCCTCAAGGACATAGAAGAGTTTAGGTAAAGTACGTGGCCCTACACGAATGTTAAGGATCATGGTGCCTAAGGTAGAAGTAATAGCATCATTGAATGAACGCAACATGGTGGGGTTGGCACACATGCAGCTAGAAGGAATATTCATTTGTTGGAAGGCTTTGGAAGAGATGATGTTTAAGCTAGCAACCCCGTCGATCATAACACGATGTACGTGGATGTCCCAGACGTAAGCCGAGATGAAAAGAGCGGGGTCAGGATCTTCTGCACCAAAGTCGACAATTTCATCTTCGGAGAAACTGACAGCAACGGCTTGCTGTATGGGGATGGCAGTTGTAGATTGTTTGGTGAGAGAAGCAACATGGTTGGGTGTTAAGATGGAGGCAACGGGCAAGGTTTCGTTAGGTAGGACCTCTATCCCTTGAAGGATTTCAATGAGAGCTTGTCGATGAGATTCAAAGGTTTGAATGAGATCATACAGTGTCATTTTTACAGGTGATTGGTGAAGCTGTTTGATCATGGTACGGTGGGAAACTCCATCAGAGACGGGTAGGCAGGTCCACGAATAACCATTTTAGGTGGTAGTGTGATCGGGATGGCGGACGGAGGAAGAGAGGCCGCAAGTGTGCTTTCTTTAGCTTTTCCATTATTTTTCTGCCCTCGAGTAGCAATACTAATCATGTTGATCTCGTGAACACGAGAGGAGGAAGATGGTAGGGATAAGTCATTGTCTTCGAGAGGTGGGGTTGCAATAATGATAGATCTTGGTGAGGTGGGGACAGGTGGTATAGGAGAGGGGATTGAAGCTAAAGGTTTCTCCCTTCGTAAGTTGTCTTTCTTAACCTTTCTATCCGAGAGAGGTGACTGACGAAGGATGGCTTTCAAAGCTTTGCATCCCTCTACATCATGTCCTGGTGTGCGGTGGTAAGCACAGATTTTAGACTCATCATAACCTATAGGTCGAGGTTTAGATGGATCATAGGGTCTAAGTGGGGGTAGGGAAATGGTCGCATTCTCTACCAACATATCAAGGATCTTGGCGTAAGATCCTTTGAGCGGGTCAAAGTCAGAAAAAGATGAGGCTATTGATTGGGTGGGTTTTGGTAATGGTTGGGTATGGTTGGTTCGAACGGGTGGTGGTTTAGACAAGGGGTTTCGATAATTGGATTTAACTAAACGTGGCTTCGCCAGCGCAGAAGTTATGTTTAGCTGGTTAGATGATGAGGCCACAAATGACATGGTGGTAGGAAACAACCACGAAGAAAGAGGAGTGTCAGCAAAAAAATCCTTTGATGATGGAGTTTGTTTAGGGTTGATAGGTGGACAGGATACTTGGGATGACGGTGTTGATACACCCATGGATCTCTGTATGGGTGCAGAGGGTGCAGGTCATTTTAAAGAAAACGCAGGAGGTATGATGAATTGAGGCAAGGTGGAGGGGTGAGGTCCCAATATAGAAGGTAGGTGTGACGGTGAGGGTTTTAGTTGTGACAGAGGCATAGATTGAACTTGAGGAGATTGGGTTTGTCTCCTAGGTGGATGGACGGCTTTATTTTTGGATAAATCTAACCGTTTAGGTGGGTGTGTTAGGCTGGGTATTGGTGAAGTTCCAAGCATAGGGGAAGGTTTGGTTAGGTTAATAGAGGTGGATGAGGTATTCGGTAGAGATGAGGGGGGTGAAGATGAGGACATAGGCATTTTGAGCTTTTGTAAACACCTCGGGTATATGGTAGAGGTGTCTGGATCGGTCATCTGCATTTGAGTAGAGCATGGTGTACTCAAACGCTCCCATAGGACTCGTCTATCTTCTGAGGGATGACAATCTTCACGTGTGAATAGGAACTTTGATATGGAAGAGAGGTGGGTTGTGATTCTAGTCCACTGTGGGTGTGATACAGGGGGTAAATGAGTCACTGTATCAATGGGTGTTAAGAGGTCAACCGGTCGCTGAAAAGATTTAGGTGATGAAGAACTAATAGGTAGGAGGGCATGTTTGAGGGGATCCGTCATGATTAAAGAATTTGGTGATGTCAGTTCGAGAGGTTTCTCTTCTAAGGATGACAGAAACAGTGGCGAGCCTTCTTCTTTTACAACAAGAGTGACGGAAGGAGATGTTTGGGAAATAGATAAGTTAGATAACATCCGCTCACAATCTTGCAGGGATGTGGTGTAAGAAGACTCATTCTTGAGAAGAGAACTCTGGGCGGTTATTTCCTTTATGGGTAAACGAATGGCAAGATTATCATTTTGTCTTGATGGTGGTGAAGGGGGTGCAGCTCCCTGCGTTAGTGAAGAGGCTTGATTCAGAATTTCCTTGATAGAAGCTTTTGGTTGGGAGTTGAAGACCGCATGGATTTCATGAACACTCTCCTCGGCTAAGATATCTTGGTTTATGTTACTGTTAGATGAGTGGTTTGGGAATGGTTTGTTGAAGATTTTCAAATTTCGGTTAGCAGGGGCATTAGGATTATCGAGGGTTATATCCCCTGCATCAACCATTTCCTGCACTATGTTTTTCAACATCTTGCAGTTTTCATGACTGTGTCCCTTCACGCGGTGGAAGTTACAGAAGTCATTTTCTTTGTACCAAGAAGGTATAGCATGGGTGGAATCAAACCTAGAGTGAGGTTTAACAGGAGGTAAGGTGATAGCTCCTACTTTAAGCAATTTTTCCAAAATCATACCATAAGTTTCTCCCAAGGGAGTGTAATTGATGGGCTCGGCTTTATACTTATAGGTGGTTTTTGGCGGGGTACTAGACGGTGCTTGGGATTTGACCATTACCGCGTGTACAACTCCTTTTGATTTCGAAGCAGTTGATGCATGAGAATTGGTGGTGTTGGGTTTGTTGGTGGAGTCTTGGGTTTGGAAATTAGGGTTTTTGTTGTGCAACCACAATTTCTCTTCCTCTAAGGCTCGAATCTCTAGTTTCCGAGCCATAGTAAAGGCCTCATCAAAGGTGCAAAAGTTTGAATTTGGAGGGTGGGAGAAATGTGCTTAGCGCAGGCCCGCGTAAAGAGTTTGATGAGTTCAGCCTGAGGTAAGGCATAAGTGAGTTGGTTGATGAGGCCCCGCCATCATCCAATGAAATCTGTGATAGATTCGTCTTCAAATTGTCAGATGGCATAGAGGTCAGTGATGGATACTTTCTTGGCAATATTAATGGAGAAATGATCCAAGAAAGATTGGGCTAATTGATTAAAAGAGAAGATTGAGTGCTGGGTTAAAGCATTGTACCACTCCAAGGTAGGTCCTGATAAGGACATGGGAAAGGTGCAGAGTAGTAAGGCATCGTCATGAGCAATCAGATAGCAGGCATGTCTAAATGATCACAAGTGTTGTTGAGGATCCTCCTTACTATTAAAATGAGTAATTTTTGGTAATTCCCATTGAGGAGGATATGAATTAAGGGGGACAGAAGGATGAATAGGCTCTCGAAAAACTTTCTCGTATGTTAGGGTGCTACGGCTTCCTGAAATAGAAGCCTCCAGATTTTGCATCTTGTCCATCATTTGTTTGATTAAATCAGTGGTTGGGTAAGATGATGGTGCGGTTGTTGTAAATGGAGGTGGATTGGGCCAAGAGCCACTACTAGACAATGGTGGGGTTAAATGTTGATAAGGTATTGATGATAAATATGTTGAGGCGACCGAATAGGGATGTCTTATATAAGATGTTGAAGCCACCGGATAAGCGTGTGGAAATGAAAAGGTGGGCGGAGCTTGAGAAGGAAAGCTCGTGTGGATAGGTGGCAGAGAGCAAGTTATGAAAGGGACAGTCTGCGAGAGAGACGAGGTAGGAGCAGTCGAGCGGTAATGATATGTGGGGCCCCAGATTAACCAAAGGAAAGCCAATCTATGTGCCGTATGAACCCCCGAAGCCACTGAGTTGGGAGACGAGGCTAAGGATGAAGAAGGTAAGGTGGAGTTATTAGGTGGGGAAGGAGCTAAGTGAGCAGCTATACTAATAGGCATACCAACGAGAAGTTGACCGTCAGGCGTACGGTCAGGGGTATGGGACAAATAGTATTGTACGACGCTAGGATTAGCATCCAAAAATTTGGCAAAGTCCTTATCTCCTACAAGGATCTTGGGAACATCACTGGTGTCAGTAGGATTCCCCATAGGATGTGAAGGGGTGATTCAGGAAAAGGCATGGAACAGGCATGTGAAACCATGGCTGCGGCTTGTTTCCGAGTGATAACAACCATGGACAAGAGTACACAGCAAGGATTCAATCTATTAGGAACAGAAACAACAACAAAATGTTAGAATTGGTAGGTTGTTGGTTTGTTGGGAATTGTGAAAAACAGTAACCGATATCAGTCGAATAACCGATGTCGGTCATACTGGAGCCGGCGTCAGTCAGTTAACCGATGTCGGTAGAATAGGACCGGTGTCGGTCACTGTGAAAGCAAAGAGAAGATGTAAGAAGCTGCTGGTTTGGGATTAACAATGCTTAGTATACCCACAAAATTATTCTGAAGTGATCACTGAAACAGTGTATGACAGAGAAACAGAAATAAAAACAAGCAAGATGCACAAGCAAATCAAGAGACTAACCCTAGGATTAGTTTTAATTATTGTGGGCTTATGCCTTATATGTAAGATGATGTCAATCCTAAACAAAATACCTAAGGGAAATGTCAAGTTTGTTTTGCCTTATAAGGTTACCTAAATCGGGCGGAGGAATACCGCGGAAAAGGGGGGGATGTTTGAGCCGTTGTGTTGATTATGGTGTGATTTGGTATGTGTTGTGCAGTGAAAGTAAAATTAATTTCTTTTCAATACCGTGGATATCACCCCCACGTGTACAAACTGTTACTTAATCTATGTTCACTAGAATTAAAAACAGCAAGAAAACATGTGATGCACGTGTTTTAAACCCAAATCAAAAATGATATTCGATGAATCAAAGGAGATGACTTTCACTAAAGCAAAGATGAGGAAGAAAAAAAAATTCTTTTACCAAAATAAAAAAATATCTTGTGAATATTTAGAAGAAGAAAATAGCAAGTGTGCTCCCTATATTAAAGCAAGCAAGAAAGAAAGAAACCTAAGAAGGGTCCTACCAGGCGTGCCAAAATGTTTTCCACAGAATGTTTCCGTTCTTAGAATAGAGTTGCTTCTATCCTTTCATTCCCTTGAGAAACAGATAAAGGTTAGGGCTAGGAGGAATAATTGTTGGGTGTTGGGAGGGTGTGCGTGTACCGTAGAGAGAGATCAGATCGATTGCAAAGAACTCCTTTTTGTCTGGGAAGGACTACCTGTGAATAAGAATGCAAGACCACCAGATTATAGTTAGACAATAAATGAGGGAACTGCCTTGGGCCCAGGAAATATTAGACTTCCTTTCGAAGGTGGTCAGTTCCCCTTTTAATATAAATTAACACAAATGCTAACAAAGAAGTTATTATAAAATCATAATTTAGTTACCTCGTTAAAAGGCAATTGAGGAAAGGCTGGTTTTGGTTTGAGTCACAGTGACCGATGCTGGTCAATTTATAACCGGTACCAGTTGCTGATAACCGATATTGGTAGGGGGAGTGATTTAGGGGCTTTCAATGAAGGTTGGCTGTAAGGCGGTTATGGTGTTTATAAGGTTGGTAAATGATTAGGGGTAGGCAATAGGGTGATGGAGAAGACTCAGAGAGTGTGGGAGTTATTCTTGGGGCAATGTAAGGGTAGAGGAATGAAAGTTAGATGTAGGGTGCTATCGGGTAGTAGATCTAGGAGTGAGCTTATAATTATTATGAATCAGAAGTTCAAGAAATGGTATTTAAAAATGTACAAGACACCACTTACTAGTTCTTGATGAAGATATAGGTTCAAGGACTGTGATGAAAAAGGCAAGGCTCAGGTGGGATGATCCGACAATCAAAAGTGAGTTATCTTCTCTCCCAATGCTGGGACGAGTGTCACTGTGCTCTAGTTACTCAGTTGCAGTCTTGGGCTCGATGTCCTTCTCTACAAACTCTTCTCTTTCCTTCACTTGTCTCTACTCTGCCAAGTGAATTCCGGATCTTTCAAATGAATTCAGATCCTTTGTTTTTGGTTGGGGGAGGTCATTTACAGGGAACCAATGGTGGTTACGTAACTGATGGCGGTCGAGTAGGAACCGATGTCGGTTAAGTCAAAGTGGGCTATTTTTAGTAAAATAGCCAACTTTCCCTCCTTTTCTCCAGAGGGATTAGTTGTGGGCTTGGTCAAGTCATTATTAGGTTGGTTTTGGTGCGGGTGAGGAGTAATTAGTCATGGGTGTGGATGTAGACCAAGTTATAGGTCTTAATTAGGTTAGTTTAGGGTTAGGGCTAGGTCATGATGAGGTGGCAAAATGAGGTGGCAGGTTTGGAGATGTGGATTTATTAATTATAAGGTAATTAATAAATAATTGTGTAAGGTTTATGTGGTTAGGTTAGGTTGTGAAATGAGATGCGGGGCACAGGGTGTCGTAAGACACAAATTTGGTGTCTACACTAAGACTCAATTTCTACTTACCTTAACCAACTAAGACTTATTCTAACCCTAACATTAGATGCCTATTATTTCTCCAACATTCTTGCTTATCTAAGAATTAAATACCGGGACCAATGGGCAGAACTAGAAAAAGGATAACCAAGATCTTTTATTTTGGAAAACCTAGGATTTCCCACCTTAACCAATGCCATTTAACCCAAAACTGATGCTGGTCACCCTAACTATCATCGGTTACCATATATTAATTTTGGAAACCTTTTTCCATAGGTTGGAAATTTTGAGTTTTGGGAGAGGTTGGAAATTTCAAGTTTTGGGAGAGAGAGAGATTTGCATGCAAGCATGAACCAGAACCCTCTCACACATCCAGACACCCCTAGCCAACACCAAGACTAGTATGAAGGCATTGTCATTCACAGTAACATTTCAGGAAGCACTTATGTGGCACTGACCACCAATTTCACAGATCTACCATTGCTATCTTCCGCCAACCAGACCTGTAAATAAAAGTAAGTATGTTTTGATCTACATCATTCTATATTTACTTAGATTCTAGTTTCTTTACCTTTGTTTATTATACCCTATTCTCCCTTGCATTCTACCATCCCCACCTTCTTGTTAATCCACCCATCCAACCACCCACAACCATTTTAGCTCCCCATACTTGACTCTTAGACATTCCTGAGCCTTCCTAGCAGTTTTATAAATCTAACCATCCTTCCCCCATTCTCTGTGTAATCATAGAGAATCCCTCAAAAAAACATTTATTTGATTTCCACCATTCCACCCCTACCAACACCGGTCACCCTAACCGTATTTGGTTTCCCCTTCATCAGCATCAGTCACCAGACCAACACCGATTACTGTATCTTCTGACACACTTTCACTAAGTTGGCCTTATCACCTCAAAAACCTCATAAAACCTTACCCTAGAATGGTATCCCACCTACAATCCCACCACAGGCCTTCCCAACTCTCTATGAAGAAACAGAGAGAGTTTGGACACCTATTTTGACCTTATACCATTATCCATCCCAAACCATCATCAGTCAAATCTAAACCATCATCAATCGTACCCTGACCGATATCAGTCTCTGTGTCTAATAACCCAGCTCAGAACAACAAGCTGATACCCACTACCAAACTACCCAGAATCATTTGTAGTCTTTACCAGATCTCACCAGAAGCCTGTACCAAACCTACAACCCAACACCAGTCCATCACCTGACCCATTTTGACCTCAATCACCTTTTTACTTAACCCTTCTTATTTGTTTTGAATGAGGTACCTAAATCATTTCAATTCAAATAACATTTTTATTTCATGTTTATTTTGAATAGCATTAATACTTTTATATAAATGTGGATTGACAACCTATTTAGAAAGTACCATGCTTCCAAGATATAGCATCCACTAGAAATTCCAGACATTATTTTGTTTAACTCTATCTGGTGGTATTGTTTTTCACTTTACAGGTAGTTCCTCCTATCCAAAAGGAAGTATTCACAGTCAACATTGGATCAGGAATTCGGGACGAGCGCACAACCTTTAACTGACATCATAAACAAGTATTCCTCCTCAGCCTATCACCCTCTATCTATTTCATTAAATATGTTAAGAATCTAGTGAAATATTTTGGCACACTCGGTGGGACCCTCTCTTAGGTTCATTGCATTTTCTTCATATAGGAAAATATTTTGTGTCTCTTTCTTTTTGAAAAATACACATTTAATCTTCTCCCTGGTAACATTCTTTTCTTCTAATTGTCTAAACAACATTTGTGATTTGGTGTTTAAAATGAATCATTTCTTTCTTCCTGCATTTGAATAGTAGTGAAAGAGCACGTTATTGACCTATTCATCATTTACTACATCGAATCTAATTATCGATTTGGGTTCTTAAAATTGTTGCATTTCATCCTTGTATGATGCAATTTAGCTCACATTAAAAATTAAGGGCAACCTATACGTCGGAAGTCATGCCCGGTTAATGGTTGACATAATTGAATTGTAGAAGCACTTTCTCTTCTCTCTCTCTTTGCCAAAATGAAAATATATAAATTTACACATCTTCTTAAACAACACCTTACCTAGAAGAGACTGTCAATAATCACACGATCAGAGGATTGACAGTGGGTGCCCATCTGGTTTCTCTGACTAGTCATTATTAGAGAAAGGATCTCCCCTACCAAAACATAACCTAAAACCACCCTTTAGAATTTTCCTCTTCATAGGATGCCTTCCCAACCAAAAAACTTTGTTCTTAATTCACAATTCATTCTTAAATAACATAATCTAAAAACATAAAATTCACTTATAGGATGGCGTGTTTTTCTTAGCTTTTTCTTGAGTTACGTTTTGAGATGTGAGATTGCGTTCTCCACTTTCCTCTTCCTTTCACACTCCACCATTATAGCTGGATTATTCTGACGATTTATGAGTGTGTCAAGGTCTAATATTATCATCCTCAAACTTCTGGGTTGATACTACATCTGACTCAATTCACAAAAACCAATTTTTATTCACTTCTTCAAATTTCATAGTAACTGGCGTCGGTCCAGTGACCATCACCGGTTTCCGTCTAACCATCATCGGTTTACCTAACCGGTGTGGGTTTATAGCTCTTTTGGTAATTTTACCCAAAAAAGCATTCATCACCTCTTCTATTCTATTTGAAGTTCTCAGGACATCATCATATCCCTGGAATTCTAATATTATAGTCAAGTATAGTTTCCTTATTTCATTTTCATCATCTTTTTCCCCATTTGCTAAAACTGTTGATTTCCCCACAATAACTGGTATCGATTACTGTAACCATAATCATTCATCCTTTAACTATCATCGATTATTTAAACCATCACTGGTTCGTTTGTTCTTATTTTTAATTAGAATACCAACTAGTTTCACCTCCTGGAATATATCCTTCACCATTTCTATTATTTTTTGTGTCATTTATAGAGTATAGTTTATCAACTCTACGCTAATTCACATGGTTCTGACTCGTAGTCAAACCACCACCCTTTTTTTTCATACTAGTCTTCAACCTCTTCCACCTATCCCATCACCACCTTCTATCTTGTCGCCTATGGATCCAACTCAGCCCATCACCATTAATACCGGTGATGAGGAGTTCACAAGACTCCTTGACCAAAATCCCACTTCCCTACAATATTATCTCACCCACTCATCTACCTGAGACTCCTTGGGATAGTTGGTATATGACATGCCAGTGTCTATCCCTCCTTCCCTTGCCCCCACTTCGGTGTCAGATACCACTAGCTCAGCATGTCCTTCATCCACCTTAGCACCTGTGGTGTCTCAAATGGACCCCATGTCTTCTATAACTACTACACCAATGACATATATCACACTTTTGGTGTTGACCATTCCTTCACCAAACACCTTAAACATGGCCCCATCTACACCCTTTACCTCATATGTACCAGTTACATCACAACCACCCATGATTTTGGAAACCCACAACCCATTCCAAAACCTCGTCCTTTCCATCCCACAGTCTCTACCCCTAATTACCATGAGATTTTTTATGACTACCCCACCCATTTTCACGCATCACCATCAACCCCCAATCTCATCTATCACTTATTCAGGATATCTTCTGCCTACATCTATTCCCCCTTCACATTTTTCATATTTGGTACCCCCTTATACTGGGATGTCGTCCACATCATACACCCCTCATCAACCTCCCTTTACTACAGGAGGTGCCCATTCCTCACAACCCACCAATGATCTCATTCGGATGATGATGGAAAATATAAAACATTAGAAGCATCAGTTTCTGGCTCTCATAACTCCTTAACTTATGACGATATCTATAATGAGCCTATTCATCCATCTATCCCCATTCACCCATACCCTGTACATTAAGAAATGCCCAAGTTCAGCCATTTCAACAGTAAAGAATACCTGCAACAACTCTTACAGTTGTTCAAACATGGTTGCTATCTAATTTTTGATGACGATGCTTTACTCCTATGGAAATTCCCCATGTCCTTGACAACCACCTTAGATTAGTATAGTGGATTACTCAGGAATTCCATCTACTCCTTTAACCAAGTGGCTCAAGAGTTCTTGGACCACCTCTCAATCAATGTCATCAAAAATGTCACCATGACTGACCTATACTTGACACGACAGTATGACGATGAATCTATTACAATTGATTTTCTCGCTGCTGAAGCCTTATCAACCAATTAAAATTCCAGTTACCTCAAGTTGAGATTATAGATTTGTTCACTAGATCTTGTGCCAGGCACATCTCATAAACTCTGTAGGTACAAACCTTCCATACCTTCAATGAAGCATTTACCATAGCACAAAAACTAGAAATTTGTGCCATTGAAGAAAACAAAATCCAATTGCATAACAAGAATGTTGTGTTCAAATCAAATGATGCTTCTTCGTATTCAAATCCCTAAAAAAATTATTCAAAATCCAAAGGATCTTTCGACACAATTGTTCTCAAATTTGGTCCATCTCATCCATCTAATCAAGCCAAACCTTCCTCCAATCTTTCTCTTATTCAGACTTTTCAATTCCAACAGGAACAAAAAAAGTACACTCCAATTGGAGAGCCCTATTATTCAGTATTGGAAAATCTTCTTAAGGCTAGAGCCATTGCACTTCCCCCATAAAACCTCATACTGGTTTTTATCTTGCTCATCCTATGCCTGCATGGTATAAGGAACTTGACTATTGTAATTATCATCATGTCAAAGGCCACGGTGATGGTAATTGTATAACTTTTAAGAACATTATCCAGGAAATGTTAGATAATGGAGATCTCATCTTGGACAATCTGAATGCACTGGAAAATAAAAACTTGCATATATTTAAGAATTCATTTCCTAATTAGTCCATTTGATTTACCCTAGTGGTGGGGAATGTGGGTGATATGAGGGAGGTCTAGGGGTCCATTCCCTAGGTTGGCTGCCTCTATAGCTCATTGTTACTTGGCTAGGTAGTTCTTGGTGGGTCAGCTGCTTCGGTGGTGGAGGTGGTATCTCGACGTGGTACCAAGCCGGATCGGTGTTCAATGCGACAGGGGTTGGGGTCAAGCATGAATCTTATGTTTAATGTGACGAAGCATGTTTGGCATTGTGACATGAGATTTATCCCAAACCACTTTGGGGATGACCCAATGGTGAACTAGTGGGGCACTTAGCCTGTGGAGCCAACAACCTAGGTTCAAACCCAGCTCCCAGGATTTCATATCCTGATTTACCAGTGACATATGGAGTGGGGTATTTGCATGTCACCTAGGGGGTACATCCCTAGCCTAAATTTTAATCCCGTCTGGTTTACCCTAGAGGTGGGGAATGTGGGCTATATATGGGAGGTCTTGGGGTCCATTCCCTAAGATGGCCACCTCTATAGCTTTTCGTTACATGGCTAGGTAGTTTTGGGTGGGTCAGTTGCTTCAGTGGCAAAGGTGGTCTCTCGATGTGGTACCAAACCAGCTCGGTGTTCAATGCAATGGGGGTCGAGGTCAGACATGAATCATCTGTTTAATCTGATGAGGCATGTTTGGCATTGCAGAACAAGAGTTATCCCAGACCACTTTTGTTTTAGATGAAAGAATGGAGAAAAGGAATGTGAAAACTATGAATGGAAAAAGGGTTAAGGGCATAAATAAGGAGGATTCACAGGCTAGGGAAGGAGATTCGAAGGTATTTGTTCTGGCTTTAGGTGGGACACTAGTTGTGGGAGGAGGGAAGGTCTATGGAGGAAAGAATATACCTATGGTGGATCAGTGACCTAACCCTAGGGTCTTAAAAATGGTTTCGAATTGAGCTAAGGAAGGTGGGAAAATCAGAGATGGTGACAGGTCTTTGGGGGGCAATGCTATAGTTAATGGTGACTCAGCTCATCCCCATATGACCAGATCTTTCAAAGTTGTGTTGGGTAATAAAGGTAGCCAATCCCAAGGAAAACAAACAGCTGGTAACCAAGCTTACATGGTTGATTTGGTAGAGGATATTCCATCTTTAATAATTGTGATCCCAGAAGTAGAGGAATATTACAAAAATTTATCACGGGATGTAGTGATTGGTAGGTTTAATGGTTTTTGGCATTCCTCCTCTGATCTGTATTAGTGGGTTTTTGAAAATTGGAAAAATAAATGTGAAATCTCTCTGTTCCAAAGGTTTTTTTGTTGACCATTTTAGGGAGCCTAAAGATTATTAGCTCTATTTAAAAGAGGGTCCTTGGTTCTGGGGACATGCGGGTTTATTTTTAACTTCATGGTTTCCATTTTTTGTTCTAAATACTTATTTGATGGCCAAAAATCCGATGTGGGTCAGGCTACCTAATCTTCCCTTGCATCTGTGGTATGCCTTAGAAGACATTAGAAATGTTCTAGGTAAGTTTATAAAAGAGAATTTAGCTAGAATGCATTTGGGTCTGTGTTCATTTGCCTGAATATGCATTGAAATTGATTTGAGAAAAGGAATTCTTGATAGAATTAATCTTAAATTTGGGAACTTACAACATACACAAGTTTTAGATAATGAGAATACAAAATTTTGATGTAGATTATGCAGAAATACAGGCCATTTACAAGATTCTTGTCCCTTCAATAAAAATAAAAAATATATTAAAAAATGGAGTGGATGGGTTTTTGTAAACCTAGATTTGGCATTTGCTTCAAAATTTAAAGATAATCTAAGTAATCCTAACTCTGACAGGAAAGTAACTACAGGGAAGGATGGCATAGAGGAAGGAATACAGGAAAACCACTTGGTGGTAGGGGGAATAAAAAGGGGAAAAACCTTAGAAAGTTTGGAATCAGAGCGTGATTTTGTAAAAGAAAATTTGATGGAAATAGAGAATCCTAGTGACCTTGCACTGGTTATTTCATCTAATCTGAGAAAGTGGCAAGAAGTAAAGAAGTGGAAAAACAAAAAGGGTCGTATGGGCAGCATTGAGGATTATTTTCCATCACAATGTGGGAAGTAATTTTGGGATCTTCCTTTTTAAGTTTGTTTAGTAATATTTTTTTCATCTGTTATTTGAAAAGTAGTTGTAGTAGCTATTAGCTTTTGGTTTATAAAGCCTTTTATTTCTCAAGGATTTGGCTTATGCATTTTAAATAGGGAACAGGTCCCGTCAACCCACCTTATCAATAAAAAAAATCATTTCCTAATCATCCAACATCCTCTAATCAGCATGGGGAATCTTGAACCAAGGAAAACAATTTTTGTGAAGTCCACGTTGTTTTCAATATCATACCAACCATTCCCTAATTTCCTCATATCCCCTCCATCAAGGAAATTGTAGCACAAGCTCCTCTACGTACAAAATAGCTTACCTCATCTACTTCCTCACCCATAGAGGAATCCTCTTCATCTCCACCCTCACCTATGGAAGAGTCCACCATTTCTACCAATTCCATTTCACCACTCAGCTCTGAACCCAACAAACAATCAACATTATTAACTCTCCTACCCACAAGAGAGTCATGCTTGCGTTCTCCCTCCACTAAAAGAGAAAACTACCTCATCTCACCCATCATATCCCCTACCCATAGGGGATCCTTTAGAAGTGCTACTTCCTGTTGGTGACCATTCCCCATAATCCTTTAAGGATCCTATTGATCTTCTCTCAACTCTCTTACCCACAGAGTCTAAAGCCAACAAATTCCCTGTTTCACAGACATACTTTGCAGGGATTATTATTAAATCAACATTGGATCCTCTTACAGGAGTTTCATTTTCATGCTTGACTAACTGCTTGGATTACATTGATAATTCCATGCTTTGGGGATGCCTTCATCTCCCCTTTTTAACCCAAATATGAATGTCCCTTATTGATACCTCCATAATCTATCTGAAAGTGTTTCAAGTGACAAAATCAACCATGAATATTTCTATTGAAACGGATTCTTATTTGTCACCCTTTCCTACATTTGAACCTTTACCCATGAGTAAAACCATTCCTATGCCTAAGAACCTACTTGCACCTACATCTTTTCCCATATCTAGACCTATCACTACCTTGGGTTTCATGCCAATGTCAATCCTTGCCCATCCACTCGTAAAATTGGATTTATCCACGTCTTCCCAAACCCACACCAAAATTATTCCTCTGCCTAAAAGGAAGACCCAACCTTCTAGGCCACATATACCAGTCTCACCCACCATGCCTTTTTCACCTTCACCCCTTCTGCCCATCCTAGGACCTCACCCATCAACCTTGGCCAAACAACCCCCTACCTGAGGCAAATCAAAAGTGAAGCAAACCTGGGTCTCATCACGATATTTTGTTGACCATCGAAGGAGGATGCCATCAAAGCCACGTTTATAGAGGAGTCCCCCCATGATGACATAATAACGAGAAACACTTTTAAGAAAAGCACGTTTTCCGTTACTAGTAAGGTCAGGTGGGAGAACAGAGGTTGTAAGGTAGTCGTGAAATTGGTGATACCAGGTATCCTGTGAATTAGCAGATACATTATTTACCATACAAACATCTGGGACTGAGTAAGATGGGGCAAAGAATTGTTGGACCAAGACAAATATGTCAGTCAGTTGGTGAGGCAAGAATTTGTGAGGCCAAGCAAGCCATAGTATCCACAAATTTATTAGTTGAGCGGGGAATGGTTTGGCTAGAATAATGAGTAAATAAGGTCAAAAATGAGTCCACGTAATGTTTGTACTTTTGAAGTTCCTCATTTTTTACATTGGTAGATGCCCATAAATTGATTGACTACCAGTTGAGGGTCACTGAAAATGTTAATATACTTTACACCTAAGTGTAACACAACTTGGAGACCTAAAACAAGGGCCTCATATTCCGTTGTATTATTAGTGCACGGGAAATCAAGCTGGAATGAAAGAGGCATAGGTTCAGCATCAAGAGGAATGAGAACAACGCCGGCCCCTCCTCTGCGCTGGAATTTGAATCCATCGAAGAAGAGGGTCATTGGATATGACACCTCACTAAGTGAAAGAGTTTTGATAAATTTATCAGGGAAAGTAAAATTAGTAAATTGTTCCCCAGGTAAGGGGGCTTCCACGAGTTAGTCTGCGATAGTTTGTCCTTTGACTAACTTTTGGTGTATAAACTCAAGGTCGAGGTCGGAAAGGAGCACAAGCCTTTGAGCGATGCATTGGTTTAGATGAGGTTTGGTGTACATATAATGGATGGGGTCAACATTGGTGATGACAAAAATTTTTGTGATTCATGAGGTAATGTCAGAGTTTGGTTGCTACAAGTGATAGGGCTAAGCACAGCTTTTCTACATGTGTATACCTAGTATTGCAATCCACAAAAATACGAATTATGTAATAAACGGCTTGTTCTCAATGCTCAGAGTCATGATGTGCGAGCATGGCTCCTACAACATGGTCAGTGGTAGAAAGATAAAGGTAGAAAGGTTGATCATCCGAAGGTGGGACAAGCACGGGTGGCTGTAAGAGATAGGATTTAAGAGCCTCAAAGGATTGGTGGCACCCTTTGCTCCATTGAAAGATAATGTCCCTTTTTAAGGAGATGATGAAAAGGTTTACATTGGTCTGAGAGTTGTGAGAATGAAACACCAGATAGATTGGAGTTTGCCCTAAAAACTACACAATTGTTTGAGGTTAGTGGGTGGGGGCATTTCTAGGATAGCTTTGAATTTTTCCGGATCAACCTCAATGCCATCGTAAAGAGATAATAAAACCAAGGTTTTTTCCTAAAAGGACACCAAAGACACGTTTCTTTGGTTGAAGATGAACACAGTATTGTAACAGGCGATCGAAAATAATGGTTAAAACATCGAGATGTTCACTACGATGTTTATATTTTCCAAGAAGATCATCGACATAATCCTTAAGGATAGTGTGCATAATGTCATGAAAAATGTAAGTCATAGCTCGCTGATAGGTCACGCCAGCATTCTTAAGGCCAAATGGCATGACACGATAGTAGAATGTTCCCCAAGGAGTAATGAAGGCGGTTTTATGTTGATCAACAGGGGCTACCAAATTTTGATTGTATCCTGAGAAGCCATCCATGAGAGAAAGCATATCATGGCCCATAGGTGAGATCAACAAGTTGATCAATACTAGGTAGGGGGAAGTCATCCTTTGGGCAAGCGAGGTTAAGGTCCTAGAAATCTATACATATCTGAAGTCCCCCCATCGCTTTAGTGATAGGTATGATGTTAGAAATCCATTGAGGATAGTCAATAGGTAAGATGAAGGAAATAGAAAGGAGTCGTTGAAGCTATTTTTTGACCAAGAGAGAAATGCATAGATGCATTTTTCTTAGTTTTTATTTAACTTGTTTGGAGTCAGGTTTCAGACTAATGTTATGGACAACAATGTCAGGATCAATTCCTAGCATGTCAGCTGTAGGTTTAAGTGAAAGCTTGGTTACAGGCACGGAGGAAGGTAGCAAAAGTAATTTGTTCTCATGTGTTAAGAGATTTTCCAATCTTCACAATGTGAGGATCTTCCTCTGTGTGGATGTTGATTTCTATAGTCGACTCATTCAACATGGTTTGAGTTTCAGATGGTAAGGTGCGCATTGAATATAAGAGTCGTCCACATCAAGATAAGTGAGGATGGATTTGTCATCCTGGCACTCAACAACATTAATTGAAGGTGAGTCTTCTTCGATCATGTCTGGATACATAAAGGGAAAAGAAGATGGGTCTTCATTATCACGCATTGATAAGTGAGAGGACCCAAGAAGATAGCGTTTACGAAAAAAAAAAAGTTAGGAGGGATATATTTCGGGTCTATCGACTCTGTGGGTGAAGATGGCAGAATAGGTGATGATGGTTCAGAAAGAGGTAACTGTCATTCGTCTTCCCAGATACAACTGGACACGTGGTTTCTTCGGTGTAAGTGTTTCATAAAATCCAAGACCACGACGATCTTTGTGTTTGTGTGTAGTCACGGGAATGATTGAATGTCGGCCTTGTTCATAAAGACTGAAACCAAAGCCCCTTCCAAGCACAGCGAGTCAAGAAGGTGAGGGTGAAACGACGATTTGTTAGATATTGAAAATCAAATCGGAAGGGAATCACACTAAGGGGAGGTTCAAGGGTGACATGGAGGTTGCGTCGACACCCCCCATAAGTTAGGTTGGTGCGGTAATTAGGTGGTCCATAGGAGATCACCTTCCCCCACACGACGGTCATAGGTAGGATGCGCATGTAAATGTCTGTACTCCTGTAGGGTATGGAAAGTACTAACGTTATATAGGCAATACTCCCCAAGTGTAAGGTGATGAAAAACATCTACCAAGGGATTTGAGGTTGGGATGTTGTCCGTGGGGAAGGAAGTCGTATTTGTGGTGGCGGTTTCATTAGTTGAATGGTGTAGGTGCGGCTAAGGTGGATGGTTGAGGTGTGGTCAAAAGTAGATGGTTGGGTAGGATGAATGGATGCCTTGACTTGTACAAGCAACATCATTACGGTGATATAACATATTACAGGTTTTGAAGGGGGGAGCATCACCTTTTACGGTGTATGACTTCCCCTCATACTCGAATTTTATGCATCTATGTAAGGTGGAGGGAACGCATCACATAGCCCAGATCTAAGGGCAGCCTAACAACATGTTGTATTGGAATTCTCCATCAAGGACATAGAAGATTTCAGGTAAGGTAGGTGGCCCTACACGAATGTTAAGGATCACAGGTACCTAAAGTAGATGTAATAACATCATTGAATGAACGCAACATGGTGGGGTTGGCACACATGTAGTTAGAAGGGATATTCATTTGTTGGAAGGCTTTGGAAGAGATGATGTTTCGGCTAGCACCCCCGTCAATAATAACACGACGTACTCGGATGTCTCCAGACATAAGCTGAGATGAAAAGAGCAGGGTCAAGATTTTCTGCACCAAAGATCGATAATTTCATCTTTGGAGAAACTGACAGTAGCGGCTTGTTGCACAGAGATAGAAGTGGTAGATTGTTTGGTGAGAGAAGCAACGTGGTTTGGTGTTAAGATAGAGGTAATGGGCAAGGTTTCATTAGGTAGGACCTTTATCCCTTGGAGGATTTTAATGAGAGCTTGTCAATTAGATTCAGAGGTTTGAATGAGATCATATAATGTCATATTTACAGGTGATTGGTGAAGCTGTTTGATCATGGTACGATGGGAAAATCCATTAGAGACAGGGTAGGCAGGTCCACAAATAACCACTTTAGGTGGTGGTGTGATTGGGATGGTGGATGGAGAAAGAGAGGCCGCAAGAGTGCTTTCTTGAGCTTTCCCATTATTTTTCTACCCTCAAGTAACAATACTAATCATGTTGATCTCATGAACATGAGAGGAGAAATATGGTAGGGATAAGTCATTATCTTTAAGAGGTTAGGGTTGTAATAATGATGGATCTTGGTGAGGTGGGGATAGGTGGTATAAGAGAGGGGATTGAAGCTAAAGGTTTCTCCCTTCGTAAGTTATCTTTCTTAACCTTTCTATCCGAGATAGGTGACTTACGAAGGATGGATTTCAAATCTTTGCATCCCTCCACATCATGTCCTGGTGTGTGCAGTGGTAAGCGCAGATTTTAGATTCATCATAACCTATAAGTCAAGGTTTAGATGGATCATAGGATCTGAGTGGGGGTAGGTAAATGGTTGCATTCTCCACAAAAATATCAAGGATCTTGGTATAAGATCCTTTGAGTGGGTCAAAGACAGAGAAAGATGAGGCTATTGATTGGGTGGGTTTTGGTAATGGTTGGGTATGGTTGGTTTGTACTGGTGGTGGTTTAGACAAGGGGTTTTGATAATTGGATTTAACTAAATGTGGTTTCTTCAGCGCAAAATTCATGTTTAGTTGGTTAGATGAGGAGGCCATAAATGACATGGTGACAGGAAACAACCACGGGGAGAAAGAGGAGTGACATCAAACAAATCCTTTGATGATGGAGTTTGTTTAGTGTTGTTAGGTGGACATGATACTTGGGGTGACAGTGTTGATACACCTGGGGATCTTTGTATGGGTGCAGAAGGTGTAGGTCA
Organism: Taxus chinensis; assembly: GCA_019776745.2. Lineage (NCBI taxonomy): Eukaryota > Viridiplantae > Streptophyta > Pinopsida > Cupressales > Taxaceae > Taxus > Taxus chinensis. The sequence goes on along the minus strand of CM034157.1, from coordinate 380,715,772 downwards.
TTTTAAAGAAAATGTAGGATGTATGATGTATTGAGGCAAGGTGGAGGGGTGAGGTCCCAATATAGAAGGTAGGTGTGAAGGTAAGGATTTTAGTTGTGACAGAGGAATAGATTAGACTTGAGGAGGATTAGGTCTATCTCCTAGGTGGATGGACGAACTTTATTTTTGGATAAATCTAACCGTTGAGGTGGGTGTCTTAGGCTAGCTATTAGTGAAGTCCCAAGCATAGGAGAAGGTTTGGTTAGGTTAATATAGGTGGATGAGGTGTTCAATAGAGATGAGAGGGGTGAAGATGAGTACATAGGCATTTTAAGATTTTATAAACACCTAAGGTATATGGTAGAGGTGTCTGGATTGGACAACTGCATTTGAGTAGACCATGGTGTACTCAAATGCTCCCATAGGACTCACCTATCTTCTAAGGGATGACAATCTTCACATGTGAAGAAGAACTTTTATATGGAAGAGAGGTGGGTTGTGATTCTAGTCCAATATGGGTGTGATATAGGGGGTAAATGAGGCGTTGTATTAATGGGTGTTAAGAGGTCAATCGGTTGTTAAAAAGATTTAGGCGATGAAGAACTAATAGGTAGGAAGGCATGTTTGAGGGGATCCATCATGATTAAGGAGTTTGGTGATGTTGGTTCGAGAGGTTTCTCTTCTAAGGATGATAGAAAGAAGTGGTGAGCCTTCTTCTTTTACAATAAGAGTGATGGAAGGAAATGTTTGGGAAATAGACAAGTTAGATAACATCCGCTCACAGTCTTGTAGGGATGTGGTTTAAGAAGACTCATTCGTGAGAAGAGAACTCTGGGTGGTTAATTCCTTTATGGGTAAAGGAATGGCAAGGTTATCATCTTGTCTTGAGGGTGGTGTAGCGGGTGCGGATCCCTGCGTTAGTGACGACGCCTGATTCAGAATTTCCTCGATAATGGAAGCTTTTGGGTTGGGAGTCAAAAATCTACATGAATTTCATGAACACTCTTCTCCTCGGCTAAGATGTCTTGGTTTATATTACTATTAGATGCAGTGGTTTGGGAATGGTTTGTTGAAGATTTTTAAATTTTAGTTAGCATGGGAATTAGGATTATCGAGATTTATATCCCCTGCATCAACCATTTTCTTGCACTATGTTTTTCAACATCTTGCAGTTTTCGTGACTATGTCCCTTCACGTGATGGAAGTTACAGAAGTCATTTTATTTATACCAAGAAGGAATAGCACGGGTGGAATCAAATCCCGAAATGAGGTTTAACAGGAGGCAAGGTGATACCTCCTACTTTGAGTAATTTTTCTAAGATCACACCATAAGTTTCTCCCAAGGGAGAGTATAGTTGATGGGCTCGGATTTATACTTATAGGTGGCTTTTTGGCGAGGTACTAGACGGTGCTTAGGATTTGACCATCACTACGTGTACAGCTCCTTTTTTACTTTGAAAGTAGTCGATGTGTGAGAATTGGTGGTGTTAGGTTTATGTAGGTGGAGTCTTGGGTTCGGAAAATTAGAGCTTTTTGTTGCGCAAACCTCAATTTATCCTCCTCTAAGGCTCAAATTTCTAGTTTTCCGAGCCATAGTAAAGGCCTTCATCAAATGTGTAGAAATTTTAAATTTGGAGGGTGGGAGAAATGTGCTTAGCGCAGGCCCGCGTAAATAGTTTGATGAGCTCAGCCTAAGGTAAGGCGTAAGTAAGTTAGTTGATGAGGCCCCGCCATCGTCTAACGAAAATCTGCAATAGACTCGTCTTCAAATTTTCGGATGGCATAGAAGTCGGTAATGGATACTTTCTTGGCAATATTGATGGAGAAGTGATCCAAGAAAGATTGGGCTAACTGGTTAAAGGAGAAGATTGAATGTTGGGTTAAAGCACTATACCACTCCAAGGCTAGGTCCTGATAAGGAAATGGGAAAGGTACGAAGTAGTAAGGCATCGTCATGGGCAATCAGGTAGCAGGCATGTCTAAACGATCACAAGTGTTGTTGAGGGTCCTCCTTACTATTAAAGCGAGTGAATTTCGGTAATTCCGATTGAGGAGGATATGAATGAAGGGGGACAGAAGGATGAATAGGCTTTCAAAAAACTTGCTCATATGTCAGGGTGTTACGGCTTCCTGAAACAGAAGCCTCAAGATTTTGCATCTTGTCCATCATCTGTTTGATTAGATCATTGGTTGGGTTAGATGATGGTGCCGTTGTTGTAAACGGAGGTGATTGGGCCAAGAGCCACATTCGACCAATGGCTGGGGTTAAATGTTGAAAGGTATGATGACAAATATGTTGAGGCGACCGAAGTAGGGATGTTCTATATAAGAGTTGAAAGCCACCGATAAGCGTGTGGAAATGAAAAAGGTGGCGGAGCTCTTGAGGAAGGAAGCTCGTGGGGATAGGTGGGCAGAGAGCAAGTTATGAAAGGGACAGTCTGCGAGAGAGGACGAGGTAGGAGCAGAAGCAGTCGATGGTAAGATAGGGGGGCCCTAGATTAACCAAAGAACAGCCAATCTAGCATATGAACCCCTGAGCCAACTTTTTTTTTTGGGGGGGGGGAAGTTGGGAGACGCGGCTAAGGATGAAGAAGGATTAAGGTGGAGTTTTTAAGTGGGGAAGGAGCTAAGTGAGCACGCTATACTAATAGGCATACCAACGAGACGTTGACAGTCAGGCGTACGGTACAGGGTATGGGACAAAGAGTACTGTACGACGCTAGGATTAGGCATCCAAAATTGGGCAAAGTCCTTATCTCCTAAAAGGACTTGGGAACATACTGGTGTCGTGGATTCCCCATAGATGTGAAAGGGAGTTGATTCAGGAAAAGGCCAACGCGCATGGAACAGGCATTGTGAAACCCATGGCTTGCGGCTGTTCCGTAGTTGATAACAAACCCATGGACAGAGTAACAGCAAGGATTCAAGCTATAGGAACAGAAAACACAACAAAATGTTAGAATTGGTAGGGTTGTTGGTTTGTTGGAATTGTGGAAAAACAGTAACCGATTATCAGGTCGAAATAACCGATGTCGGTAGTACCTGGAGCCGGCGTCAGTAGTTAACCGATGTCGGTAGATAGGACCGGGTGTTGTCGGTCCATGTGAAATGGAATGGAAAGCAAGAGAAGATTGTAAGAAGCTGATGGTTTGGGATTTAACCAATGCTTAGTTTTACCCACAAAATTATTCTGGAAGTGACACTGAAACAGTGGTATTTATGACAGAGAAACAGAATAAAAAAAAAGCCAAGATGCACAAGGAAAATCAAAGAGACTAACCTCAGGATTAGTTTTAAGTCTTTGGGCTTATGCCTTATATGTAAGATGATGTCAATCCTAAACAAAAATACCTAAGGGAAATGTCAAGTTTGTTTTGACTTATAAGGTTACCTAAATCGGGCGAGAAAGACCGCGAAAAGGGGGGGATGTTGAGCCGTGTTGATTATGGTGTGATTGGTATGTTGTTGTGCAGTGAAAGTAAATTAATTTCTTTTCAATCCGTGGATAATCACCCCCACGTGTACAACCGTTACTTAATCTATGTTCACTAGAATTAAAAACGCAAGAAACATGTGATTGCACGGGTTTTTAAACCAAATCAAAAAATGCTATTCGATGAATCAAAGGAGATAGATGACTTCACTAAAGCCAAAGATGAGGAATGAAAAAAAATTCTTTACCAAAATAAAAAATATCTTGTGAATATTTAGAAGAAGAAACAGCAAGTGTGCTCCCTATATAAAGCAAGCAAGAAAGAAAGAAAAACCTAAGAAGGGTCCTACAAGGCGCCAAAATGTTTTCCACAGAATGTTTCCGTTCTTAGAATAGAGTTGCTCTATCCTTTCATTCCCTTGAGGAAAACAGATAAAGGTTAGGGCTAGGAGGAATAAGTGTGGGTGTTGGTGAGGGTGTGCGTGTACCGTAGTGTAGAGGAGATCAGATCGATTGCAAAGACACTCCTTTTTGTCTGGAAGGACACCTTTGAATAAGAATGCAAGACACCAGATTATAGTTTAGACAATAAAGGAGGGAATGCTCGGCCCAGGGAAATATTAGACTTCCTTTCGAAGGTGGTCGTTCCCCTTTTAATATAAATTAACACAAATGCTAACAAAGAAGAAGAAGTATTATAAAATCATATTTAGTGACCTCGTTAAAAGGAATGGACGAAAGCTGGTTTTGGTTTGAGTCACAGTGACGATGCTGGTCAATTGTATAACGGTTACAGTTGCTGATAACCGATATTGGTAGGGGGTAGTGATTTAGGGCGCTTTCAATGAAAGGTGGCCTGAAGGCGGGTGGTTAGGGTTGTTTATAAGGTGGTACAAATGATAGGGGTAGGCAATAGGGTGAAGGGAGAAGCCTCAGAGAGTGTGGGAGATGTATTTCTTGGGCAATGTAAGGGTAGAGGAATGAAAGGCAGATGTAGGGTTTGTCATAGGGTAGTAGATCTAGGAGTGAGCTTATAATTATTTATGAATCAGAAGTTCAAGAAATGGTATTTAAAAATGTACAAGACACCACTACTAAATAGTCTTGATGACATATGGTCTCAAGGACTGTGAGGAAAAAGGCAAGGCTCAGGTGGGATGATTCCGACAATAAAAAGTGAGGTATCTTCTCTCCAATGATGAGGCGAGGTGCAACTGCTGCTAGAGTTTACTCAGTTGCAGGCTTGGGCTCGATCTCCTCTCTACAAACTCTTCTCTTGCCTTCACTTGTATTACTCTGCAAGTGCATTCGGATACTTTAAAATGAATTCAGATCCTTTGTTTTTGGGGTTGGGGGAGGTCATTTACAGGGGGAACCAATGGGTGGTTCCGTAACTGATGCTGGCGAGTAGGAACCGATGACGGTTACTTTAAGTCAAGCGGGCTATTTTTAGTAAAATAGCCAACTTCCCTCCTTTCTCCAGAGGGATGAAGTTGTGGGCTGGTCAAGTCATTATTAGGTTGTGTTGGTGCGGGTGAGGAGTAATTAGTTTGGGTTGATGGATGTAGACCAAGTATAGGTTTAATTAGGTTAGTTTAGGGTTAGGGCTAGGTCATGATGAGGGTGGCAAAATGAGGTGGCAGGTTTGGGAGATGGTGGATTTATTAATTAGAAGGTAATAATAAATAATTGTGTAAGGTTTATGTGGTTAGGTGGGTATTGGGAACTGAGATGCGGGGCACCGGGTTGTCGTAAGACCACAAATTTGCGTGTCTACACTAAGATCAATTTCTACTTTACCTTAACCCACTAGATATTCTAACCCTAACAGTAGTGATGCCTATTATTTCCCAACATTCTTGCTTATTAAGAATTAATTACCGGGGGACCAAAGGGCAGAACTGAAAAAGGATAACCAAGATCTTTATTTTGGAAAACCTAGGATTCCCACATTAACCAATGCCATTTAACCCAAAATGATGCTGGTCACCAGACTATCTCGGTTACCATATATTAATTTTGGAAACCTTTCAATAGGTTGGAATTTTGAGTTTTGGAGAGGTTGGAAATTTTCACAGTTTTGGGAGACGAGAGAGATTTGCAGCAAGCATGAACAAGAACCCTCTCACAATCCAAACACCCATAGCAACACCAGACTAGTTGAAGGCGTTGTCATCACAGTAAAATTCAGGAAGCATTATGGTGGCACTGACCACCATTCACAGATCTACCATTGCTATTCTTCCGCCAACAGAGCCTGTAAATAAAAGTAAGTATGTTTGATCTACATTCCTTCTATATTTACTTAGATTTCTAGTTTCTTTACCTTGTTTTTAACCATCTTCTCCCTTGCATTCTACCATCCCCCACCCCTCCCTCTTGTTAATCCCACCCATCCAAACACCACCCAAAACCATTTGTAGCTCCCCATACTTGGACTCTTAGAAATTCCTGAGCCTTCCAGCAGTTTTATAAATCTAACCATCCTTCCCCCTTCCTGTGTAATCATGAGAATCCCTCAAAAAAAACATTTATTTGATTTCCCCAGTCCACCCCTACCATCACCCCGGTCACCCTAACAGTAGTTGTCCCCCTTCAGCAAGCATCAGTCCACCAGACCAACACGATTACTGTATCTCCTGACAGCACTTTCATCTAAGTTGGCCTTATCACACCTCAAAACCTCATAAAACCTTACCCTAGATGGATCCCACCTACAATCCCACCGCATGCCTTCCCAACTCGCTATTAGAACCAGATCGCGTTTGGACACCTATTTTGGGGGGACCTTATACCATATCCATCCCAAACCATCGATCGTCAAATCTAACCATCATCAATCGTAAACCCTGCCGATATCAGTCTCTCTGTGTGCTAATACCGCCCTCTCAAGAACAACAAGCGATCCCCTACCAAACTACCCAGAATCATTTGTAGTCTTTACCAGATCTCACAGAAGCCAATGTACAAACCTACACCACCCAACACATCCAGCACCGACCCATTTTGACCTCAATCACCTTTTTACTTAACCCTTCTTATTTGTTTTGAATGAGGTACCTAAATCATTTCAATTCAAATAAAACCCATTTTGTTGTTGATTTTTTATATTTTCATTTTTCATTTGAATAGCAGTAATCGTTTATATAAATGTGGAAGTGACAACCTATTTAGCAAGTCCATTCTTCCAAATATAGTCCACTAGAAATTCCAGACATGATTTTGTTAACAAACTCTATCTGGTTGTAAAAACAAAATTGTTTTTCACTTTACAGTAGTTCCCCCTCCTATCCAAAAGAAGTATTCACGTCAACATGGGTCTGAATTCGGGACGAGCGCACAGACCCTTTACTTACATCATAAACAAGTATTTCCTCCTCAGCCTATCACCCTCTATCTATTTCAGTAATAGTTCGAATTCTAGGTGAAATCTTTTGGGCACACTCGGTGTGGACCCTCTCTTAGGTTCATTGCATTTTTCTTCATATAGGCAAATATTTTTGTCTCTTATCTTTTTTAAAAATACACATTTAATCTTCTCCCTTTTACATTCTTTTCTTCTAATTGTCTAAACAACATTTGTAATTGGTTGTCAAATGAATCATTTCTTTCTTCCTGCATTTGGGGAATAGTAGTGAAAGAGCACGTTATTGACCTATTCATCAGTTACTACATCGAATCTAATTATCGATTTGGGTTGCTCTAAAATTGTTTGCATTTCATCCTTGTAATGATGCAATGTAGCTCACATTAAAAATTAGGGCAACCTATAACGTCGGAAGTCATCCAGCCGGTTACTGGTTGACATAATTGAATGGTAGAAGCACGTTCCTTCTCTCTCTCTTTGCCAAAATGAAAAATATATAAATTTACACATTTCTAACAACACCGTACCTAGAAGGCCTGTCACTAATCAACACGATCAGAGATTGACAGTGAGTGCCATATGGTTTATCTGCATCTAGAAAGATAGAGAAAGGATCTCCCCTACCAAACCATAACCTAAAACCACCCTTTAGAAGTTTCCTCTTCATAGGCTGCCTTCCCAACCAAAACAAAGTTCGAGTTCTTACTTCCCATTCATTCTTAATAACATAATCTAAAAAAATAAAATCACTGTATCGGATGGCGTTGTTTTTTTAGTTTTTCTTGAGTTACGTTTGAGATGTGGCGAGTGCGTTCTCCATTCCTCTTACTTTCACAACTCCCCCATATAGCTGGATATTCTGACGATTTTGAGGTGTCAAGGTCCAATATTATAATCCTCAAAAGTCTGGGTTGATACTACATCTGACTCAATTCACAAAAACCACTTTTTATCACTCTTCAAATTCATTAGTAACTGGGTCGGTCCAGTGACCATCACCGGTCAGTATCCTCTAACCATCATGGTGAACCTTAACCGGTTGGGATTATAGCTCTTTTCGTAATGTTACCCAAAAAAGCATTCTTGCTTCTTTATTCTATGTGAAGTTCTCAGGGACATCATCATACCTGGATTCTTACTAGTATAGTCAAGTTAGTTTCTTTATTTCATTTCATCATCTTTGTCCCCATTGCTAAAAAATGTGAAGTCCCACAATAACTGGTATCGATTACTGTAACCTAATCATTCATCCTTTTAACATCATCGAGTATTTTAAACCATCAATGGTCGTTGTTCTTTTTATATGAGAATACAACTAGTTTCACTCCTGGAAATATACCTATCACCAGTCTATTATTATTTGTGGAATTTATTAGAGTATAGTTTTCAACTCTACGCTAATTCACATGTCTGACTGCTAGCCAAACCACCCACCCTTTGTGTCATACATAGTCTTAACCTCTTCCAATATCCATACCACATTATATCCTTATCGCCTTATGGAATTCCAGCTCAGCCCATCACCATAATACCGGTGATGAGGAGTTCACAAGACTCCTTGACACACTCACCCTTCTTAAAATATTATCTACCACCATCTACCTGAGACTCTTGGGATAGCTGATGGGTATATGACATGCCAGTGTCTATCCCTTCCTTCCCTTGACCCCCCAATCGGGTGTCAGTTAACACTAGCCTAGCATGTCCTTCATCACCGTAGCACCTGTGTGGTGTCTCAAAGGACCCCCCCTGTCTTCTATAACTACTACACCAATGACAGATATCACACTTTGGTGGTGACCATTCCTTAACCAAACCCCAAAAATGGCCCACCCCATCTTAACACCCTTTACTGTATGTACAGTTATACAAACCCCATGATTTTGGGAAACCCACAACCCTATTCCAAAACTGTCCTTTCCATCACACAGGTCTCTCAATAACTACAATGAGATTTTTTATTATGATACCCACTATTTAAGCAATCACCATCAACCCCCAATCTCATCTATTGCTCTATTCAGTGAATATTCCACCACACATTTATTACTCCCTCACAATTATCCTACTTGGTACCCCCATATACTGGAGTCATCCCACATCATACCATCATATCAACCTACCTTCACTACAGGGAGGTGACCAGTCCTCAAACCCACCAATGATCTAATTCGGAGAGATGAAAATATCAAACATTAGAAGAACGAATCATTACTGGCTCTCACTCCGTAACTTAATGACGATATCTATCATGAGCCTATTATCCATTATCCCATCACCAAACCGTACAGTAAGAAATGCCCAAGTGTAGCCTTTCCCAGTAAAGAAGACCTGCAACAACCTGACTAGTGTTTTCAAAACATGGTTTGCATCTAATTTATTGATGACATGCTTTACTCATGGAAATTCCCAGTCCTGACCAACCACCTAGATTAGTCTAGTGGATTATCAGGAATTCCATCTACTCCTTTAACCAGTGGCGCAGAGTCTGGACCACCTCAAATCAATGTCATCAAAACATGTCAAAATGACTGACTATACTTACACGACAGTACTGACGTGAATCTATTACAATTGATTTTCTCGAGTTGAACCTTTATCAACAATTAAAATCCAGTTACCCTCACGTTGAGATTATAGCTTGTTCACTAGATCTTGTGCCAGCACATTTCATAAACTCTGTTAGGTACAAACCTTCCCTACCCTTCAAGGAACCTTTACATAGCACCCCAACACATAGCAAAATGGTGCCATTGAAGAAACAAATCCAATTGCATAAGAATGTGCGTGTGTTCAAATCAAATGATGTTCTCCGTATTCAAATCCCTCCAAAAAAATTATCACAATCCCAAAGAGATCTTTCGACACAAAAGGTTCTCAAAGTGGGTCCCATCTCATCCATCTAATCAGCAAACCTTCCTAACAAGCGTTCGTCGATTCAGACTTTTCAATTCCAACAGGACAAAAAAAGTACACTCCAATTGGGGAAGCCTAGAGTCCAGTATTGGGAAAATCTTCTTAAGGCTTGAGCCATTGCATCCCCCCATTAAAAACCTAATTACTGGTGTTTATCTTGCTCATCCTATGTCTGACATGTGTATAAGGAACTTGACTTTGTAATTATCATCATGTCAAAGGCACGTTGGATGGTAAGTGTAAACTTTAATGTAAGACACATTATCAGGGAAAAGTTAGATAATGGAGATCTCATCTGGACATCTGAATGCACTGGAAACTAAAAACTTGCATGATTTAAGAAAGAATTCATTCCTAATTGAGTCATTTGATTTACCCAGTGGTGGGGATGTGGGTGATATGAGGGAGGTCTACGGGGGTCCTTCCCTAGGTTGTCTGCCCTTTCGATAGCTCATTGTTTCCTGGCTAGGCTAGTGCTTGGTGGGTCAGCTGGCTTCGGTGGTGGAGGGGTGGTGTTATTCGACGTGGGGTACCAAAGCCGGACCGGGGTTCAATGCGGACCAGGGTGTTGGGGTTCAGGCATGAATCTGCTTGTTTAATGTGACGAAGATGTTTGCATCTGTGACATGCGATTTATCACAAACCACGTTGGTGATGACCCAATGACGTGAATAGTGGGGGCACTTAGCCTGTGGAGCCAACAACCAGGCTGCAAACCAGCTCCCAGGATTCATATCGATTACCCGTGACCTATGGAGTGGGGGCTTTGATGTCACTAGGGGGTACCCCTAGACTAAATTTTTAATTCTCGTGCTGTGGTTCCCTAGAGGTGGGCGAATGTGGGCATTATGGGAGGTCTTGGGGGTCCATTCCCGACGATGGCCAACTCTATAGCTTTTCGTTACATGGCTAGGTAGTTTTGGGGTGGGTCAGTTGCTTCAGTGGCAAAGGTGGTCTCTGAGTGGGCTACCAAACAAGCTCGGGTGTTCAATGCAATGGGGGTCGGAGGTCAGACATGAATAATCGGATATCTGATGAGGCGATGTTGGCATTGCAGCAACAAGGTTATCCCGGACCCCCACTTTGTTTTAGATGAACGCATGGAGAAAGGAATGTGAAACTATGCATGGAAAAAGGTTTTAAGGGCATAAATAAGGAGGGTCCAAGGCTAGGGAAGGAGATCAAGGGATTTGTTTGGTTTAGGTGGGGACCCTCGTTGTGGGAGGAGTGGGAAGGTCTATCGAGGAAAGAATTTAGACTATGGTGATCGTTGCACCTAAACCCCTAGGGTCCTTTAAATGGTTTCGAATTGAGCTCAGGAAGGTGGGGGAAGGGAAAATCAGAGATGGTGACAGGGCTTTGGGGGCCAATGGCTACTAGTTAATGGGGACTCAGTAATCCCATATGACCAGATCCTTTTCAAAGTTGTGTTGGGTAATAAGGTAGACAATCCCAAGGAAACAAACAGCTGGGGAGTGTGATGTTGTATGGGGGGTGTTGTTTGTGTTTAAAGGGTATGTAGGGGCTGTGTGTGTTGGTGTTGGGGGGGTGTTTTGGGTTTCTTGTGTAAATGTTAACCAGCTTACCTGGTTGATGTGGTTAGAGGATTACTCCAATCGTTAATAATTGCGGATCCAGAGAAAGTAGAGGGACTATTACAAAATTTATCACGATGTAGGATTGGTAGGGTTAATGGTTTGTGGCATTCATCCTCTGATCTTGTTTAGTGCGAGTCTTTTGAAAATTGAAAATAAATGTGAAATCCTTGTTCAAAGTTTTTTGTTTGGACCATTTTGGGAGCCCTAAAGATTATTTAGCTTATTTTAAAAGAGGGGGTCCTTGGGGCTGGGGACTGCGGGGTTTATTTTAAACTCTGGTTTCCATTTTTTGTTCTAAATACTTATCTGATGGCCAAAAATCGATTGGGTGGGTTCAGGTAACCTAATATTCCCTTGCATTGGTGGATGCGTAGAAGACATTGCCTGTTCTAGGTACGCATACAGGAATTTGCTCGATGCAGTTGGGGTTCTGTGTTCATTTGCCTGAATGCAGTTGAAACTTATTTGAGAAAAGGAGGAATTCTTGTACATTAATTAAATTGGGAACTTAAACATCCACAAGTTTAGATAAGCGATACAAAGTTTTGATGATAGTATGAGAAATCAATCCATTTGCAAGGATTCTGTACCTTCAATAAAAAATAAAAATGTGAACAAAGGATTGAATTCTTCTAGTGGATGGGGTTTTGTAAACCTAGATTGGTATTTGGTTCAAAAATTTAAAGATAATCAAAGTAAATCTTACTTCTGGACAGGAAGCTAACTCCAGGGAAGGATGGCTACATAGAGGAAGGAATACAGGAAACCACTTGGTGTGGGGTGGTAGGGGGAATAAAAAGGGGAAAAACCTTAGAAAGTATTGGAATCAGAGTGTGATTTTGTAAAAGAAAACTTGATGGAAGAAATCGAGGGATCCTCGTGGACCTTGCAATGGTATTTCAATCTAAATATGAGAAGCGAAGTGGCAAGAGAAGTAGAAAGTAAAGAAGTGGAAAAAAAAAGGGCCGTATGGGCGCTAGATTGAGGTTATTTTCCATCACAATGTGGGAGTACATTTTGGGGACTTCTTTAAGCTGATTAGTTAATATTTTATTCATCGGTTATTTGAAAAGTAGTTGTAGCAGTTGTGTAGTAGCATTAGCTTTTGGTATAAATGCCTTTTATTTCTCAAGGGATTTGGCTAGCATTTTTTTTAAATTAGGGACCAGGTCCCGTCAACCCACCTTATCAATAAAAAAATCATTTTCCTAATCATCCAACATCCTCTATCAGCATGGGGAATCTTGAACCAAGGGAAAACAACGCTTGTGAATCACGTTGTTTTCAATATCAATACCACCTTCCCTAATTTCTCATATCCCTCCATAAAGGAAGGAAATTGTAGCCCAAGTCTCTACGTCCAAATAGCTTACATATCTACTTCTCACCCATAGAAGGAATATCTTTATCTCCACCCTCAACTAGGACAGAGCCACCATTTATACCCAATCATTCACCACTCAGCTCTGAACAACAAACATCAACTGATTAAACTCTCCTCACCACAAGAGAGTCATGCTGGGTTCTCCTCCAATAAAAGAGGAAAACTACCTAATCTAACCCATCATCTCCCCTACACATCGGGACCTCTAGATAGTGTAAATTCCTGTTGGTGGAACCATTCCCCCTAATCCTTTAGGATCCTATGATCTTCTATCCAACTCTCTTACCACAGAGTCTCTACAGCCAACAACTTCCGCTTTCACAGCACCTTGCAGGGGATTTATTATTAAACAACATTGGGATCACTCTACAGGAGTTCATTTTCATGCTTGACAACTGCTTGGATACATTGATAATTCCTGCTTTGGGGATGCTTCATCTTCCATTTTTAACCCAAAATGTAATAGTCCCTTATTGATACTACCTAATCTATCTGAAAGTGTTTCAAGTGACACAATCAACCAGAATATTCTATTGAAAGGATCTTAGTTGTCCACCTTTACTATTTGACCCGCTTACCCATAGTAGTAGTAATAAAATTCCTTGCCAAGAAACCTACTGCACTACTATCTTTTCCCATATTAATATCTACTACCCTTGGGTCTCTCATGCCAATGAATCCTTGCCCATACACTGTAAAATTGGATTTACCCCGTCTTCCCAAACCCACACCAAAATTATTCCTCTGCAAAAAGGAAGACCCAACCGTATAGGCCACATATTAACAAGTCACACCCACCATTTGCCTTTTCTCACCTTCACCTTGCCCATCCCTAGGACTCACCATAACCTTGGCCAAAACAACCCCTACCTGAGGCAAATTATCAAAGTGAAGCAACCTGTTTCTCATCACGCTATCTTTTTACCCAATTTCGTGCACAACAAACACCCCTCCATCACCCGTATCTTCTTACCACCGATACCCCCACTAGCTACCTACAGTTAGCCCTACCTATGAACATTTCTTCAGCAGCCCAGACCGGCCACCCCTGGCGCGACAAACCACGGCACTGCACAGGCGAGGAGCATCAGGAGAACCAACGCAGACACCAGCAGCTGGCCGGCGAAGCCAGCTCCCACCGCACCGGGACCGCAAGAACGAGGTAATCAAGAAAAGAACAATACCTTCCAAAAAGGTAGTTAAACAACAAACAACCCATTACTATTTCATCTAAAACATTCTTACCCAACTAGTACCTCAAAAACCCTAAGTAGTACACTACAACAGTGTCAAACCATTCAACCTCTAAACACCTCTTCCACCACAACATCATCCACTCCTTTACCCAAACCCACAATCATTACCACTTGTGATACAATTGGCAGGCCTACACCAACATGTTAAGCAAACCCTCGTAGAGACCTCCCGGTCATTCACATTAACCGCCCTCAGCTAAACCTAGGACCCTCAAAAAACACAACACAAGGGGTTTGATGAAACTAAAGTTTTTCATACATGTGTTGCTAGGACATGATGTAGAGGGTGGAAGTAGGCTTCAAAACACCTCCCAATTATGCCTCATGCAGAAATTGATGAGGACGATCTGCAAGATGAGGCCCCTATTCCAACTTCACATCCCATGCATCTCATCCATAACCTATTCAACCACCCGCATCTCCACCTCCAAAAAAGTTGACACTCCAAATTAGAGATCAATTAGGTTTGTATTCAAGAGTTGGGCCAAACCACCACTCTACTAATGCTAATGTGCCCTACTATTCACAAGGGTTCGATCCTAAATTAGGATTTTGTCCAACATGGTGTTATATACTCATGACAGACTTTACAGACACCGCTGTCCTCAAAGGAAACATGTCCAAGTTGCCAATCGAGCCCAAAAAGACAAGGGAAGAAAAAGGAACCAATCCCATCAAATGATGCTTCTGCGTATTCAACATCCCTCAACAAATTCTTCAAATCCAAAGGATCTTTCGACACAATTGTTCTCAATTTGGTCCATCTCATCCATACTCAATCAACCAAACCTTCCTCCAATCTTTCTCTTATAGACTTTTCAATCCAACAGAACAAAAAAAGTACACTCTAACTCCAATTGGAGAGCCTATTATTCCGTATTGGAAAATCTTCTAAGGTAGAGCCATTGCACTTCCCCATAAAATCCTCATACTGTTTCATCTTGCTCATCCTATGCCTTCATGGTATAAGGAACTTGACTATTGTAATTATCATCATGTCAAAGGCCACTGTGATGGTAATTGGGTATAACGTTTAAGAACAAGCCAGGAATGTTAGATAATGGAGATCTCATCTTGGACAATCTATGCACTGAAATAAAAACTTGCATATATTAAGAATTGCATTTCCTAAATTAGTCCTTTGATTTACCCTGTGGTGGGGAATGTGGTGATATGAGGGAGTTCTAGGGGTCGCATTCCCTAGGTTGGCTAATCCTCATAAAACAAAAATAGCTCCAATTGTTACTACTTGCTAGGTAGTTTCTTGGTGGTTCAGCTGCTTCGGTGGTGGAGGTTGGTTATCTCGACGTGGTCCAAGCCGGTCGGTGTCAAATGCGACAGGGGTTGGGGTCAAGCATGAATCTTTGTTTAATGTGGACGAAGCATGTTTGGCATTGTGACATGAGATTTATCCAAACCACTTTGGGGATGACCAATGGTGACCTAGTGGGGCACTTACCTGTGGGGGCCAAAACCTAGGTCAAACCCAGCTCCCTAGGATTTCATATCCTGATTTACCATGACATAATGGAGTGGGGTTAAATTTGCATGTCACCTAGGGGTCCAATCCCTAGCCTAAATTTTTAATCCCGTCTGGTTCCCCCTAAGGTGGGGAATGTGGGCTATATATGGGAGGTCTTGGGGTCCCAGTCCCTATAGATGGCCACCATCTATAGCTTTCCGTTACATGGCTAGGTAGTTTTGGGTGGGGTCAGTTGCTTCAGTGGCAAAGGTGGTCTCTCGATTGGTACCAAACCAGCCTCGGTGTTCAATGCAATGGGGGTCGAGGTCAGACATGAATCATCTGTTTAATCTGATGAGGCATGTTTGGCATTGCAGAACAAGAGTTATCCCAGACCACTTTTGTTTTAGATGAAAGAATGGAGAAAAGGAATGTGAAAACTATGAATGGAAAAGGGGTTAAGGGCATAATAAGGAGGATTCACAGGGCTAGGGAAGGAGATTCGAAGGTATTTGTTCTGGCTTTAGGTGGGACAACTAGTTGTGGGAGGAGGGAAGGTCTATGGAGGAAAGAATATACCTATGGTGGATCAGTGACCTAACCCTAGGGTCTTAAAAATGGTTTCGAATTGAGCTAAGGAAGGTGGGAAAATCAGAGATGGTGACAGGTCTTTGGGGGGGCAATGCTATAGTTAATGGGTGACTCAGCTCATCCCCATATGACCAGATCTTTCAAAGTTGTGTTGGGTAATAAAGGTAGCCAATCCCAAGGAAAACAAACAGCTGGTAACCAAGCTTACATGGTTGATTTGGTAGAGGATATTCCATCTTTATAATTGTGATCCCAGAAGTAGAGGAATATTACAAAAATTTATCACGGGATGTAGTGATTGGTAGGTTTAATGGTTTTTGGCATTCCTCCTCTGATCTGTATTAGTGGGTTTTTGAAAATTGGAAAAATAAATGTGAAATCTCTCTGTTCCAAAGGTTTTTTTGTTGACCATTTTAGGGAGCCTAAAGATTATTAGCTCTATTTAAAAGAGGGTCCTTGGTTCTGGGGACATGCGGGTTTATTTTTAACTTCATGGTTTCCATTTTTTGTTCTAAATACTTATTTGATGGCCAAAAATCCGATGTGGGTCAGGCTACCTAATCTTCCCTTGCATTTGTGGTATGCCTTAGAAGACATTAGAAATGTTCTAGGTAAGTTTATAAAAGAGAATTTAGCTAGAATGCATTTGGGTCTGTGTTCATTTGCCTGAATATGCATTGAAATTGATTTGAGAAAAGGAATTCTTGATAGAATTAATCTTAAATTTGGGAACTTACAACATACACAAGTTTTAGATAATGAGAATACAAAATTTTGATGTATATTATGTAGAAATACAATCCATTTGCAAGATTCTTGTCCCTTCAATAAAAATAAAAAATTTGTAAAACAAATGGATTGAATTCTTCTAGTGGATGGGGTTTTGTAAACCTAGATTTGGTATTTGGTTCAAAATTTAAAGATAATCTAAGTAATCCTAACTCTGACAGGAAAGTAACTACAGGGAAGGATGGCATAGAGGAAGGAATACAGGAAAACCACTTGGTGGTAGGGGGAATAAAAAGGGGAAAAACCTTAGAAAGTTTGGAATCAGAGCGTGATTTTGTAAAAGAAAATTTGATGGAAATAGAGAATCCTAGTGACCTTGCACTGGTTATTTCATCTAATCTGAGAAAGTGGCAAGAAGTAAAGAAGTGGAAAAACAAAAAGGGTCGTATGGGCAGCATTGAGGATTATTTTCCATCACAATGTGGGAAGTAATTTTGGGATCTTCCTTTTTAAGTTTGTTTAGTAATATTTTTTTCATCTGTTATTTGAAAAGTAGTTGTAGTAGCTATTAGCTTTTGGTTTATAAAGCCTTTTATTTCTCAAGGATTTGGCTTATGCATTTTAAATAGGGAACAGGTCCCGTCAACCCACCTTATCAATAAAAAAAATCATTTCCTAATCATCCAACATCCTCTAATCAGCATGGGGAATCTTCAACCAATGACAGAAATGTCTGTGAAGTCCACGTTATTTTCGATATCATACCAACCATTCCTCAATTTCCTCATGTCCCCTCCATCGATGAAATTCTAGCACAAGCTCCTCTACCTACAGAGGAGCCTACCTCATCTACTCCCTCACCTATAGAGAAGTCCACCATTTTTGCCAATGCCATTTCACCACTCACCTCTAAACCCAATAAACAATCAACAAAATTAACTCTCCTACCCATGGGATAGTCATGTTCACACCATTTCTACCAACGGAGGAGTCCACCATTTTTGCCATTTCACCACTCACCTCTGAACCCAATGAACAATCAACAATATTAACTCTCCTACCCATAGGAGAGTCATACTCCCCTTCCCCTCCACCAAAAGAGGAACCTACCTCATCTCACCCATCATCCCCCCTACCCATGGGGGATCCTTTAGAAGTTTCACTGCCTATTGGTGACCATTCCCCATCATCCTTTCAGGATCCTATTGATCTTCTCTCGGCTCTCTTACCCACAGAGTCCAAAGCCAAAAAATTCCCTATCTCACAGACATACTTTACAGGGATTGCTACTAAATCAACATCGGATCCTCTTACAGAAGTGTCATTTTCACACTTGGCCGACCACTTGGATTATGTTGATAATTCCATGCTTTGGGGATGCCTTCAGCTCCCCTTTTTAACCCAAATGCAAATGTCCCTTACTGATACCTCCACGATCTATCCAAAAGTGTTTCAAGCAACCAAATCAACCATGACTATGCCTGTTGAAATGGCTTCTTCTTTGTCACCCTTTCCTACATCCAAACCTTTACCCATGACTAAAACCATTCCTATGCCTAAGAACCTACCCACACCTACATCTTCTCCCATATCTAGACCCATCACTACCTTGGGTGTCATGTCGACATCAAGCCTTGCCCATCCACCCATCAAATTGGATTTAGGCACATCTTCCCAAGCCCACACCAAAATTATTCCTCTGCCTAAAAGGAAGACCCAACCTTCTAGGCCACATACACCAGTCTCACCCACCATGCCTTTGTCACCTTCACCCCTTCCATCCATCCTAGGACCTCACCCATCAACCTTGGCCAAACAACCCCCTACCCAAGGTAAATCAAAAGTGAAGCAACCTACTTCTTCATCATGATATTTTGTTATACCCAAGTACCTACACAACAAACACCCCCACCATCACCCGTATCTTTCTTACCACCTATACCCCCACCAACTACCATAACTTCATCACTACCTATGAAACTTTCTTCTCTTCAGCCCATACCTTCCACCCGGCCTCTACCAACCACTTTCACCACACCTCCATTATCCCCATGGATAACCCATCCTCTTCCACCATCTTCTTTCCCTTCTACATCACATACTCCCACCTCACCTTTACCCAAGAAGGTGCAATCCAAGGACAAGAACCCACTACCCTCTAACAGGGTAGTTAAACCAACAACACCTTCCATTGCTAGTTCATCTACACATCCTTACCCAAACAGGTACCATCAAAACCTAAGACAGTACCACCTACCAAACCAGTGGTCAAACCTATTCCACCTCCTATAGCACCTCTTCCACCATAATCATCCACACCTTTACCTAAACCCACACTCACTTCCCACTATGATCCATTGGCAGGGTCCTACGCCAACATTTTAGCTAACCTCTTAGAGACCTCAGTCATCACATTACTGCTGCTTAGACCTTACGACCCCCTCAAACCCAAACCAAAAGGGTTTGATGAAACTAAAATTTTTGCCTACCATCATGTGCTAGGACATGATGTAGAGGGTTGTAAGGCTCTCAAAACCACTCTCCTCCAATTATGCCCCCTGAAGAAAATTTTGACGATGATGATCTTCTAGATGAGGAATCTATTCCACCTTCACCAATCACCATACATCTTCATCCACTACCTATTCAGCCACCTACATCTCCACCTCCACAAACCTTTTTATCCACCTCCAACATTCAAGATCAACATGGTCTATATTAGAGAGTTGGCCAAACCACCACCTAAATGTTAGTGTGCCCTACTTATTTCACAAGGTTCTTACCCCACATTAGGATTTTTTCCATCATGTCATTATACTACTCATGACATACCTTCTCCATCCACCTCTTTCCCTCATATTAACATGATCCAAGTTGTCACTCATGCCCAAAAAGACAAAGGGAAAGAAAAAGCAACCAGCCCATCCACTAATCCTGTGCCTAACATACCAACTGCACCCACACCCAAAATCACCATTCGAGGTCCCACATACCCTATTTCTGATAGGGTCACCCATCGTACAATGATAAAAAATTACACCAATCCCCTTTAAAAATGTCTTTGTATGACCTCGTCCAAACCTTTGAATCTCATCGACAAAGCCCTCATGGAGGTCCTCCAATCCATTGAGGTTTTACCTAACGACCCTACACCCGTGGCCTCCATTATTACCCCTCATCATCTGGCCTCTCTCACCAACTCATCCCCTTCCTCTACACCTCCACCTACTCACCAAGTGGTTGCTCTCAGCTTTTCTGATGATGAAATTGTACCTCTCCAATCAGATGACCTCGATCCCACCCTTTTCATCTCCATCTATATCGATAATATATGCGTACGATGCATTATGATCGATGGTGGTGCCAACATCAACATCATCTCCTCCCATGCATACAACCAAATGTGCATACCTGCCAATTGCATGCATAATAACCCAGTTATGTTGCACTCCTTCAATGATGCCATCACTTCCACCCTTGGTACCATCATTCTCCATGTTCATGTGGGCCCCCGTACTATCTTGTAATTGTTCTACATATTAGAGGGGGAGTTCCAGTACAACATGTTCCTTGGTTTACCTTGGATTCATGTCATGGGTTGTGTTCCTTCAACTTTACACCACTGTGTAAAATTTGAACATGAAGGACATAACTACACCATCCCAGCTGACCCATCACCATTCAAAACCTGTAACATGTTGTACCAACCTAATGATGTCCTTGTACCAGTTAAGGCATCTACCACTACTGCCACTTCTCCTTCACCCACAACCCCATCCACCAATGTTGCCACTACCTCACCCACACCTACCTCTTCTATTCCCACTACTACCGCAACCTCTGCAGCTGACCCATCTGCTAACCCATCTAGTTCCCAACCAACTAATCCTTCTTCTTCCCAATTGCCTATTAATTCATCTATTCCCGCTACACACATATCTACTACCGATCCCTTAGAAGGTGTTTTTCAATGCCTCACTCTAGGGGAATACCGCCTCTACAATATAAACACATTCCTTACTCCACAAGAGTATGGTAACCTACGCCAACATCCTCATTATGACCATCACATAGGAGAGGTCTTCCCTTATGGTCCTCCCCACCTTCGCACCAACTTAACATATGGGGGACTTGATACTTCCACCTATTCACCCGAACCACCTTCCCAAACATGACCATTTTCATCTGACCTCTAATCTCTCACCAACCATCACTTCACCCACACTTTCCTTCACCACTGTGCATGGAAAGGCTTTGGCTTTTGTTTTTATGAACAAGGTCATCATACTATCATCTTGTGTACCACCCATAAACACAAAGACCACAGTGGTATCAACTTCTCCAAAATATCCTCTACAAAGGCCCACGTTGACTTCATTGAGGATGCCAAACCTTCTCCACCCCATTCACCCACATCACCACCTTCACCCATGGAGTCTATGGATCCAGAATCCATTCCTCCTAACTTTTTTTTCATAAACACCATTTCCCTGGGACCTTTGACTTATCAACGTGATGGTGAGGCTCCCTCTTCTCTTCCCTTCCTATATCCTGACATGATCGATGATGATACACCATCCATTAACATCATTCAATGTCAGGATGATGAGTCTATCCTCACCTACCTTGGTGTGGAAGATTCTTATATTCACCAGTCATTGCCTTCTGAGATGCAAACCATGTTAAATGAATCAACCATTGAAGTCAATATTAACACTCAGGATGACCCACACATTCTAAAGATAGGCCAATCTTTAGATGTTGCTGAACAGGAAGCTTTTACTTCTTTCCTCCGGGATCATAGCAACACTTTTTCTTGGTCCTATGCTGATATGCCTGGTATTGATCCAAACATTGTGGTCCACAATATCGTCACCATCCCTGAAACCAAACCCATGAAACAAAAGCTGCAGAAAATGCATCCTCGTATTTCCCTTCTTGTCAAAGAAGAACTCTAGCACCTTCTCTCTGTTTCCTTCATCCTACCCATTTACTATCCCCAATGGGTTTCTAGCATCGTTCCTATCACAAAAGCAACAGGAGGACTCCACATTTGCATGGATTTCTGTGACCTCAACTTAGCTTTCCCCAAAGATGACTTTCCTCTACCTAGTATTGACCAACTAGTTGATCTTACCACTGGTCATGAGATGTTATCACTCATGGATGGTTTCTTGGGTTATAACCAAATATTACTCACCCCAGAAGATCAACACAAAACCACCTTCATCACTCCTTGGGGGACCTTCTACTATCGAGTTATGCCCTTTGGCCTTAAAAATGTTGGTGCTACATATCAGCGGGCTATGACCTATATCTTTCATGACATCATGCATCATATATTGGAAGATTATGTAGATGACCTTCTTGCCAAATCAAAACATCGGGCTGAACACCTTACAGTCCTGAAGGTCATTTTTGACCATCTCATCAAATATTGTGTTCGCCTTCAACCAAAGAAGTGTGTCTTCATTGTTCTCTCAGGAAATCTCCTTGGTTTTATCATTTCTTTGCATGGCATAGAAGTTGACCCTGCTAAAATAAAGGCTATTCTCAAAATGCCTCCACCTACTAATCTTCACCAACTTCAAAGTTTGCAAGGTAAGTTGTAATCTATTCATCATTTTATTTCACAACTTTCTGACCACTGCCAACCATTTCACCATCTCCTCAAAAAGGATGTCTCCTTCAAATGGGATGATGAATGCCACAAATCCTTTGACACCTTAAAACAATACCTTCTCCAACCACCAGTGCTCATTCCTCCTAAGGAGGACCAACCATTTTACTTGTACATTTCTACTACTGATCATTCCTTAGGTGCCATGCTCACTCATCATGATGAACAACATAGGGAACAAGTGGTCTATTATATAAGTCATACACTTCTGGACTATGAAACTAGGTACACCCATGCCAAAAAACTCTGCTTAGCCTTAGTTTTTGTCACCACTAAACTTCGTCATTACCTACTCAATCACAAAACCTTTTTTGTCACCAATACTAACCCCTTACATTACATGTACGCCAAACCCTACCAACATCAGCATGTTGCATGTTGGCTCATGCTTCTCACCAACCTTGACCTCGAATTCATCCATCAAAAATCTATCAAAGGCCAAACCATCACTGACCAACTTGCAGACACACCCCTCTCCAGGAAATCAATCCTCTAACTTTGATTTCCCAGATGAATCCATTGCTACCCTCTCTTTGGATGATATCATTTACCAAATGACCTTATTCTTTGATGGTTCCAAATGTCAATGTGGGGGTGGTGCCAGAGTTATCCTCATTCCTCTTGATGGTGAGCCTATGCCACTATCTTTCAAACTAGACTTTGATTGTACTAACAATATCGTTGAATATGAAGCACTCGTATTAGGTCTCCAAGCTGTCATCACCTTAGACATTAAATCAATTAATATCTTTGGTGATTCCCAACTAGTTGTAAACCAAGTCAATGGTATATACCAGTGTCATAATGAAATACTTCAAAAGTATAAACACCATGTCGACATACTTTTGACTACCTTTGACCATTACAAACTTCACACCACTCCACGTTCCACTAACAAATTTTTGGATACGATGGTCTACCTGGCTTCTCACATACCTGCTTCGCTTGCCGACTCTAAAATATTTGTCACAGTACAAAGGTTGCAATCACCTTCTTATTTATTTCAAGATGTCAACTTCATCGGAACCATTGCACCTGACCCACGTGACCTTTGGTATAAGCAGTTTGCAAACTACCTTTCCCTTTCCATTCTACCTCCAGATCTTACTCGTAATGGACAACATGCACCTTTCTCAAAAGTGTCTCTCACTATGTCATCATGGGTGGTCTTCTTTATAAATGTGGCTTTGACGGTATTCTCTTACGATGCCTTACAAGTTCTGAAATTCCTTATACCATCAAGGAAGTTCACGAAGGAATTTGTGGAGGTCACTTCAGTGGCCTAGCTATCGCTAAACACATCCTTCACCTGGGCTATTATTGGCCCACCCTCAACCATGACTATTGTGACTATGTCAAATGTTGTGTGAAATGCCAACAACATGCTAATCTTCATCACACACCTAGTCATGCCTTACAGGTCGCACGAGACCTTTGGCCTTTCTCTCAATGGGGTTTGGATCTTGTCAGAGAGATCAATCCTCATTCTTCACAATGCCATCAATGGATTATAACCACTACTGAATATTATACTAAATGGGTTGAATCCATACCTCTTATTTCTACAAAAGCTGAGAAAATATGTGAATTCATCAATCATCACATCATTTGTCGCTTTGGTATTCCTCACCGTCTCATCACTGATAATGGAAAATAGTTCAAAAACAAAACCCTAAAAAACTCTGTGACACCTTTGGCATTCAACTCAGTTTCTCTTCACCTTACTACCCACAAACAAATGGCCAAGAAGAATCAACCAATAAAACCTTGAACAAAATTCTTATGAAAGTAGTTGACGATACTGGAAAGGATTGGCATACACACATTCCTTTTGCCTTGTGGGCTTACCGTACTAGTATTCACACCTCAACTGCTGCCACACCTTTCTCTCTGGTCTATGGTACTAAGGCTGTCTTGCCTCTCAAAGTCCAGATTCCATCTCTCTTTATCTCACTCCAAGACATGCTCAACGATGATGACTTTTTCCAGGACCATTTGGCACAACTTGAGTTATTAGATGAACATCGTCTTAATGCTCTTGATCATCTCCAAATCTACCAAAAATGTATCAAACGTGCCTATGAAAAATGTGTCCATGAGTGAACCTTCCAGGTCGGCGACCTCATCCTGAAGGAAAATCAACATGTAACCAAAGAAGAGAAAAGTAAACGGGGAAAATTTTCTCCTAATTGGCTTGGACCCTATATTGTTACTCATACCTATGGATCAGGTGCTTATCGTTTGTCTTCACTCGAAGGTAAACCCAAACCTGAACCCCTCAATGCCTTGCATCTTTGACCATTCTATTGTTGAATCAAGTCCTATATCACCTTCTGTCTATTTCAAGCTCATCCCTTGAGCACCCTTCACCTTTCATATTACCTATTCTTGGGGTCAATGACTAAACAAGAATCATGTGATTACCCATCACCTTTCAGCCTTATCTTCAATATGAGTACCACATGGCTCTACTCATGGCATGATTTTCATGGATACTTTTCATCTTTTTCAAGATGGAATCCCATGGTCATTCATCACTTGAAACCATCTCTTTCATAGTTAACCTCTTGTGTGCTATGGTTTTGTCTTCTAAAAAAGATCCTAATCTTCCTCTATAGTCTTTTCCATGACTTAAATGTCCAAAAGAAAAATAATTTCAAAAGCAAAATGGGATTCAACTCCTTGAGTCAAACTTCCAGCAAAGAGATGACTCCCTCAAAAGGGACATCTCTTCTCTCTATCTCGCCGCTATAAATAGACTGCTCCCTTGAAGGACAACTATACAAAGCTAGCCATATTACACATAGTCTATCATAAAAAAGGACTATCCTTGCAAAAACAAAATAAAATATTCAGAAGCTTCCCGCATCGATCAGCTTCACGAAGACCTCAAGGAGATAATATACTCATCCCACATAGACTTCCCACATCGATCAATCTATCAAAAACAAGAGAAAAAAGAGAAAAAAGATAACCTTTTTGTCATGGACTTTCCTATTTTGATCTTGGGTCTCTTGCCAAGTAGGCCTTCTGTCTCACACCAGGTTACGCTAAAACCAACCATTTTCACCTCATTTCCTTTTCACCCTAATTTCCTACCTTCTCAAGGGACATGTCACAAATGTGACATTTCATGATCATGTGACTTTCTTCCCCCTTAGAATAGTCAATCACACAATGCCTTTAGGGTCTTATGGTCATAAGCCCATATTTGGTATGGTATACTTATTGTGGTTCTCATCAATTAGGTAGTAGCATACAAGGATGAAATGTAACATATTTTCCTATACACCTCTTACCATTCACCTTCTTCATCACTTGTTGATTTTCCTATACAAGACTAGACCATCGACACCTACATTTTGGAGGTTCCTCTTTCACCAAAATCAACCTAAAATCACCCATGCCTAAATGACCTAACCTCAACCATACCTACATGACCCCAACCATACTATGCCTAAATGACCTAGACTCAATCATGCTTAAAACCTACCAACCCATTCCTCTACTTCACCATATTCTTCCCTAGCTTACGGGAGAACTACATCGGCCTGAGGCCCCTTTTCGTCAGGGCTATGTAGGCAGCACTCTGAGGGCATGGGGCCCTTGGAGGTTAGCTCAGCCACTCTTTACCCTAACCAATTTTCCCCCATTTTTCTATTCACATTCTACCTTAGTGAGTTTTCCATTTTACACAACAATTGGAAAATTAAAACATACAAACATACATACCTACCATTTTTAACACACCATCATATCATCCATTTATCATTTTACATTCCCATGATATCAAATATTTGGAAATTTAAACCACATACATACATATAAATCATCATTTATTTCTCATGATTACCAATAACTTGGAAATTAAATCAAAACCATAAACCACAAGACTCAACCATGCCTAACCCTATCAACCATGCCTAAATGACCTAACTCCAACCATGCCTAACCTAGACTCCACCATGCCTAACACCTAAATCCACCATGCCTAAGTGACCTAACTCAACCATGCCTAACCTTGAAACCTATTCGACCCTAACAAACCTGGAACTCCACCATGCCTAACATGACCTAACTCCACATGCCTATGACCTAACTCCACCATGCCTAGAGTGACCTAAAAAGTCATGCACATGGCCTTGACTCCATCATGCCTAATTCACCTAGTTTCTCAATACACAATACCTGGAAATTACATAGGTACCATCCTCATGACCTAGAATCATCACTATCTTGGACCTAACAAACATCCATATAAAAGATAAAATAAATACAATATAACTCAAAACTCTCATGTCATCCTCACATCATGACCATATGACACAAACCCCACCTAACTCCATTCCATATATACCAAAACATGACTCTCATGCCTATGTAAAATCATATCAAATTTCCTCATGTTACCAGTAACTTGGATCACTCCATACATCCTAGAAACTCCATTCATCTATGACATGATCTCTATCTACCATGCACATGACCTGGACTCTACCATTCAATCTATCACAATATGTATAAAACATCTATACATCACCATAACCAAAGGAAATTTAACCCAATTCATCATTAACATCATATCCATGAACATAACCTAACACCATAAAGCATCCATATATCACCAATCAACATGTTTGTATCTCAATACAATGAATGTGTAGATATGCATATCATCATCAAATCTCATGAGACCTCTCATACAACCTCACTATCATTTGGCACAATGCTCATCCATACTCAACCAAGTCTCATAAATATCAATACATCCTCACCATACCTTTTGCACAGTTTATCAGGCCAATACCATATGAGTGTTCCATGCCATGTGTACATCCTCACCCTTTGGTGACATGATCATCTCAGGTGGCCTACAAACCTGAGACCCTATTATTGAGTTGGGGCATAATCCATTTTCACCTCCACCCACCCCAATAACCCATACCCAACTTTAACTCGTATGCCCCTCAAAATTCCTATACCCATCTTACCTACCATGATACTTACTTTTCACTAGCCTTTGAAATACATTCAAACCTTAATGTTGTGTTGTTTATCTAAACCAACCCATAATTTTTGGTGTACCGGATCATAACTAACATCCTACACCTGAACTTGTTGTGATTATTGACCATATCATATGCCTTGGATACTTGAATCATTTCACCCCTATTGGATAAACCTACCGGTCTTTACCAATGTAGGGTTTTCACGCTCTTCATCTTGGTACCTTATCGCAATCTATACATTTTTGTGCATTAGATGGTACTTATCTCTTACCCGACCTATGACCATTTGGTCTTCACTGTAACCCTACACATTGCCCCATGCCCTCACATATCACCCACCTATAGGAATGGGCCACATCTAGGGCCTTACCTATCACACACCACCCTTAGCCTGACTACTGCTCACCCTCTACACAATATATCCTACCTCTCGGACACCCGAGTGCATACCTGATGTACTGTGTAGAAATTCCACTCACGTTTTTTAAATCCCAATGAACTTGCCTTACCTTAATGTTGTGTTATTTATCCAAACTAACCCATACCTTTGGTGTACCAGATCATACCTAACATCCTGCACCTAACCTTGTTGTGATTCCTGACCATATCCTATGCCTTGGATACCTGAATCACTTCAACCTTGTTTGGATAAACCTATCGACCTTGGATGATGTAGAGTTTGCAATCTCTTCAACCTGGTACCATGTCACAGTCTATACATGTGTGTGTGTTCAATTTCCATTACCTATTACCCGATTTGACCCTTGACCTTTACCCTTTACCCACTATTCCCATATCCATACCCAAACCCACCTACCTTATTTTTCATCAATTCCACATTTATCAAACCACTCACCAATTCCATCTTATACCTCACGAGTTCCTAGTTTGAGGCGGATCACCTCTACCCACATTTTGGGTACTCTCACCTTTAACCCTACTTGGATAAACCCCACTCTCACTTATGTTTGGGGCAACCACTTCCTATTTTTGTCAGCATCACTTATCAATACAAGCTACATGACAAAAAGGGGAAAATGTTGACACCAAATTTGGGTCACACTCCCCTTTGTTCCCCTTTCGAGCAGTTAACATAGCATGTTCATATAACCATGACCCCTTTACCCCACATTCATATTAATTTAATTACTTACAATTGAATTAATGCTCATCCTCACTTTATCTATTAATTTAATTACTTTAATTAAATTAATTTACACCTCACCTAGCCACATCACCTAGACACCTCATCATGGACCTATTCTTAGCATGTTTCTTTTAACTAAGACTCAATTTCTACTTACCTTAACCAACTGAGACTTAGTCTAACCCTAACATTAGATGCCTATTCTTTCTCTAACAACATGCCCACTTATCTAAGTGTTAAATACCATTTTAGATCCAGACCAATGGGAAGAACTGGCCAAAAGATAGCCAAGATCTGCTATTTTGGAAAACCTAGGATTTCCCACCTTAAGTGACATCGGTTAACCCAAAATTGATGCCAATCACCCTAACCGTCATCGGTTACCATATATTGATTTTGGAAACCTTGTTCCAAAGGTTGGAAATTTCAAGTTTTGGGAGAGGTTGGGAGTTTTGGAGAGAGAGAGAGATCTATATGCAAACATGAACCAGAGCCCTCTCACAAATCCAGACACCCCTAGGCACCACCAAGACTGGTATGAAGGCATTGGAATTCATTCTAACATTCTGAGAAGAACTATCATGAAACTGACCACCAGTTTCATAGATCAACCATTGCTATCTTCCACCAACCAGGCCTACAAATACAAGTATGTTTTGATCTACATCATTCTATGTTTACTTAGATTGTAGTTTCTTTACCTCTATTTATTAGATCCTATTCTCCCTTACATTCTACCATCCCCACCTTCCTGTTAATCCACCCATCCAACCACCCACAACCCTTTTGCTCCCCATACCTGACTCTTAGACATTCTTGAGCCTTCCTAGAATCTTTATAAACCCAACCATCCTTCCCCCATTCTTTGTGCAATCATAGAAAATCCCTCAAAAATAAGTTTATTTTATTTCCACCACTCCACCCCTACCAATGCCAGTCACCTAAACCATTGTTAGTTTCTGCTTCACTAGTATCAGTCACCAGACCAACACCGGTTACTATATCTTCTAACAAACTTTCACTAAGTTGACCTTATCACCTCAAAAACCTCACAGAACCTTACCCAAGACTAGTACCCCACCTACAATCCCACCACAGGCCTTCCCAACTCTCTTTGTAGACACATAGAGAGTATAGACACCAATTTTGACCTTATACCATTATCCATCCTGAACCATCATCGGTCACATCTAAACCATCATCGGTCATACCCTGATTGGCATTGGTCTCTATGTTTGATAACCTAGCTCAGGACAACAAGCTTATACACACTCCCAAACTTCCAAGAATCATTTGTAGCCTTTACCAAAACTCACCAGAAACCTATACCAGACCTACAACCCAACACCAGTCCATCACCTGACCCATTTTCATATCAATCATGTAACGCATTAATTTTTGTAAGTTATCATGGTAATTACCTTTCATGATGTTGTAACTATAGAAATTTAGATAAATATGTTAAGACACATCTTTTGATCTTAGAGGAATGTGTTTCTAATCTGGACCCTTGTTTGTTGTAACTTGATAGTTGGGACAGAAGTTATTATTGCTTGTGTGATTGCTAATGAGACAACAGACTTGTCGTATGCTTGATGAACTCTATTCGCTGATTGACAGCACACCTTGAATCAATTCCATTGATCCAAGGTATGTTGTGGCCTTCTTATGATCGTTTTTTTTATTTACTTTTAAACCAGACTGAAGGTTGATATAAATGTTGCAGCACCTAATTTCAGGTATGAATATCTGGTACATAGATGCCAATGAAAAAGGTTCGATTCTTGAACCACACACCATTGTAATGCTAGACAGCGTAAGACGATAAGGGCCTGGATGTAAGTGACACAGGTATGTGGAACTTAGGACGAAATGTCCTGCTTAATGTTGAATATGACTGTCAGGTGGAAAGACTTGATATGGAAACTAGTTAATTTAATATTAGGGGATTAAACCCTAACCTACCCCTAAGTTTTATCTTATACCCTAACTACTATCCTATATGGATTTTAGATTTCATAAGGGAGAAAATAGATATAAATTCCATTAACCTATGAACTAGGTGAATGACCTAGATATGGACTATTAAAATCCTAGACTAATCCTAACCTAAGGAAGGGGATGCATAGACCCATGTGGATGGAAAGGATAAGGGGGGAAGGTAGGAAATTTAATGGGACAGTAAATGAAGCATTACATGTACAGCACCAAGTTTGGCGGGAACAAAGAAAAGTTGGATGCGTCCAACTAGCTTTGAAAATAAATGGAATTTATATGCAAATTTGAAATTTGGAAACTCACCAACCCGAGTCGGCGGTGGCGTGAGGAATGAGGACAGGTAGTGAATTAAATGCATTAATTATCTTGGTCTTAGCGACCAGCTCACCTTAGAAAGAGGATAGAGGAAAAAGGAAAATTGTTTGTTATTGTGTGCATTTGGATTTTAGTTGCTTTGCATTTTTTTTCTCCATGGTTCTGTCGAACCAGTTGTGTTTTGATTATTATCTCTATTCTTTGGAAAAATAAATGCTATTCTTGAGCCTGTGGAAGTTAGTGACTGGTTGGAAAGCCTGGCCAAGGACATCGTGGAGAGAAACAACTCCAGTGGGCGCGGTTTTCTTCGAGCCACAAGAAAAATTAACAGGCATGTTAAGCCCTTCTCCTTAAACCGCTTGCTTTTGCTTAATAGTCTCATTAAAACAACCTTGCTCTTATGATGGGGGTTATGGCTATTTGATTTGGCTATTATGTTGAGATGATTTCGAGTTGAGTCATTTTATTTTTCTGTATGCGGCTTGAGCATTCTTTGCATAATGATTAAGTTGAATCACTATCCTTGTTGTGTGGTTCATTTCGGAAGTGTTGGGTATTCTCTTTATTACCATTTTGGGTTGTGCTAATAAATACATTAGCTAAATGAATATCACTTCTGAGTTCTGAGCATTCTTGTGAAAATGAAAAGATGAGATGATTTGTATGTCTGGTTGAACTGTCCTTAAAAGAATGAACACGACTTGGGTATTCTCGGGTGTTTGAAGAAAATGATTATTCTTCTTATTGAAATCATTAATGAATTATGTTTTCTCTTTGCTGCTTCGAAATCTGAAGGTAATGGGAAAGAGGATTTTATTTTGCATTTTTGATGCGGTTTGATCTTCTAGTTTGAACTGTCATCATGAAAACGAACATGGCTTAGTGTTTCTGTGCAAATGAATGAAACAAACGAGATTCAACTTGTTGTTGAGATTGTTTTGACTGTACCTTGCTTGTCCATCTATTACCCTATGTGGGTTTGGATTGATAAAGACATTGTTATGCAAATATTTTATTTCCGAGTTCAGTGTGTGGAAATGTTTGGGAAAAACAAAGCTGTGGTGATATTAATAGACTATTATGCGAGTTATAATTCCTTGATGTTTTTTTTTATTTGCATAAAACACGGGTTCCCTGGGACAATAAGGTTATTGTAGCATCTTACTTTGTTGTACTAATTTGATATGGTATTCTGCCTACTGGTTCTTTTGGTACTAATGTTTATAGACCAGTTGCAATGAACTCTGGTCAACTTTTTGGAAAGGTAATAGTAGTTTTCAATTACTGAATATACTACTCTGAATGAATTATACTATTGGAGTATATCTGCTCTAAATAAGAGGTATTTAGATAGACATTAGAAGAGGTGATATGACCTTGCTCCCTTATAATCGGTTATTGATTTTTGTTTATTTCTCTTTGGACTGTTATCATTGATTGATATCACATTTGGATTAAAACTTCTAGTACAGCTATGAGGAAAAGAAAGAGAGTGTGAATGGATAATTTGAATTAATGATCATTTTTCTCTCATACAGTTGGAAATTTATAATTGTTATGGAACAAATTTTGTACTGCTTGGGTTAAGCATTTGTATTTAATTATTGTTTCCTTGTTCTCTTCAATGTTTGATTGCTTGAAATCAAATGAGTTGTATGAAAGAAGGGACGATAATTCGGTTTAGATTTTAGTTAAGATCTATCTTTTGAATTCACAACTATTATAAGAGAATGGAATTGATAGCATTTATGTTAGAACATCAGTTGCATAATTGTGTTTTTAATTCTTACAGATGTTTGTAATCTGGAACTGTTGAAGGAAATTAATTCTTGTAATAATTATTTGGGAAAGAGGGCAGTAATCCTTTGTCTGATTAGGAGGGTTATTGCATGATTGAGTTGATATGCTTTTCATCCTTTTTGGTATTTAATTCTTGAATGATGTTCATATTAACGTTTCATAAAAGCATGA
Source organism: Taxus chinensis (assembly GCA_019776745.2). Taxonomy (NCBI): domain Eukaryota; kingdom Viridiplantae; phylum Streptophyta; class Pinopsida; order Cupressales; family Taxaceae; genus Taxus; species Taxus chinensis. Next base: position 380,682,937 of record CM034157.1, on the reverse strand, counting down.
TTCTTTTATTGAGACAGTTAATTAAAAGCACCTCATTTTAAAGACAAGTGCTTAATATGCTCAGTTCAATGAACTGACCCGTGCAAGTAATTTTGTAGATGAAACTTGAGTATAAATGAAGACATGGTTGTTTTCTGATACTTCTTTGATTAACTGAAGATGGATTGTATTGATAGCTATTACTCCTCCATGAGGAAATGAGAAAGGAAGAAGTTACATTCTTCTATCTTTATGAGTTGTAATGTTGTTTGATATAAACAAGTCCAGTTGTTTGGACTGGAAAATGTATAGATTGTAAATCTGATGGATGAATACAAGTAAAAGTGTGATATTTTCAATAACTGTATCAGTTTGATATTGTTGAATAAGTTTGAGAATATAACATTATTCCTTGACTTGGAATTATTCAAATGTTAATGGATGAATTTAAAAGAAAATAACATCTATTCTTTACCTGAATGTAACTTTTACGTTGAAATGTGTAATTAGTTCATACTTGGGTTAAGATGAATTTGAATTGACATTAAAAGATTTAGATAAACATGAAATCCTAATTGGAAGGTATTCGGGATTAGTTTGAAAACTAAGGGATATCAAATAACTTAGGGGCAGCAAAACCTTGTATTCGAAATCCGTTAATAGCCTCGAATGTTTAAATTCAGAAAATAAAGATATGGGAAATCATATCTATTGTTAACAGATCTTAACTAAGTAAGGTTAAGGATGATAAATGAATAAATTCATTTAGAATTAAACCTTGCTTAAATGACGTCTAATAAGATGGAATTTTGAATTTGTTTACAGTTGTGGAAAACTTGGTTAAGTTTAATAGGTTAAACTTATTAAGTTATCGATAATGGACTGATTAGTCCAAAGATTAAGAAAGGAACCAAGAAGTGAATAGGCAACCATTCGGTATGAAGAAGGAGATGCGTATTAAGCTAGAAGATGGATTAAGTCTCTCTTAGCTACATACAACTGTAACAAGAACAAGGATAAAGGATCAGCATGGCTACAGAAAGTTGATCTTAAATACTAAGATTATAACCAAATCACGATTGAGCTGGATGTGTACCCTCGAAGAGGGGATTCCGTAGGACATTGACATATGCCAGCTACAATATGGTGTCTTCGTGAAGACGGGGCCTTCATGACGACACAAGGTTATCTCTGACATATTACAATGCCCTCCCGAATTAAATCATCAAGTTTACATAAGCTGGATACTAAGTTCTTGGCTAGGGATAGGAATGTGATCACGTATACGGAGTGACTCCGGAGGACTAAAGGTAACTAGACACATGGAGTCGTCTATGAATGACACCGTATGTCTGCATATCTTTAGTTACCATGAGTAACTTCCTATACTCGTTCATATTGCTAGTTGGGGTTAGAGTTTGACCTTAAATGGAAGGACTGGTAGAGACCAGGAAAGACCATTCTAGATAACAAACGAAGTGAGTTGAAGGATGTATTCCATTGGTGTGTATCACATCTAGGAATATGATCATGCAAAGCATGTGAAAATCTTTGGCCAAAGTATCGCAAGTGCTAGTTGCGCTGTCCTAATCACCTAGTTTAAGATACAGGATGTCAGATGAATATCAGTAACAAATATTCAAATAGGATTCTTAAATGGATCACTTCGATAACCAGAAATGGTAAAAGAAACCTATATATTCATTATACTATGCATGAATTAACATGAAGGATCGGTAAGTCACCGAGTCATGAAATGAGAGATCGCTGAAACTCTGAGCCATAAAGTGGAGGTTGGTAGTTCTTCGAGTCATTTACAGTAGCATATGGTATTTGTTATATGATTGAATGGCACTGAATGTGTGTTCCATATTGCAAATATGTGAACATAGAACATTATTTTTAAAAGGAAATTGTGTGATCCAAACTACATTAATTTGACAGAGAACAATTATTAAAACTTGAACGTGTGTTTGAATTATATAATTCATAACAGGGAACGTTGTATATAAAAAAAAAATCCCTTGTTCTAGTATCTTAAAATGGGGATGTTACATCTTGGTATCAGAGCTGAAGGTTGCAGCTCTTGGACCTAATGAGTCCACAATTTAATAAGGTTTACATTTTCTTATTGAACAAAAAATGGTCAGAACAAGAGGAAATGCTGTGAACAAACCGTTACCGGGTGGAGAAGTAGCTACTGCTCAAAAGCTGGATGAAATCATTGTTGCCCTACTAGACACGAGAGATCGTTTGACTATTTTGGAACAGCATTCAATGGGCAATGAAGAGGAGGAAGAAGAAGCTGATATAAATGATCAGCCACGTCCTGTGCACAACACCCATGGAGGGAATCCGAGTGTTGATAATAGTAATGTGAATGCTCCTAATCATCCTAAAAATAAAAGGGCAAGATTAGTAGCTGAACTTACAAATGACATAAAGAGAATAAGTCCTCCAAATTTTGATGGAATAACCCTTGGTGATGGAGTTGAGAATTGGATCAGTGAAATGGAGAATTACTTTGCAATAATAAACTTCTCCGAGGAGACCAAAGCGATATGGGGAGCATATCAGCTTTCTCATGAAGCATCATCATGGTGGGACAACCGTAAGGTTGATTTGAATATTGTCGAATCAGACATAACTTGGGATCAATTTAAGGGTTAATTTAGGCAACGGTGGTTGCCTCAACTCTATTTTGATAGGAAAATGATTGAATTTCAGAACTGGTCACAAGGAAGGCTGATGGTGACAGAATACTGGGAAGGGTTTACTAAACTCTTTAAGTATGTACCGTAGTACCAAGCTGATGAGAAGTTCATAATGGGACTAAATCCCATCATTGGTGGTGAAGTGGATTTCCACGGTCCAACCACCATGGAAGGAGTTGTCGAAAAGGCAATAAGACAGGAACAGAAATTGAGAGAAATTTCTGCTCATAGGGAAGAGATAAGGAAGAAGATTCCCAATTCTTCTTCATCTTTCGCACCCAAAAGGGGGCCTTAGAAAAGGTTTGGTGTGAAAAAAAAAATTGTTGTAGATAACAACAAGAAATCTGTAATGAACAAGCCTGTAAATAGTGTGCGGAACAGCTTCACACAAGTTAGTGGCAATGGACAAAAGTCCTATGGGAGCCAAAATGATAACTTCAAAGCTAGTAACAAATTTGAGCCTAGGAAAGGGCCAGTTGGAGGATGCTTTAACTATGGAAAGGACCATTACGCGAGTCACTATCCTTTGAAAAAGGATGATCACGATCAGCAGCATAGGATACACACTGCGGTGGCTAATAGACAAGCTGAAAAACAAGTTACGCCTATAGAAGTTCCAGGTAAGTTATTTGGTACACCTATAGTCATACTTTTTTATACTAGAGCCACTGAATGCTTTATTTCTACTAAACTTGCAAAGAAATTAAAAAGAAAGGTTGAACGAATGGATAAGACATGGATAGTGCATTATGGGAATAATGTTGTCCATATAGTCGAAATGTGCCTTTTTGGGGCAATTCTTGACTTGCCCAATTTCTCCACCAAAGTTGACCTGTATGTCACTCCTTTAGGATCATATGATATCATTATTGGAGTTAACTGGTTGGCAGAACATAAGGCAAAGGTCGACTATTATGAAAAACAAATTTGTTGTTTTGACGACCTGCAGAAAGCAACAGTCATTCAAGGTGTAAAGTGTGAAGTTGCAGTTAGGAAACTAATAGCTATGCAACTAAAAAGAGATAAAAATAGATGCTAAACCTTGTATGCAGTAAAAATGATAGAAAATGCTGAGGAGGATAATGATTTCATGAAAATATATCCATTATTAAGGGATTTCAGTGATGTATTTCTGGAGGAATTACCAGGTCTTCCACCCAAACGAGAGTTTGACTTTGCAATAGAAATCAAGCCAGGAACTGAAACCATATCTAAGGCACCTTATAGAATGACCACCCTCGACTTGGTAGAGCTAAAGGCTCAATTACAGGAACTTTTGACTAAGGGGCTGATAAGACCGAGTGTCTCACCATGGGGAGCGCTAGTAATTTTTGTAAAGAAAAAGGATGGCACATTCAGACTGTGCATTGATTATAGAATGTTGAACAAGGCAACTATTAAGAATCGATACCCACTTCCTAGGATTGATGATCTGTTCGACCAGATACGTGGAGCATCAGTCTATTCAAAAATATATCTTCGATCTGGGTATCATCAGCTGAGAATAAAGGAAGAAGATATTCATAAAACAGCTTTTAGAACAAGGTACGGGCATTATGAATTCATGGTGTTACCTTTTGGGTTAAAAAATGCCCCTGCTGCCTTCATGAATCTGATGAACAATATTTTTCAAGAATGCCTAGACAAGTTTGTGCTTGTATTCTTAGACGACATTCTTATATACTCTAAAAATGTCGAAGAGCACCAAGAACATTTAAGGGTAGTGTTGGAAGTTTTAAGAAAGAGGAAGTTGTATGGTAAACTGTCTAAATGTTCCTTTTATGATGCAGAGGTGCATTATTTGGGACACGTTATAAGCAAGAATGGAATAGTTGTAGACCCTTCAAAGATCGCAGCTATAACCGAGTGGTCTACGCCTAAGAACGTGCATGAAGTAAGAAGCCTCATGGGCTTGGCAGGATATTATAGAAAGTTCGTTAAGGATTTTTCAAACATTGTTGCCCCAATCACTTCACTGTAAAAGAAGGATAAGAAATTTTTCTGGAATGAAAAATGTGAATCTACTTTTAAAAATTTAAAGGAACATTTAACTACAGCACCTATTTTAACTGTACCAAATCCAAATGGAAATTTTATGGTTGTAACGGATGCATCGGGAGAAGGCCTTGGAGGTATTCTATTACAGAATGACCATGTTATAGCTTATGAAAAAAAAAAGCTTAAGTTACATGAATAGAATTATGCTCTACACGACCTAGAGCTCGCTGCCATTGTACATGCACTTCAAATGTGGAGGCATTACCTTTTAGGCAAACCTTTTGAGTTAAATACTGACCATCTGGGGTTGAAGTATATTTTTACTCAGCCAAATTTGAATGCAAGACAACGAAGATGGTTAGAATTTCTGTCTCAGTATGATTTTGATATAAGCTACATCAAAGGTAAGGAAAATAGAGTGGTAGATGCTCTGAGTCGAAGGAAGCACATATCTGCTCTTATAACATTAAGAACTCAGTTTAAGGATGAGGTGAAAGATGCCTTGGAATCATATCCTTATTTCCAGCAAGTTAAAATAGCACTTGCTGTAGATCCAAAGGATGTGAGGTATAAAGGATTTCACTTTGATAGTGAAGGAATTCAGAGGTTCGAAAACAGGGTCTATATACCCTTGGCAAATGATTTAAGAAGGAAATTGTTAACTGAATTTACCCTGGCATTACAAAAATGATTGTTGATCTTAAGAAGCAATACTTCTGGAAGGGAATGAAAAGGATATGGTGGAATTTGTAACACACTACTTGGAATGTCAGCATGTTAAGGCGGAACATATGCTTGCCGCTAGATTATTATATCCCCACAGCGTTCCACAGTACAAATGGCAAGTGATAACGATTGATTTCATTCAAGGATTGCCTATGTCAAGGAATAAGCATGATATCATCCTGGTTGTCGTTGAAAAATTAACCAAAGTGGCACACTTCATTGTTGGTAATTTGAAAGATGATGCACTAGAGTTAGTAAGAAGATTTGTACATGAAATTTTTAGATTGCATGGAATACCCGAATTGATCATATCGGACAGAGATCCGAGGATGACATCAAGGTTTTGGCAAATGCTTAATACGGCCTTGGGAACTAAATTAAACTTCAGCTCTGCATATCATCCGGAGATGGATGGACAGACTGAGAGAGTCAATCAAGTTTTAGAGGACATGTTAAGAATGTATTGCATGGACCAGCAGTATAAATGGGAGGAATACCTTCCGCTGGTTGAATTTGTCTACAATAATACATACCACGCCTCTTTAAAAATGGCGCCCTTTGAAGAATTGTATGGAAGAAAATGCAGAACCCCTGTTAGCTGGGACAACATAGAGGACAGAGAGGTAATTGGGCCAGAACTCATCAAGGAAATGGAAGAAAAAATCAAAATGATTCGGGAACATCTAAAGGAGGCTGCAAATAGGCAAAAGAGTTATGCAGACTTAAAGCGGGTTGATAGGAATTATAAACTTGGTTAGAAGGTCTTTCTTCAAGTTAAGCCGAAAAAGATCTCAATAACTTTTGGCAAGGCTGCCAAGTTGTCGCCATGTTACGTGGGACCTTTTGAAATTGTTGAAATAATCAACCCTGTAGCTTATCGTCTAGCATTACCTCCTGCTTTATCACAAATGCATGATGTTTTTCATATTTCTTTGCTTAAGAAATATGTAACAAATTTATCACATGTGCTGAATTGGAATTCCTTGTAGGTCCAAGACCCAGGAATAATCATGATTAAGCCCATTCGAGTGCTAGGAACTCGCCAGTTGTGCTTAATAAATCACGAAGTGAATCAATGTAAGGTCCAGTGGGACCATTTTAGCGAAGAAAGTGCAACTTGGGAAAATCTTGAAGAAATGGAATCTACTTTTCCATACTTGTTTGATCAAAATTGAAATTCGAAAAACTGATAATTCTACCAAATTTAGACAATTATTGGTCTATTTTACAGTTATCTTAAAACATTGTTTTAAAGAGTGAATCTGTTTTTGGTATGAACTTATGAATGGAAGGACAATAACTGAATTTTTTCCTAGAAACTCCTTGAATTGGTTAATTTAATCATCGGGACAATGATTATTTAAGAAGGGAGGAATGTAACACCTTGATTTTTGTAAGTTATCATGGTAATTACCTTTCATGATGTTGTAACTGCAGAAATGAAGACAAATATGTTAAGACACATATTTTGATCTTAGAGGAATGTGTTGCTGATCTGGACCATTGTTTGTTGTAACTTGATACTTGGGACATAAGTTATTATTGCTTGTGTGATTGCTAATGAGACAACAGACTTGTCGTATGCTTGATGAACTCTATTCGCTGATTGACAGCACGCCTTAAATTAATTCCATTGATCCAAGGTATGATGTGGCCTTCTTATGATCGCTTTGTCGATTTACTTTTAAACCAGACTGAAGGTTGATATAAATGTTGTAGCACCTGATTTCAGGTATGAATATCTGGTACGTAGATGCCAATGAAAAAGGTTTGATTCTTGAACCACACACCGTTGTAACACTAGACAGCGTAAGACGATAAGGGCCTGGATGCAAGTGGCACATGTATGTGGAACTTAGGACGAAATGTCCTACTTAATGTTGAATATGAATGTTAGGCGGAAAGACTTGATATGGAAACTAGTTAATTTAATATTAGGGGATTAAACCCTAACCTACCCCTAAGTTTTATCTTATACCCTAACTACTATCCTATATGGATTTAAGATTTCATAAGGGAGAAAATAGATATAAATTGCATTAACCTATGAACTAGGCGAATGACCTAGATATGGACTATTAAAATCCTAGACTAATCGTAACCTAAGGAAGGGGACGCATAGACCCATGTGGATGGAAAGGATAAGGGGGGAAGTTAGGAAATTTAATGGGACAGTAAATGAAGCCTTACATGTACAGCGCCAAGTTTGGCGGGAACAAATAAAATTTGGAGGCATCCAACTAGCTTTGAAACTAAATGGAATTTATATGCAAATTTGAAAATTGGAAACTCACAAACCCGAGTTGGCGGTGGCGTGAGGAATGAGGAAAGGCAGTGCATTCAATGCATTAATTATCTTGGTCTTAGTGACCAGCTTGCCTTGGAAAGAGGATAGAGGAAAAAGGAAAATTGTTTGTTGATGTGTGCATTTGGATTTTAGTTGCTCTGCATTTTGTTTCTCCATGGTTCTGTCGAACCAGTTGTGTTTTGATTATTATCTCTGTTCTTTGGAAAAACAAAGGCTATTCTTGAGACTGTGGAAGTTTGTGATTGGTTGGAAAGCCTAGCCGAGGACGTCGTGGAGAGAAACAACTCCAGTGGGCGCAGTTTTCTTTGAGCCACAAGAAAAATTAATAGGCATGTTAAGCCCTTCTCCTTAAACCGCTTGCTTTTTCTTAATAGTCTCATTAAAACAACCCTGCTCTTATGATGGGGGTTTTGGTTATTTGATTTGGCTGTTATGTTGAGATGATTTCGAGTTGAGTCATTTTCTTTTACTGTACGCGGCTTGAGCATTCTTTGCATGATGATTAAGTTGAATACATTGTCCTTGTTGTGTGGTTCGTTTCAGCAGTGTTGGGTATTCACTTTATTACCATTTTGGGTTGTGCTAATAAATACATTAGCTAAATGAATATCACTTCTGAGTTCTGAGCATTCTTGTGAAAATGAAAAGATGAGATGATTTGTATGTCTGGTTGAACTGTCCTTAAAAGAATGAACATGACTTGGGTATTCTCGGGTGTTTGAAGAAAATGATTGTTCTTCTTATTGAAATCATTAATGAATTATGTTTTCTCTTTGCTGCTTCGAAATCTGAAGGTAATGGGAAAGAGGATTTTATTGTGCATTTTGGATGTGGTTTGATCTTCTAGTATGAACTGTCATCATGAAAACGAACATGGCTTACTTTTTCTATGTAAATGAATGAAACAAATGAGATTTGGCTTGTTGTTGGGATTGTTTTAACTGTACCTTGCTTGCACATCTATTACCCTATGCAAGTTTGCATTGATAAAGGCATTGTTATGTGAATATTGTATTTCTGAGTTCAGTGTGTGGAAACGTTTGGGAAAAACAAAGCTGTGGTGATATTAATAGACTATTATGTGAGTTATAATTCCTTGATGCTTTTTTTTTATTTGCATAAAACATGGGTTCCCTGGGACAATAAGGTTATTATAGCATCTTACTTTGTTGTACTAATTTGATATGGTATTCTACCTGCTGGTTCTTTTGGTACTAATGTTTATAGACCAGTTGCAATGAACTCTGGTCAACTTTTTGGAAAGGTAATAGTAGTTTTCAATTACTAAATATACTACTCTGAATGAATTATACTATTGGAGTATGTCTGCTCTAAATAAGAGGTATTTGGATAGATAGTAGAAGAGGTGATATGATCTTGCTCCCTTATATTCGATTATTGATTTTCATTTATTTCTCTTTGGACTATTATCATTGATTGATATCACGTTTGGATTAAAACTTCTAGTACAGCTATGAGGAAAAGAAAGAGAGTGTGAATGGATAATTTGAATTAATGATCATTTTTCTCTCATACAGTTGGAAATCTATAATTGTTATGGAACGAATTTCGTACTGCTTGGGTTAAGCATTTGTATTTAATTACTATTTCCTTGTTCTCTTCAACGTTTGATTGCTTGAAATCAAATGAGTTGTATGAAAGAACGGACGATAATTCGGTTTAGATTTTAGTTAAGATCTATCTTTTGAATTCACAAATATTGTAAGAGAATGGAATTGATAGCATTTATGTTAGAACAATAGTTGCATAATTGTGTTTTTAGTTCTTACAGATGTTTGTAATCTGGAACTGTTGAAGGAAATTAATTCTTGTAATAATTATTTGGGAAAGAGGGCAGTAATCCTTTGTCTGATTAGGAGGGTTATTGCATGATTGAGTTGATATGCTTTTCATCCTTTTTGGTATTTAATTCTTGAATGATGTTCATATTAACGTTTCATAAAAGCAGGGTTCTTTTATAGAGACAATTAATTAAAAGCACCTCATTTTAAAGACAAGTGCTTAATATGCTCAGTTCAATGAACTGACCCGTGCAAGTAATTTTACAGATTAAACTTGAGTATAAATGAAGACATGGTTGTTTTCTGATACTTCTTTGATTAACTGAAGATGGATTGTATTGATAGCTATTACTCCTCCACGAGGAAATGAGAAAGGAAGAAGTTACATTCTTCTATCTTTATGAGTTGTAATGTTGTTTGATATAAACAAGTCCAGTCGTTTGAACTGGCAAATGTATAGATTATAAATTTGATGGATGAATACAAGTAAAAGTGTGATATTTTCAATAACTGTATCAGTTTGATATTGTTGAATAAGTTTGAGAATATAACATTATTCATTGACTTGGAATTATTCAAATGTTAATGGATGAATTTAAAAGAAAATAACATCTATTCTTTACCTGAATGCAACTTTTACGTTGAAATGTGCAATTAGTTCATACTTGGGTTAAGATGAATTTGAATTGACATTAAAAAGATTTAGATAAACATGAAATCCTAATTGGAAGGTATTCGGGATTAGTTTGAAAACTAAGGGATATCAAATAACTTAGGGGCAGCCGAACCTTGTATTCGGACTCCGTTAATAGCCTCGAATGTTTAAATTCAGAAAATAAAGATATGGGAAATCATATCTATTGTTAACAAACCTTAACTAAGTAAGGTTAAGGAGGATAAATGAATAAATTCATTTAGAATTAGACCTCGTTTAAATGACGTCTAATAAGATGGAATTCTGAATTTGTTTACAGTTGTGGAAAACTTGGTTAAGTTTAATAGGTTAAACTTATTAAGTTATCGATAATGGACTGATTAGTCCAAAGATTAAGAAAGGAACCAAGAAGTGAATATGCAACCCTTCGGTATGAAGGAGGAGATGCGTATTAAGCTAGAAGATGGATTAAGTCTCTCTTAGCTACATACAACTGTAACAAGAACAAGGATAAAGGATCAGCATGGCTGCAGAAAGTTGATCTTAAATACTAAGATTATAACCAAATCATGATTGAGCTGGATGTGTACCCTTAATGAGGGGATTCCGTAGGACATTGACATACGCCAGCTACAATATGGTGTCTTTGTGAAGGCGGGGCCTTCATGACGACACAATGTTATAGCTGACATATTACAATGCCCTCCCGAATTAAATCATCAAGTTTACATAAGTTGGATACTAAGTTCTTGGCTAGGGATAGGAATGTGATCATGTATACGGAGTGACTCCGGAGGACTAAAGGTAACTAGACACACGGAGTCATCTAGGAACGACACCGTATGTCTGCGTATCTTTAGTTACCATGAGTAACTTCCTATACTCGTTCATATTGCTAGTTGGGGTTAGAGTTTGACCTTAAATGGAAGGACTGGTAGAGACCAGGAAAGACCATTCTAGATAACAAACGAATTGAGGTGAAGGACGTATTCCATTGGTGTGTATCACATCTAGGAATATGATCATGCAAAGCATGTGAAAATCTTTGGCCAAAGTATCGCAAGTGTTGGTTGCGCTGTCCTAATCACCTAGTTTAAGATACAGGATGTCAGATGAATATCAGTAACAGATATTCAGATAGGCTTCTTAAATGGATCACTTCGATAACCGGAAACGGTAAAATAACCCTGTATATTCATTATACTATGCATGAATTAACATGAAGGATCGGTAAGTCGCCGAGTCATGAAATGAGAGATCGCTGAAACTCCGAGCCATAAAGTGGGAGGTCGGTAGTTCTTCGAGTCATTTACAACAGCATATGGTATCTGTTATATGATTGAATGGCACTGAATGTGTGTTCCATATTGCAAATATGTGAACATAGAACATTAGTTTTAAAAGGAAATTGTGTGATCCAAACTGCATTAATTTGACAGAGAACAATTATTAAAACTTGAACGTGTGTTTGAATTATATAATTCATAACAGGGAACGTTGTATATATAAAAAAAAAATCCCTTGTTCTAGTATCTTAAAATGGGGATGTTACAAATCACCTTTTTAATTCACCCTTATTATTCATTTTGCATGAGGTACCTAAATTGTTTCAATTCAAATAAGATTGTTATTTTATGTTTATTTTGAATAGCATTAATATTGTTATATCAAATTGGACTAACATCCTATTTAGGAAGTACCATGCTTCCCAGATCTAACATCCACTAGGCAGTCCACTCATTGTTGTGTTTAACTCTATCTGGTGGTATGGTTTTACACTTTAGAGGTATTTCCACGTAGACAAAAGGAAGTATTCACAATCACCATTGGATCAGGAAGTCAAGACACGCACACAACCTTCAACCAACATCATAAATAGGTATTCCTCCTTGGCCTATCACTCTCTATCTGTTTCATTAATTCTAGTAATAATCCATTGAAATACTTTCATATTGCAAACACCATGCGCAAGGGATAGGTGGCTAGGTTGGGTCAGATACGAGCCAATGAATCTCATTATCTCCTTAGACCCTCTCTCATTTGATGCTAATGGGTTCCTTCTACTATACTTCCCTAACCTTGGAAATACATGATCCTTTAGCCCCTTGCCTTCTATAAGGTTCTCATCACTACTGCATGTCATCATTCCCCCTAGTCTCAATGCCTCTTCGACTACCCTCTCTCATGCGTCATTATATGTGTAAAATATTTCTTCTCTTTCCCTTTCTTCTGCTTGGACCATTTCCATCCTTCCCAAATACATTTCTTTACCCCTATGTGTGGTGGGGTTTTAGCATGCCATCAATATATTCTCCATTCTCATTTTAATCATTAATATCTTGATAGCTAATGGTGTTATGCGTAAATATGATCCCCTTGAATTGCGTAAAAATAATAACTTTATTTCCTTTTAGCACAAGTATGTAAAAATCATGTTCTCCAAGGTATAACTATGTAGCACACCTTCCCACTAACAATTTTCATCTCTTTTCCACAGTGCATCTAAATTAGAGAGTGTTTGATAGTTGTCTTGGCTCCACACTTGATTTCTTCCTATTTAGACACCCCTTTTCTTTACTTAAGATGCTAACCACTGGTACAATTTTACTTGGAAGAAGTTTAAGAATGTCTCATACAAACAACCATATACATTATCTTCCATCCATTTGTGTGCATTAAAATCTGGTCCAGTGTTATATCTTTTAGCAAATGCATCTTGGTCGTCATGCATCAAAATCTCAATATTCTCTAAATATATTTAGAACACGTTACATGAACCACATATTTATTAGCATAAAGAAAATATGTCCCAATAAGAGAACCAAAATTTAGTATTTTTTTTAACCAATGTTCAGTTGGGCACACGGGAACTTCATCTAGACAAGGTATGAATGCTCACCCAAAGTATGTAAAATCATGAGGTCCCTCCTTAGTTAGTAAACAAGATGTGGTTAGATCTTACATAATCATCATATTCATTACAACACAATATGAAGGAAGATACAACATCATAGATTGGAAACACATATAATATGGAAATCATTCAACATAGATAATCAGTAAGATTATTTGAATTCTGATAATACAATGCTCAGATCTACTAACCTTGGTATCCATACATAATTATTCATCATAAACATAATTTATTACATAATTTTTTTTGATTAGATTCATAGTTCTATTACATTAATGTTATTAACTACGAATGCATACAAAATAGCTCTCATGCACTCACATACTCCTCTACATTATCAGAAATACCAATTACATGGAGTGGTACACCTATTTATACACAGCGAGGACTTGTCCTTCACTGCTTACACCCACTTTCATGATAATAGATGTGTTAAACATAGACTGTATGCTTTTATAAGTCTTATTTATATATAGTTCGAGCTATAAATATCTCATCCTCAACATGCTTTAATTCCTATAGTTAGATTTTATTCATGCACCATCCTTATCTTTGTTAGCATGTAATTTTCTATTTCTAGACATTGATTACATGTCACATCATCCTTATTTCTTTCCTATTTTATCCTTTGTTAAAAAATGACTAAGTCTTGAATCTGTGTGTATGTGACAGAACCTTTGTGCATTGAATATTTCTCCTTTTTGCGTGCACCTATGCACATTGATATTTATTTCTTTCCTATTCCTGTGTGTATGCTTCCATGCATTGACATGATATTTAGTTTTACATGCACACTCATGTGTGTTCCTTTTGGACTCTGCATACCTCTTCACTATTTGTGCATGCCTTCTTGCATGTGATCCTCCATGCATGGCTAATACTTATCCATTTCTTCTGACCAACACATACTTTGCATCTCATTCTAGGGAAATCATCCATTCAAACATAAAAATACTAAGGGAACATTATCAAATTCAAGTTAAGCCATGGAAAATATTCAAGTACAATTACATTATTGTAAGGTCATGATTACTAATATGGCTACATATATTCTATATATCACATGATAGGAAAGAACAATGTGTGGTTTGAGCTCTCTTCAGAGTAGTTACGATGTTGGCAGTTCACAAGGGTGCTTCAAACCCAACTAATGTTTATTTTTTGGGACTTTTTCACCATCTATGGTTTCTAAGATTCACTTAAATACACAAAAAGTATCACATAGTGTCAAAGGTCCAAATTGTAGACAAGAAAAAATAAGGAAGTAGTTTATAGACCCATGAACTTTTAAGAGATAAAAGTATATAGGGATGAGGGACATAGTGGGGTATGTTTTGGGCCAAACTTTACACCCTGGTCTATGTAGCTTGGCAAGACAGTTTCACTGGTGAAGTTGTGTCTGATCATTTCTAAACTTCTTCAATCATCAGATCAACCCATATTAGGATAGAATACATAACATCATCTAAGTCTTCTCCTCCTCATTGTTGGTACTTGGTTTCATTTTTTATCATTATTTATCTTTGTTCAATGATTATTCCTAATATTTATGTAATTATATTTTGAAACTAATTGAATAGGATAATATACTATCATTACTACCCCTATTAAATTTAACCATTTACGTTAAATCATTATGAGCTTGTTCTTCCTTTATGAATCAACATCTCTCTATTGTCTATTGACTAGTATGCTTCAATATATATGTTTATTATCAGACATCTAACTATTGATGGGTTTATTTTTTGAATTTTTAAAAAGGATTCAAAATTGGCACTCTTTCATTTTTCTTGGAGAATCCTTGAGGTTTGTTCTCAAATATTTGTGTTAGATAAGTTCAATTTTCAGACTTATTGGTTGTAACAGCTGATTGTTGCTAAGATTAGATCTTTGGTTTTTCTCCTTGTGCTTAGTCAACTAATGATTTAGGTTAAAAAAATTATTTTAGTTGGTACATTTATTTTGTGAGATTCAGTTATTTCAGAGGAAAATTTTGGCATCCGTGGGTTCACATTGTTCTCAAAATAGAACTAATTGTAGACTCTCATTTATTGATAAAAATTATCATCTAATTAATATAAATTACTTCCATGATTATTTATCCTCTTTCCCTAAATCAATTAGAGAATACTTTCCCAACTTTAATAGGATTCATACACTTAAAGGAGAAATACATTTAAAGGATTTCATTAACTTGGTTGATGATTTAAAGATTGATAATGAGAGTATTGTGGTAAGTCTCTTCATTCTAAGTTTGGTTGATGATGTTCAGGATTTTTTTCATGAGCTGCATGATATAAATATTGATTCTTGGGATAAATTTTAGAGTCTCTTCATTGGGAAATATTGTTATAAGTTTTATTACTCTTCCCTTTGTAATTATTTTTATAACGTAGTAAAAGATAAATATGAAAGCATTCAATATTTTAATCTCAAATTTTTAGAAATATGAAATAAGGTCCCAATGCATTTGAATCCAAGTGAAGCTTATACCCTTATTGTATATCTTGATGCATTCAATGGTGATATGAGTTATTATATGAGAGATAAGAATCCATTGAAAATCATTCATGCTTTCAATTTGGATTTTAGGTTTGGGGATATTTCATATGTTTCTCATATGGGTTTTGAAAATAACTTTGATATATATGAAGAGATGGTAGATGATGTTGATCAATATGAATATGAGGACCCTAGAGTTCATACTAGTATAAAATCAAAATATTATAATTTTGATTTACCATCTAGTTTTTTTGATAAATTTTGCATCTCTCTTTATGGTGAATGTGAGGTTTCTGGTATAGCTAATTCTAGTACTAGATCTGCATAATGGAAGCCTCTTGGTGATCCTAAAAATAGTTTTTTTTTTCTTCTAATATGATGGTAAGTGTTGACAACGTTATAAATAATTTTTTTTATTGATAAATGAGGAAGAAATATTTCAGTCTAATAATATATTTGTGGGAAAAACCTTTGTTGGATTTTCAAGTTATGAAATTTTTAACTTAGAAGAGAGTGATGCCTTTCATTTTTTGTTATAGATGGCTAATGATTTTATAAGTGACAATTATTTTACTTTTGGTGAATGTTTTCAATCTGAAGAATTCTGAAATGATTTTCTTCACACACTTGATTCACAAAGGGATAAATGAATCATGAAAATAAATTTTGATATTCCAAAGACAAAGGATAAATAGATGGATCTTGATTAAGATCTACCTAGTTAGCCCCTTGCACATATAACCATCATTAAAGATGATCATAAGATAAGAGTTTTAGAATTTTATAATGAAGGCATGTTATTGCCTAGCCAATAGGTATTGAATCATGATTAGGTATACCATGAAATAAAAGAAAATTTTCCCTTTGATGTTTTTGAGAATCAGTTTCAAGCTTTAAAAAATGAAGATAAAGAGAAATCAGATTGCATGTTGAATGCAACATATTATCTACTATTTTGGGAAGGTACATGTCTTCTAATTTTTTTGTTCTAAATATATTGATAAACACATTAAAATTATGTAAAGTGAAGATGAAATGGATGATCTTGTCTTAATTGATACAAAATAGTTAGAATAATTTTTGATGCTTTAAACGAGTCCACAAGAATCGACAATGATTGGGATTTTGGGTCTACTAAAATTATGAATTATAAAGCGATCTTATGTCTAACTTAGGATGAGAATTTTTAGGAATTCGAACATTTATTTAAGTTAGATAATTCATATGAATTTTTTTCACTTCATTATGATAATCCCAAGTCTCCGATTGTTAATTTTGTAATGGTTAAACCTAAACTTTGTTCTCCTCTAGATGAACCTTCTAAGGAATTTATTGAAATTGACTATGCATTGACATGTCGTGGAAAGTTTAATGGCGAATATTATAAAAACAATAAATTCATTCATGACCATGTGAATGAAGTTACAAGGTGTTTTAATTATTTTCACATAGAGACAAATGTGGATGTTGAGATAGACCCCATTGGAAACTACGAGTTTAATCACTCTTTGTTGATTAGAAGTGTTGAACATAGTAAAGATATAGATGAAGTTATAATGTATTTATGTTATCATATTTTTGAGGGGGTAGAATAATAGATTATTCATACTCATAAATTAGTTGCACATGCATTTTATTTGTGTGATAAAATTAATGAATTTTTCAAAATTGGGAGTGATAAGTCTAAAAATGTGTTTCATTGTGAGGAAGCTTCTCTTCCATTTACTAAGTTTTCCCACCCTCCCTCACATTCTAATCAATCAATTGATGTTGAGTATGAGATATTTAGTTCTAACTTTGAATTCGTTCCTCTTCATTCAATTGATAAACACATGCATTCACATATGTATGATTGCCTTTTTCAACATGAATATGAGCTCTTTATTAAATATTTTGTTGGTAATAGATGTGGCAAACTATTGGGATGTTGTGATGATAAATTATATTGTGAGAATGTATCATTTTTAGAATATGAATTATTTTGCGCAATTGATTAAAAACCATTGTTTAGTGGTGTGAAGGTTGTAAATAAAAGTGTCATTTTTTATCATGGGAATTTTTTGAAAACAAAGAATTGCTTTCTTATTTAGAGTTTGAAAATCTACATTTTGATGCTAATATTTGTAAGCTTTTTGTGCCTTCATATTTTGACAAGGATGAAATTTTTGGAGTAGTAAGAGGATCACCCAAGTGAGAAGTAAGAATATAGTTTCTTTTTAGATAAACATGTGTGTGTTGAATTGGTCAATGATCATAGTTGTGGGAAAATTCATAAATTTAAATTTTATAAACCCACCATTCCTCTTCCCTAAATCCATTTTAAACCATCTTTTATAAGTGTTGAAACTTGTGATGACAATGTTGTTGTTAAATATTCATATTTGTATGTTGATGTTGGTTTTTTAATTAAGTTTAAACTTGGATCAAAAATATGGGATTGGGTAGATCGATATTGCTTCCAAAAAGAATTTCAATTTGATTGGTCCCCACTTTCAGATATAACTTCAAATTTGGGATGAATAATGTTAGTGATTTTTTGTGGGTTTTATTTTGGATTGTTTTGTTGACATTTATTTTTTGCAATTTTCTAGAAAAACACTCTAAGTTGTTGAAATTATTGAGTAAAAATTAGGGCTTATTTTCTCTTGTATATATTATAAATACTTATAAAAAATGTATTTTCAATAATTTATTTTCATAACTAGATAGATAGGGATTTTATACTTTTAATTAGATTTGTGTTACATAATTTTATTTTGGTTTGAAAGTGTTGAGCTTGGTTTTATGACTTCAAAGTTTGCGGGTTGGCTAGTTTATCTTTGGGAGGAATTGATATACTTCTTTAGAGTTTTCTAAGATATTTGGTTACCCACTGGAGGTACCCATCTTGCATACAAATCCAATGTTGGAACTCAAAAAATTTCATCTCATTTTGGGGCCTTAGAGTTATAGTTTGGATTTTGAATAGTAACATAAATACCATTTTTGGCGCGCGCGGGTGTGTGTGTGTGTGTGTGTGTGTGTGTGTGTGTGTGTGTGTGTGTGTGTGTGTGTGTGTGTGTGTGTGTGTGTGTGTGTGTGTGTGTGTGTGTGTGTGTGTGTGTGTGTGTGTGTGTGTGTGTGTGTGTGTGTGTATTAAGCTCACAAAAAATGGATGCAATTCCTTTCCATATATGTTAGTAGGTTGCTCATAAAGACTTGGAATATTTTGAGTAGTTTTTGACCTCCATAAATCCATATGATGGTGTGACTATTCATTACCTTTATTTAAAAAGTAGTCAAGTTTAATCATGATGAAAAAAGACACTTGACATTCACTGGTCACTTTGGTTCACATTTTATCACTTGGTATTAATTCCATATGCATGAGGATATGGATCAAGATTGGATTTATAAACATGGTGGTTGTAATGTTTAAGTGGAGATAAGGCTCCACAACCTAACTCTTTTTGCATGATCTTGAGTCGAGTTGGGTGAGTGAAAGATTTGATGGTAATCTGAGTGTAGGAGTTAGTACAGTAAAATATATTTAGTACATGAAGGCGCATCATTGGTCCATGTGGACCAATGATAGAAATCCATAAGGTATGAGGTCGTGTTGAAATATAAAACATAAAAATATTTTGGGAATTAGGCTTCTAAGAACTTGAGAACTTGAGAGGATGACAAAATTGGATAAGGAAATGAGATCCAAAACCATTAGAGTCTGAGAAATCTTAGAAGCCTGTGAAACCAAGGATTCCATAGAACATATGAAAGGTCACCAAAGTTAAGAAGATTATGATCATGAAAGGATGAAAAATATTAAGATCGAGAAAGGAGGTGATTGGACCATGTCGACTAATGATGACATTCCATGGTCTCGGAGGTTTAAAATCTCAAATGAGGAAGCAAGATGACTAAAGAATCCACTGAAAACCCCAAGAGACTATTTTAATAGTGAAATAATGTGATTGGTCCATGTGGACTAATCATAAGTCACTCAGACCCTAATAAAATAGAGGAAAAGGAAAGAAATGTTTTAAAAATATGATCTCATGAACCAGTGATTCTAATAACCCTGATTCAATCCAAGAAGGATGCATAACACTTATTTAGGAAAAAATCAGTCAAGTGGATCACAAATTAATGATATATACATGGAAAAATAAATCTTAGGGTTAAGTTTGATAGTCTCATGCCCATCAACTGTGCAAAACAACATTTGAATCTTCAAATGCTTATAACTTTTGATCTAGAGCTCCAAATAAAACAAAACCGGTAATGTTGGATAGTAATCTAAAGGGATACACATTGGGAAAAAATTTAGGGTGAATTGATGAGATATTTTTAGTGTATTTTATGACATAATTTCTAGTAGCATTTCCCATCATTTTCCAGTGTATGTTGATTGATTCCTCTATTATGATTACTGTAACATGTGTGAGGCCTCTCTTTTTATTTTTAGATAATTGTATGCTTCTCAAGAAATGAATTGAGGCCCTTGGATATTTTTAAAATCATATAATTGCTGTAAATGTCCTTCGATGCGCATCCATGGGGCTTGTGACCATTTGTGGAGGGGACAACCTTGTGCATAGAGATAAGTCTGCAAAGGTTATAGATTGAGTGCACACTATTGCTATACTTACTCTAATTCAATTTCAAGAATAAACATTCAGTAAGTGAAAGTAATTTCTTCACAGTTTCGATTATTGCAAACTTCTATTCAATAGTGATAAGAATAGGCCCCTGAAAATTACAAATGTGGGGGGCTACTAATTTTTGCATGCAAGCTAAGAGTACAAGTTCTTGGGTGGTCATTAGGAAGGGGATTATATAAGAATACTCCTTTGATTTTCGTATGACTAAACGTGCTTGAATACAAATGCATATGGGAAGAATTAGATTACTCAGAGCATGCTAAAGGGGAGTCACTGCTATTTAGGTGTTCAGCTATGCTTAATGTTCATTGATCCTTAGCCACTTAACTATGTGTTGGTGAAATAATTTGTAACGTATGGTCAAAGTATATAGTTGTTTGCCACCAATGCTTTGCACTGGGCTCTGCCCCTCCTCCTTGTGCAAAATATGTATGAGGCTCCAATTACATGACCATGTACACATATCCTAATTCTATCTAACATGTATGTTTAAGATGGCTTATAAATAGGCTAGGTGATCAGTACATGCGGACACTTACACTGAACTTGTGGAAAAGTGCTTGTATGGGGTACAAAGGAGAAAATTGCAGCGATTTAGGGACAAAGGAGAGGAATTTAGGAGAGGGGATTATTGTTGGCCTCCAAGTAGGACACACTTGCAAATGTTCACATACCATAACCAGAGTAGGTTCAACATTCAATTGGAGGAATAATTTAACAATGCAATCAATAGCGAGATTGACAATACTAGAGACACACAATTTCTATCAAGTTCATTAATCAAAGACATCAGGTTCCTTCTTGATACAAAAGGTTAATGTACTTGTCAAAGTTTTAGAAATTAGAGAGGATGTAGAGGAAAACATGAGCAAAGAAAATGGAAGGAATGTAGTTTTTTATTTGTAGTAGTGAAATCCAACAACTTACAACAATTAACAATTTTCAACCCCTTAGAATGGAGAAGTCATTCCAATTTATAGCATTACAAATGTCTTTTCATCTCCCCCCACGTGAACTTTTCACTTTCCTCATCACTTGTGACTTTTCATATTCCTATGGAATAAAAGTGATCCTTTTTCTTATTAATGAAAAATGACTATGACAATTTTAAGTTGAAGGCCACTTAAGTTGATAAGACAAAATAGTGAAAAAGTACATTCCTGATGAAGAATTAAAATATGGAGAGAGAAAATAGAAGAGAGAGAGGGTTGATTAATCTGATGAAGACGAAGCCTTATGTCTGATGAATGAACTTGTTTTATTTGAAGCATGGTGAATGGAATCACCTTCAATTTATTTCTGAAAGATGCACTGAAACACTCCAAGGTATTGAATAAGTGTTTAAAAACACTATTATGAGAGCATTAACATGAGATGCAGAAACATGATGATTTCCTTTGATTACAAGGTAGGACTTAGGACATGGAGATCACTTCTTGGACTCCTTGCATGGAACTACAAAATTCACTAGTCATGACTAATATGATGGTCCTTGGGTAAATTAGCCTTTAATGGATCAAGATTACAACTCCATGGATGCTTGACACTATTTTCATTTATCTTGCACAATTGAAATAGGTCCTTCATGGTTTTTAGATAGAAGGATTTCTCCTTCCTTAATGGAAAGATTCTTGTCCTATGAACACCAATTGGAATGAAATTTGGTGGTATCATTGTTCCTTTTCTTGATCGATGTGCTCACACTTAAATGCTTTAATGAGTGTTTAAAAACACTACATAAGTGAAATTGAAACAAATATGAAGATGATTACATGCTTGATGAAGATCATCTTTATTATCCTTTCCTGGATCCAGAATTTGTCTTCTACACCTCATGGACATGCTTCTCATTCCACAGTTCACCTTTATTGAGATCATATAGATTCATGCATTGAAAAGAATCCTTTTGTTATGGATCACTCTTACGCTTGACTCATGATGCTCCTCACTTCAAATAGGGCCTTTCCTTCAGATAGAAGAATTAAAACCTTGAAGTGAAACTTTGTGCCTCTTAACCTCTTGTTAAGGAAGAAACATCTTGGTTGAATATCCTTCTTCCTTGTGAGATGTGGGCACACTACAAGGTTTGAATGAGTGTTTGATAACACTTTATGAGACATTGACTAAATGGACCTGATGGTCTTCTACATTGAGGTACATATAGGAGGTTTTATGATGTATGGGACCATCATTTTCATGACACACTTTTTATCACCTAGGATGCTCAATTCATGTTTGTAAAGGTTGAAATATCTCCATCAAGACTTTTTCCCATGGTCTTCAGCTCTTTCCCTTCTTTTCTATATGCCTGCATGAAACTTAATCAGAGACTTCTATATGACTTGGTCTTGGAGAGATGATGATCAATTAGACCTTCGTTACCAAGACAAATGAGTTTCTTGGATGATTCAACCATAATAAATTCCTTTTTGTGACAATTAGGATGAGTTGAATCATTCCAACTTCTTGCATCAAAGTGTGTCATGTAAAATTAACCTCGAGACTGATGTTTTGGGAGCTATGACAAGATTTCTCTCTTGTTTAAACCATAAGAGAAAATTCCCAGCCTTGAAATTATGATAAAAATCAATGAGATAGGTGGAATGTGAGTTGATACAAGTTTTTTGAGATTAGTTGCAATACTTTCTTTTTTTAGCATTTTTGGCCTGACTAGGATAACTATTTTTAGTAAGTTTTCCTGATTTTCACCTTTTGATGGTTTTTATTTGTTTGGAGTTCATGGGTTCTGAGAATTCACCATTTTTAAAAACTTACTAAATTTATACATTTGAAGCCTTATACACTCACTATTTTTAGAAATTTGTGTTCTGGGTGTCAGATTGCAATGAAATTGGTCTCAAAATTTAGGTTTTACTTCAAGACCTTCTGCTCTAGTTTTTTAGGGTTTTCATTTTTTGGGACTTCATAGATCTGAAAAGGAAACCTCTAGGTCTAAAAATTTCTTCTTGATGGTTGTTAAATTATACAGAACATCCATGGAAGTTCTCTTATAGCATCATCTTGAAGGAATTTTTGAAAGGAGTGCACTGGAAAAGTTTGATGGAAATCGGGTGCACCGTTTTGAGATATGAGCATTCTTCAATTTTGGGAGTTTGATGTTCTAGGAAAAATTACTAAAAGCATAATGATATACAACCATGGAGGTTTGGGAAAGGAAAAAAAAAACATTTGAAAGTTTTAAAATGACTAAGTATGTGAGGTGAGGGAGTTAGTCATTTTTCTTGCAAGTTTTAACTCATGTTTTGACCATAGAGCTTAACCAGGGTTGGAGTGTGGTTGATCTTGATTTCACCGGTGAAAGAGGGAAAAAAGGGACACAAGGGACACCTGAAATTTTGACTTTTCACTATATGTTGACAAGTGGCATCATGTGGTTAAGTGAGAATGATATGCAGGGGCTTGAGAAATGGCTTATGGGGCTAAATAGTGGGTTTTGATGTGACTAGGAGCTTAATTGAGTTGAATGGTAGGATGGGGGTTACAATTTTGTGTCCCTACCCATTCCTTAATCCCCTTTTCACCTATTTTAAAAGGGATAATTGATGCTTCAAAATGCACCATGGGTTTGATTTCATGAGAGGGGGACAAGTCGGAGTGTAAATTTGTCAGGTAAGGACCTATGGGTGTAAAAGTGATGAGGGGTGAGTTGTGAGGAGTTTGTCAAGATGGGGTTCCATTTTGTGTCCCCCTTGTCCCCTTGGCACCCAAGGGGACAACACTAGGGCTCTAAAATATGGTCACGGGGGTCTGGTCATCATGAAAATTGGACCATGTGCAACTTAAAAACAAATAGCTCACACATTTTCCATCTGTAACACCCAAGTCAACATGAGGGACTTAAGTGAATCAGCTTCAAAACCAATGGGGACACACTTTTGGTTCCCCTTTGTCCCATTTTCACCTTTTGGGAAAAAAAATGGGGAAAAAGACCGAAAATGCCATTGACACTTAAAAATGTTTTGAAGTTGATGTCACCTGCCAAGTCCAATTTGAGGAGAACCAAGAGTGATTTTTCCACCCCGGGAAGCATGGAAGAGTGTTTTGGGGTCAAACCTTATATGATTTTGACTCAAAATCACTTGTTGAGATCATTCCAATAATTATTAGGATCCAATTCTTCTTGAAATTTCATTTTTATGGCCTATTTCATTCTTGACTAAAAGGAGTTGTTGTGTCCTAGATTATCATAGAAAATATTTGAGTTTTGGAACAAAAATGATGTTTCCATCATGTAGATGGAATTCCAAGACCTTTTCATATTGATTATTTTTTCCTTATAACTCCTTCTGAAACTCCCAGAATCATCTGGACAAGTTGGCTTTCATACGTTAGGAGCCTTCATTCCATGTGCCCAAAATGACCCAGTTTTGCTAAAACAAGTTGTTCCTACTCATTAAATTTCTTCCACAAATTTTCCCTAAAATTCCTTGGATGACTTCATTTTCTCCTTAAACCATCCTCAGATGATTTAAATATTCCATGTAAGCTTATTCCAGAGGGTGTTTACCATTGCAAAATGGCCAAAAATGACCTTTTTTTAAGGCCTTTTGAAAATAGTTGTTTCTTCCTTAAATCTCAATGACTTCTTCAATCACCTTAGAGAATACATCCTTGTACATTAAACACATTGATAAAATATTGTTATCAAAAAAAATTCCTGATCCATAATGAGGGTAAAACTTAGGACAAGGATGGCCAGAGGAAGGGTTCACAATGACTGAGAGAGGAAATTTTCAAGTGGGGGCTTAGTTGTCATGGCAAAATTTTCAATTTTACATGCTATACATTTAGCAGTGATTTGGGAACTAGCTCTAACTTGGGGACATTAATTGTATAGGGTAATGAATAACCTCAGGTATCTTATGGAGTAGCAACCAATGCCTTGAATTACTATTGGGCCATGAGTCACCAACTAAATCGAACAACTATTAAAGCTACAAACACAACCAAGAAACAAACAGGAACAAACACACAACAAAGGGAAACACAACATGGGAAGGGAAACACAAAAAAAAGGAGAAACCATATGACACACATCCTAAATCACCTATAATACATGTGGGGGACAACTTTCTTTCATTATGGCACTGATTCTTTACTTGAATGTTTACCTGTGCACGGGTATCACCAAATACCTTTATTCTATAAATCCATTGATGGGATCACTGAAATATGACCCCTTTCTCAATTTCTTGAGAAAATTTGCATGATTGTTTCGGTAAGTGAGGGTCCATTTAAACATCTCATTTCCTTCATTGCTTTGACATCTTGTTTCCATATGTTTATTTATTTCCAAATTCATTCCAATTTTTGATTTTCCATTACTGCTACATGAATGATTCTTGATCATACAAAGCTTAATATTTTCACACTGAGGATTGTGATCTCTTATGGGAATTTGACCTTGATTTTTTATTTGCTTCATGACCATGGTCTCTATGAGTATGGTTCTTAGTAGATGTTTTAAGAGTTTCAACACTATCACAAGCCTCTTGGTGTTATATGTTTACTAAATTGCTCCAAACAACTATCCTTCATACAAATTTCTCATTTTGACCCACTTCTCACTATATATGATGTGATGCCATAGTGCTTCATCCTCTTGGAAAGTGAAAATGAGAACAAGGTTGGATATGAAATATGAAAACCATCATCTTCCTCCATCTTGGTCATTTTGAGCCTCAAAAATCCATCTTCATGATGAAAACATATTTCCTTGAGTGGAGTCAACTTTGAAATATTCAAGACATATTCTTATTCATATATCCCTTCCATTGAGAGGATCTTCATCTTGAATGGAATCAAATTTGGATAACTGATCAAACATTTCATCTATCTATTCTTCATTGAGAAGGTCTTCATATTCTTGAAAGGAGAACGAGCACAAGGTTGGGGATGAAATATCAAGATCATCATTTTCCCAATATCGACCATCATGAGCTTGGAAATTCATCTTCATGATGAATCATCCTCTTCTTGAGTGGAGTTCAACTTCAAGAGGCCCAAACATCTTTTCATTTATACATTCCTTCTTGAAAGATTCATCCTCTCCCAATGGGAAAGAGAAATAACTTTGTATTCACAAGCATACTCATTGAACAAGTCTTCATGTTGAACCTTAAGGACATGATTGGAAACATGGGACTCACTTTCAAGAATTAACATTGATATCACTCTTTCATTCATGATTTTCACTACTTCATCACCTTGGGATTGTTTTATTGTAAGCCAATGTTTCCATAACCTTATCAATACCAAGTAGAGGAATATATATTCATGCTCAATGAGAAGTACGTACTATCAAATTATGGATTCCATCAAATCATCATGATGCTTTCCAACCAGTTCCATCACACTCTGGATTACTCCTCCATCAACATGGTAAGCTCAACATATTCCTCTTAAATTATGAAGAAGTTGTCATACCTTGAATCTTGAAATAGTGTGTCTGGCCTTGGGTCATCTAGTCTTTGAACCGTGTAGTTCATTTTCCTGATTGGAAGGAGCTTCTTCATCTTACTATTAACTGGAATGGTGGCATATGAAAAAATCCATTTGTATATCTCCATGCCAACATCCCTAAAAAATATTCAGCTCAACAATATACCATATGAGGCTAACATGTCTCCTACAAGTATTTTCATCATGATCTTCTTGTTCAAGAAAATATACAAATGATACTTGAGAATCATTCACTTGGCCAGTGAGAGGTACTTCTTTGGTTCCCATGGAGTAATAATGACCAATAGCAGGATTGAGGGAGAGACCAAGAGCTTTAGAAACTTTTGTGGCCATGAAATTGTCAGAGGCATCGGAGTCAATAATGTTATTATTAATTTATATCCATTGACTATCAAAGCAAGATAGAAAGGCTCTACTTTCCTAGAAGAGGAGGATGTGGAAGCAAGAAGGTTATGAGAAGGAGTGGTATGAGGAGCGAGAGGTAATTCTTTGGTAGTGGCATTTTTGGATCATGAATTTGAACTACTTCCTTTGATAAACTGGACAAGTTTATCAAATGGCTTAAGATGGATTTTCAAGTACTCGAAATCAGAAATATTAACTTTAGATTTCTTGACATGGTCAATGATGTCAAAAGGTGAAGAATTGGTAGGACATTAAGGGAACTATGAAAGCCTTGACATGATTAGGATTTGCATTCTTAGGATCAACAGAAGTTAGAAACTTATTTGACAAGAGGAGATGAAAGAGACTTACTCAAAGAGGTAGATGGATTCTTAAATGAAGGTAATCTTGGGATTCTTCATGGCTAACCCCATGGAAGTGGAAAACGATGATCCTCTTTTCATTTTTGTTTTTCATAGAGTGACCATTTGAGGATTCAAATTATTTTCTTAGGCAAGTAGTAGAAGAAGAGGATTCTTTCTCCGTTTGTGAGCGAGTGAACACTACACAAGAGTAACTATTCATATCAGCCATGAATTCTTTGAAGTCTTCATCCAGTGAGTATTCAAAATACCCAATCCTAGCACATATCCATCTTCTTCTTCTTCTTTAATTTTGATTCAACAATTTATTCCACTTCATCTTCATAGATTCCACATACTGCATTAATTGGTGGAGCTTCTAAGGTAAGCCTTTTGGGTGCTCCAACAATCTGATTCTTGTTCCAGTTTTGATATGATGTATGTTGAGAAACTTTCCTTCTTCAATGAAGTCAAATCATTGACCAATCTTTGCAGCAATAGATTAATTATTTCATCTTTAGAACTCTAGTCCTTATTCTTCATTAAATAGTTCTTAATCTTCCCTGACATGATAAGATCATCTTCTACTTCAATGGAAAATTATTGAGCATTGTATAGAGTATTTGGTTGAGCTCTCCACAATATGAACCCAACTTCAAGAAAATGAGTAATTCACACGAATAACATCTTTTGATTATCTATAGTATGACAAGCACCAATAGGAATCATGTTGATTAACTTGTTGAATTTTTCTACAAATTCTCTCATGGGCTCTTGTGGTTCTTTATTCATCCTGAGCCAATTGAGAAAGGAGGGCATGCGCGAATCTTCCATAGTCTTGAATCTTGCTTCAAACTTGGTTTTCATGTAATCCTAGTTGGTAATTGAATGAGGTTACAAGTAGTAAAACCATTCCGCATTGGCATGTTGCAATGACTCCATGAATAGTTGAACGACAACATCTTCATGTCCCACTCTAAGAATGTCACAGGATGTGATAAACGTTGTAATGTGATCATCTTGGACATTTACTTTCCATATCCATCGAATTTTGGAAAGTTATTTCTTGATCCTTTTGGTAATTCATGAAGTGTACCAGTTTGTAAATATTTTATAGAATGTAAATGGAAGTTTACATCTTGGAAATGACATTTTTATAGTAGAAATTAGCAGTGAATTTTTAATAATGAGTTTCTAGATTTGTAATTTTTGGTTTTACGGTTTTTTGAATATCTAATTTTTGGTATACACACACACACACACACACACACACACACACACACACACACACACACACACACACACACACACACACACACACATATATATAAAATGTTCACAAAGGATAGATATTCCCCAATAGAGTTTTCAAAAACTATTGGTGAGACAATTTTTTGTAGTGCATATTATTGGTTTACACCAATGTTCATGAGGCTAGGCCTCTCCTTCTTGGGTATGTGAAGGCTCAAAATTATTTGTAAACTGATTTGAATATCAATATAAGAGTGTGGATCTCATTGTATATTGTTGATCAGTGTTGAAGACATTATCCATTGTAATTTGATTTAAATATCAATAGAAGAGTGTTGATCTTTCACCCCCCTCTCAGTCCTTGTCGCTTACAACAATTGGTATCGGAGAATGCCCTTGAGAAGTATCCTAACATATATAGTGGGAGATCTTTGGTGATAATGATTGATGTGTGACGTTTCATGTACATAAGGAGCATTTTTTATGACTCATGAAGACAAGTTGGAAATATTTGATTACATTTCCAAAGATGAAGTACTCAATTTTTTACAGACTGAACTTGATGAGAGCCCTAGTTGAGTTGAAGATTAAGAGAGAAGAGTGTCTCAAACATGAGGCTAAGAAATAGGAGCTAAAGAAAGAGCTATCCACCATGACATGAAAGTTATCATTATTAGGCTTCATGGAAGATTAATGCAAAACAGACAAAAATGATGAAGAATCAAGTCAAAGATGTAATGAAAGAAGGTATTCAAGAAATGGAGAGAGTTCAATGTTTCCATCTCATGGAAGATCATCTATCATTAGAAATAAATGCATATAGGTATGGTGTTTTTTATGGTAATTGCTATAAGTGTGGTGTTTATGGACATAGATCTAGCATGTGTAGTCTTAAGGTTGAAAAGAAGGATGATTGCAAAGGAAAAGTTCAAGAACATCATTGTGAAGGAAAGAAGGAAGAGGAATGTCAAGGAAAGAAGGAGAAAAATATAGGTCAAAGATATGGAGCTGAATGTTATCTTTGTCATGAAAAGGGACATCTTGCAAAGTATTGTAAGAATGAACAACCAAGCACTAAAAGGTATTAAGAAAAGTTCAATGGATATTTTTTTCTTGCAATGGTTATGGACATAGGGATTTTGAGTGCAAGAATAAGACAAGTGGAATGCTTTAGGTGCCACAAGGTAGGGCACATTGCAAGGTTTTGTGATGTAGGAAATTGAAGAAAGAAACTCATGGATCCAAGCAACAAATTTAGAAGTACAAGAAGAAGGAAGAGGCTAGTCAAAGTGCTCAAGAGGATTCCAAGAGTGTGACTGATAAAAAGAGGAGTCTACTATGAAAAATGAAGAATAAAAAAAGAATGAATCAGTCAAGGAGAAGAAGAAGGCTTGAGACCTTCTTAGGTCTCTCATCTAGCCCCTAGATGTTGATATATGCCTCTACTAGGCTTCTTAGGGGAGTATTTATTCTAATGAAGCATTGTAGTGAGGGGATATTGTCTTGGTCAGAGTGTGTCTTCTTCATGGTGTTGAAGGTATGTCTCTTCAAGTCATTTTAGATGTTCTTTGGTTCTAAATGGTTGGTCATGTTGTGTTTGTCAAGTGTATGTCTTGTGTTCTAATGTATGAGGTTTGATCTCTCTTTTACAATGTTAGTTGTGATGTAAGTCTGTAGTCTTATTATCATGGTCAAGTAAATTATGAGTCTATGATATGTAAGTGTGTATCATGTAAGAATTCCATATCATGTTTCCATGTGTCTAATTTTGGAGGTTTTAGTGTCATAAATTCATGATTCTAATATTAATTGGTGTCTAAGATCTTTGGTGTCTTCAATAAGTCATGTTCTTGAATTCAATGGTGTATGTATGAGTTTTTCAAATGTCTATAAATGAGTGTGAATTGGTTTTTCAAGTCTAAATGATAAAATTATCATGAGTTATGTCATTGACATATCATATGAACAAGTCCTATGTAAATGTTGTTGTGATGTGTTTAAAGTCATGCAAGTGTGGTAATTATTTGATAAGGAATCTGAGTTTGAAATTTGAGTTTGACATTATCATGTTTGGCAAGTGATCAAGTGGTAAGGTATCAAAAATTCATAGCCACCTGATGTAAATTGGAGTTCAAATCATGTTTAAAGATAATAAGGACATGTGTCATCAAATTTGGCCAAATGATACTCATATCTAGAAGAGTTTTAGAAGTGTTATGATTGAAAATCCTATATCCATAAGTGGTTCTATGATGACCTATAAAGTCATATTCAAGTGTAAATAGAGGTTTAAGCTTTCACTCATATATAGGTGTGGTTCAATATGTGAATTCATGTCAAAATGAATGATTTGAAGAGTAAATGGGGTTTGTAAATTTTAGTATCTAATGTTGATTGAATCAAATAAAACATTAGATGATACAAAGTTGTGATATCTTTGGAATACTAATAATTGGTATGTGCTAAGTGTGCATAAAGTTGAGGAATTCTGGAAAGATATGATATTGAAGGTAAAATGAGGTCTTCTAAGGAAAAATTTGTAGGCATCTTAAATTTATCTTCAATATTGAGTGGGTTTTAGTCCTTGAGTAGTTTCTATAGTGGTAAGTAAAAATAGTTATGAAGTGATAATGATGTAAGGTGTCCATAATGATGAAGTCTGATTCTTGAAATTCATGAGGTACAAATGAAGAATTCATTATATGGATTCTTATGAAACATAGGGTAGATGATATAAGGATCTATGAATAAATTATGTACTATTCAAGTCATATGAGACATGTTAATGTTTAGGAAAGATTGTAATCATGAGATGATATGTGAGCCTTATGTTATTGCTGAAGTAGGATGAATGTTAATTGACAAGGTTTCATTTGACGTGATCAACTTTATATTTAAGATCATAAATGGTATTTAAAGTCAGGGTGACTTAAGGATATGAATACAATTCATCGCCTTGTTCTCAAATGGGTATCAAATATATTGAATCTTGAGTTTATGTTATGAAAATGTTATTTAAAATATGTAATAAGTATAATATTAGAAGACTTAAGGATCAAGGTCTATGTAAATTTATGTATCAAAGATTGGATGACTCAAAGAATGTGTTTCTAAGAATTGATGTCCAACATATATGAAGTGCCACATGAGGTCTATGTAAGAGATCCTGATTCAAGTCTTAATGAGTTCCTTAAAATGAGCACATGATGTAAGTGTATGAAAAGTAAATTTTTTTCTTATGAAGTTCTCTGGAGTTGTTTCCAAGCCTTTTATGTTAGAGATGTGTGAAATCTAAGTATGGTGTACTACGATCATAGGTTTAGTTGATCTCAAATTTCATAGTGGTCATTGTGATTAAAAGTAAACTATTCTAACCATGGAAAAAGGGTGATTAAAATTCTAGTAAGAAATGGATCTCAAAAACTAAGGTGTCCAAGGAAATATTATGACAAAATTCATTAGGTAAATATGTTCACTATGAGAATGAATATGCAGACTCATGTTAAAGTTCTTATAAAATATTGAAGCACTTCACAGTTGTTGAAGGATGGTATTCAAGATATGACTGGTTGAAGAGTTGGAGAATCCAATAATTAACCTTAGTCCTAAGTATGTTGATCTATCCATAAATTGTGATTTTCATATAACTCATGAAATAGTGAAAATGGTGATCAAGTTCATCTAGTTAGATCAATTTATGATATTGAATGAAAATGAATGGTAATTACAAGGTAGATCATTGAAAGGGTTGTATGGTCAAATCTAAAAGGATGAAGACTATATGCCTACTAGATGTTAAGGTTCATAAGAATTCATACTAATGATTCATGAGGTATATGTCAATAAAAAGTAAATTTCAAAGTGTCAAGATGGATTGGAATTTGTCTCAAAATCATATCTTCAGAGAAGTAATTTGCTTGAAACAGTTGATGAGTAAAAATGTTAATTCAATCTAGTATACAGTAAGTGTAAGAGCAGAAGAAAGTATGATGTTTTAGGATTTCTATGATTCTTAGAGTAAAGATAATGTTTTTAGAAGTTGTGAAGTGATATTTACAGTATATTCAATTATGTATTATCTAGCTGAGACTTAATTCAAGTATGTATTATGCATCAGTATAATTAACTGTGGTCTTAGATACATCAAAGAATTATAAGGTTTGTGAATGACATGGGTTTAGCTTTGGTAAAGTATGAAGATTACAGTAATTGGAGATAAATTTACTAATTCTACAAGTGAACAGTTTGTTAAGTTCAAATTCTTCTAATTGAGAGGCATTCAAAGATGTTAATATGATGAGTCAAAAATTGTGTTGACCTATGTAAGATGTGTAACTTTCAAATATGAAGTGATTTATGGTTGTCCATGAATGAATTATGAGTAAGATTATCTAAAATGTTTGTAAGGTTTATAATGGGTAAAATACATGAAGCTACAATTGCTAATTGAAATGTAAACAATGTGCATCTTTATGAATTGATTGAAAGATTTCATAGTAATAGGAACAGGTAATAATATGCTGTATCCATGGAATGGATACAATATTTGTGATGTGAAGGTATGTTAAATGATGCTTTCAAAATTTAAAAGACATGAAATTTGGTGTGATATGTAGCCTTAGACAGGTTTTGGTCAATATACAAATGAGAAGTCTAAAATGTTTCTACAAGATATACGTGTGGATGTATGAAGTGCATATACTTCTATAAAGTAAGGGGGAGCATGAGTATAAGCTTCTAGAAGGTGATATGAGTGATCTCAAGCCATATAGGTATGAGGTAGGTTTATCCATCAAATTTGGTTGTTAAGGTTATAAAACATTATCTCAATCAAATGACTGTTAATAACTTGAAAAATGAGTTTAGGACTAAGAAAAAGTGTCTCAAGAGCTGATTTCTTAGCAATGATAAAAGTAAGATGCTCAAATTTGTTTTTCTACTAGATATAAATGGTCTTAAGTCTAGGGGAGTTATGGGTTGCACTGTCAAAGTGTATATGAGGTTCTAGTACTTGTCAAAGTTGGTTCTAAATGCACTAAAGACTTGACTTCAGGGATCTTAGTCTCAAGTATGGTTTGAAGAGAAGAAATGTGCATGAGTCTAAACTAGTTTTATGCCTAGACAAGATGGAATTTTCAAGAATGAAGGTATGATGGATTTTTAGCTCATTTATGACATTGTTGGCATGTTCTTAGATGTATGCTTCAGTTACAGTCTGCTACAGTGGTTTCATGAAGGCTAAAACATAGGGTTGAGGTGAAAATAGGACTACTTTTGCATGCCTAGAAGGTGAAAATGTGCTTTTGGCTCCAAAAAGGTAAGATGAATGTTTTCTTCATGTTTATTGATGTTTTCAAATGAGGTAAATGCTTATCTCAAGGGGAGCATGGTGGTTGCATGCCTGAAAAGAAGGAAAAATTAGGTTTGAGTGAAAATTTCAAGTTACTTGATTGAGACTTTTGGTTGGTGTTTCAAACCAAAAAATACATGTTATGAAGCTGAGGAAGGTGAATAACATGAAATATAGGTATTCCTTTTTCATTTATGTAAAAAGGGGGAGAATTTAAGGTAGTTTTCCATCAATGACAAAGGGGGAGATTGTTTGGCATGGGGTCATATAGGTGTTGTCATTGATGCAAAACCTACATTAATGAAAAATTGGATGATGGATTAGGGTTAGATGATGTTTTGGATGGTGTTTATATTTTGTTTCAGGTGAGTTCATGAAGATATAATGATATTCAGTGAGGATTACTTGCTCTTGCAAGCCTATTCAGGTGACTAGGTGATGTTGCATGATGGTATGAGATTCTTGGTTTTTGAGAAGCATGTTGGAATGATGGATAGAATTTTTGGAGAGTTCTTGGGCACTCACATTAGTTTCATGGTGTAGATACATGTGATTGACTATGTTATAGGTGCTCATATGGAGCAGGTATGGAATGCTAGGAGGTATGAGATGAGTTTTGGAGCTATATAAGCTCATGGATGCATGTTATTCAATGTGTATCATGGTGTATCAGGTATGTTTGGGTCATTTTAAGTGTTTTCATGATGAGTTATATCATTCTTTCAGTTGACCCTAGCCTTCTACAGTGTAAAACCTAAGGGGTAGCTATGAAAGTCTTAGTGTATGGAGAGTTTTAGGTATGGTAATGTATTTATAATGATTGGGGATGTTATTAGGGTGTGTCCTTGTGCTATGGGAAAAATTTTAGGTTTAAATTATGAGTATTTTTCATGTTATGATGTTTTGGGTAAAACAGAAATAAGAACAAGGCAATTTCTAGGCCGAGTTTGAACTTCTGATGCTCACCATGAATTGTGGGATTTTCATGGGATATTGTGGATTTTAGGGATGATTATATAGTGAGTTTAGAAGGTTTTAAAAGATAATGGGGTTAATTCATTTTCAGGTTTTTATGAACGAAGGTTAAGAAGACAAAGTTGTGTAAAATCGTAACTAAACCCTAGTTAGGAGCAGCTTGAAGAATAAGAGGTATAATGATATTGTTTTGATTTCTAGTGAAAAATTATTAATTGTAACATGTATAAGACTCCTTAATATTCTATAAAGGTATGTCAT
Source organism: Taxus chinensis (assembly GCA_019776745.2). Classification (NCBI taxonomy): domain Eukaryota; kingdom Viridiplantae; phylum Streptophyta; class Pinopsida; order Cupressales; family Taxaceae; genus Taxus; species Taxus chinensis. The sequence continues at coordinate 380,647,630 of CM034157.1, read as the reverse complement.
AGGTCTTGGTGATGAGTGGTCCCAACTCAAACAAGTCTATTTCTGAAGAAGAATGTTTTGGGGTAAGGTTTTCCAAAAGAGTTGCACGTTAATTAATTTTGGGATTTATGTGAGTTTATATTTATTTCCAAATGATAGGTTTCAGGTCATGTTATTTTAGGAACATAGTCAAATGAGATCCATTTAGGTTGACTAATCAAAGAGCAATTTTGAAGCGTTAAATAGTAGTTTTCAGTAAAATAGTCATAACTAGAGCTACAGGTGGAGTTTTGAGATCATTCAAAATGTGTTGGAAATAGAATTAAGATATATTTATATTTATATAAGGTTTTTATCATTATTGATGAGTTTTTTATGTGTTTCCTAGGTCATTTTTGGATAAGAAGGTTTTTGTCGGTGGAGGACAGGATATGTCTTTGTTGAAAAAATTGAGTTGGTTGAAGAATAAGATGGATTAGGTGATGATTTATATCACCTGGAATGTGAAAAAGGATGAATTTTGTCATCCAATGAATCCATTTATATTTATTTAATTTTCATATAAAAAATTTTGTGAACTAATCTTTTTGAAAATAATGTTTTGGGCAGGTTGATTTGGTGAAGACAAAAGTGACTATGGTTTGAGAAGGTGATTGTTTCAAGACTTATAACTTGCTTAGAAGTGTTCTAAATGATCTAGAATTTCCAGCAAGTGGTTACATGGCATGGTTTATTTTATTTGAAATAATTTGGTGGAATAATGAAGTTTCTTCTGAAGGGTGTAGGAAACAACAATTTTGAGATGAACAAAGAGTATTAGGGCCATTAAATGAAATAATTTGATTGGTTGAGATAAATTGATACCATTTATGGATGTTAAATGTTACTTTAATCATGTATGGTGATTTTTGGGTCATAACTAAGTGTGGTTTTGGAATGTGGGTATTTTTGTCATTCCAATACAAGGCTTTTGGGGATTTTTGGTGTATGGATGAAGTCTTTTTTTCTAGGCCGGACTATATGGGTCATTTGTGAATTTTATAGTGATTATTATGGGATTTTTTAACTGGTTTGGTTGCGCAAGTGGAGGGAAACTGACCTCTTTTAAATTTGAATCAAGGAGAGGCTATAAAAATGATGTTTTGAGTATAATAGTGTTAATGGTTTAGAACCCCTTTTATCTTCTTTTGAAGAACCCTTTACTGTAAAGAAAACCCGCTTGGGACTAACCTAAAACCCCTAGAATTTCATTCTAGGATTGTAGTCGATTGATTCTTCATGTGGAGAATTTGAGCAAAGAAAAGGTGATGCTTCTTTGAGAGTGAGTTGGAGAATGAGGGAAGATTTGGAGATTTGTGTTTTGATGCTACTTTCTTATCTTATTGATGTCATTTTCAGGTTTCTCAATCATTTTTCAGATCTTACATTGAGTTTTAATCATTTGAAAAGTAGTATGTCATCATATGGATTCATGAGACAAGAGTGATTGTCTTGAGAGCTCATGATTGTATATTGTTGATCATTATTGAAGACATTATCCATTGTAATCTAATTTGAATATCAATGGAAGAGTGTTTATCTTATTTGAGCATAAATATAAATAGTTTTGAGTTTATCTTGTGATCCTTGTATTGATTTTATTTCATTGTGAAGAATATATGGTTTGATGTGTGTGCTTCATGAGATTGTTTGTTTAGAATTTGAATTATAAGTGATAAATTTTTATTGGGGATTGATTCACCCCCATCTCATTCCTTTTCACCTCCAACGTATTCCTCTTGGCCTTAAAAATTCACCTCCAGGACCAAGTTGTATCCTCTCTAAAAAAATCAACTTCAAGATCCTCAAACCTTTTCATGTTTGTCTGTTACTCACTGAAATAGGTCTTCATCTTACAAATAAAACGATTGATCCCTAAATGAAATTCTTGTCCTATGGCCACCCATTGTATTGAAATACTGTGATTGCATATTTTTTCTCCGGTGAGGTTTAAACACACTCTAAGGTATTGAATGAGAGTTCAAAAAAACTAATAGGTGAATTATAATATGTGAAATTTAGATTATTTCCTATTCTTTCAAATATGATGATTCTCCTTGAAAACAAAGTAGGAGTTAGGACATGGAGATAACCATCTTATCCTTCTTATCTCAAACATGAACTTTGAATGGAATCAAATTTAGGATGCTTAGAAACCTTCTTGGTCATATGATCTTAATTGAAATAGGGTCTTTTTCAGAGATAAGAATTACTCCTTGAGTGAAACTCTTTTCCTTAGACCTCTTGTTAGAACAAAACATTATGGTACAATATCCTTCTTTTGTGAGATGTAATTATACTCCAAAGAATTGAATGATTGTTTATAAACACTTCTGCAAGATGTTACATTATGTGGACATGCGATAAGTGCATTCTCCTACAAACGTGATGGTCTTGGGTACCTCAATAGTTTGTGGATACTTTACATAAACTAGTTCATTCTGACCTAGTTTTTCCCACGGTGTGATTCACATGATTCCATTCCTTTTGGAAAGATAACTAAAAACAAGGTAGGAGTTGCAATATGGTGATCATCACCTTCCTCCTCGTGACCTCCTTGAACTTTGCATTTTTCCTCCGTGACAACTTTCTAAGTGATTAAAATATGAAGACCATATTTTAGTGACTTCTAGGATGAATTAAACCATCAATTTTCTTGGATCCAAGTGTGTCATCCATAATTAACCTTAAGACTTATGTTTTAGGAGCCTGTAAGGGATTTCTCTTCTATTTGAACCATGAGACAACTTCCCAGCCTTATAACTATAGCAAAAATTATATGATATGATATAAGTGATCCAATCTTAATTACAATACTTTCTATATTTAGCAGGTTATAACTAGGATGGATATTTTTAGTAACTTTTTCCCAATTTTCACTTTTTGATGGTTTTTACTTATTTGGAGTGCATGGGTGATAATAATTAAATATTTTTGGAAACTTAATATATAAAAGCATGTGAATCCTTGAAAAATTACTATTTTTTTATGGATGTCTTCTGGGTGTCAGATTGCAATGAAATTGGTCTCAAAAATTTAGGTTTTACTTTAGGACCTTTTGCTCCAGTTTTTTAAGGTTTTCATTCACCAAAACTCTAGAAAATCTAAAAATTAAACCACTATATCTAAAAATTTATTACTTCTTCTATAATTTATATTGATTATCAATGAAATTTCTCTTGAGATCAGCTTAAAGGATTTTTTATAGGAATGCACTGGAAGAGTTTAATGGAGATCGGGTGCATAGTTTGTGAGTTATGATCAATTATTAGTTTTAAGAGTTTGATGTTCTTGGAAAAATAAAAATAATACATGTGAAACCATGGACATTTTAAATGGAAAACAATATCAATTGATATTTTGAAAATGAGTAAGTATGAGAGTTAGGGAATTCATTTTGCTTACAAGTTTTAACTCATGTTTTGACCTAATAGCTTAACTAGGGTTGGGATGTGGTTGAATTGTAGTCGTACCTATATAAGATGGAAAGGGGGGAAAGGAAATTGTCACTTGCATAATATAGTAAAAATTGGAAGCTTTTGGTGCTTTGTGGAGGTGATCCTGGGGGATGGGAATGAGCACCAAGGATCAAAACTTGACTTTGTATGTGATAGGGTGATACATGGAAGGAAGAGGGTCACACATTTTTGTCACCCTTGTTCCCTTTACACCTTAAGGAAAATTGGGAGAATATTAGTGAAGAAGTGTGACCTAGGTTCAATCACATGGAAAGGGGACAAGTCAAAATGTAAATTTGGGAAACCTAGGTGCAAAAGTAGTGAGGGGTAAGTTGCGAGAGCATTGACATGATGGGGGGTCCAAATTTTGTGTTCTAATTGTACCATTTTCACCTTAGGGATAATACAAGGGGAAAGAGAGGTAGAAAAAGTGTGATCTGAGGGTTTGGTGATCATGAAAAGTGGGTCAAGTAATCTAAATATCTCATTTTCTCACCCTAACACCCAAAGTCATGTTCTCAAGAGATGAAATCTCAAAAATTATGGTGGGTCAAACTTTGGTGTCCCCATTGTCCCATTTTAACCTCATGTACAATCCAATGGGACTCCAAGGATGAAAAAGTGTGACAAAGGAGATTTGAAGTGCTGATATCACCTATTGAGTGCATTTGAGGGCATTGGGAGTGTTTTTCCACCCTAGGAGCATGGAAGAGTGTTTTAGGGTCCAACTTTATATGATTTTGAATCTAAAAATCATTTTGAGATCATTAAAACAATTATAAGGACAAAATTCCTGAAATTTTGTTTTTAGGGAATATTTTATTCTTGACTTGAAGGGGCAACTACAATGTCTTGGATTCTCATAGAAGATTTTTGAGTCTTAGAACAAAAATTATGCATCCATAATGTAGAGGGTTATAATATATTTCTTTTGATTATTTTTTTCCTCCAAAATCCTTCCAGAACTCCCATAATCATCTGAACAAGTTGGTTTTCAACATTAAAGCCTTCATTCCTTGTGCCCAAAATGACCCAATCTTGTTTGCTTGATCTTGACATCAATTTCTTCCACAATTTTTCCCTCAAATGCCTTGGAAAAAATCATTTCTCTCTTATATAACGTTTATATGGTTTAAATATTCCCTTTAATCTTCCAAAGGGTGTTCATCAGTTCAAAAGTGGCCAAACATTGTACATTCTAAGCCTTTGGGGGAAGTTGTTCTTCATTAAATCTTAGTGAATTATTCAATCACCTTAGGCATACATCCATGAAAATTAAAAACACTTGAAAATATTTTTAACACATTCCTCTGAGCTAGAATGTATATGACACTATGGGGAGGCTAGCTAGAGGGAGGTTTATAGTGATGGGGGGAGGAACTTTCAAGTGGGGGCCTAGTTGTCATGGCTAAAATTTCAATTTTTCATGTTATACATTTAACATGACAACAATTCTCAAATTGTAAAAATTGATGAAGCATGTGCTTCATAAAATCATATTCTAGCTTGGCCATTCTTGGTCTAGATTATTGATCCCTTTGGTAGTTTAGTCTGTAGGTGCTGGTTTGGAGTTGTGAATAATTGTGAGCAATTCAAGGATGTGGAAATTCAAGTTTATGAGAGTCATTATGCATGTTAATTTATTCATAAATGAGAAAAATGGATTTTAAAGGAAGTTGTTATCAGATTCTAAATTATATTTACTCTAGTTATTAGGATATCTATCTACTTATTATGTGCAAAAGTTTGATGTGTATTCGCCAAAACACTTGATTATAAAATACTTATGGAATTTTTGTTCCCTTTGCACTCTTTAACTTATAATATGTTATATTTTAGATTCTAAATTGCAATCGTATGATAATTCATTAAATCTCAAAGTATGTGCTTTACAAATTGTTTTAATTGTGTGGAGTTTCACTAATTATGTCACTCTTATTTTATTTGTAACTCATTCATCTTAGCTTTGAATATTAACCTAATTGACAAGGCACATATGAATTTGGAATGACCAAAACTCCTTTCTTATTTTTTTCCTTCCCCTTTGAGACTTATAATTCATCTTGAGTATCTTTATAAGTCTTTTTGTTATGAATTTGGCTTCATGCTTTGCTAGACGTGCTATATATCTATGTTATAAAACTAACAAGTTATGGATATCCTCATATCTTTGTAATAGAGCAATTCAAGTTTGTTTATTTCACTATAAATGTGTTGATATGCCACAAATGAAAATTAATTGGGTTATTAGTCATGGAGGATGTACTTACAGCCAGATATAGTGTGTATTTAGGCTCAACTTTTGATAAGATTTCCTAGGGTCTTTCCCCTTGGACTTATAGAGCTAGAACAAGTAGAGAAGAGACATTCCTTCTCACATTTTTTGGTATTAAATCCATTCATATCTTGTTGAATGTAACCTCCCCTTTTCTACAATTGACTCGTCCTTTAGCTTCTCTTCATCAACTTATAGGTCATAACAAATTTGAGAGCCAACACTATTCATGATAAGGAGTTAGGAAAAAGTGGCATGTGGCATAAAATCCACCTCTATGTAATAGTTAAGTGTTAAAAATAGAACACAAGGGTTATTATAACTCTTATTTGAATAGTGAGGGGCAAGTCCCCACTATTATATATACCCCTTGGGGCATCATTGTAAAAAGAGAGAAAAGAAGAGGAAAAGTAAGAACATGGCATAAATTTAATTGAAGAGGATTGTCATGATCACTATTGAGAAATTGTATGATAGCTATGTTTTGATTATAAATATGGAGAATTGTATTATAGATTCATTATTTTTGTGAGTATATAATTGTGACTTATATTTTTGTTGTTGTATTGTGATTTTTTTACTTTATTGTGTTATTTATGGAATCAATTCATATATCAATGTCAAACATGGTGGGGAATACTTCCCACCCTCTGTACATTTCCTAGAATCAGTGTGGTCTTGCATTGAAAATTATAACCCAGAGAAAATGGTGGTATTAGATGGAAGTGGTACTAGGGTCTTCTCCTTGAGACTTGAGGCATTTCTATTGATATTAGGATTTCCTCAGGTTAAAAAGTTGGTAAAAATTAAAAAACATAAGGAATTAAACCTATGCACTACCAAACATGATGAATATGCCAAAATGATGAATACTTAATGGTTTCTAAAAAACAAAGGTTCTTCTTCTAGGCTCCCAAAGAAGTTAACTCCATCACAATTTGTGGAGGAAATTGAGGACATCGTCACTTTACTAAGTAGGATTATAGGGTTGAAATCATCTTATGATTTTCAGGAATGGATGTGTAGTTATATTCAGAGTATTTTGAATAGCAGTGAAAAAAATTGGTGGGATACCTTCATAGCTACATCTATTTATGAGAAACTTATTGATATGGTTGTAAAAATTCTAAGAAGGTGTTACTTTTAGGTGTGAATTTTATATGATGTTATATCTTGTTTACAATGTTTTATGCCACAAAAACCTCCTTGGTATCCTAAGGATTAAGGATTTCACCACTCATAGGGTGTATGATGTTTACTCTCAACTAAATTTGGATAATTTGATGGGTAGTTTTAGAAAGATAAGTGATTCCTTCTTTGTACCAATCATATGCCTCTTCAAGCTAGAGTGGGAAAAATACAAAATATATGCATCTTCTAAGAAAGTAATAAAGGAATATGGATGTTACTTCATTAAATTTAGGTTATTCACCTACATAAGGGTAAGAGGTTTCAGGGGACATCCTTTCATATTTCCCAGATACCTAGATGACAAGTGGGAACTCTTAGAAATCTAAAGGTAACTAACAAAAGTACATAAGTTCATAGCAGGAAAGAATAAGACAAACATCAAATTTCCTATCTCAATAATAAGATACACTTGCCTAATAGTTATAAAATCTATGCTTTTAGAGGATGAGATGGAAAGATTAACAATGGAAAAGTTTCAGCCCAGACCAAAATATGATATTAGGTGGGAGGTGAGTTCAATCCTAGGGATTTCCTATGAACTTGAGGCCCATTATGAAGATTTTTGGATGCACTGTAGAGATGAGGAAGAGTTCAGATGAAGATATTATTCTAGGATGACCTTATGAAAAATTATTGTTACAAAATTTCAGTTCTACCTCAGGGATTAGTTAATAAAAAAATAGATAGTGAGCTCATACTATTATGAAATGAACTTAGCATCATAATCAATTTCACCATTGGACTGGAATGAGACAGAGACAACTAGTCTACATACTATAACAACACATGTGATGAGAAGGACATTAACATGGTTAAATGTGAAAGGGTTGGATATGTCCATGCAAAATACTAAAGTATTGAAGGAATACAAGGACACGGAAATCCTAGAGGAAGATCTCTCCTCTTTGAAATAATGATAATAAAAAATAGATCCATTGGAGGGAAAAGCACCTCAAATTCCATCTAGAATGCCAACCATTAATATTATATGGAATGGACTATAGCCACCAGCAAGACAAGAACCCCCATGTCCCTCCTAACCTAGAAGGCTGAAGAAATGTTCATGAAGACCATGAAGGATGCCCCCATTACCCAAGAAGTCCCCTTGTAGGTCAAGGTGATAGGTGCATCATGGCTTAGAACATCAATGGTAACTTTTCAAGGATTATCAATCACATGCAAAAGAATGAGAGGAACCCTACCAAATATTGACCCACAACTCAAGGTGTAAATTACTAAGGAAAAAGAGAAATCTGATCTCAAGTATGTTGAGAGAGCTAAAATCACCAGGGTTATATATATTTTATAAAGAGACACAAAAACCTCAGGTACCAAAAGCATCCCAACTACGAAAGGGCATAAGAAAGGAAATAAGGAACTAGAGGTCATTGATCCAGTCCCATTATATGGGGCTTAAAATACTCTTATTGAAATACTAGCACAAGAGGTAATAATGTCATAGCTTGAGGCAAGTGATCCAATCTTATCATCCAAAGTACAAGAAACCCCTATTATAGCACTAGGTCTTGTAGATTTAGTGTCAAGTTTAGTAACAAAAAAGGATATTGATATCACTTCTACGGAAAACTAGTTCCTATAAACTTCATGAGAACATTAACAAGGAGGACTTAAGGTAATCCAATTGGATTTTCAAAGGGAGGGGCAAGAGGATATTATCACCACCACAACTCAAGGATTAAATACAGCAATAAATATAATAGATGTTGATTAAAGGGAGGAGAACCATGTACCAGTACTCACTAATATGTTTTAAGGATTGGTAATAGTAAAATAAGGTATTACCTCAATGGACACCCAATTACTAGAAATGCTAGAGCTTCAGGATGATGAAACAAGTATGGTTGTCCTAGATGTAAAAAATTGGGATTACAATGTCGAAAATTGAGGAATAACTAGTTAATCATGAAACTACAATCGAACCATCAAAAGAAATTGTTGATTTCACAAAAGTGCACCCTCAAGAGGAGGAAAGTATCATAGTACCAGAAAAACCATTTTTTTTTTAAATCCCTGTACATGAAACAATGGAAGAAGTACCTAACATAATTACAGGTCCAAAATTGGTTGATGGAAATGAGAAGGTACCAGGTGGTGATAAGGCCCGAGAATCAACCACTCCAATATAGGTTACCAAGTAACTTGAAGTTGGTAAACATAAAGTAGAACAAGAAAGAATAAGTGTTCCTCATATTGAGAAAAGAGAATGAATAGTGGGAATTGAATTCTCACATACAAAAATATAAGTTCCACAAGTACCTCAAGATTCCTCCAAATATATGGTATTATACTCAAGCACACCACACCCCACATCATAGGTTTCAAGAGGGGAAAATTCCCCCACAACAGGGTGGTTGGGAATGCTCCTCCTAAGAAAAGAAAATTAAGTAGCTCAAGAGGCCACCATTCACATTGAGGATATTGTGATTTCAAGGCCCATAAGGGCTCCTAAAAAATATAAGATACTGTCAAAAACCTATATTGATCCCTAAGGATATAGAACCTTAAAAGTTGTTGCCCTAAAAGGAGATAAATTAAAGACTGAGGTTATAATGAGTGACTACAAAGTCATGCATATTCAATTTGGAAAACCAAATACAAAAAAGCTCATACGGGAAGCTACAATGGCCCTTGGGGGGCTTATCTAGAAAAATGACACAAGGATAAGGAGACTATGAAGCAATTGACGGAGAATTTTTTTTTATTATTGGTAAATAGTTTTTTGAAAGGGAATATACCCTTGTACACCAAGGCTCATAAGCCAGAATTAAAAGTTAAAGAACAAGAGATGGATCAAAATTCAGATAGAACAATAAAGCCTGACTACAGAAAATAGTCTGCAAAGTAAAAACCAACAACCGACAAAGAAACAACAAAAAAACAACTGATGTACAACACTCAAACAAAAATGGCATATCAACACCATTGGAAGCTTCCTGCTATCCAGCCAAGAAAAATGAGACCAATGTAACCCAACCAGCCAATTGATGGAGAAAGTTGATGTCCTGTCAACTTATGTGTAAAATTTGATACAACCTTCTATCAAAGGACAACAAAAATTTGTTTTCATAACACCAAAATCCTTAATATCAGTCACAAGTCAAGAGAAATAATTGTCCAAAAATGGAAGAAGGATCATAGAAGATATTGTGGGATGCTACTGTATGCAATGAAAAATCACATTTTTGAAAGAAAAATAAATAATTTGTAAAACTTCCAATAACCTTCCAATGCAAACCTCAATAAGGTTCTCCTGTGAAACCTTGCAAATGAATGTTAGAAATAATTTTGGATGCTCTTGAGTACTCTCCAAAATTTGAATGTAAATGCTACCAACACCGTGGATTCAACATATTTTTTGTACTTCAAATTTAAGAGGATTTGTAAGCAAGGTAAGCCTGCAATTTATAGAGGAAAAAATAGTTAAAATTTGATTACATACGGGTAAATGCATATTCTAAAAATAACATTGTGGGAAGTTACAATAGTGTCGAGGGCAATAAATGAATTAATTGTAAAAAAGTTGCATCAGGAAAGGTGGTTGTATGTGCAATTTAATTTCCCCCACATTTCTAGGATTCTAAAAGTGTAGTTAACCAGGATAAGTATAGGGAGTCCAAGTGGAGCTTGAGTAGAGTCTAGGTGGATTCTAGGTGTAGATGAATAGGATGTGTACACACTTAATTAATTAATTAATAATAATTAACTTAGCTAAAGGGGTAGAAAGGATACATGGGATTAATTTAACTAATCCAAAGGGGTACAATGTATATTAATTAATTAAGTTAATCAATTAATCACAAATGGGTGAATAACATGGTATACTAGGATAACACTGGGAACAAATGGAAATAGAAGTGTAATTATGGGGTGTCTACAACTACAACCAATTGTCTGAGATGTTAAGTAGTGCAAAGGAGAAAACTTAAAAATTCCATGATCAATTTCACTATTGGGATGGACTCCTTCCTAAAATTGAAGCAATAGTTCAGCTAGATGATTAATTGGTTATAAAAGAAGGGATTGTCCCCTCTAAGGAAAGATAAACACAACATACATATGAAGGATCCAAAAAATTAAGGCTGAAAACTCTAAATCAAATCATTGAAGATCTCAACCTAGAAAGAGATAAAGTGGTAGAGTGTGTCGATGGCATTGACAAAACGATTGGAGAAATAGTACTTATACAAGACTAGATAACATATGTAGATCTGGGTACAAATGAATTCATACAATATTTTCACCAACACATGAATGGAAGACCAGATGTTATTGTTTCATGTTTTTATTATAAAACCATCCATAAATTTGTTCACTTTGAACATAAGATAGCTAAATTGTCAAAAGGGGTGAAGAAGAACAAAGGTGCAATAAGAAATTTTGACAAAGTTATGAAGGAACAGAAATTGGTATTTATATTTCATGTTAACTAGATGAAGAGCATTTTATTCAAATGTTCAGTAAATATGATGCATATAGAGAAAATATAATAGAAGAAAAATAAACTGAGATCATTGAACTCAATAAAACATAGGCTTGTTCCTCGACCTTCTCTTCTTCCTTATGTTTTTCTTATTTTGTACTTTCAAAATTTTATATTTTCCAAAAACAGAAAAGATTAAAATATCAATTCAAGGGGATTAGATAGTGAACTACTATTAGTTCAAAATCACAACACCCTCTGAATGATTACGGGTAAATTATATGGGCATTCAGTGTAATATGTTAACATGGATTTGTCTCAGGGTGTGGGACCTTACAGTTGAGACAACCCTCAAGTGAAATTTGGTTCTTCTTTATCTAGACACTACACTATTCCTAATGCAAAAATATAGCTAATTAATCCTACTCTTTGATTTCTAAGGGATTAGAGAGAAGGGGGAATCATGAAAATAGAAAAATCATACACTAAAGATGTGATAGCACTCAAAGAAAGGTAGTTCAACATTCTCTAAGACTGAAAGTGGAGTAGAAATGGAGATAAAGAGGATGTTTATAAATTTATAGTCTATAAAACACATTTAGAAAACCATTTTAGTGAAACAAAATCATTTAAAACATGTAAGAAACCATTAGAATGCACATAATACCTTAAATTGCAATGTAGAGGTCATATGATGCAAGAAAACACAAGAAAAGGGTTACAAATTAACCATAAAGCTTGATTTTATTGCTCCAATAAGTGACAAAGTTCATTACATCCAAGAAAAGAGGCATAAATCTCTTACCAAGTGCTCAAAATGGAAGGTTTTAGAGCTTACAACACCGGTAACAACTAGTGAAGTAGGGAAGAAGCCAAATGGGGATGTCCAACTCACTCCAAAAAATGAATTCATTGTACAATATATGAGAAAAGAGAGAGAGAGAGAGAGAGAGAGAGAGAGAGAGACTTGAAATTTTGCTTCAACCACCCAAAATTTGCATTAAATGACCTAAAGAATGGATGGGATGACCTAAAAATCCCATACTTCATTGTAATTTTCCTTGTAGATGAAGAAATTTGACCCCTTGCTTCAGTAATTCCATTCGGTGCTTTCCTAGAATGTGTTTTATGAATTTGGACATTTCCCTTCACTTTACACCCACCAAATCCACCTAACTTCTATTTTTAATTATATCATGGGGAAGAGGACAAAAATACAAGCCTATTGGAATAAACTTCATTAAATTAAGTGATCTCAAGCTCAAGCCATGGATGTGTGGGTGTGGAAGGGTCACGGAGCATATTTCCTAAACTCTTAGCCTCTTTGTTTAGTTTTCGATAGTCACGTCCTTAGCCCCTTTTTTACTTTGATTTTCCCCTACCTTTTAGCCATGTGTCCTATGTCAATTGGCTTTCAGGTTTTTAGTGGATGAGGGGAACTTGTGTCGTCATAGAAATGGGTCTTTAGTTCCTCATGGGCCCAAAAATTCTAACTTTTCCACATAAAACTATTCCTCTCTCTTCCCCAACTCGGAGAGCTCATGTATGTCATAACCATGTTGTCCTAGTACTTATGATTTAATTTGTATAGTTCATTGGCATATTTTTATTGTAAGTGGAATTAAGATTGGTGTTCCTTACTGGGACTGATTAAGTGAGTGTTGTGGAAACATGTTGGTTCTTTGTTATTGAACTCCACTTATATAATCTAATTGCATATTTTAGTTGTTATCATCTTTATTTAGTGATATGTTATTAGATAACTTTGATTTATTTGTTGTTGATTACTTATTTTTTGTTGGATGACCATTTGGCTAAGTTCGAGATTCTTGGAACTTGGTCATTAAGAGCTAGTTTCAGAAGTAGAACAGTGATAGTAGTTCAAAGTAAGTTCTTATGTGATTACCAATATTTCTCTTAAACAAAAACATAAACTTAACAATAATGGCATTTCGGTGTTATAGCCAATGGTGCTATTTTGATTATCAATAAAATGTCAATTTTGCAATTTTGATGGCATTTCCAATTTGACCATGGTCATAAGATTCACAAGGGACCCACAAGTAAAGTTCGAACTAACATTGAGTGTGTGTGTGTGTGTCATATGTGTTCACAATGTGTAAAGTGTGTGTGTATTTATTGTGTGTGTGTGTATTGGATGTTTATATGTAGATATATATGTATATATGTATATATATACACATATATGTATATATGTATATATGTATATATATATACATATATATTTAGATATATATATATATTAATAGACATAACTAAGTATGCTTTGACCTAGTAAGTTGTAACTATGTACTCCTATGAATATAAGTCTTTGAAATATATCTAAAGGTTTGAGGAACCTAAGTCTAGAACTATGTTGTTTCGAATTATTAAAACCTGACCTATGATTTTAATGTTGGGAGAAAAGGATTTTATGTTATATGTATTGGGCTTTGGATTCATAATGAAATCCTTATCTTCAGGTACCTAGGTATATTTAAGAATGGTATTTATGATTCACCCCCATTGAATAAGTGGATGACTTGGTTAATTTAGTAGCCTATGATACGGTCTTAGTTAAATGGATTAACATATGGTTGAATAAACTATTTTTAAATTCCACTAAATTTGGAAGTGTTATGTGGATGGCAGGAAAATGGCTAGCAGTCCTCTCATGTAATTAATGCACCTCGAAACTCACCTTCTCTGCCTTGGTGAATGGGCAAGTGGTTTTTAAGGAAAAGAAAGAGAAGATGGTTTTCATTTTGTTGATTCCGAAGTTGTTCATGGAGCTCTGCATGACAACTATTTCTCTTATATTTATTACTTGGTATTTACTCACACTTATGTATGATTAATTTAGTCATTGCAAGAGAAAATTCAGGGAGATATTAATCATTGAAAGCTATCTATAAATGAAGGAAATTAGAGGGGTTTGGTATTTTATAGAAATCAATTCTGGTTTTCTGTCAAGTTGGAATCAAACTTCCTTGAAAGAACTTGGAAAGAAGATAGAGACACTACCAAGCATGATAGGCTCTAACTCCTTGAAATAATAGGCTCTGTTTAATTATTTCATGAAAATGACTCTTCTCTTGAATGGAATTGTGCTCTCTAGTTTTGAGTTGATGTATTTGTATCATTATTTGATTTTAAGGTTGTATAATTGATTATTTCTTTGTTTATGATTGTATTTCAGGTATAATGATTTCTGGACGTGTATTCTTGTATGTGACTTATATGGCTTCAGGTATGGTTATGCTGAGTTGTATTTGTAAAAGTAATGTATGCTTTAGATTTGTTCATGTGGCTTATGTAGCAATGTTTCTTTCTTTCTTGATACCCATTTTTCTAGGTAATTTAAGTTTGGCTTGAAATTTAATATTACACAAGAGTGGGTGTTTATGATTTTATGTTTAAATAGATTTTCCATTTGTGGGTATCTGATATACTGGCTTAAATGTGGAGATATAACTCTGTAAATAATATATCCAGGTTCTCCACGGAATGACTTGCTGATTTGTTTTATATCGGTTGCATATTTAGTTGATTTGGTTTAAAAATTTTAAAACTCCATTGATAGAGACAGTAGTAGTTACTAGGTATTTGAGTATTCAATACTTTTGGGATCGACTCCTTCTAATCTTAACTGGGTATGAGTGCAGGTTTAACCAAGTCTGTTTGAGGATCTTGGGTAGTTATAAATTTAATATGAAGACTCTTTCACTACATCTCTTTACAGGTACACCCTTGCATTTTATATCTGAGCCATAGTCAATTGAATCTAAAGGGGTATTGGAGGTCTCATAGACAACTGACTATTATTTTTTCCATAACTCCATTTTCCTTCTTGTCGTATGAATGGGTTTAGTATAGTTGAACCTTTTTCACCTAGTGAACTATGAAAGGAGAACTGGGGTTTACCTAAGATAATGAAACTCTTATTTAGCCTTAAGCTCAATCTATTGAACAACTTGTATCATCTTTCTTTAAATCCCTCAGTTGTGGTCAAATCCTCTATGGATCGAAATATTTTAAAATAATTGTAAGGTATTGGAGATAGTAGAGATAGATTGAATTAATAATTCTAGAGTAGTAGATTAGCTTCTTGACTCGGTAATTATTGATAGTTTGGAAATAATTGTGACTTGAATGACAAGTATTTTTTCTTGACATTTAATATAAACTATGATAAGTTTATATCAAGCTCGGATTTGATTATTTATTGATGAGCTTAATTGATATCGAACCAAGATAAGTTTTATGGGTTGGAAGGCCTTAGATTACAATAGAGAGTCTTGAATGAGTAATCATATTAATTACCTAAACTAATTCTATGACTGTAACACCTGGTTTTAGTTCTTTTAAGTCCAGTGGCCTTATGGCTTGGAATATTCAATGATTAACTGGTTCTAATTTTTTTCCTGAAGATAATATGGGGGGAATTGACTTTCCCTTTAATGTCTGAAGCTACTTGGTTAAAAATTGACTTCATATATTTTTTTAAAACATGATTTCATAACTTGTTAGTTCAATTTTGGTTGAACCATTCCTTACCTGGAAGTAGATATTATTCCAAGGAGTTATTAATTAAAAGGAACTCAGTTGGAAGTATAAGTGACTGAAACTCACTTGATTGTTAATAATTCAAACTGTTTGGATTAGATAAGGTTAGCTTGTATAACCATTACCTTATTTACTCTTTGTTTGAATATAGATCAACTATCTAAGTTATATAAACTCATTAGAAAGATATAATATTATAGTCATATAAGTATGGGCTTAAATGACTACAATCTTAAATGATTGATTATGATCAATTGTATTTATCTCATAACACCTTTGTGTTACTTAGATTAAAATCATATTTGATTTACTTAAATAATTTGCATGTGTTAACTTGTCTTCTTTAGATGGTTTCATTTATGATGTTCTTGTGACATAATCATAAGAGTTATGTACTTTCCTGAGCCTTAGAATAATTTCACTTAAAAGTAGTTTTCATTTTATGAAGTGATTAAGTTAGAGCATGTTGTTATGAAGAATTAGTACCTATCATGTTTAGTTTGTATGAACTGACACATGCTAACAATTTTGCAGATGGAATTCATGAAAGGTGAAAGAAGGAAGACATAAAATTTGCATATATTTTCTTGACTAAAGAAAGTTGAATGGGTTAAATGATCTTTCTTGACTTCAATATCAATAAACCTCTGTATAGGAATGATTGAGGCCTTTGGCCATTATTGTAAATAGTTGAAATGAAGGGTTGATCTATCTCTGCTAACTTGATTTGATATCTTATTCTGGAAAGAAATAAATTTGTTCAAATTTGATATGTTTTATCTTGATGGAAATGATGATTTCAATTATAAATATTTCTTAAGAAAGTAAGCCTTATATGAAAGTTACTGTGAAATAGATCCTGATTATAAGGAAACTATAGGACGGCATGGTTTATATAAGATATTTCTAACCTGGATGAGATATTTCATGCAAGTTATCAGTTTAATAAGATTTAATGTGTGCTAAATAAAGTTTCTTGTATGGTTGGTATAAACATTATGGACCAATGTTGCTTGAGTTTTCTTGTTATAATGAATAAAAATATACTAGAAGGAAGAGTTGAGTTATCATTTGATGATTATCCAAGTACCATAAGAATTCACTTAAGTTGTAATTAAATTTAGTTCATCTAGTAATAATGAACAAGTCTTTAAGGAATAATAAATGAATGGTTTAAGCTATATACCTAGTAACTAAGCTTATTGAAATAATATTTTTACCTGGGTTACTTTGTATATTGAATTTAAGTACTAACTAATGAAGTATTATATACTTGAAGTTTGAATAAGCTATTATGGGTTAGCACAAGGTTGTACAGATAATATATCAGATCTAAGCATACATGCAATAAAAGTGGATATTCTACCAGAAGAAATATACAAAACAAGAGATATAAATCAACACCATATTTAACATGGTTCACCCAGTGTGGGCTACATCCACCAAGAAACAAGCCAATCTATTATCCAAAGCTTTCAGAAGATATACAATTGAAGATTTACAATCTTCCACACCTCTCAGATGTACAATACTTTCTTTCTCTCAAACTTCTCCTTCTCCAAGAATTCTCTCTCTCACAATTATTCTCACAATAATCATCAATTCTTACAATCCTTACTTCTAAACCCTAGCTTTCATGCTTATATAGGCATATACAAACTTAGGGCACTTAGCCATGCAATTACAATCAATAGATCTGCTTTAATGCTAAAATTAGATCTAATTCCCGTGAGTTAAATAAAACACTCACACATAGGTAACCGACATCAGGTTAGCCCTAACCGATGTCGGTTCCTCCTTTCCTGACCGATGTCGGTCATAGGTGACCGATGTCGGTCCCTCCATAACCGATGTCAGTTACTGTGTTTTCCTGCAAGTTTAATATAGCATGCTAATCTGAAGTAATTGAGCTCCACAACTCAACAATCTCCCACTTGGAGATAAATTACTGCACTATACATGTACAACGTCATTCTTGGATCCTTTCCTTAGCTTTGTTTCTTCCTCTTCAAGTCTCAAACTCGAAGACCAACAGAAGTGGAGTGTAGCTCCAACTTCTCTTTTTCTAATGGCTTCATTAGCATATCCATAGGGTTTTCACTCGTATGAATCTTCTCCAGTTTTAGCTTCCCATCCTCCAATACCTGCCGTATGAAGTGATACCTCAACTGAATGTGTTTCATTCTAGAATGAAACATTGAGTTCTTTGCCAAATGAATTACACTCTGACTGTCACTGAACAATTTGCAATCATCTTTCTCCTTTCCCAACTCTTCCATGAACCTGCTCATCCATATCATCTCTTTGCTAGCCTCTGTAGCTGCAACATACTATGCCTCTGTAGTAGACAAAGCCACAACCTTCTGCAATCTTGAAATCTAGCTAACTTTCATCCCACCTACTATGAAAATATATCCAGTAGTGCTCCTTCTACCATCCAGATCTCCAGCCATATCTGAATCAACATAGCCACATAAAGAAATATCCAAACCTCCATAGCATAACTACATGCTAGATGTCCCTCTCAAATACCTGAGAATCCATTGGACTACTTTCCAATGCTCTTTACCTGGATTGGCCATAAATCTACTCATAACTCCCACTGCCTGTGCAATGTCTGGTCTGGTACAAACCATATCATAGATGAGACTCCTAACTACTGAAGCATATGGTACTCATGTCATGTATTTGACCTCCTCATGTGATGAAGGACACTGATCTTTTCTCAATTTGAAGTGTCCAGCCATAGGTGTACTCACAGGTTTTGAATCTTACATGTTAAACCTTTCCAACACCTTATTGATATAAGCCTCCTGAGACAAATACAATTTCTTGTTCTTCCTGTCTCTGTGTATTTGCATGCCAAGGATTCTTTTTGTAGCTCCTAAATCCTTCATAGAAAATGTGTGAGCTAGCTTTCCCTTAAGCTCACCAATGTCCTGCATACTAGATCCTGCAATAAGCATATCATCCACATACAATAACAAAATAATATAGCTCCCATTTTCAAGCTTCTTGAAATAAACACAATGGTCAGATTCACATCTCAAATAACCATGCTCATGCATGAAACTATCAAACCTCATGTACCATTGCCTTGGAGCTTGCTTGAGCCCATATAGACTCTTTTTCAACCTGCACACTAATTTCTCCTTACCCTTGACTTCATACCCAAGTGGCTGCTGCATATAAATCTCTTCATCCAAATCACCATGAAGGAAATTCATCTTCACATCTAGTTTCTCTAAATGCAAATCATGTACTGCAACTAAACTCAATACAGTACGTATGGAAGTCATTTTAACAACAAGAGAAAATATTTCACCAAAGTCAATACCTACTTTCTGTGTAAATCCCTTTACTACAAGCCTTGCCTTGTATCTTTTCTGTCCACCCTCTTCTTCCTTGATCTGTAAACCCACTTGTTCTACAATGTCCTCTTACCTTGGAAAACTTAACCAAATCCCAAGTCTAGTTTTGTTCCAAGGAGTCCATCTCCTCATCCATGCCATGCTCCCACTACACATGGGTCTTATCCTGCATTGCTTCTTCAAAAAAATTCTGGTTCACCATTATCAGTCAATAATAAATAAGATAGAGAAGGTGTAAATATTTCTGGAGGTTTACTTACCCTTTGTGACCTTCTCACAGAAGTTTGGGGTACCAGAGGCTCATTCTAGACCTCCTGGACATTTGTTTCCAATTCTGACAGTGACCGATGTCGGTCACCTGTAACCGACATCAGTTCTGCTAACTGATGTCAGTTTGGCTCTTCTGTAACCGATACCGGTTCAGCTGACCGATGTCGGTCAGGGGTCAACCAACACCAGTTACTGTGTAACCCTGTAGGTATTATTTTTAAATCTGAGAGTTCATTTTCATTCACAAACTTCTCAACTAATTCATCCTTGGGTACCAAAATTTGATCCTTGTACATTCTCTTTTCATTCCATTCAATATCACGACTCCTAATAATTTTAGAATTCTCTAAATCCCAAAAATGGAATCTGAAATCACCAGATCCATAACCAATGAAAGTGCATCTCTTGGATTTTGCATCCAACTTTTTCCTATTTTCCTTATCAATATGCACAAAATATTCTGAACCAAAAACTTTAAGAAAAGAAAGATCTACCTCTTTTCCGGTCCAAGCTTCCTCTGGTATTCCTCCATCTAGTGAACTTGAAGGCCCATGGTTAATCAAATAAACTATTGTATCAACTGCTTCTGCCCAAAACTGCAAGGGAAATCCAGCATGTATCCTCATACTTCTAGCATGTTCCATGATTGTCCTGTTCATTCTTTCTGCAACACCATTCTCTTGTGGTGTTCTTGGAACCATCCTTTCTCTACGTATTCCATTCACTGAACAATAATCATTGAAATCCTTGCTACAGTATTCACCACCATTGTCATATCTAAGACACTTTAACTTTGAATTTGATTCATTCTCAACAAGGGCTTTCCATCTTTTAAAAGTCTAAAAAACATCATATTTATGTTTAATACAATAAACACATACATTTCTTGTAGCATCATCAATAAAGTAACATAATACTGGGATCCTCCTTGGGAAGCTACCTGGGCTTGGTCCCCACACATCTGAGTGTACAAGTTCTAATTTTTGCTCCTTCTTAGTTGCCCCAAATTTGAGAAATCTCACTATCTTTTGCTTTCCAAAGATACAATGCTCACAAAAACCAAGATCTAAATCTTTCAAATTTGATTACTTGCCCTTAGCCTTTAAGATCTGCATTCCTTTTTGACTCATATGGCCCAACCGATTATGCCACATGCATGCATCTGAATCTGAAGTAGATAACATAGAAAAGGAATCAATAACACAGGTAGATAAATATAACGTTCCTACCTTCTTACCTCTTGCCACAACAAAATCACCCTTGGTGACTTTCCAAGAGTCTGTTGTGAATGTAACCATGCAACCAGCTTCACCTAGTTTCCCTGTAGAAATAAGATTCCTCTTGAGGCTTGGCACATGCCTCACATCTTTCAATACCCATGTATTTCCATTCTGTAATTTTAGATGAACTTCCCCTTTACCAGTAATACTGCAAGGTTCATCATCACCCAAATAAACATGTCCAAAATTTCCCTGGACATAATTTCTGAAATAACCCTTATTAGGGGTTGCATGGAAAGAAGCTCCTGAATCTAAAACCCATGATTCTATTCTATTATCCAAAGAAAGAATAAGAGCATCTTGCATTACCTCTGCTGCAATATTTTCCTCTTTATTTGACTCTTTACCTTTGTCTGGGTGTTGGTTCTCTTTATCCTTTGACCAACAATATTTCTTTGCATGTCCTTTCTTTCCACATTTCCAACAGGTAATTCCCTTACCTCTGGATTTAGATCTGTCATCCCTTGACTTTGATTTCCCATTATTCTTACTCTTGGATCTCTCCTTCTTCCTGCCTCTGCTTTCTACATTCAAAGCATTCCCAGATGATGATTCCTCTGTACTTTTCCTATGAATTTCTTCATTCAAGATTATACTAACCACATCATCAAACTTCAAAATATTATTAGCAGATGTTGTATTACTAACAACCATTACCAAGTTATCCCAACTATCAGGAAAAGAATATAAGAATAAAAGTGCTTTCACTTCATCATCAAATGGAATATCAACCAATTTTAACTGATTTACAATAGATCAGAAATCATTCAAATGACTAGATGCAGATCCACCTTCATGCATCTTAGAACTAAATAGTTTCTTCATCAAATAAAATTTATTTGAAGCACTAGGTTTTTCATATAAATTAGCAAGAGATTTCATTAACTCTACCATAGAAGTCACTTCTGTAATATTGGAAGCCACAGATGCTGTCCAGGCTCAATCTTATAGATCCCAAAGCCTTTCTGTCAAGAATCTTCCATTCTTCATCAGTCATCTTCGTAGGTCTAGAATTTTCATCCAACGGTAAGTACAAATCTCTTTGATACAGATAATCCTCAATCTGCATCTTCCATAATTGATAATTTCAGGTCGTCAAAACTTCTCTACCTTGTATTTTTTTCTTCTGCCATTGTTGTAGCTCCCACTCAATCAAAAAACCATATGTGAGTAAATTTGTCAACACATAAAACCCTCAAACAAATTTTTGATACCAGTTGTTGGGGTTAGCACAAGGTTGTACAGATAATATATCAGATCTAAGCATACATGCAATAAAAGTGGATATTCTACCAGAAGAAATATACAAAACAAGAGATATAAATCAACACCAGATTTAACGTGGTTCACCCAGTGTGGGCTACATCCACCAAGAAACAAGCCAATCTATTATCCAAAGCTTTCAGAAGATATACAATTGAAGATTTACAATCTTCCACACCTCTCAGATGTACAATACTTTCTTTCTCTCAAGCTTCTCCTTCTTCTCCAAGAATTCTCTCTCTCACAATTATTCTCACAATAATCATCAATTCTTACAATCCTCTACTTCTAAACCCTAGCTTTCATGCTTATATAGGCATATACAAACTTAGGGCACTTAGCCATGCAATTACAATCAATAGATCTACTTTAATGCTAAAATTAGATCTAATTCCCGTGAGTTAAATAAAACACCCACGCACAGGTAACCGATGTTGGTTAGCCCTAACCGATGTCAGTTCCTCCTTGCCTGACCGATGTCGGTCATAGGTGACCGATGTTGGTCCCTCCATAACCGATGTTGGTTACTGTGCTTTCCTACAAGTTTAATATAGCATGATAATCTAAAGTAATTAAGCTCCACAACTCAACATCATTAGGCATTCACCTCATGATAAGGAATTATAAGTCTGAATTCAACATTTACTGAATTAGATTAGACTTAAAGTGAACCTCAAAGCTGGGTCTATGTTTCACAATATCAGATTCAGGGATACTCAACATTTGATACCAAATTGGAACATTTACTTATGTACTAGGGTAATTGAAACACACCCAAATTGACTTAGTTATTAGGTGGAGTACCATGAAGTAGCATGAATCAAGTGTTACCCATCTTAAATCATTACTTAACTCAGCT
Source organism: Taxus chinensis (assembly GCA_019776745.2). Lineage (NCBI taxonomy): Eukaryota > Viridiplantae > Streptophyta > Pinopsida > Cupressales > Taxaceae > Taxus > Taxus chinensis. The sequence continues at coordinate 380,624,638 of CM034157.1, read as the reverse complement.
AAAAATTTGGATCCAGGTCTTTGTTATCAAAGTGATAGAATTATGGCCTCCAGTGTTGATGTCAAGTATGTTGACTAAATGATGAAATGGATCTCCCAAATTGATGTAAGTCAATTTGGAAATTATGACTTTTTTCCCTTAGTCTTATAACCTATCACACTAGTATATGGCATGCTTGTCCTACATTAGTATATAACAAAGACATGGATGTGATTGACTTAAGTCAAGATAGTCTAATCTAGATAAAAAAAAATTGAATAGGGTGAAAGACATATTTTTGTGTCCAAGTATGTAGTCTTAGAATAAAGAAATGGCATACATGTCTTGAAACTTTGGCCAAATTGTCGCAAGTTGTTGGTTGTGTTGTCTTGATTTCACCTAGACTAAAGATGCATGATGTCAGATGGGTATCCATAACAGATAATCATATAGAAACTTTAGGTTTAACACTTGATTGACCCTTGATGGAATAAGGGAACCACAAGTATTCGTATTATACACATGAGATATTGGTTTAATAAGAATTCATGAATGAGATAATAATTTGTAATTGAGTCATTACAGTTGAGTCATGAAATGGTTAAACCATTATGGCACTGACTCAGTTACAGTGAATGTTTGGTTCTAAATTATGTGATAGATTAGGAATAGTGAAATATCTATTAAGCTGTTGTAAGGATTTAAGTACATGGGTATTTAGATTATAAGTGTAAAGTTATCTTGTTCAAAAAAAAAATCCCCTATTAATGAAGTATTAAAATGAGGATGTTACATTTTGGTATCATATCTAAAGGTTGTGTTGGTGCCCATTTTGATCCTTTGTTATTTTCCCATCTTCCCCCTTTGTTCTACATGTTCTAAAAATATTTTTCTTTGAATTTGGTGGTCTGTAAACTTTTTTCTCCATATTAGATACTTTGAAAATCTCACAAACTTATTATTTTTCCCCATTTTGAAGAAAAAATACATGCATGCCCTATTTTGTGCCCTAAATCTCCAAATCTATGGGCCTCTGTCATTTTTTCCAATTTTCCCGGCCTTTGGAGCTCATGGTTGCTCATTTTATACTTATCTTCCCCCAAAAAATCCTTTTCCATGGTCAAAAATTACTTTAAAACACCTTCCATTTTCCTTTTGATCGAAAAATCCTTCACCCATGAAGAAAAAATCAAATTCGGGCATCTCTGGTAAATTCTATGTTTTTTAACAGTCATACGGGTGTCATTTTCCCATCAAAATTAAGCTCAAATATCCCCTCATATGTGGTCTTTTTCATTAGTCAAGGATCAGTGGGTTTCTTTGAAAACTTAACATTTTTTGGTGTTTTGGCCAAAATTCAAAATTTCCCCTGCAATTCCGTAGGAGGACACATGTCACATTCTCATGCAAAGGCGGAATGGGAGGCTGGCGGAGGACTTAGGCAAGTTTTTTGCCTTTTGTGGCAAAAGAGGGGAAAAATGGATCTGAGAAAGGGTTGCGATGTCCACCAAGCCAATTGGAAGGACACGTGGTGGCTTCAGGGTACAGAGGGAGCTTGGTGACCGGGGGCAACAAGGCAATTATTCCCTTTTTACAAAAGTGATGAAAGGTTTGGGAAAAGGTTAGCCGCTGATCCGAATGAACCACAGGGAGACATGTGGCGGGAAGAGTGGGTCGGCGGGCTGCTGGAGGAAAAAGGGAATTTTTTCCCTTTTGAAAAAATGACTTCATGTGAGAATTTGAGCTATGGCTTCACAAAAAATCAGGAGACATGTGGCAGGGAATAAATCGGAGGCGTGGGCCCGCAGAGGCAAAGTGATAAATTTTCCCTTGGTGAAAAAAGGGGTTAAAACATGAAATAAGCCTACGGATTCTTAGCCATAGAGAGTTGGACATGTGTCAAGGACAGAGGCAGAGGTGCGGGTCCACAGGGAAAAAAGTGAAAATTTTCCAAATTTCCAAGAAAGGTGGAAATATGCAGAATTCGGCCTCGACTTCAATGGGACCAACCATATGCCATGTGTCAACACCAAATTTCAAGGGCGGAGGGGCGGAGAAAAAAGTCAAAATTTTACATTTTTCCAAATATGTTAAAAAGTCAAAAAGTGATCCCAAATCTATTCCTAATCGTATTTTGACATGTGGAGGGCCTAGATTAAAGGAAAAAGAGCAAATCAATGGTAGTTGTACATTTTTCATTTTGGCCACCATTTTTGCTCCAAGAAGTGTGGAATTATGAATTTTGCATCAATTTTAATCAAATTTTTGGAAAATTCATGTCGTTTGTGCCTGCAAGGACCAATGCAAGTGGTTGTTGGGGATCAATTTGTAGATTTGAGGTGTTTTTGAAATAATTTTTGCCCCAGCCCATGCAAAATGTGAATATCAAATCAGGAGGTTACAGAATCAAATTTTGAAATGATAAGGATGAAATAATGAAATGAAAGGAGTCTGAATTCTTGGAGGATGAAAAATGGCCTCCACAATGGATAATGATGAAGGATTTGTAATGATTCACCTTTTTGAAACACCAGGTAACTTTTGTTGTAAATATGTGAAACGTCCCTATCTATGAATCATGTTGGAATTTTGTAACAAACTTGATCCTGAGCATATTATTTTCTTGGGAAAGAAGGATCAAATGTAATTGAAAGTTATATAATGCATTTTTTTAGACATACAAAAGGTCATAGAAACTTAGAATTTCACGGGAAAATCTGGGAAGAAGGCCATTCTCTGAGAAACCAGCTGAGAACCATTTCTAATTCCTTTCTACATCAGATTTGTATCATGTTGAGTTAGTTTTAGTTGTAAAGCCATCAACAAGCTATGAGATTGTTCTTATAACATTCCCTTGCTGATAAATTTGGTCATTCTGGGTTATTTTTGGTGTCTCTTGGACAAAATTTGCATGCACTTATGTTTCAGAATGTTTTCAATTTGTGTTTTTTGCTCCTGTTGTAGTCTTGTGTTTAAAATCTCTATTGATCATACATGGTCTTATTTCTTGTTGATAGTTTAGAGGCATTTGCAATCTCACACTCAGAAGAGATTTCATCTGATAAAGAGATAAATAGATTTTAAATCACTTTACCTTCCCTGAATTTAGAGATTGTTTGTAAACCTTTGGGTGCACCTTGGGTCATGATAAAATAGAGGTTTATGGATGCTTTGTTGGTTCATCTGCTTCAAGATTTTGTGGTATGTTGTCAAATATTGTATGGAAGAGTGCATATCTAGGCCTCCATTTGTTGCACATATCCTTGTTGAAGGAGTACCTTAACCCCTTTGAAGAATTCTGTTGTTTAGGTCTTACAAATTTCTTGCAAAGGTCCTCAAAGAATTTGGCAAATTATGGTTAATCTTGTCTAAAAATATCCCACCAAAATTCATTCAAAATAACTAATCCTACCCCATACTACCCCTGCATTGCATTGTGTGTCAACAACAGAATATAATCCATCTACAAAAATGCACAAAGCAAATCAGGATCATGCAATGTCTTTAGTAACCCTTGCCTTGCTTTGAAAATATCTTCATAATCTAGGAGTGACAACTTGTGAAAGTTATATTTGGAGTGTTGATCATATTTTCCCAAGGCCCTTTCCATACTACTCACATAAATTGAGGGATATCTTCATCTCCTTCACCATTTGAGGGTTACAAAGTAGGTTCTCTTACCTTGGTTGAAAGGTGACAACCTAAAACAATTAGGACAAGATCAGGTCCTATTTGAGTGCTATCCATCTCTCCACAAATGGGGCTTACTCAGTGCCAATTAGATCACATCCCCAGCTACAAAATGACACACATCATGATCTATCTGACTTCAAGATTCATCCCATATCTCTGATGCTGCTCAGACTGAAAAGGAGAACAAATTTGGGTACCAACAGGTTACAACTCTTGGACCTATTTGAGTCCATCACTGTTAAAAATTAATTTCTTGTTAACATAAAATGGTTAGAACAAGGGGAGAAGATATTTTTTAATGACCAGCCTCCAGGAAAAAGGTGAAAGTAGCTATAGCTCAAAATATGGATGAGGTCCTTGTTACTCTGTTGGACACAAGGGATCATTTTGTTGTACTTGAATAGCAAGTGGCTGGAAATAATGTTGGGTCTGAAAATGAACCATCTCAATAATAGCCACATAATGAAAATAGTGTACATGATGGAAATTCCAATGCTGGAAATAACTATAATATTGTTAATAATAATGCAAATGTACCCATTCCGCCTCCAAATGTAAGATTACGCTTGGTGGCGGAGCTATCAAAAGATATAAAAATAATAAGTCCACCTAATTTTGATGGTACCACACTGAGAGATGGGGCTGAGAATTGGCTCAACAAGATGGAGAATTAATTTGCAATAAGGAACTTCTCTAAAGAAACCACAGAAGTATGGGGAGCTTATCAAATTTTCCATGAAGCATCTTCCTGGTGGGATAACCATAAGGCTGAACTTGATATTGATGAAGCTAGCATCACATGGGACAAGTTTAAGGCCTATTTTTGGTAGCACTGGTTACCCCAATTATATTATGACCAAAAGATGACAGAGTTTCAGAACCTTGAATAAGGTAAAATGACTGTAACTGAGTACTGGGATAAATTTACCAAACTCCTTAAGTATGTTTTGCAGTATTACCAAATAGATGATAAATTCCACATAAGGAAGTTTATTATGGGCTTAAAACATGTAATAGGTGGCGAAGTTGATGTACATGGGCCACCAATGATGGAAGAAGTATTTGAGAAACCCATAAGGCAAGAGAAAAATCTCTAGGTAATTTCTACTCATGAAGAAGAGAAGCGTAAACTTAATAACACTCATTTTACATTGTCACCTAGAAAGACATGGTAGAAGAGGAAGAAAAGTAAAACACATAATGGTGGAAATAATACTGTTGTAAAATTTATAAAGAATGGACAAAAAATTTTTTTGGTAGTAATAACAAGTTAGAAAGTAAGATACCTTTCATTGTTTTCTTTAAATGTGGTGATAGTAGTGACTACTATGCTAAGGATTGTCCCTTGAGAAACAAGGAGAAAAATATGTATAAGAAGATTCGGACTACAATTGCTAATCGACAGACTGAAAGGGAAGCAACAAATGAAGGAGTAAAGAATCTGGAACCTAAATTTTTTTATGATGATACCTGTTAGACTATTGGTACAGTATAGGAAAGATAAAAAACAACACTTTTCTTGGATAATAAGAACACTAAAAACTTTGTTTTTGAGTAATTTATTTTGTTCTGTCAAAAATTTGACAAACTCTGTATTATGTTATGATTATTTTGATTAAAAAACGTCTTTTCAGGTTTTTTGTTATCAAGAAACCATTTGAGAAAATACTGATACAGTCAATAATAAGCCTCTATCAATAATCTAGAAACTTGATTTTGCAAGTTTATACCATTCATTTTGGAGAATTTAATGATGAGAAAAGTGAGTTATAGCTTGTTTTTCTTAAATTATGTTAATAACTTAGAAAATCATCGGGACGGTGATATTTTTAAGAGGGGAGGTATGTAATATACCTATTGTGCTAGTACTTATGCTTTGATTTGTATAGTTCATGGCATGCTTTTACTGTAAGTGGCATTCAGATTGGTGTTCCTTACTGGGACTGATTAAGTGAGTGTTGTGGAAACATGTTGGTTCTTTGTTATTGAACTCCTCTTATATAATATAATTGCATATTTTAGTATTTATAATCTATATTTAATGATATGTATTTAGATAACTTTGATCTAGCTATTCTTGATTACTTATTTTAGTTGGATGACCATTTGGCTAAGTTTGGGATTCCTGGAACTTGGTCGTTAAGAGCTAGTTTCAGAAGCGAAACAATGGTAGTAGCTCAAGGTAAGTTCTTATGTGATTACCAATATTTCTCTTAAACAAAAACAAGGAATTAACAATAAGGACCTGAGTCGGTCTTTTATAGCTAATAATGCTATTTTAGTATTATCAATAAAATGTCTTTTTTCCAATTTTGATGGCATTGCATGTTTGGCACAAGGTGCTAAGATTGTTAAGGCACCCCAAGCTATAGTAATACCTAACATTGATTAGACTAAGATTCATATTCATTCCCAAGCATAAAGGCTTTATTTATTCAATTTTGGCATTGGAATGTTTAATGACTTTCCAGTCTTCAGCTATGATATTACCTAAGTTTGTGTTGATCTGAATTAAGTTGATAGCTATAAATGAAAAAATAACTTATCTTAAATTACTATGGACCTAAGATATAATATAAGGTGAACTATAACTAGGAATGTTATGAATATCCTAGTTCTTTGAATTAAATAAAATAACTTAAACCTAAGCTTAGTAACTATATGTTAAAAATGATCTAAACCTAAAGGGGACCTAGACCTAACCTAATTTATGCACAATGGAGACATTAAGCTAGACATAAGCTTGGAAAGATGAGTGTTAACCCATGTTGTACCAAGAAGTTAATAACATTTAATGTAGCATCCCCACCACCTTTGGTACAACCAAGACTTAGCTTGGCATGCATGGTTACTAGGGAAACTACTTGGTCTTAACAATTGAAATTTAAATAGTTACTAAGGCATGCTAAAATTAGATTGAGTTTGGTTAAATGGGTGGAGAGAACTGGAAGTCCTGCCAAGTCATTAATGGCATTGGGTGTCACCCAAACCATATTGGAATAAAATATGGTGGTTTTGGGAAAGGAAATATGCTTGGTTTTTCATTTTACCTTTGGTTTTTCGAGTTAATTTTGGGCTCTCCATGTAGAATTTAAAAAGTTTCATCTGGTATGTTCTCTTTGCATTAATTTATTAAATGGTAGTTACATGAAGTTAATAGTGGAGAACAATTTGGGTTTAAAATTATAAAAAAATGGAGGAAATTGAGGAGGGTTTCTCCTAGTGCATTTTGTTGAAGTTTTTATGGAGATCTTGTTGAAGGGAAACTTCGCATGAAATTTTGGAAGCTTGGAGAAGGAGTTTGAGAGAACTACTAGGCATAATAGGATCTAACTCATTGCAAATAATGTTCTCTATCTAACTATTTCATGAAAATAACTGTGCTCTTCTTTTGAAATGGTGTTTCTAAGTGTTCTGGGTTCTTCTTTGTAAAATAATATCTCATTAAAAGTCTTTAACAATTTTAATGGTATTTTTAAAAATGAATCTAATCGATTTCAAAGGTATTGTGATTTTTTATGTGATGTTTGAATGAAAAAAATTGGTATTTCTGGGATTGTAATGTGATAAATACTAGTATATGTAAGAATAAATATCTTACCTGATGTCGGTAAAAATTTCATAGGGTTGATACCCATATGGAATATGGATTGAAAGTATTCAGGGTTGTAGTATCACTTGTGTTTGACGTTTATGTGTTATTTAAAATAGGGATGAAACCCATGGTAATGTTATTTTTAAATTATGAAGGCTGGTATTTGATGACTTCTAATCTATTTGTTTAAGTCATTTTTGGTGTTGGGTTATTATTGATCTTTAATCGACTTGGTTAAAACTTATTATATGTGTTGTTTTTGTATTTGCAGGGTCATTTGGCATTATTCTAGCCTTTTAAATCTAATTATTTGATTTTAATTTTGGTTTATAGTTAATAATACTCAATTATGGTTGTTGGTATCTTTCTGGGTCAGTTACCATAAAACTATAACTCTATTCTCTCTCCTTGAAAAGTTGACTCTAAATCCTTTAGTATCCTAAGCCCATTTTAGCCAAGTGAGAATTCATGGGTATAGTTGTTAAGAAAACAGATCCTTAAAGGATCTTGTGAGCTTAAAATTAAAGATGAATTTGACTTCTTCTACTAGCTAATTGTATATCAATTTTACCCTTTCAGGTCTATGCTTTGGAGAATATTTGTCTAAGTCTTAAACATCTCTGACCAGGTACACTTGGAAACTGAATTGATTTTGGTTTGAGCCTAGGATCTTTGTCTGTGTTAGGGATTTTTACTCTTTTGCTGCATCATGCTCAAACCTTTTGTGAGAAATCCATGGTTGCTATGAATGATAAGATCTCGAGTTCTACTTGGCTCTCTTCTTTGTGACACTATTTGTGTTGTATTACGTTCCATTTTTGGATGCTTGAATGTAAGCAATTTTGATTCCGTTTTGAGTTAGTTGATAAATATGATTTACCATTGTTATAAGGTTATTGCTTTACATTTTTAGGGGATTTGGTAGTTATAAATAAGCTTGCATTCCATTAGATTGTACTAGTTAATCATATTGAAAGTTACTAAAAGCTCATTCTGTTTTAACAACTGTGAATGGTTGTTGATTATAAGTCTCAGTAATCTTCTCCTTGGACTTTTATTTAAGGTTATTCCTATTTTTTCTCTAATTAGAGTGGAATTGACATTTCCTTTAGGCATTACTACTTGGTTAGAAAATGAATTTTGTGGACATTTTTAAAAGAAATTTCCTGCTTGTTAGTTGGTAAATTGGTAATGGTTTGATTAAATGCTAAATACGTTTTGCATTTAAGGATGTTCTAAACTGAATTGATTTCCTTGGGTATGTTATTAAGGTACAATCATGTAATTAGTGGATATTACATATATTGCAACTTATAATACATTACCTCATTTACTGATTGAGATGATAATTGTTCTATAGTAGGTTGTATAAATTTTGTAAGATATAAGAAACTAAGATAAAAACAAGGTATGAGATTATAGTATGGCATGCAATATTAGGATTATTTGATTGAATCAACTTAATCTTGTGTCTGAACTCTTTGAATGATTTTAATTAGAAATGTACTATTTAGCACATTTAGCTCAAATATTTTGCATGTGTTAAAATATGTATTTCCTTGATTGATGACGTTTCTAATTTTTACTTCCTTCTTATATTGATGACACCCTAACTTTACAAAGTAAATTGCATGACTAAACAAGGAGAAGCTAACACCATTTCCATCCATCTAGCCAAGGGTTCTAAGTCTAGGAATGTAACATTAAGATAGAAGCTTAAAATAATGCTTAACTAGTATGAAAACAATACAAAATCTAACTAAACATGTCTACTAATATGCTTGAATTACCTAACATGGGCCTAAATAGACCTAAGAGGGAAATCAAATGGTTATGGTTGCTACTCCAAACAAGGTGAAATGGCCTCTCCCAATGACTACTTGGTCATTTTGGATATCCATCTACTAACCCCATTGAAGGCTTTAAGCAAGGATTGAACTTGGCTATATATCATATTTATTATATGAGATACAAATCAAAGCATGGTGTAAAATATAAAGGAATGAGGTGCACCCTTTTTATAGTTTTCCTTTTGGGAGAAACTTGTATTTTGGTGCATGTGGGACTAAAAGCCCCAAATTAGATTAGAATTAATAATCATGATTAGGCCTTGCTAATCACAATTAGTGAATTACCAAGTGATTAAGAGGTGTGAAGCCTTAATCAACCACTTAGGGTCAACTAGGAGGCTAGGATAAGCTTTTGAAGCTTGCTGAGACATTGTAGAGGTGAATGGGGTGATTTTGAGTGGTTGGAAGAGGGGTTTGAGTCAATACTAGGGTATATTGACCAAAACAAGGGCAAAATAGGCTTAATTAGCTAATAAATGCTAATTGTTTGTTTTGAAGAGGATTTTGACTTACGATTCACCGTAAAGTGGCATCCTGAATGTGAAAGGGGTTACGCAATCAACAAAGAATTGTTAATTGGCTAAAGTGGTAAGAAACATTAGTTAATTAGCAAAGACCACTAATTATAATGGAATTGGCAAGAATGAGAGTGATTTGCATGTGTTTTGGCAATAAGATTGCAAAAGCAGAATTTAGGTGTCTACATTTGCCCCTGTTTGAGGTGAAGTTAGTGACTTCACTTCAAACATAGTAGACAAGCATAAAATAGGTAAATTTTTGAAGAAAAATTAGCAGGATGAAGGATGCCCCCTCGAGTGTCGAGTGGGTGATAGAAGAAGTCAATCGACGATCGAAAATATGATCGAAATGGATAGAAGAAAATAGGTCAGAACGGGCGTGAAACCCTTAGGTATTGAGAAGGAATAATGATAGGGATAAACGTGGTTGTTTATTGCCCCGGGTGATTTGGAAGAAAAATTAGTAGTGGTAATAAATGATAATGGAGAAGAAATGATTAATGGAGAATATAGGACAAGCCCAATCTTTGCATCCAACCTTTCCATAAGCAACCGGTTTATATCATTTTTCCCCTAGGTCTACATCATCGGCCTTTATTTAAAATAAACAAAAGTGTAAGATAACATGAAAAGCTAAATTACTAACAATTGTTTACTGCTAAAAATACGTAACTCCATGCAACATACATTATGCAATGCAATACGAGAAAGTAAAATGATATTTAGCTCCATGCAACATACAAAATGCAATGCAATATGAGAAAGTAAACCAACTAACCTAACAGAGAAACTAGTACAATCACACGTACTCAAACAAACAACATTTAAGACAGTTGCACCAATGTTTTTGTTATCAAGCTTGCAGTTCCTGAATGTTCATGTTGTAATGACAAGGGTTAAAAATGATGCCCCAAGAAATAACACATGTGAGGGAAAAATGGAGGACACAAGTAGTCCTATGGAAAAACCTTCGTGCACTATGACACAGTCTCTGGAAACTCACTGTTGCATGGGAGTACCGACGTAGTATGCAGCCGAGATTTTGTTAATGGAGGTAGATCACGATGATCCACAAGTCATTTGAGACCAGAACAAGAAAGAACCATAGAAAGATGCTTTTGTAAGACATATTTCAATGTTCAAGGATGATGTAATTGACACAGGCTTTAGCTGCGTATATGTTGTTTACCAATTTTTGTAAAATTTTAAATTTTTACAATTTTTTTTGGATTTTTAATGATTTTATCAATTTTTTTGTTTTTAAATTATCTTTAAACAATTTTGACTGTTATATGCTTTGTATCACCTTGTTAGATTATGAGATAGCTTTAGTTGATATCATACTTGTATGTTTGATGAGATACCTTTGAGCAACATGTTTATATTTTTGATATTGGTGTGGGGGGATAGATTTGTGATCATGCGCAACCCCTCTTGCCCCATTGGTGATACGGTATTTGATGATTAGCTTTTATTTTACATGTGTGATGTAGAATTGGCATATTTTTTTGATATATGATGTATAGATGTGATGGATATGTGTGATATGATGATGAAATGATAACACAATGCACAAGTAAAAATAACAAGCACAAGTTTAAACAAATCTAATCAAAGCAACACACTTATTTACAAGTATGCAATACAAATGAATACACTACACTACGGATAAAGTGATATTCAATCTAAGTAAGCAAGTGAATCCAATTTAAAGCATACAGTACATGAAAAATTAATGCAAAGAAAACCATACAAACTGACAACTAAAAGTAAGTGAACCACTACTTTGTTTTTGTGGGACAGTTTTGGGACGTTTTTCATTTTTTTTTCATTTTATTTCTAAGACAATTTTCTATTGTTTTGGAGTTTTCTAAGAAACGTATTTGAATGTTTTGATTTTTCCAAAGGACATATCTGTATGTTTTTGGGATTTTCAAAAGTTATACGAATGTTTTTGATGTTTTCTCAACAGTTTTCCAAAGCAAACATGCAAGGAAATAAAGAAACGTGGATGCCCCCAGTGTTAGATGGGATGTACAAGGGTAGAATGCCATGTGGTATATGCTAGAAGTGACACTGCGAAGCTTCCCCCAATGTGAGATGGGTTCATTCAATGTTAACTTCTCCGCACTCAGAAGGTTAGATTAGCCGGATCAGGGAAAAGAAGGATAGGCTCACAAGGGGCTCAGACGAAGGTAAAGATTAACTTAGGGAAAAGTTTTCGTACTCCCTAAACTTAGACTGCTTGTGAACAACGGACCCTCCCTTGATGCACCGGAAACTATGGTTTTCACCAAAGGACTTTTCCAAAGTGCCACCATTGCGTGGTTTTCACTATTGGATGTACCTATTTATTTTTCCTTTTCTTTTTCTATTTTTATACTTTTCTTGGTATTCTACAGAGACCCCATACTTAAGCATAGAAACACTTAGGATGAATTGTGTTCATGGGTTCTCGAAGCTCTTGGCCATCTGAATAGGCTAGCTTATATGCACCTGAACCAAACTTGGCAACCACAATGTATGGTCCTAGCCAGTTGGGCTCAAATTTCCCTTTCTTTTCTCGATCTTTATTGGTGTTCTTCTGATTCTCTTTCAACACCATGTCTCCTACCTCGAACTGACAAGGTATGACCTTCTTGTTGTAGCTCCTGTCATACTCAATCATGATACACTTTTAGGTGATTGAGGGCATGAAGGTGTTTCTCATCCAATAGCTCCAACTCTTCCAGTCGGGCTACTCTATAGTCCTCCTCTTCATTCAGGTAATCCCTTAGCTCGATACGTAAAGAAGGGATCTCGATCTCTAAAGGAAAGATGGATTTGAAACCGAATACTAAAGAATATGGAGTTGCACCTATAGGGGTGTGGATAGAAGTTCTGAATGCCCAGAGGGTAGGGTGAATTTGTAGATGTCAGTTACAGCCTGTGGTATTCACCATTTTCTCCATAATGTGAATTAAGGTTTTGTTGGAAGCTTCGGCCTGCCCATTACCTTGAGGGTAATAAGGGGTTGAAAAATTAAGGGAAATTTGAAAGAGTTTGCAGAGTGCTTTCACATTTTTATTTTTGAACGACTTACCATTATCAGTGATAATGGAAGAAGGGATACCATATCTGCAGATGATATGATTCATTATAAACTTTGAAATTTGGGGACCTTCTGTATAAGTAAGAGGAACTACCTCTACCCATTTTGTAAAGTACTCAGTGGCCATTATAATGAACTTGTGGCCATCTGAGGAGACAGGATTAAGTTTCCCTATTAGATCGAGACCCCACTTTGAGAATGGCAGGGTGTCATGATTGGTTGCAAGGATTGTGCCAGTGCATGTATCAAATTGTCCATACTTTTGACAATCCACACACTTCTTTACATGTTGACAACAGTCATGCTCCATGGTAGGCCAATAGTAACCTACTCTGAGTATCTTCTTTGCAAGGACAATCCCATTAGTATGAGCTCCACAAATTCCCTCATGCACCTCCTTGATTTCTTGGATAGATTCGTCAGAATTTAAACAACGCAATAGATTCCCGTCATAGCCTTGGTGGAAGAGGGTGCCCCCAAGTAGGGTATATCAGGCTATACGCTGGATGAGGTTGCACTTTTCAGCACGGGAAATGTTTATAGGGAAGGTTCCATCATGGAGATAATTAAATATTTCAGCGTACCATGGTGAAAAGGGACCAACAACTTCACACACTAAACAAGAGTCTGGTATGTCGTATGTCGTTGTTCTTAGATTTTCAACAAAGAATGGCATATCATTGCTCTCTGGTGGAATGCTCAACATAGATCCTACCATAGCCATGGCATCTGCCACTCTATTCTGAGCTCTTGGTATTTTCTCAAATGTTATCTTCTCAAAGAATTCTTTCAAGGAATCAACCATTCTTTTATATGGAAGTAACTTTTCATCTTTAACTTTATATTCATCTGTGACCTGTTTGATAATAAGCATTGAATCACCAATGCATTTTACTTGTCTGATATCCCATTTGATGGCCAGCTTCATTCCTACAATGAGAGCTTCATATTCCGCTATATTGTTCATGCAAGGGAATCCAATTCAAAATTTTTGCAGAATCAAGTCTCCCGTGGGAGTGATTAGCACAACTCCGACACCTGAACCATGAAAGGTAAAAGAGCCATCGAAGTACATTTTCCAAACTGTAGATTCTTCGAGGTACATAATGGATGCATCTGGTAGTTCTAGACTCAAGGGTTCAGTACCTGGTAGTGGAGCTTCTGCCAGTTGATCTGCTAACACCTGTCCTTTTACTGACTTTTGATGAACGTATTCAATGTCAAACTCACTTAATAAGATGATCCAATTAGCCATCTTTCCAGTTAGTGCTGGTTTGGACAATAAATACTTCAAAGGGTCAACCTTTGAAATTAGCTTGATTTTATTGTTAAGCATATAATGACGTAGCTTCTAGAAAGAAAACACCATGGCTAGGAAAGCCTTCTCAATTTGTGGATAATTTAGCTCATATGCTACCAATGTCCTGCTCAAATAGTATACAACCTTTTCTCTCTGTTCTTTGTCATACTGGGCCAACAGTGCTCCAATTGCAAAATGTGTAGTAGAGATATAAAGTAACAAGGGTTCTCCTACCATGGGTGGCATGAGAACAGGGGGGTTGGCCAAGTATTCTTTTAGCAAAGAAAACACTTGTTGTTGTTCTGGTCCCCAGTTGAAATTAACATCCTTCTTAAGAAGATGTGTAAATGTATGACTCTTTTCTACTAGCTGTGAAATAAACCTTCTGATGGCCTGAATTTTCCCTTGTAAGCTACGCAGTTGTCTGATATTCTTAGGGGGAGGAATTTCTGTGATAGTCATGACCTTTGCAGGGTCCACTTCTATTCCTCTCCATGACACAATGAATCCTAGTAATTTCCCAGATAGCACACCAAAGACACACTTCTTTGGGTTAAGTCAGACTTTGTAATCCCTTAGGCACTGAAAGATACACCATAAAATTTTTGGGTGTTCCTCTTGGATTCTATATTTAGCCAGTATATCATCTACGTAATCTTCCATGATGTCACTTATCATATCATGAAAGATTACAGTCATCGCCCTTTGATATGTAGCACCTACATTTTTAAGGCCAAAAGGCATGACTTGGTAACAAAACGTCCCCCATGGGGTTGTGAAAGTCATCTTGTGTTGATCTTCTTCCACAATATTTATCTGATTGTAACCTGAGAAGCCATCCATGAGTGAAAGCATCTCATAGCCTGCTGTAGAATCAACAATCATGTCGATGTTTGGAAGAGGAAAATCATCCTTAGGACAAGCTTTGTTTATATCCCTGAAATCCGTACACACTCTAATACCAACTGGATTCTTTTGAACTGGGACCACATTGGAGATCCACTCTGAGTAGTCGATAGGCCTGATAAATCCTACTTCTAGTAACCTTTCTAGCTCTTCCTTTACCAGTAAGGTGACGTGAGGATGCATCTTTCAGAGCTTTTGTTTGATGGGCTTGGCATCTGGGTGTACCACAAGATTGTGCACCACTAGTGTAGGATCAAGTCCTGGCATGTCAGCATAAGACCAAGTGAAGATGTCTGCATACTCTCTTAAGAGTCCTGTGAATGTTTTTTGTTCTTTGGCTGAGAGGGAAGCTCCCAACTTAACTATCTGTGGCAGTTCTTCTGTGCCGATATTAACATCTATTGTATCTTCCACTAATAACTTTGATTCATCCCCCATGCATGTAGGATCAGGAGGGAGATTGAGATCCTCCTCTATCATAGGTGGCTCAGGGAGCTCTTCATCTTGAAGTGGGTACATTATCTTTTCCATAGGTTGTTCTGCTTGTTTGTCCACAAGCACCTCAAAGAGGTTTTCACTATAGGACTTCCCCTTTTTATTTCCACAAGGATTTTCTTTGGAAATTTTTCCCTTGCTCACTTTTTTACTTAAATTCCCACACAACTCTACTTCCTCTCCAAAGTATGCACATGCGTTAAGCTGAATGGAGAACCCCTTCTTGTGATCATTTCTTGGAATGTTGTCTCTGATTCCCAGGAACTCACCAATGGCCTCATCATTCTGAAACACGTCAATAGGTACATGTTGTTGTTGATCCCAATTCATGAGTGATGGGTAGGTGAGGGTTAATGGTTGAGTTATAGGGGATATGGTGGGTATAACAGGGGTTATAGTAAGGATAGCCATATTGGTGAATAGGTTCGTAGAGGCAAGGTCTTCATAAAGACTACATCGGGAATCTGTTTCACTTTCATTTCCAGACAAACTATCCTCACTCTCAGAAGAAGCATACTCATCATCTGAAGAATGAGACTCATATAAATGGATTCCTATACCTGATTTACCTACTATATGCCGAGGTATTGCAAGAGCTTCTAATGGGCCTTGTTCTTGGCGGCCACAACCACATCCTTTATACCCCATGACAAGCATTATCCGATTAGGAATGGGATACTTAGGTGATTTATAGCATGTAGCCATGTCATCATCATCTGGATGGAATACAATGTCCATAAGAAACCTTTCGTCTTCTAGCAAGCCACCAGGAGTAAAATTATTGAAAGGGAAAGCCTCTCTTGATCTCTGAACTTTGAAACATGGCCTACCATGCACTTGGGTTGATAGTGGACCATTGTGAACCATTAGGGCTTGTTGTAGATCATACTCTCCACAACCACTTGGTTTGACCTTCATCTCCCATGTAGACAAAGGAGTTTCTGAGGTGGAAGCACCATTGTCATTGATAGACAGGGTATCTGGATCCACTCGTGAAGTGAGGGCCTCTGACTGGATAGGAATAGTGATCTCCATAGATGGACACTCATAGATTGTAGGGAAAAATCCTAACAATGCTCTATAATGAGAAAAAGGTTGAGGGTCCCCTGTATGGTGAGTGTATGTCCCTCATATTGTAACTTTAAACATTGATGATACGTTGATGGCATGAATTTCATGGCATGAATCCATGGGCAACCGAGAAAGATATTGTAAGGGAGTTCCAGGTCCAAGACGTGGAACTTTGTATCATGTGTTATGGGACCCACTTCTAATAAGAAAGTGATCATTCCAGCTGATTTTCATTCTTCATTGTCATATGCCTTAATGGTGATGACCTTTGTTTCCAGATCAGCTTTTGTGCAGCCTAGTTGGTGGACTAGTTTGAGAGTACATATGTTAAGACCCGATCCGCAGTCCACAAGCACTCTCTTAACCTTCTTACGTTTGATGATAACCTCAATATGCAATGGTAGGTTATGTGAAGGATCTTCAACTAAGGCTTCTGTAGTGTTGAAGGTTATGTGTTCCAAAGGAACAAGTTGTGCTACCATGGCTTGCAAATGTGTTGGGTCAACATCAATGGATACTCCTGATCCCTGTAAGGTTTTGTAAAGTATATCCTTATGGACTAGAGATCTTTAGAAGGTCTAAGATGGAAATCTTAGCTGTAGTTTTTTCTAGTTGATCTAACACATCATAGTGACTCTCTTGAGGAGGAGGGGGAGTAGGTTCAAAATTTATAACAAGGTGAGCCCACCATGTTGCCACAACACACTCTCTTGTCTTAATTCTAATTGTATTGATTTTCTCAATGAGTGGGTCAACACAACCTATCAAGGCATCAAAATGGTCTTTGTTTGACATATAGTTAGCATTTTTATTCTGAGATGATTGTCCCCGATCTAGATTTTTCCTTTCTTCATGATTGGGAAAAGGCTCTTTGAAGATCCCTAAGTTTGCATTTGGAGATTTTGCAGTGACAACAGAATCTACTTCAATATCACCATTGTCGACTAGGTCTTGAATATAGTGCTTTAATCTTAAACACTTGTCAGTTTTGTGACCCTTTACGCGGTGGAACCCACATAATTCATTCTCCCTAAACCATGATGGTTTGGGTGTATCATCCCCGTAGGGTTGTGTTTCAGGGTACTTAACCATGTTAACGGCCTCCAACTGTTTTAGTATAGATGATATGGATTCAGATAGAGGAGTAAAAGTGTGGCATTTATACTCGGTAGGTGGATTACCCTTTGCAAGTTTCAAAGGTGTGTGGTTTTGCATGGCTTGCACCCATTTAGAGTCTACTATCCCATCACTAACAACATTTTTTTTCTATTAGGAACAAACTTTGTTTTATCGTTAGATTTAGAATCATTGTGTTCGCGGGAGAAAGGTTTTAGAGTCCCCCTAGCTAACAATGCCTTTTCAATTTGACTCCCTTTTTCTATTACCTCTTCGAACGTGTTACCACAATGCATTTGCAAGTGGAATGTAATGTCTGGATGGAGGTTGGGAAAAACTATGCCTATCAGCTACTTTTTGGGTAGGGATCAAGGAAAGCGATTAGCTAACCCTCTCCATCTTTGTAAAAATGCAGCAAGTTTTTTGTTGTTTCATTGCTTGGCATTGCAGAGATCTAACATGGTAACATCATTTTCTATATTGAAAGAGAAGTGTCATACGAAACTCTCTGCTAGTTCTGGCCATGTTGATATGGATCCCTTAGGGATATGCACAAACCAATCTAGCGTCATTGCCCCTAAACTTCATGGAAACAAGCGCATAAGATAATTGTCGTTGAATGCCACCTCTTGACATGCCATATAAAAGTCCTTTATATGATCACGAGGGTCACCTTTTCCCTTATATTTATCAAATTTTGGAAAATCAAAATGTCTTGGGAAAGGTACCTTGCAACATGGCTTTGTCAAATGGGTAAGGACATAACTCATCGAAACTGATACTTCTTGTTATTGCTACCGGTTTGGCCCTCTTGTAACGCTTGAAGGGAATTCTTCATTGTTGACCACTCTTGATTAAAAAGTGGATCTTGCGTGGGTGGCGGCATAGGTCTATACAAAGGGTTAAGCCTAGGTGTATGCCCACCCTGATTTGTTGTGAGAATCTCTTCATAAGGATCTCTTTGTGCCTCCCATCGAGGAGTGTTTATTGGGAATTCATAAAATGAAGCTTTAGGTTTTTCCTTTGGTATAGTTTGTTTCACAACTTTTGGTTGTTCCTTTTGTATATGTGAAGCCAAACTTGCCAATTGACGAGTGAGGGCTTGGACCTGTTGTTTTAACGTAACCTCTTTAATAGGTATTTCATGATGATCTTCATTAGGAGGAGGTTGTGCATGATGAACATGTTCTTCATGGTCTTCACAATGAATTTTAATAGGAGGAAAATGATAGTCTCCATCATTTTTGAATGACATCTCCTCATTATTCTGCCATGCATAAGTAGAGGCAAATCCTCGATTTAAAATTTCATTAAGAGTGTGATGAGGGAGGTCTACTTCTTCTTCTCCCTAAACCATGTCAGATGATAAGAGAAGGGTCTACTGTGGAAGGTAATTTGGCTCCTAGTTCCACAACCCGCATAAGAACTTCATGTTTGTTATGAAAAATGTAGTCATCAAAATGGGTGGAATGAATCTCTACATCCGCATGAGGAGACTCTTCCTCTCCACCACTATGGTCAACCATGAGATTATCCTCCAAAAGAGGGTTGTCACCTCCAAATATATTGGCTGCCAACTTTCGTGACCCCATTCTCATAGTAGGCATTACTTAGAATAGAAGGTACAACGTGAAATATTTCCACTAAGGTTTATTAACAAGGGACCCTAGTCAAATTTGTGCAGCGTAACGACCCTAAGTTGTTAAAACAAGGTGACTATAGAATAGCCACAAAAGTGATAGGTCAAAACAAATGTAAGAACTAAAGAATAATGAACAAGTTACCCTAGCAAGGTAATATATGACACAAGTTTTCCTTAAACTAATACAATGACTTACAACGCTCAAAATTTGGTTTACACTAAATAGTTTATTCTCCAAGATTCCATTCTAGATAGGTTTGCAACCAAATAGTGACAACACAACATCACCAGTTAGGTCAAGTTTGCAACAAACAAGGCCTAAATGATAAGAGAATGTTGACACAATCTTCTAACAAGATATACTAAAAACCAGTTTCTAAACACTAACAAAGTCCAAGTCTCGTAAAATGGATGATAACAATGTGAGCAGTGTAACGACACTATTTGGACACGTGAACCAAGCTTTCAGGAAAGCAATATTTCTAGTGTCAAAATGATGTTATCGCGATGCTAACAATGTATCCTCAACACTCACAAAACTCAAGACAAAGTTAGGATGTAAAAACTATGTCTAAGTATAACAAGAAATTGTTATGCATGCGAACAACGTAACTCTACAATATAGAGATTTAGGCCTAATTTCACAATGGAAACAAGATGTAAATATCTCAATTGTATGGCTACAATGTGGGCAGTGTAAACAACTCAAAAGAACAAAAGGATGAAATCACCTAACTACGATGATAATAAGTCTCAAATATGGGTTTTTGAGACAAGGGGGCCTACTAGATCATGAGTACGTACCATGCACACTTTCAACACTTGCGCTCTGGCATTGCAACCTAGTCATGCAAGTAGAATACAAAAGTGGTGGACATGCGATATCTAGTGGTATCCATATATGTTGTTTCCTTTTGTCCAAAAATGGGCAACAAGAAAACAAGGGTGTAGACCAAGTGGTGTTGAAATAAACTTGGTGTTATTTTGGCAGAGTTTCACCTTGTCTTAGGACAAGTGAAAAACTAGGACAAAATGACACTAAGTAGATTTCATGATGAAATGTCACGTAGGTTTCAACTTTAAGAGATTCTTTCCCTTGTTTGAAAAACAAGAGTTTGAATCTAAAAAAAATTTCACTTTGTGAGAGCTCTCAAGTATACTATCTAAGACAAAAACAATGGCTCCAAGCTGGAAATATTCCTAGGTGGTTCTCTCTCTAGGTGTCACAAGATATCTAGGAGTGAGCTCAATTTACCCAAAAATTTGCACTGACTAATTTGGGAGTATCTCAGATTTACTTTACCCCCTTCAGTATAATGAGCACCAAAGTGCATTCAGTTATACTTTCACTGGGGTCGCGATACAGATATCTTTGATGCTAATCTCACCAAGGCGTACTAGACAAGTCGGTAGTGTGGAGCACTTTCCTGTTTCATTCACAAGGTTCCCTCTTGCATGAACTACTTTAGGGTTCCTAGGACCACCCCCATTGTTGTAGCTTAAGGCTTATGCCAAAGGGGTTATGTCCTAGTTGAGCAGATGAGACATAGCTCTTACCTGAAACCTTCAAATATAATGTGATGATTATGGTGTATTTTTTATCTTTTAGACTTAATGTGGTTTTTTCGTACTCCTTTTGGCAACCTACAATCACACGTGTAGTTAGAAAAATTGTTTAGGTCCTCCTTTCTTTGACTAGCATTAGGTCCTTCAAAAAATGGTTAGTAGTTTCAAAATAGATTCACAATATCATAAGAAAATAACCATGAAAAATGCTTGTAAATCAACTAACTACCATCAAATTTTGCAAAAACAAGGTTTATTCCCAATTCATCCAAGTGTTTTTTAATGAAAAGACTAAAATTGCTTTTGATTCCCAAGATCACACTAGGTGCAAGGGAAGAGCATACACAAATTCTAGCCTTGGTTATTTAGCAAGTGAAAAAACATTTAAACTAAAAGATGATTAACAAAGTTTCCTACTTACTCTAATGATAGAAAAAGAAGGTTTAAGAGTGCTTTTGATTCTCTAGATCACACGAAGTGCAAGAGAAGAGCATACACACCTTAACCCAAACTCATACAAAACATGGAAACAAGATTAATTCCTTCAAACCCTAAGTGATTTTATAAGAAAACTTACTCTAAATCTATGAAATTGACAAAAATGGCATCTAAAAACCTCTAAAAAGTAACAGAAATCCTAAAAACCAAAAATGGAAACTTTGAGTTTGTAGGAAAAATTTATACAGACACACCTGCATGCCCCTATTTCGATGTGTGTGCACCTGTTTTAAAACCTGCACTCTCCCTGTCAACATGTGTGCTCCCCTTTGTAAAAATGACTAAATAATTGAAAAATATGAGCTGAATGTGTGCACTTCCATAGAGAAGTGGTGCACACCTATTTCAATTCCTGCACTCCCCTGTTCAACACCTGTGCGCTCCCCTTGTAAAAATACTGACATTTGAAAAAGATGAAGCTCAACATGTGTGCTCCTGTCCAGAGAAGTGGGTGCATCCCTAATGTGCACCCTTATCAACATGTGTGCTCCCCTTTGTAAAAATGATAGAAAATTGAAAAATACAAGCTGACATGTGCACTCTAGTGTGTACACTTCACTCACAGAGGGACATGTGCACTCCTGTTTCTAATGCCTACGCCCCCTTCAGTGTGTGCATCACCCTTTCCTTCTTGCACTCCCCTTTCTTCAATTCAATCCTGTGCCCCTTCAAGAAAGTGGCCAAAATCTGATTTTTGACAAGAATTTCTTCAAAAAGGTCAAATCTTTAGTAATTTTGGGCCATTTTAACAGGGCTTCTCCTTGTTGAATCCTGCAAAAATAAATTAAACACAACTTCTACCACTAATCTATTTTTAAAAACTTTCAAAAAATGGATATTAATCTACAAAACATTGAAAATTACTCTAAAAATTTGAAATTAATCTAAAAAGCTTGAAATTAAGGAAAACTTGAAAATCTAAAAATTGAAATGAAAGAAAATACTAAAACTTTGAAATTAAAAAAATCTTGAGAAACTAATCTAAAAAGCTTGAAAGTAATCTAGAAAGCTTGAATGTAATCCAAAAAGCTTCAATTTAAACTAGAAAACTTGAAATTAATCTAGAAAACTTGAAACTAATATAAAACTTGAAATGAAAAACTTTGCAAAACTAAGTTAAAAAAGCTTTAAAAAGTGAATGCAATGGGGTATTGTCCCACCGGGCATGCCAAATGATGACACCCTAAACTTTACAAAGAAAATTGCATGACTAAACAAGGAAAGCTAACACCATTTCCATCCATCTAGCCAAGGGTTCTAAGTCTAGGAATGTAACATTAAGATAGAAGCTTAAAATAATGCTTAACTAGTATGAAAACAATACAAAATCTAACTAAACATGCCTACTAATATGCTTGAATTACCTAACATGGGCCTAAATAGACCTAAGAGGGAAATCAAATGGTTATGGTTGCTACTCCAAACAAGGTGAAATGGCCTCTCCCAATGACTACTTGGTCATTTTGGATATCCACCTACTAACCCCATTGAAGGCTTTAAGCAAGGATTGAACTTGGCTATATATCATATTTATTATATGAGATGCAAATCAAAGCATGGTGTAAAGTATAAAGGAATGAGGTGCACCCTTTTTATAGTTTTCCTTTTGGGAGAAACTTGCATTTTGGTGCATGTGGGACTAAAATCCCCAAATTAGATTAGAATTGCTAATCATGATTAGGCCTTGCTAATCACAATTAGTGAATTACCAAGTGATTAAGAGGTGTGAAGCCTTAATCAACCATTTAGGGTCAACTAGGAGGCTAGGATAAGCTTTTGAAGCTTGCTGAGATGTTGTGGAGGTGAATGGGGTGATTTTGAGTGGTTGGAAGAGGGGTTTGAGTCAATACTAGGGTATATTGACCAAAACAAGGGCAAAATAGGCTTAATTAGCTAATAAATGCCAATTGTCTGTTTTGAAGAGGATTTTGACTTACGATTCACTGTAAAGTGGCATCCTGAATGCAGAAAGGGGTTACACAATCAACAAAGTGGTTTTTAATTGGCTAAAGTGGTAAGAAACATTAATTAATTAGCAAAGATCACTAATTATAATGGAATTGGGAAGAATAGGAGTGATTTGAATGTGTTTTGGCAATAAGATTGCAAAAGGTGAATGATCTTTGTTGACTTCAATATTAATAAACTTTTGTATAGGAATGATTGAGGCCTTTGGTTATTATATTAAATAGTTGAAATGAAGGGTTGATCTATCTCTGCTAACTTTATTTGATATCTTATTCTGGAAAGCAATAAATTTGTTCAAATTTTATAGGTTTTATCTTGATGGAAATGATGATTTTAGCTATTAAGCTTTCTTAAGAAAGTAGGCCTTATATGAAATTTATTGTGATACAAAGCCTGAGTATAAGGAAACTATAGGACTGTGTGGTTTATATAATAGGTTTCTAACTCGAATGAGATATTAGATGCAAGTTATCAGTTTAATAAGATTTAACATGTATTAAATAAAGTTCCTTGTATGGTTGGTATAAACATTATCGACCAATGTTTCTTGAGTTGTTTGTTATAATGAATAAAAATATACTAGAAGGAATATTTGAGTTATCATTTGATGATTATCCAAGTACCTTAATAATTCACTTAAGTGGTAATTAAACTGAGTTCATCTAGTAAGAATGAACAAGTCTTTAAGGAATAATAATTGAATGGCTTAAGATATATACCTAGCAACTAAGATTATTGAAATAAAGTTTTACCTAGGTTGTTTTGTATATTAAATTTAAGTACTAACTAATGAAGCATTATATAATCAAAGTTCTAATAAGCTATTATTGGACGAGAACCTAAGTAACTTATGAACTATGTCAAACTGCTAGGACTATATGGTTTAGGTTTACCTAGTGATAATGAATAAGTTTTACCCTAACTATGAAAGGTGACATATGTTATATTATCTCCTTATCTATGTGACTACTATTAAATAAGTAGCTATGATGAAATTAGGAATTATACTAAGAATGTGATAAGAAAAACTATCATATTATAGTAACGTTTAATTAGAAGGCTAGTAAACTCCAAATTTCATGAATGTTAAGTTAAGTATTTGAATGTCTTATGTTTTCCAGTTGATGGGATATGTATATTGTTATAAGAAAGAAACATACTTTGATCTACTTGATAGGAAAGGTAAATCTTTCTCTAAATCAATATACATATGTATGATATTATGAGGTTTCCTCCCTATAATAAATATAACAAAATACAAACATGACACTTACTTATTTTTATGGAAAATGAATACTTTAATAATTAAGCATAATGCATTCATCAATATGCAATCCTTCCCAAAGATGAATTAAATGTTACAACCTTTTCTTAAGGGAAAACTTGTTTCGAATCCTAAATGATCCTTAGGCATGTCAGCTCATGATAATATTTAATAAGGATGAACTAACAAGTTGTGAATTAATGGATTAATGAACTTGATAAGCTATAATGTTTCACTTAATGGAATTCGATGGGCTATCGCAGCTTAGTTGTTGCTAAACAATACCCATTCAATGATGCAAGTTATTATTTGGTTACTGTGGAGAAGCCACTAAGGTGCTAATATCCATCTAGTTCCCTTAAGTGTTACTTTCATAAAAAATTTGATCCAAGTCTCTGTTATACACCATTTAGTCATAAAATTATGGCCTAGTGTTGATGTCATCTTATGATGACTATGGGTGATGAAGTGGATCCGAAGTGACATAAGTCAATTTGGATGCATTTGATTTTCCTTAGTCTTCATAACCTGACTATCAATACTAGTCTATGTGTTTTATCTCTACTTAGTATATAACAAATACGTGCATGTGATTGATGTAAGTCAATATTATCTAATATAGATAATAGTTTTCGAGTGAGGTGAAAGACATATTCCTATTGACAAGTACGCATTCTTGGAATAAATACACGACATTACATGTGTTGAAACTTTGGCCAAAGTATCGCAAGTTGTCAGTTGCATTGTCTTGATTGCACCTGGGCTAAAGATGCATGATGTCATATGGGTATCTATGATAGATACTCAAATAGGCACTTTAGTTGTTAACACTTGATTGACCCTTGATGGAATAAGGCAGCCAAAAGTATACTTGGTATACACATGAGATATCAGTTCAATACCGATTCATAAATGAGAGATCAGTTTGGAACCGAGTCATTACAACTGCATATGGTTACTGTTATGAGATGGATTAGCTAAGTGAATGTTTGTTCTAAATTATGTGAATTTGGAATAGTGAACATTAATATTTATGTTGGATTTAAATATATGGATATTTAGATCGAGAAGCATAAATTAAATTAAAGTAAACAAAATAGAAAAAAATTCCCTATCAATAAAGTATTAAAATGAGGATATTACTATGTTAGCTCACTGAGCTATACTTCTAGCTCGTCCACCCTTACGTCTCCCCTCCAGGCCTTGTGGCACATGTGTATTGGTGTGGGTCCTATAGTTCTACGGGGAACTTGTTCCCATGGGGAACAAATTCCCCGCAGCTTACTTTGTTCCACGGGATCTCCCGAATCATATTCCATTTTCACCCTGCACTTAACACCTCAATGATTCCAGCTAACTTACCGAGATCTATATTAACTTGGTCACCTTTTCGCATCACCTTGGCCCGATGCGGGCACGTAAGCTCACTGCAACTCATTCCTTGAGGGCCTCAAATTTCTGAATCACCACACTTAACTCCGTAGCTACCATATGTCCTCCTTCCATTGTGCCACGAGTTTTAGATCCCATTGGATAATTTAACCCCGCAAATAATAAGTTCCCTACGGGTCCTTTTTACCTACATGATCCCTGTTGTCCACATAACATTGAATCTGGTCATTATGGGCCAAAGGGAGGTTCCTGGAACCTCATGTGTGGATCAACTCTATTCCACCCAACCTATCCAAGTTCACAATACATTGAAATTTGATCTCCCTTTTATCATGTGGCTTTGTTCCTGACCTCCACATCTTTTCCTTAGCTCACATATTTCATCCCTTAGCCTTCAGTTCCTGCGGACCCTGATTTATCTACAATATAAAGAGGAGGTGGTCTATGTTCAATGCAGCTCCAAATCTTGTTCCTGGAACACTCCCCTAACCCGCACAACACTGGAAATCACCATCATTTACCTTCCAAGACAATTTTTTCCATAATTAGCCAAATTTTGGGATTTTTTAGGAACCAAACACCATTTAAACTTGAACAAGGTGTCCCAAGACCACTCTTAACAAATTTTCCCATTTTTAATCAACTATAGACCAAAAAAATTAGGATGTTGTTCCTAAAACCAAAGGATGAAGGCCTTCCCACTGCTCCCATTTTTTCAAATTTTCCAATTAACCCAATTCCAAGCCAAGAGAAAACATAAGTTATTATAATTACCTCCAAGGGGAATTTTGGATAACAATACCCAAATGATAAGTGGATATTGATGGAATTATGTAGAAAATTGGTTAAGTTACATGAATTACAATCAAAGGATCATAGGGTAGCTGATGACTTCCTAATCACCATTAGTGATTATCATTGTGCCAACATTAATAAATTAAGGAATATTTCAAAGGAGATGTTTTGTCATTACGAGAAAGACTCCCATGAGGCCAGGGCCAATTTTGACTACAAGGGAATAACACAAAAGACATTCTCCTTAGAATACATGAACCTCCCGACACTGGAATACTTTTGGGTAGATTTCAGAGATTTATTTGATATTAGAAAGAGATATTACAGAAAAATGTTAGTCAAGAAAATTATTGATTTTGGTCTAGAAAAATTCCTCCCTGATGATGGGAATGTGGTCCTTGATTCTTATAACCAAATGGGAGAAGATGAATCCCCCCTTCCCCCTATTGATTCAAAAAGAATAAAGTTAAATCAATTTAAGAAATAACCTCAACGTTCTTGGCTTGCACTTCAAGATGGATCCTTATAAGAGGATATTGCTTTGGGGAATCAATAATGAAATAGATGAGTCAGAAGAGCACAAAAAGGAAGGGTGGGATAGGTGAGATTAGTAAAGGATCAAGGATGTCACTAGAAACCAAGAATCCCAAAATAGTGAGAGAGGGTGAACACCTATCATCTACACAAGTATCAAATTCTGAAGTCACTACTAGTGAAGCTCTTCAGTCATCAACGAAATTTGTTTCTTCATCTTTTGTTTTCCCTTCAATACAAGTTCCCACTACCAAGGCAAAAGTCAACATACCACCCTTGAAGGCTGATACATTCGTTCTTCCCCTAATAAGGGTGGAAACCCCACCACCTCCTCCTCCCCCACTAGTGGATGATCAACCTAGCACTCAACATGAGGGAGGAAGAAATAATACCTTGGAGAACTCTTCACCTCATGAATTTTCATAAGCACAAGAGAAAGGAGAAGATAAAGTAGTAGCTATAGAAATGGAGGGTATGGAGGAAGGGGAGATTGGGAAAGAATAAGAAGAACAAATTCGTTTGGAGGCTAAAAAAGAGTTCCAAGTGCATGAAGAAGAAGAGAAAGGGAAATAATCTGAATTTTATTTGAGAAAAAATATTGTTGAGAAAAAGGAAATTGAAAATCATATTAGAACCTAGACAATGGTAGAATTAGATAAAGTATTATTACAAGGTACTGCAGTTGTAGCTCAGCAAGAAAATGGTGGTACATCCTACTACAACAGTAACAAGTCAGGAGATGGTTATACCCTCAGGTACACCTATTTCTTCATGACATGACTTCTTGTTGTGGTTATCAATGTATATAGTCACAAGTACTAAGGAGAAAATAAATCTAGAAGAGATGGACCTACATCTTCTTAAACGTCTTGACAAGAGACCGAGAAGATCCAAATCTTCCAAGGTAACTTCTAAGCTAGTAATTGAATCATCAGGGTATAAGTTTGATGAAGTATCTACTCCAGTAGTATGCAATAAAAAAGGTGAATTAATTGAAGAAGATATAATTGTGATAAGAGTTATTTTGGGAGAAGTTACTATAGAAGGGATTAAACAAGATACTTAGACTTTGATAGATAGTCTTTTCCTCAAGCTTGATAAAGAGAAGGCCAAAAAGGCTAAATTGAATGAGTGTATCTTTAAATTATTTAAAATAATTACAAAATTTTCCAAGTCTTCTTATCAACCTATGTGATTTGGTGATCGGGTTAACCCTCAAATCATCACAGAAGTGGAAGAAACAAAGATAATGCTAAATCTATAGATGAGTGGATAAAAATGATCACTGAAAAGGCTAAGGAAAAACATTCAGATGTGCTAGTTGGACTGAAATATTTCCAAAGCAAGATTGATTAGTTGAAGATTTTAAAATTGGAAATAGACAATGAATGTGGGATTGATGAGCTTTAGTTGGAAATTATTAAGAAAATGAATCCATTGTTAAACAAGATGTTGATTAAAGAATAAATAGTACCATAGGGATCAATGAAAAAGGATAAACAAGAAGAGATGACTCTTTCCTTTCGCATCAAGATATTTAAGAGAATGATAAAAGAAATTAAAGTATTATAAGAAGAAGAAGAAGAAGAAGAAGAGGATTTGGATCATCTTGATGATGGAATCTATTTTTTTACAAAATACACAGAAGCCAAACCACCAAGTACCATAGAGGAATTTCTTCAGCTTCTTAAGAAATAAACAATTAAATCCATTGCTCCTTTCACTTGTGATTTGATTGAGAAGTTGGAAAAGCTTCATAAAAAAGTTAATAATATTAGATCGAGCTTAATAAAAGTAAAATAATTCAGCAACATCTTAGAAAAATAACTCCTCAGGTATGAAATTTAAATACAAGTTGTTTCCAAAGAAGATGAAAAATTAATAAAATATATGATGGATCAACATGTTATATACCAGGAGAAAAGAAAGGATGGGGCTGAGGAGAAAATCAAGGATGAGGCTGAGGATAAAAGTAATGATGAGGCTAAGGAGACAAGCAAGGATGAGACTAAGGTTCTTCAATTGGAATAACTTATTCTTCATATACTTCTTTTTCTTCTTATTCTTATTCTTATCATTTACCAATGGTGTAATTAAGTAATCAAGAAAAATTGTAAGACTTGAGTAATTTGGTTGAAATCCGTTACTTCAAGTCATTTTGAAAAAGTCAAATTACTTATAAATAGTTGCCATTGTATTCAAGGTAGTGGTTTTGTAGAACATTCAAATATTGTTACATATATATAGTTGTTAGTGCTCACATTATATTATTTTGTATGTGAGATGAATAATGTAAGAGTTGTTAATACAACTCATAATTAGTTGTGTGAGTGATTTATGAGAATAAATCACGTAGCTTATATTAGATGGGTTTGTTAGTGATATGTCAGAATATTACTAGGAGATATTCTAGGTGAGATAATAATGGAGAGATTTGAGGGGTTATTATTTGATCTGAAGATATGCCTTGACTCCATATTTGTAGGAGTTCAATAGGATATATATGCATGTAATCCTCAGATGAATTAATATGTTGAATAGAATATCTCTTGCTGTGTTATATCTAGTTCTCTACTTACATTTGGTATCAGAGCAGGTATAATGAGAGTCCTGAGTTCTTGTTGAGAGGAATATTGTATGTCTATCAGTGAGTATTACAGTCTTCACAAAGGTTGCATGCAGTAACAAAACTTGCAGACCTACAAGGATCAAATATCCAATATAACATTTTGGACCTGCTCACATGCATAATCCTTCATAGCCAGATTCTAATGCATGGTTCTTCAAAATTCATTTTATTAGTCCTCACATTTTTTTCAGAGAAAGGAAGGCTATTTGGATCATTATATATTGTGCTAGTCGAATCTATGTTTTCACTTAGTCTTGAGGGGCATGCATTCCAAGATCCATGTTAGTTGTGTCATCACATGAATCTGACATACCAATTTTTGCCTTATTCTATGCATTAGAGCTCTCGATCCAGTCACAATTTAAGTTAGTCATGACATCATTTATTGATTTCTAGCTGACTACAAGTTGTCATCGAATCCATTAACATTTACTCCACGGCGTCACAGCTGTGCATACATAGTTTGCTCCCTGTTTGGTTCATCCACATTGGATTTGATTGTATGTCTCAAGGCTTGATCCATTCAGCAATGGAATAGACTCATTTCATTTTTCCCACTTGGAGTGAATCGTGAAAGGTTTAGCAAGGGTCTTCATGACAATATCATTCTGCGTGGATTATCATTGTGATTGCATCGTCCTTCGTGGATCTTGACAAAATTATCTATCTTATTTTATGGACTGAACTGCATAGTTCATTGGCACTGACTCCATCAACATGTGGCTCATTCTAATCCCCAACTCCACATTGATCCTTCATGGCACTGATAAGCTTAGATATGCATATCTGCGAATCTAACTCAAGGTCAACTTCAGTGCATCAACTAGTTTAGGCATCATTCAAAGGTCAATATTGTTTAGTCATTAGTATTTGGTCATAAGTTTAATTATTTGTAGAGATTATTCTAGTCATGTTTATATTTATGGTACTTATATTCTTTAAGTTTCATAGTCCAAAGCTACCAAAATATTAAAATCTTATATAGTCTTCATTGGAAAAATGGTATAGGGTATGGTATTATTTAGATATTTTATTATAACATTAGTATAATGCTTCAGTCTTGTCCATTACAAAGTTTCTTTTAAGTTTTTTATGACATTAGTAGCATATTGTCTTGGTGTGTTTAGTCCTTATCGTGTTATATTGTTATTATAAAATTTGTGTTGTTTGTAAGAGTCAAAAAAATGTTACAAAAAAAAGGACAAATGAGTGCATTTTCGATGTAATCCGACACTCAATTTTTTAAGAAAAAATGCAAATAAAAATTGTTTCTAGCTTTGTGGGCTCTTCCCCTCGACCCCGCCCTATATCATGATAGAGAACGCGTCTCGTCCTCAACTATAATTTCTGTTGAGTTAGCAGCGACATTATCGGAGGATGGAGGTAAAGGAGGAGGAGGAAAACTGGATCTCTTGTTAGTCACCAACAAAGATATTGTTGCATTGTATTGGTGATATTTATTTTTCAGTTGTTTGTTTCATTCTATAAATAAAATTTTTTAAAACAAGTACATGATTGTATCACCTGCATTAGTCACGATGTGATGGGGGTTAAAGAGATACTGGCATATAATGACATGGTTTTTGGTAAACAAGAAAAACCAATTGGTTGTAGGTAAACCATGGACAAACTTTCATTGGTTTTATGGTAACCATGGAAAAACCATTTCTCAGTTTTGTGAATCCTTGGAAAATCACATAGTCATGGTTAGATGCAGTATAGGATGATGTCTTCCCCATGTTTGCACTAAGGGGGGAATGTTACATATATATAGATGTTATTGCTCACATTATATTATTTTGTATGTGAGATTAATAATTTAGGAGTTGTTAATACAACTCATAATTAGTTGTGTGAGTGATTTTTGAGAATAAATCATGTATCTTGTATTAGATGGGTTTGTTAGTGATATGTGGGAATATTACTAGGAGCTATTCTAGGTGAGAGAATAATGGAGAGATTTGAGGGGTTATTATTTGATCTGAAGATATGCCTTGACTCCATACTTGTAGGAGTTCAATAAGCTATATATGCATGTAATCCCAGATGAATTAATATGTTGAATAGAATATCTCTTGTTGTGTTAAATCTGGTTCTCTGCTTACAAATATCATGTGTGTCAAGCAATGAGGAATTTGATGAGAAAAATTCTCAACTTCTTGAATTTTTGTAGCTAGGCATGTGTGGAAATCTAATTAAGGTCCCTTATTTGTACTGCCTTTCTAGACTCTATAAATAGAGGGAGAATCCTATGGGCTAGGGGATCAAAACATTTCTAGAAATCAGCTATTGTACTTTTTACATAAGAGGTTTCAAACTTTGAGTTGATATTCTCATATGTTCATTTTTTAAGATGGCCAAACTTCAATAAGAAGAATGTGGATTTCTATGGAACATTGTGTCTGAGAAGTCTCATTAGACGTTTTGTGAAAAATAATTGTAAACTTTGTGTTATCTTAAATTTCAATCTTAATGCATTTTTTCATTTGCTATAAATTGTTGATCTCGTTAAGTTTTTATTTATTCTGTATGGTTGCAATAAGCTTTTTGATCTACTTATTGTGAAGTAATTTTATTTTTCCTCACTGTTATTATAATTATGTATCTTCTTCCCTTTTATATTTTACGCAACTTCCAGACACCAAAGCTACTTGTTGCAAAATCACCGAGCTATGGTTCATGAGCTTTGCAATTAAAGTAATACCCAGAAAATAATTTTTAGCTTGCAAATAAGTAGTTAGAATAAATAAATATCTTTCATGGGATATTCATCGTTAAATGAAGGAGATTTATCCCATGACTACCTAGGTTTGTGTGTGTAGTTAAGCATAAAATCTAGCCAACAAAGTGTGACACGTTTTAGAAAGTACTAACATGTATTATCATAAACTCTCTTAGGTTTTTTCTCCTTGGAATTTGAATATCTTTACATTTTTTGGGGTCCTAATTCATTTCCCAAGCTTTGGCTTGATCAACTCAACCACATTTGGGAGGCTAAGCTTGAACATAACCTAGCTCATTTTTGTGGTGTCTTGTTTATAGGGGCCTTCCTTTAAGATAACTATTCCATCATAAGGGATCTTACTATCCCAAATGTATTTTTCATAATCATCTTGAGACCTTCAAGTGCCTCTTTTGGAAATATCCTCGGGCCCAAAGTGCTTATTGTGTGCATGGAAAAAATCAATTAAAATGAAAGACAAGAAATAACAACTGCAAACCTTACCATTTGTTCTCCCTTGCAAACCTCAAATAAGATCGTGGAAGATTTTGAGATTGTGTGATCTTGTAGATTCTTGAATTTGGATGCTCCTCATTTGATCTCCAAATGGATTTGCAAATGCTATGAACTTGGATCACAAGGATGTAATTGTCAAATTAGCATAGGTGGGATGAAATTTTTCTCAAAGCTCCAAGGATCATTTTTACGACAGTGATGGATTGTATTTATAGCTTAGGATAGAGCCATGGAGGGTGGACCCCTAGAAAGGTTAAGTTAAATTTGAGTTGGGAAGTTGAGTTCCAAGTTGATTTGACTAGGCAATGGGGAAGTGGTTGTTAACTAAGGGAAAATAGGTGCATTTCCCCTAATTAAGTAACTATTTTACTTAGTTACAATGTGCAACATAATAAATTAATCATTCATTTAATAAATGTTAAATAAATTAGATAAAGTGTATTATGGACTAATTTTATTGATCCAAAGGGGGTGAATGTACTTTATTAATTAATTATATTAATCAATCACAAAGGGGGTGAACCAGGATATTATTGGGAACTAGTGTAATTTTTTGGGGTGTCGAAATTTTTCCCTCTTTAAAGTGTTATTGCGAAGTAATAGCACTTTAAATATAGTATATGCATGCAAAGTGGTGAGCAGAAAGTTGTGAAGCACTTGGATGCCTCAACGAGTAGGAAGTGATGAAGCATTTAGATGTCCCAACAAGGAGAAAATGATGAAGCATTTGGGTTCTCCATCGAGTAGGAAGCGGTGAAGCATTTGGATTCCCCAGTGAGTAGGATAGTAGAGGAATGCCCCCCCAAGCGAGTGGACATTGCAGCAAGGAGGTGGATGACCACTTGATAGGAAGGAAACATGGGATTTAAATAAGGAGAGGAGAAATTTTTCACGTAACATGAGCGTCATTTGGAGCGAGTGTGAATATAAGAGAAACATTTAGTTTTCTATTGCACAATATATTTTTCATCATGATTATTAATGAATCAAGATGGGTAACCCAAATGTGCGTAAACAAACATGCACATAGTACTGAGAAGATAAAAAGGAAAATAAGCCCAATATGAATAGTAGTTGTAAGCATTAGGGTTATTAAAGAACCAATATGTCATCACACTATGTAGTCACCTTTTCCTACTCCCTTTAAACCCCAAGTGAGTTGGCCAATCATCCAACATCAGTTGGGAACTCACCCGAGGTGCGCGTGGGTGCCAATCCCCTCTTTTATGTGAGCCTTGTAAGAATTCTTCACCATTTAATGTAGGAATGGTTGAAGAAATAAAAACACATGAATAGTCATTTTTACACCCATCACAAAGGAAAGAAATCCCATGCGTGTCGGCCTATCACCCAGTGGGCGCTGGGTGCTCACCTGAGGCATGTGCAAGCACCGAGTCTCTCTTTTATGTGAGTTTAGTGGGAAACATCATCTATGATCTGATTTTAATAGATTTGAGAGGAAATAAGACATACAAGCACCATAGAGCTCATAATGGATTCTAGATCCTTGCAGTCATTCCAGATAGAAAAGTGCTTAACAGATTATAAAACTTACACCAAAATAGAAAGGAAGTTGTACAAGCATTCATACTTAGTTCATAAACATAAATGAAAAATAACTATGAAGAAGGATGTATACATCATAACCATTAATGTTCATATTCACATAAATGGTAACCTCATTACATTCATTAGGCCCATTACAGAATGTCATAGAAGGGTAGATCGCAGTCATGCATTATAATTGGATTCATATAGCTAGGCTCTCAAAAGAAAATTTATAACCCCCAAACCCTTGATACATCCTTTCCTACAATATTTACCCAAGCTAGCAGAATTCTTGCAGTATTTCTGTAGAGCTCTGCCCTCTATCCATTTCATTTTTTTTTACTATAGGCACTTGTATTTATAGCCTTCATGAACTGCCAACTCATTCTTCTATGGCCTCATATCCGTCACCAAGTGTCTAAATGTGGTCCTCCATGGGCACATGCTCCTCTTAGGCCTGAGCTCACCACTCCTTGCCATGATGTCCTTCTAGAAGCTTCTATCGCAGGGCATATTCCTTCCAGGCCACCTATCGCCAGGCTGGCACCTTATCCACTCGAGTCACATTTTTCTTGCGTCCTTCCTGATAGGTCAAAAATGGCAAAGTCCCAGATTTTGATCCGTGGGCGTGCATCTCAGGTTCTATCAAAACCCTACTTGAACCCTTCCTTGTGCCTTATCTCACATGCTTTCTTCAACCATGCGCGCCTATGCACCCTTTTTAGACTTAGTTGATATTTCAGGATCCCAACATTACCCCACACTTTACATTTTCTCCGCCCTCGGAAACTTCCTCAAAGAATAAAGAATACACAAAGACTTAACGTCTTGGAAAAATAATAAAGGGGACTAAGAATGGGAAAATAAGGAAGAATGGGGAAATGATGCTACTTAAGAAATAAGAGAGGAAATTTCTTCTGTAAGTTGGCCTCTAGATTGTTCTAGGCATCAACCTCATTCTGTGCTCTCTGGAAAATATTTCCTACTAAGGTGCTCACCTGATCAAAACCCATCCCATCTCCTTCTACGCTCATGGTGTCAAAAACTTTCTCTAACTCCTTGCCTATATCCTCCAACACATCCATCTTTCATGTAATCTATGGGTATAGTTCCTTTAGTAGGTTTTAAACTGAGCCTCGTAAGGTCTCAATAGCTTCTAAGTTATTTTCTACCTTGGCTAGGATATTTTCTCGCTCTTCTCTATTCCCCTTGTTCTTCTCCTAGATCTCTTTAAGTTCTACTTCATAATTGGCAACCAGTATGCCTTCCACTTTGTCTCTATCCATGCAGTTATCGTACGTGGCCTCAGCAGTCTGGGAAGTAATCTTTACATCAGCAAGGACCTTGTTGTATTCATCTATGAGTTCCACAACTTTCAATTTATCCTCCTTTTCTCAACGTGTAGCCACTTCTCCTATAGATTCCAAGGCTAGCAGTTTCCTCTCCATGGTGAGGATCCTTGTTAAGTCCTCCATGCATTCTAGGCACGGGAGGTGCTTAGTCCGGATGCTTTAACACTAATGCATTTGTAATGGACTCCACATTTTTGTATACTTCACAGACTCTTTGCCTTCTCGTCCCTTAACTCACGTTGCAACTGGGTGCTGATCAACTTTTCTTGACTCAAGCTCCTTTGTCCTCTCAGCTAGCTCTTCCTCTTTCTTTCCAGTTCATCTTCCATAAATTTGACTCTATCATTCTGCCCAAAGAGTCTAGCTTCGACCTCATCAGAGACCTTGTTGAGCGCGTTGCATAGTTCATCCAAGATCCACTAAGCATTCACCAATGGGTTGTCTCCCTTTGATTCCGGAAATGTTATTATTTACCCATGGCTTACTTCAAACTTTGGCTCATCAAGATGGGACTCAAATGCCCATGAGAGCATCTTCCTTGTCTGCGGGTATGCAGCCTCCTTATCAAAAGATGACATTTCCAGGAGCTCCTCTACTAGAACCATGCTTTGGAACTGTGCATGCAACACTTTGTTGGGGTCATCAATATAACCCATCCATGGCCTCTCCTCCTTTGTGCACTTTCCTCCCATGCGCATGCCCTTAGGAATATTTACAGTTAAAGTGGGACCTCTAGTGGTGATGTGGTCCTTTTCCACACTCTCCTCCTTATCCTCATTCATCACTAGTTTAGCACTATGTTTGAACTCCTCTTCCACCAAGGTCTCAAAGATCTTCTCAGCCTCTCTTTGCACCACCTTTTTTACCTCTTCACTCCCTTCCTTGTCCTGGGTTCCTTCCTCCTCCTGGCTTCTCTTTCTCCACATGAAGATGTACTCATTCTTCTCTCCTTCTCCCTCCTTTGAGTCATGTACACTAAACACAAGTTGTTCTTGGTTTACCTCAGGCTCATCTTCCTCCTCATCATCCCTTTCACCCTGGTAGGCCCTTGGAAAATCTCAGTGTACTCAGAATTTGACTCCTCCTCATCTTTCTGCTTCTTCCCAACTAGGGATTCTAGTGTAGGTGACTATGTCTCTTCTTCTTCCAATGACTTCTTGTCTAATGGATCCTCTGGCTCCGGAGTCTTCTCTTTGACTATGGAACTTTTCTTGTACAAATACATACTTGTTATGGCACTTGTCCCAAGGGTACCTATTATCAGTGTATCCACTACACTTGGTAATTTCTTCTTTGGTTATTTTTCCTTTTGTCTGGGCGTGGGTATCTTCCTGCCAGTTGGGTCCTCATGTATGAAAACCTTGTTCTCCAGATATGTGCCCTTCTCAAATTTGGGTCTTATGCAGAGGTATACTTGTGCCAGCCTTTTTAATGGGAAAGTCATGGGTCTCACCTTTTGTGACACTCATGCGACATTTACTTCTTGGTGTATGTATGCTTGTTGGGGTAGACCAACCCTTTGGGCTTTCTTTGGGCCCAGTCTAGTTTACCAAGGTCTACCCAACTTCTTGGATTGTATAATATGGGCATGTTTTCTGCCCATTGGAATTTTTGAGTACCCAAAAGGGATTTTGCCCATGGTTTCCATGTACCCATCTATTGTATAAATCTGCTTAAGAAAGAAATCTATTTATATGGTCTTATTCTATGATAGATGGTCACTGGCAGTCTGTATTGCAAGGATGTGTCTTTGAATTCCTTAGGTGCATGAATTCTCTAGAGTTTGTTGAGCATAGCTCCAAACAGATCTTTATTGTATTGAGAGAGTGTACTTGTAATACCTCTTCGTGAGCAAGTGATTCTTGGTGGACGTAGCCCAAATTGGGTGCACGTTAAATCTTGTCTACTCCGTGTTGTGTTATTTTATTCTACACTTTTATTTGAGATCTGTAATATTTTCCGTACATATTAGTTTCTACTATTGCAATTCTATAAGGGATTATTCCACATATTTTATCTCCTTTTTTTCTAACATCTTATGCGGAGGTATACTTGCACCACGGACCCTCTTGCAATGGGAAAAGTCATGGGTCTCACCATTTAGACTTCATGCGGCACATACTTCTCCACGTATGTGTGCTTTTTGGGGTAGACCAACCCTTTACGCATTTCTCTATGGTCATGATCCAAATTACCAAGGTCCAACTTTAAATTCTTAGATTCTTTGAACCTGTTCACTCCCGCTTTGAAGTTTTGAGCTGTGAAGGAAAAATGGAGCTTACACCAAGGGCTCCATGTCTCATCTATCAGTTTAAATCTATCAAGATAGAAATGTTGGTACACCATAAACTTGGCTTCTCCCTTAGTGGTCACCAACAGTTGTTCAGGGATCCTCCATTCCACCCTGAATGCATTCCTCAGGCATGTGTACCAATTCTGCAGGCGCACCTTGTGCATGGCCATCATACTATCACAGGTGTACTTCTCAAACCTCTTTATAGGAAAAGGGTCTTCAGTAGAGTACTCCCACATGAATTTGTCCTCTTCATCTAGCACCCCAATCTCTAAGAACACAATGGTTAACATAACATTACCAAAGAGGATTTTATTATCTTCCCCCACATTGTTGACAATCTTATCCGCGATGAATGTAGACAAATTGTAGATGGTGCCCTCTGAAATCTTCCTACAAACATTCAGCCAGAACTTGTTTACCTGGGTCCATCTCTCATGGCCATTTAATTTTTTCACAATGTGTGTGGTCATCTTCATCACTGGGTCCTTGATGTTTGTGAT
This sequence comes from Taxus chinensis, assembly GCA_019776745.2. Classification (NCBI taxonomy): domain Eukaryota; kingdom Viridiplantae; phylum Streptophyta; class Pinopsida; order Cupressales; family Taxaceae; genus Taxus; species Taxus chinensis. The sequence continues at coordinate 380,585,802 of CM034157.1, read as the reverse complement.
ATCAAAGTACCTCGACCCCTTTTTGTATGCATAAGCAGTGACAGTTTCCTTAATTTCCTCCTTGTTGCATAGGTCATCCTCCAAACTTTCTCCTTCACAGATGAGGCATGTGAAATGTGAAACAAGCTGAGGGGTAATGTGCATCTTGTGCCCTGTGAAGTGAAAGTAATCTTCATGCATGCACTACATCAACCATTGATATAGGCGCTCAAGCTTCCCAAAGTAGGGCAACTCAAAGAGTTGCAATAATCCTGACTTCTCCAACTTTACTTTTACATCATCATTATAGATGGGAAAACCCTTTGGTGTCCTTTTATTCATCGAGTGTATTAACTCTAGCGTCATTTCCTTCTTGATCGTGCTTGAGTGATGATTGTAATCACTTACTGACATATTTCTTAAGTGGGACTCCCACTTGTGCCCAAGCAATACTCTATCTGGGTACTACATTTATTCATACCACTCTTCATTTTTACCCACGACAATGTCTTGTTACTTTCTCTTACCTTTTCCCTTTCCCTTCTTAGGTGTGCCAACTAGTTTTCTTGGGTGCCATTGTTTATGTTAACACTTCAACTTCTTTCACTTGCTTTGTTTTACTACCCCTTTCCAAGTTTAGATCTCAAACTGGTGAAGAAATTTTTTTCCAACCCGTGCCCTAGATACCAAACCTTAACTGGAATCTCTTTTCACCAGATGACGCTTCTCCATAACTCTTCACACACCCATGAATCACTTCTTTTCTGGCTTGTAAATCCAAACTGGTCACTCACGCTCAAATTCTTGCATTTTTCTTCACATGGATCAACTCTGGAAACCCTATTTCACAAAATCTCTTCTCTTTGTATATGCAAAGTGAATAATGAAATGTCTGAACCTCTATTTATAGTTTTTCCCATTTTTAAGCATTAAATGCTACTTCACCTACCACCATAATTTTAACATTTAATGCATATTTTTCAAACAAATCCTAACTTTTGCACCCTAACTCACGCACCCAACCCTGCACGGACAATCTTCCAACCTTCTGGCATGTAACCAATCCATCTTGACAGGAGACTCTTACGTCCATGTAACCAGCACCGAAGGCACTTCTTCTGTCATGATTTTTTCTCTCACCTACCTCGTGTTGTTTATGCACTTCTTCCTCCTTTGTACGTGGGATCTGAAAGTAGCCTTATCTTGACACCAACCATCCTTTTCCACCTTTTCTTTCATGCACCTCTTTCAACAGGGCCATTCAACTGGCTTTCCAACACAATCCTCCTTGGCACTTTACCCACGCTTTCCTTCACATCACTCCACCCCACACTTAAAAAATGTGCGGTCCTCTGCACATTCAAAACCCTCAAAAAGTAACAAGGTTACCAGTGCCCAAGGTACAAAACAAAATAAAAACACAAAAGGGAAACACAAGAAAGGAAATGCATAAAGGAAATTATAAACTATCTGGCAAAACTACCTTATTTACAAACACCAAGAAGCCTTATTTATAGTAGGGCTTCAGCCTACTCCCATTGAAGTGTCCAGGAAATTTCATTCCATCCAGTGCTTGTAACTGGCACGTGCCTGAATCAAGGATGTATGAGATTATATAGGGACCTAACCAATGGACCTTTAACTTCCCAGGGTGGCACAGAAACTTAGAATCATACAGTAAGACCATCTGCCCAACCTCAAACTTCTTGTTCCTAATGTGGTGATCATGCCATGCTTTTTTGCTTTTCTTTTTCTGATATTTGGCTCCACCTAGCAAGTGATCGTCTTTCATCCTGCTTTATCAATTCATCAAATCTTTCTTCCAGTGCTTGCTCATTAGCCATCCCTCCTACGCGCACTATTCGTAGAGAAGGTAACATGAACTCAACTAGTAGAACAACTTCCATGCCAAACACCAATTGAAATGGTGTGGCTTTGTTCATCCTTTTATAAGTTGTCCTATAAGCCCATAATATGGCTGATACCTTGTCATCCCAATCTTGTCTTCTGACATCACAAATTTTTGTCAGGGTATGACTCAGTATTTTGTTAAATGCTTCCACGGTTCCATTTGCTTGTGGGTGATAAGGTGTAGTCTTGTGATGAGCCACCATGAACTCTGCTAACAGGATCCTCATGGTCTCATTCAAGAAATGTGTACCCCTATCGTTGGTTAAACTTAAAGGGCATCCATACCTCATGATAATGTTCTCCCACAAAAATCTTGTTGCTGTAGTTGTTGTGTAGTCTTTAGTTGGGGCTGCCTCTACCCACCTTGTCAAATAGTCCGTGCAAGTGATTACATAGCATGATCTAGTCCTACGCATTGCTGGTGCAATAGGGCCTACAAAGTCTATTGCCCATTTCTCAAAAGGTTCAGTGCTTAGGGATAGGGCACAAAGGCATTTCATCTCTCCTTCCTAGCTTGCCAATGTACTGACAATGGTCACATGCTTTACAATAGTCCTTGCAATCCTTATACAGAGTTTCCCACCACAATCCTGCCATTAATATTTTACGTGCGGTGGTGTCACCTGCATAATGTCCACCTGCACTTCCTCCATGTGCTTCCTCTATGATGGCGAGGCACTCATGCTCTAGTACACACCTGCACAAACTTCATCACGCCCTAATTTGTATAAGTCCCCACTGATCAACATGTAGGGTGTGGCGCATATGGCTAGTTGCTTTTTCTCTAATGTCTTCATCCCTTCCGGTGCCACACCTTTAGAAATACTACAATTTCCTCCAAATCTGAGGGTGTGCACCATCTGGCATAGTCTCTTCAATGCTCTGCATGTCTTCCGCTGGATCAATTCTTGACAAATGATCTGGTCCACAATTACTCTTTCCAGGCTTCACAACTACCATGAACTCAAACTCTTGAAATAACAACACCCACCAACATATGCACCCTTGTAGAATGGGCTTGTTCACCAAGTACTTTAACGACATGTGGTCAGTGTAGAAGATAAAGGGAGTTTCCAGCAGATACTGTCTGAACTTGTGAAGTGCATAGATCATTGACAATGCTTCGTGCTCAGTCGTAGTATAATTCTACTCTGCTGGTGTCAACTTCCTACTTGCAAAGCATAGGGGGTGATCAACAATTCCCTCACTAGGCTGTGCAAGCACTACCCCAATGGTCATTCTAGAGGCATCTACATGAACATGGAAGGGCTTATCCCAAGAGGGGAAACATAGTATAGGTGCGGTGACAAGCCTATCCTTCAATGTGTCAAATGCCTTCTGTTGCACCTTTCCCCAATGGAAGGCACTTTTATGTCTGAGAAATTCTTCTAAAGGCATGGTGATCTTGGCATACCCCTTGATGAACTTCCGATAGTAGCCCACATGTCCAAGAAACCCGTGCACTGCACTTTGACTAGTTGGCTCCCCCAATCCCACAATAACTACAACCTTGGTAGGATCTACTAGCAAGCCCTCCTTACATATGATATGCCCCAATAACATTCCAAAGGGGGTAGCAAAGACACACTTCTTAATGTTGAGGGATATCCTCAACTATTGACACCTCTCAAACATCAACCTCAAATTATCACAATGGTCTTTTACTAGCCCATACACCATCCAATCATCCAGATAGACCTGAAGAAATTTATGGATGAAGTCCTGGAACACCTGTACCACTATGCGTGAGAAAACAACAGGCACATTCTTCAACCCAAAGGGCATGACCATGTATGTAAAACTTCCCCATTCAGTGGTGAAAGTTGTCTTCTCCTAGTCTTCCTTTGCAATCCAGACTTGGTGGTACCCTGAAAATCCATCCGTAAAGGAATAGATTTCACACCCAGCGACTCCCTCCAAAATTTCTTCAGTGAAGGGGGTTGGAAAAGGATCGATGACACAAACTACATTCAGCTCCCTATAATCCACAAGATCCTAATCCACCCATCCTTCTTGATGTTGATTACCATTGGACTTATCCATTCTGATTCTTCAACAACTTCAATGATCCCAGATGTTATCATTTTTTCTAACTCTTCCTTTACCTTCACGCAAATTGGGATTCATCCGGTAGGGTCTCTTCCTGACTAGGCATGCACCATCCTTCAGCTTTATCCTCATCTCCCCCAAGGAATGGTGGATGCCTTTGAGCTCATGGTACCCACATGGGAATAAATCCTCAAATTCATGTAAAAGATCAATGATCTTAGAGACTTCCTTCTCTGACCAGTAATCTCCAATGATAGCTTCCTTAGGTTCTTCTCCTGAGCCAATGTTAACCTTTTTAGTTTTTAAAGGTTCATGGTAGGCACACACATGAGTATCAGCACTTGTCCACTACCTCACGCATCCCTACAGAATGGTTAACATCCAAGATTTCTACTTCCTCCCCATCAATTACATATACAAGCTTTCCTTTCTCCTTTTTCACACACACGTGCTCAAGCTGAACCTCCTTTGTTTCCTCTTCTTCAAAGTGCACCTCCAAACCTGGTTCACCAAGCAAGTCCAGCAGCCTATCTTCTGTCATGGCACTATCCCCCATGGTAAGGTGCTTGACAACCTATAATGCCTTATCAACTGATGGCTTGGTACTTCGATACTCAAATGTTTGAACAAGGTCAGCCACTAGCTCTTGCCAATTCCCTGTCTGGCGGCATGTCTCAGAATGTATGTACCATGCGCGTGCGTAACCCTGTAGTGTAGAATATAGTTTTGTACCCAGAGGGATGGTGGAAAAGCTTTCGCACCTTCCCTCCAGGTTCTCTCACAGGCTTGGACATGGAAAGAGGCGGGATCCTTACCATGGTAGTCCTTGATGGTGGTGGGTGCATTGCTTCTAGAGAAATGAACAGAGAAGGAAATTCTCACTTCACGCCATTCCAAGAGATTATCCGGATGTGTTGCCCACCAGCATGCAATAGTTCCTAGTAGGACGTAACTTAACATCCCCCTTCTTTCATTTTCCTCCTTCCATTTTCTACAAAAAGACCTCAGGGGAGGCTCCTCCTGAGTACTTAGGTAGCTCTTTTCCTCCTAGGTGCCAGACTATGTGCACCTTTGTCACCTTTGTCACCAATCCTCTTAAATGTCATCTGATCAACTCGTAGGTCCCATGCACCCAATTATCACATGCTAGACTAGTGGTGTCACTTACCGACTGAGCATCCTCAAACTGGATAACTCCATCGGTAGGATGGATTATCTCTAGATCCCTGATTGAGCACACATATATTCTATCTAGGACCTCTTCTCCCAAAGGTTCAGTATAGGGTGTTGACTTCCCATCAGCCAGGGGTATGATGACTCATTCCTCCTCATTTTCAAAGCTGATGTACCCCTTGTTGAACCAAAGATCCACATTGTTCTTATAACACCATGGGCACCCAAGTAGTGCTGGGAAATTGTCTACCTCAGCGAGCACCAAGACTTCAAAGTCCCCAGTAAACTTAGCTCCCTGAATGGTGATAGCTGCATCCTTTAAGACACCGATGGGCATTGCCTTCATTTTGTTTTCCATATACAACACATTTGAAGATGGCTGTAATGCAGGCCTTCCCATCTGATGCCATGCATCCAATGTGAGAACATTGACCTCCACGCACTGTGTCAATGAGGATATTACTCAGCAGCCATCCATCCACCACTGCATTTAACGTGATCTCCCTATCATAGTCAAGGATGTGAGGGGGAAGGTTTGCATGCAGGACCTGCCTCTCATGCTCTTCTCTGGCACGTGGTACCTTCTCTCTCAACCATGCTCCTAGCAAGGGAATAATATTCTCTTGCCTTAGCATTTTACATACTTCCCTGACCTCATCCAGGTCATCTCTTGGTGCCTTCAACCTTCCTTCTTTGCTCCTCCCTCCTGGACTACTCCTTTAGACAATGGATTTCTCCTTGTAAACTCTGAATGACATCCATGGTATCTTGATATACCTCCTTCTGATGAGCAGGATCTGGGTACTTTCCATGTACCACTTCTTCTCTTGAAACCAGAGTCCTCTAGCTTGGTATTTCCTTTGCACAGCATGCGTGGCCTCTACTCTTGTTGTTACCATAACAGGTTCTAAACTCCTGCATCACGTGTTACCTGTGGCATCCATTATGTGTCCATCTTCTTAATGCTTACCATTGCAGCACCCTTGTCTTTCTGCAGCTACTGATTCATGTGCTCAAACAACTCAGGGCACTCCTCATACTTGTGTTTCTTCCTGCACCATGAGCACTGCAATAGGTCTGGGCACTCTCATTTGTAATGCTCTGTAGACCCACAATTAAAATAGGTTCCACATGGGAACTCACTTCTTCCTCCTCCATGGTTACCATGACCATGGAATCCTCCACAAAATCCCCTTCCACATGTGCCTCCATCTACGTGCTCCTCATAATGGTGATCATCACCTTTAGAACTACTGGCAATGTTGGTCTGGCACACCCCATGATCAATGGCCTCATGGATCTAGTCAATAAGCCTACAATCCTTAGTATCATGGGTTGTAGAGGTGTAGATCTTACAGTAGCAAGACACATTCTTCTGAATTGCACACTGTAACAAGGGGCATCTACTTGCATCATGGTCCCCATGACAAATTTCACAGTCTACTGTCACGGCATGTACTGTCCTCTGGGGGAAACTATCCTTGACATGCCCCTCTACTTCACAATCTGTACACCATATACCACTGTGAGTCTCATGGGTGAGTTCACAGACAAATTCTCTAGCTGCTTAGCCATAGCAGCAATTTGAGCCTCCAAAAATGGGCTAACACTAGTATCAACACTTCCAACAGCCTCGGCGCGCAGAGCAGCTTCTAACGCCTCGCATGGGTCTGTGAAAGTTTTATGAGATAAAGCTCTTCCTAAAAGGAGTGATCAACCCTCCAACAAACCACTAAGCATGTTGTGAAGGGTGAATATCATATGATAACTTAGACAAGAGAGTTTTAAAGCATGCATCATACTCCCGCACACTCTCTGCCATTCCCTGTTGAATCTCCTTAGGGCACTGATGCTCTTCTGTTCAAACTTAGGGATGTGGAATTCTGCCAAGAAGGTTCTTTAAAGTAGTATAATCCACCACCATTTGATGAGGGTCATATTTCCTATACCAGCTATGTGCGCGCCCCTGCAACATCGTTGCAAACTGACTAGCCTTCCGTTTCTGGGGTTGTGATCCCCTTTACGCCATAGCAGTTCACACTTGTGAACATGTTCTATAGCATCTTCAATACCTCTGTAATATGGAAAATGTAAAGACATCTCAAAGAAGACTTGAGGGGGTGGCTGGGGCCCTTGTCCTCCTGAGCCAGAGCCTTGGTTCCCTCCAGTGTTTCCTCCATCCACCAGATCCACCAGGTCCTATGCCTCCTAAGCCACCAGATCCACTAGAACCACCAGGTCTTGTTCCTCCTAACCCACCAGATCCACCAGAACCACCAGGTCTTGTTCCTCCTGACCCACCAGATCCACCAGGTCCTGTAGTGGTCATGCCAAGTGTCCCCAAGGTTCCACTGAACTATGCATCGATGGTCTGTGATAATGCCCCACTACCACTAGTGTACCCCGCACCACTCCTAGATGTGAGACCAAGGCTTGTGTACTTTCTCCTTGACCAAAAATTCCTCTGAATACTAGAATATGCATAGCCATAGAAGTGGGAAATGAAAAATTGTATCTCCTGGGTTTAGATTTGTCACTTCCACTGATACCAACTGGGTCAACGATACTCCTTCCTTGATCTGGAAAACCAAGCACCAGGGTTTGGTCACTAGGTGGGTTCAGATACGTGCCAATGACTCTTCTCTCTCCACATGATGAACTCTCATCAGAAGCCAAAGGGGTCTCTCTTACACACTTTCCAAGATGGGGTAGCACAGACTGCTCAGGTTCCACATCCTCTGCGTGAACCTCAACTCCTTCCCACAATGTCTACCTCCATAGATCCATCACACTTGTAACCTCACATTGTCTAGCAATCTCCCTTTCATGTGCTTCACTATACTTGAGCCATCTCTCCTCCCTTTCTTTCTCCATCGTAATATCTGCCATCTTCCTCCACCCTAGCTTCCTCACCCAGCACTCAGAACGGTTTAGCCAGCCATTGGAAATGCCTCTAAACTCAAGGTAACAATCAAGATCTTCATTGCCAGAGGGATAGCACGTAGAAATGATCCTCTGGGCTCCCACAGAAATTCAAACTCAGCAACTTCTAGACAAGAATATGTAGAAATAGTGTACTCCAGAGTGTAGCTAGCCAACACACCTTTCCACCAATGATCCACAACATGAGTCCACATCAGATCTGCATCCTGCAGCCTCTGGTATTCTTCTTGGGTCCACACACATGATCTATAATACCAGCTTGATCTAGATGCATATGCTGAGAGCCATTCATACAGTTCTACTGGGAAGCAACAGAAAAAAATTTCATATAAATCATGGTAGAGGTTCTCTTCTACCCATCTACGTGCATTAAACTCAGATCCAGTGTTGAATCTCTGAGAAAATTCATCCTCTGTGCTCTTGAACCATGATTCAACACTTTCCAAAGTTAAATGCTCTGTCATTACTCATTACACAGATCATGATGTATGTCATTTCCCACTACAACTTTGAAAAGAGGTCCTGGCAATGGAACCAAGATGTAGTCATTTTTACACCCATCACAAAGGAAAGAAATCCCATGCATGTCGGCCTATCACCCAGTGGGTACTGGGTGCTCACCCGAGGCACGCGCGGGTGCCGAGTCTCTCTTTTATGTGATTTTAGTGGGAAACATCATCTATGATCTGATTTTAAGATATTTGAGAGGGAATAAGACATACAAGCACCATAGAGCTCAGAACGGCTTCTAGATCCTTGCAGTCATTCCAGATAGAAAAGAGCTTAACAGATTATAGAACTTACACCAAAACAGAAAGGAAGTTGTACAAGCATTCATACTTAGTTCATAAACATAAATGAAAAAGAGCTATGAAGAAGGATGTATGCATCAGAACCATTAATGTTCATATTCACATAAATTGGTAACCTCATTACATTCATTAGGCCCATTACAGAATGTCACAGAAAGGAAGACCATAGTCATGCATTATAACTAGATTCATATAACTAGGCCCTCAAAAGAAAATTTATAACCCCCAAACCCTTGATACATCCTTTCCTACCCTTATTTACCCAAGCTAACAGAGTCCTTGCAGTATTTCTGTAGAGCTCCACCTCTATTCATTTCATTCCTCTTTGCTTCTACAGGCACTTGTATATATAGCCTTCCTGAACTACCAACTCTTTCTTCTGCGGCCTCAGATCTATTCACCAAGTGTCTGAAAGTGGTCCTCCATGGGTGCATGCTCCTCTAGGCCTGAGCTCACCACTCCTTGCCATGATGTCCTTCTAGAAGCTTCTATCGCAGGGCATATTCCTTCCAGGCCACCCTGTCACCAGGCTGACACCTTTTCCACTTGGATTACATTATTCTTGCATCCTTCCCGATAGGTCAAAAATGGCTAAGTCCTAGATTCTACTCTGCAGGCGCGCATCTCGATTTCTACCAAAACCCTACTTGAACCCTTCCATAGATCTAAACCATGAACAACATGAATATTACACTAGGGTTTGGACCATAAACATAGATATTTAGAATAGAGCATCATATATTGATTATAACCATTTACAGTAGCCATATTACATCAAGAGAGATTCGTATCAGACTGAATACATCAAGGAATGATAATCTAACCCTATAAAATGACTCTACACTAAGAGCCCTAACTATGTTCTTCCATTGCAGCTCATGTTTTAGACCTGAGCACATTCATACATGTATCCTTATACTAGCACCACCCATTAAATGTCCATCCTCTCCACATATCCATCATCCCCTCGTCATCATCTCTTTTAGATCCAAATGCCTCCTTATATAGAATTGAGGCTCTCCTTTACCACCTCAACTTTACTCATGAGTAGGTTGCATGCCAGGTGGAAATGTGTTTCTCCATACTCAAGTGCTTATGCCAACTTTCCTAAACATCCACTAATTGTAATGATTCTCCTCTAGAATATTCCTTTCTTTTAATATTATTTACTTGAGCTCCAATACTCTAGGTTGTAACCTTATCCACTTGGCATACCTACTCAAGCCCTCACGTGTTTTCATGCAACGCCATATCCAGAGATACGGCTAATTCCTTGAACCCTATCCCACTTCTGCGTGCCAACCTTTTCTCCCGCGTGTCATTCCTTGAGCCCATTTTCCCCTTACTTTTCTTTCTCACTACTCTTCCCCTAATTTGGGGCTTAGTCAATTTTCTAGGATCAACATTACCCCACACTAAACTTGTTGTTTGTCCTCGGAAACAATATGATCTTCCACAAAGAATAAATAATGGAAGGAAAGAATAACTTACATCTGGCTTATGCCAATGAATAAAATAATTTCATCACCGCTAAACAAAGGATTGCGAAGTCTTTAATCAATCCTGCTTCAATCTTACTCCAAGCTTCCACCTCATCCTACGTTTGTTGAAATAAATCCCCTATCAATGCGTCGACTTCATCAAATGATAACTCCTAGCCCTTAGCTTTGAGTGTATCAACAATATTCTCTAATTTCCTGTTAAGGTTTCTCAGTGCATCCATCCTTCATGTCACCTGGGGATATAATTCATTCACTTTATTTTTAATTGAGATCCTTAAGCCTTCCATCACCTTAGACTTGTTCTCGACCTATGATATGATTTTGTCTTGTTCCTCCCTATTACCCTTGTTTTTCTCCTGGAACTCCTTTAGGTCCACTTGATGGATAATAACCAATATAATTTCCACCTTGTATCTTTCTCCATAGTTTTTATAGAAAAATTTGGCCATGTGCGCTGCGATTTTCAAAAAGGCAAGGAGCTTAGAGTGCCGAGTTATGGTTTCTTCAATTTTTTATTTCTCCTCGACCCTTTGTCACAACAAAACTCTCTGTTGGATCCAACACAAGTGGTTTCTTCTCCATCGTGATCAAACATGTCAAGTCCTCCAAGCAGAGAAAGGTTGACTCATAATGTTTTGCATGTCAAGTACTAAAATAATGGATTCTAAAATAGTCTCTTCTTTCTTTTATGCCTCACACACTTTCACCTTCTCTTCCCTCAACTCAAGATTCAACTATGAAATGATCAACTCTTTCTGCTTGATCTCCTTATTCTTTCCCTCCAAGGAGTTGATCTTGTTATTCCTCCCGAATAACCTCACCTCTACTTCCACAGATACTTTGTTGAGCTTGTTACATACCTGCTCATTAGTTATCCACTAGGCATCCACATTAGGATTCACCTCATTGGGGTTATGTGTTTCTATCAGTGCATTTGCATTAATTTCAAATTTGATCTCATTAACATGGGACTAGAAGTTCCATGACAACATCTTCCTCGTTCTAGTGTATGCACTACCTCTATCAAATGATGACCAAAAAAAGAGTTAGTCTTTTGGCATCATGATCTGGAAACATGCACATATGAACTTGTTTGGTCACTGACATAAGTCATTATGGGTCCTTGCACCTATTGTCATACCCTTACCACTTATGTGCGACTGCTTTTAGGGAAGATGACCATTCTAAACTCTTCTCCTTGTCTATCCTCTCTTCCCTACCTCTTTTAATATTTCTTCAGCGATGTGCTCCACCTCTTCTCTTCCACTAAGTTCTGTATGATGTCTGCCACTTCCCTTTCCACAGTGTCCTCCAACTTTCCTCTGGCCAAGTGTGGGGTCTTCTACACATTCATCCCTACATTCTCTTCACTTCCTCCCACATTATGAGTTCCCTCCTCATAATTATTCTTCTCCTCATCAGATTCATGTATATCATGCACAATGGGATCTTACCTTCCTCATGCTCCTCATTCTCCTCCTTGGACTCATCACCCTTCATGCTTTCCATCTCCTCAGATTTTGAAATCTGCACCATATTTTTCTTCTTCTTTACTAGTGACTCCTCTATCACAGGGGAATTTTCCTTCTCGGGTGACTTTTCCTTCATGGGGGATTTCTTCCTTTTGGTGTAAGTACTTAGCCCAACGCCTGACTCCTATGCCACTGTGGTCTGAACTACATGCACTCAGACACCCTGCTTGTTGTAGTTTCTTCTCTTTCTCTCTTTTTCCTTTCTTATTGATAGGGTCCTCTGTGATGGATACATCATCCTCAACATACTCTTCATTCTCAAACTTGGGCCTCAGGTGTATATACACCCTTGATGTAATTTTTCCTTCAATAGGGATTGACACGGGATTTACCATATGTACATCATGGGAGACATACTTCTCCACATGCATGCATTTCTTAGGATACACCAACATTTTATGCAGCGTGCAGTACTCTTGATCTACCTCACTTAGATAAAATCTAAGTTTCTTGGCCTCCTAAAACATGTTAATGGCACTCTGAAAATATTACACTTTGAAGGCAAATGGTAACTTGCACCATGGGATTTTCATGTCATCTGTCAAAGTGAATTTAACTATGCAGAAGTGTTGGTATACAACAAACTCAACCTCACCATACACCAAGGCTAGAAGTTACTCATGGATTCTCCATTCTTCCCCAAACATGTCATGCATTTGTTGGTACCACTTCTCTAAGTGCTCCTTATATGCAGTAGTCATTATATCACAAATGTATGCTTCGAACCTTTATGGGGGAAGGGTCCTCATCAAGGTACTCCCAGACATAGCTATTCGGCCCATCAGGCACTCCAATCTCTAAAAATACAATAGTAAGAAGGATGTTACCATACATGATCTTATACCTGTCGTATCTATGATATCCTCCACAATGAAGGCCGAGAGGTTGTAGATCATTCCCTCTGAAATATTCCTATAAATGTTCAACCATCTCTTGTTCACTTGCGTCCAACGCTCTTGTCCATTCAACTTGGTCAGCAGGTGTTCAGCCATCTTCATGACAAGGTTTGTGATCTTTCTTATATAAAATTAGTGCAAGCCCTTCTTGTATTCATATTCTGTATTTGTTTCCTTGACATCATCCTTGTCACCCAAGTCATCATCCAACGACTCTCTTGTTCAAATAATTCTAGTGTATTTGGAGATCAACTAAGCAGTTAAGCATATTCTCCTTCCTGCGAAGTAAAAATAATCTTTGTGCACACACGACATCAACCACTGGTACAACCTATTGGGTTTACCAAAATATGGAAACTCATAGAGTTGTAAAAGTCCAACCTTCTCCAATGTGGTCTTCACTGAGTCATCATAAATAAGTTTTTCATCATGTGTCCTTTCTCCCGTAGGGAAAACTATCTCCAACACCATTTCTTTCTCCGTGGTGTTCATCCTATGGTTATAATCACTTATAACCATATTTTGTACTTGAGACGCCAAATCCATCTCCAATAGGATGTCATCTAGGTATTGCATCTCCATGTATCATTCTTCATTAAAACTCGTTGATGCAACCGGTGTTCCCTTGCCCTTGCCTTATCCCTTCTTTGGTGAAGTGTTTGATCCCTTCCTTGGTGCCATTTTTATCATCAAGTCCTTGTAATTTCTTCCTCTCATCTTGCTTCAACTCTTCTCAATCCCTCAGCTTCACTCCTTCTGTGAAATTTCTCCAAAACCCATGCCCTAGCTCTGCAAACCCTAACCTAGGAAACTCTCCTTCCACAAGACAATGTAAATACCCATGGGAATCCACCAAAAAATATCCTCCGCACATGCCCATGTACTCCTATCCACTCTGGTTCAAAAATCTGTTAAATTATCTCCTTGGCACGTAACTCTCCACAAATTCTTTCATAAGGATGCCCTAGTTCGCAAGATATCTTCAACAAACAAACACAAGGTAAAAATAATAACTTACCCTGACCTTCTATTTATAGATTTTTTATTTTTCCCACAAACTCCCATGCCACCTACCACCATACAACCACATTAAAGTCATATTTTTCTAATGCCATCCTCCTACACATTTTGTCTAGCATCTTTTGTTCATGCGTAAACTCATGCAAAAACTCTGCAACCTTCTGGCGCGTAAAACTGCATCGACCATAGATCCTCATGCGTGCTCCTAGTGTTGAAGCCAATCTTCCTCTACATCTTAATCCTAGTTCTTGTCATCACCTACCTCATGTTGCTCTGTGCTTTTATCACTATACATGGTTTTTATAAATATTTTGACACCAATCTCCACCCATAATTACTTCTTCTATGTGCACTCCTCTGAACCCATGCACTTTTGATTTTCTCACTTGGGCCACCAATCCACATCACTCCCAACACTTTCTTCTTACCACACTATTCACTAAAACTCTCCTTTACACTCTCCACCCCACACTAAATAGATGTGTGGTCCTCTGTGCATAAAAACCCTTTAGATAGTAACTGGCTACTGGCGCACAAGTGCGCCCACAACAAACCAAACTAAAAGACAAAGCATAGTGACGATGAAAGGAAACACATATAAAGGAAAATGCATTAAGGGAAATCCTAAGCTAAATGGCAATACTACCTTATTTACAAACACACTGAAGACTTATTTATAGTAGGGCTTCAACCTACTCCCATTGAAATAACCAGGAAACATTGTCTCATCTAGTGCTTGTAACTTGCAAGCACCTGAATCAAGTATATGAGATATCACATATGGTCCCAACCAATGCACTTTAAGTTTTCTAGGATGGCACAAAATTTTTGAATCATATAGTAGAACCATCTGCCCAACCTCAAACTTCTTGTTTTTAATATGACGATCATGTCATGCCTTTTTTCATGCTTTTTCCATCTTCTGACTCCATCTAGCAATGGCTCACCTCTCATCCAACTCCATAATTTTATCAATGCCCTCCTCTAATGTTTTCTCATCATCCAATCCTTCTATGTGCACAATACGCAGGGATGGTAACATGAATTCCACTGGAAGAATTACCTCTATGCCAAATACCAATTGAAAAGGAGTGGCCTTGTTCAATATTTTATAAGTTGTGCAATATGCCCATAGTACTGCAGAGACTTTATCATCCCAGTCCCTTCTTCCAACATCACAAATCTTAGTCAATGTGTGGCTTAAAATCTTGTTAAAGGCCTCAGCAGTTCCATTAGCCTGAGGGTGATAGGGCGTAGTTTTGTGATGGGCCACCATAAACTTTGTTAATAAGATTCTAATTTTATTATTCAAAAATGAGTAACCCCTATCAGTAGTTAAACTCAACGGGCATCCATATCTGTTGATTATATTCTCCCATAAGAACCTAGTTGTTGTAGCCATAGTGCAATCCTTTATAGGTGCCACTTCCACCCACCTTGTAAGATAGTTTGTACAAGTGATAATATAGCGCAAACCTGTCTTATGTGTGGCTAGGGAAATAGGTCCCAAAAATTCAATTGCCCATTTTTCAAACAGCTTTGCACTAGCAATAGGCCTTAATGGCATTTCATCTCTCTAACATGGCTTACCAAGGCACTGAAAATGGTCACATGCCTTGCAATAATCTATACAATCTTTATAAACCATTTCCCACCAAAGACCTTCCAATAGGATCTTGCACGTGGTCACATTTCCTGCATAGTGACCTCCTGCAATGCCACCATGAGCTTCCTCCATGATTGTAGTACGTTCATGTTCCAGTATGCACCGATGCAAAACCTCATCCTAAACCTAGCTTGTATAGGTCTCCACTAATCAACATATAGGGTGTGACACGTATAGCTAACTATTTCTTCTCCAAATCCTTCATTCCCTCTGGCACCACACCCATTCGTAAGAAAACAACAATATCTTCCAAGTCAGAGGGTGTGCACTACAATCTAAACAATTGTGCATCTAGCATTGTGTCCTTAATGCTCTTGCGTTTCCTCACCTGAGTTAATCCATGATAGATGGTCAGGCTCCCAAATTGCTCTTTCCTGGTTTTACAATGACCGAAAAATCAAACTCTTGAAATAATAAGATCCACCAGCATATGTGCCCTTGTAGAACATGATTTTTCACCAAGTACTTGAGCACCATATGATCCGTGTAAGAGATGAATGGAGTAGCCAATAAGTATTTCCTGAACTTGTGCAGTGCATAAATCATAGATAATGCTTCACACTCTATCATTGTGTAGTTTTACTTAGTCGGAGTTAATTTTCTACTTGCAAAACACAAAGGGTGATCAACAATCCCCTCTCTAGGTTGTGCTAACACTACTCCTATTTTCATACCTGATGCATCAACATGTACATGAAAAGGCTTATCCCAAGAGGGAAAGCACAAAATGGGTGCAATAGTAAGTTTCTCCTTCAATGTGTCAAAATCCACCTGTTGCGCTTCTCCCCAATAGAATTTACTCTTATGTTTCAACAACTCTTCCAATGGCATGGAGATCTTGGCATATCCTTTGATGAATTTCCTGTAGTAACCCATATGCCCTAAGAATCTGTGCACATGCTTTGACTGGTAGGCTCCTCCAACCCTAAGATAACAACAACTTTGGCAGGGTCTACTAATAAGCCTTCCTTACATATAATGTGACCTAGCAGTGTGCCAACAGGAGTAGCAAAGACACATTTCTTAATGTTTAGAGAGATAATTAACTTCCTACACCTCTCAAACATCAATCTCAAATTATCACAGTGATCTCTTACTAACCCATATACCATCCAATCATCCAGGTAAACTTGTAGAAACTTATGGATGAAGTCTTGAAATGCCTACACCACAATGCACAAAAAATAGCACAGATGTGTTCTTCAGTCCAAAAGGCATGATCGTATAAGAAAAACTTCCCCATTCAGTGGTGAAAGTAGTCTTCTCCTGGTCTTCCTTTACAATCCTTACCTAGTGATAACCTGAGAATCCATCTGTAAAAGAATAGATTTCTTGCCCTGCTACACCTTCCAAGATCTCCTCAGTAAATGGGGTTGGGAAAGGATCTATGACACATGCAGCATTCAAGTCTCTATAGTCTACACATATCCTTATCCTTCCATCCTTCTTGATACTAATCACCATTGGGCTCACCCATTCAGATTCCTCAATTGCCTCAATGATTCTAGATTCTATCATCTTATCAATTTCCTCCTTAACCTTTATGCACAAATTTGGGTTCATCCTATAGGGCCTCTTCCTGATGGGGCATGCAACTTCCTTTAACTTAATCTAAATTTCCTATAAGGAATGATGAACTCCCTTTAATTCATGGTACCCACATAGAAACAAGTCTTGGAAGTTACGCAGTAGCTAAACTATTTTTGAAACCTCCTGGTTCATCCAGTAATCTCTAATAACATCTTCTTTTAGCTTTGTTTTTCAGTACCAATGTTAACCTTCTTTATTTTTAAGGGCTCATGGTAGGCGTGCACTTTCTCATCTACTTTTTCCAATACTTCATGCATACCTTTTGTATGATCAACATCCAAATTTTCCACTTCCTCATCATCTATCAGGTATACCAACTTACCCTTTTCTTTTTCTAGGAAGACATGCTCAAGTTGTACTTCTCTATCCTCTTCTTCCATCTTATTCTATGAAGTGTGCCCCCAACTCAGGTTCTCCTAATAAATCCAAGATTTTTTCCTCATCCATGACACTATCTCCCAAGGTAAGGCTTTGACTACCTGTAACACCTCATTCACCGATGGCATAGGAGATTGATACTCAAAATTTTGAATAAGATCCATTATCATCTCTTGCCAATTTCCCATCTGACACATAGCTCTGAATGGATATACCATGCACACATGCACAACCCTGCAAGGTGGAATAGAACTTATGCACCCATAGTGAAGGAGGAAAGGCTTTCGGGCCTACCATCTAGGATTTCTCACACTCCTGGACATGGAATGAGGTGGGATCCTTCCCATGATAGTCACATATCTTAGATGGTGCATTGCTTCGGAGAAACCTAACAGAGAGCACAATTCTCACTTTGTGCCACTCTAGAATATTGTCTCGATGTGTCACCCACCAATGCGTTGTTGTCCCACACAAGGTATAAGTAAGCATATTCCTCCTTTCTACTTGACATGTCCACTGGACTTCCATCACATGTAGAAAGACATCAGGGTTTCCTTCCCCAGTGTAACTTGGTAACTTCCTTCCTCCCAGGTGCCTAACTATGTGTGCTCTGGTAACTCGAGTGACAAATCCCTTCAGCTATCTTCCAACCAACTCATAAGTCCCATGCACCTAATTGTCACATGTAATGTTGGTTGTGTCACTCATGGACTCATCTTCCCATTGAATGACTCCTTCTTTCGATGGATGAATAACATCGGGGGTCCCTGATGGTGTGCACATATATTCTATCCAAATCCTCTTCTCCTAAGGGTTCCACATGACCTTCCATCTGTCAGTGGGATAATCATGCACTCCTTCTTTTTCTCAAAACTAATGTATCCCTTATTGAAGTGCAAGTCAGCATTATTCGTGTAACACCAGGGGCACCCAAGTAATGCTAGGAAATTTTCTGCCTCAGCAAGTTCTAGAACCTCAAAATCCCCAGTAAACTTTTCCCCTTGAATGGTTATGGATGCATCCTTCAAAACCCCAATGGGCATAGCCTTTGTTCTATTAGCCATATACAACACATTTGAAGATGGTTGTAATGGAGGCCTTCCCATCTGATTCCATGCATCTAAGGTAAGGACATTGACCTATTCTCATGTGCCAATCAATATGTTTCTTAAAATTCATCCATCAACCACCATGTTCAGTGTGATTTCCTTATCATATTCAATACTATGAGGGGGTAGATTAACATGTAAGACTTGTCTCTCACACTCACCTGTAGCGCATGGTCACTTTTTCTCTCAGCCATTCCCCTAATAGAGGAATAATGTTCTCTTGGCACAACATCCGACATACTTCCCTAACTTCATCCATATCCTTCTGAGGGACCTCATCACTCTTTTTCCACTCCAACTTCCGTGATTGCTCCTTTAGACATTGAATCTCCCCTTGCAAAATCCTAATCACCTCCATGGTCTCTTAGTAAACCTCCTTCTAATGGCTTGGATCAGGATATTTCCCATGTAATACCTCTTCTCTTATAATGAGGGGCCTTTGCTTTGGTTCTTCCCTGGCCCACGTGGCTTCCTCCTGCATAGTTATTAAGATAGGTTCTAACTCTAGGTTATGCACTACCCTAGGCATCCATTGTGGATCAGCTCACTTCACACTAACCATTCCCATGCCCCTTCCTCCTTCTCTGGTTCTAGCTCATGTGCTCATATAACTCAGGGCACTCCTCATACTTATGCTTCTTCCTGCACCATGAAAATTGTAGAAAATCTAGACATTCACGCTTGTAGTGTTCAGTAGATCCACAATTGTAACAAGTTCCATGGGGAAATTCACTCCTACCTCCTTGACCACCATGGCCTCTGAATCCTCTATGAAAACCTCTTCCTCGACCGCCTCCATCTAGCCACACCCTTCATACTGAACGTCCTTCATTCTTAGAACCACTCCCAATGTTGGTTTGGCACACACCAGTATCAATGGCATCATGGATTTGGTCTATTAATACACAATCCTTTGTATCATGTGTTGTAAACTTACAAATCTTACAATAACAAGACACATTCTTGCGGATCACACGCTTGTAACAACATGCATCTACTTGCATCATGATCCCCATGGAAAATTTCACAATCTATTGACATAGCACACAACGTCTTTTGACGGAAACTATCCTTGGTGTGTCCTTCAATCTCACAATATGTACACCAAATTCCACTGTGAGTTTCATGAGCCAAATTCATAGATAGTGTTTCAATTTGCTTTGTCATGGCAGCAATCTGTGCTTCCAAAAATGGGCTTACCCCAGTGTCAACGCTTCTGATAGCTTCCATGTACAGAGTAGCTTCCAAGGCCTCACGTGGATCCATGAAAGTCTTATGGGAAAGTGCTCTTCTGAAATGCATTATCAATCCTCCAATGAACCATTGAGCATGCTAAGATGGATGGATATCATAAGACAACTTTGACAAGAGAGTCTTAAAGTGTGCATCATACTCCCTCACACTCTCTACCATACCTTGTTGAATTTCCTTGAGCATGTTGATGCTCTTTTGCTCAAACTCAAGAATATGAATTCCACCAAGAAAGCATCATGCAGTGTAGTATAATCCACCACCATCTGATGTGGGTCATACTTTTAGTACCAGCTATGCATGCACCCTTGCAACGTAGTTGCAAACTGACTTGCCTTCCACTCTGGGGTAGTGATACCCTTAGCACACCATAGAAATTCACATTTGTGTACATGCTCTGCAGCATCCTCAACACCCTTGTAATCAGGTAAATGTAGAGACATCTCATAAAACACTTGCTGAGGTGGTTGAGGTCCTTGTCCACCAGTTCTAGAACCTTGACCTCTTCCTATGTTGCCACCACCACCAGATCCACTAGATCCTATTCCTTTAGATCCACCAGATCCTCCTCCCATAGCAGGTAAAGGGCCTAAAGCAGTAGTTTTGCCTTGTGCCCCTACTGTTGCGCTAAACTACGCGCCAACAATTTGTGATGTTGAACCACTCCCAGACGTGGTACCCAAACCTTGTGTACCCACACTTTTCCCAAATGTTATGCCAAACAGGATGCCTCCAAACACAGGAAAAAAATTTTGATGACATAGATGAGCTAAATGAAAAATTATATCTTTTGGGTGTTGTTTGACCACCAATACTAATACCAACTCGATTAACAAAAAAATTCTCAGGAACTGACAAACTAAGCGCAAGGTTTGGTCACTAGGTGGGCTAAGATGCACCTATGGCTCTTCTCCTTTCTCCATATGATGAGCTCTCTCCAGAAGCCGAAGGGGGTTTCTCTCCCATGCACTTGCCAAGATGGGGTAGCACAAACTTCTCAGGTTCCACGTTCTCCACACGAACCTCAAATCCTTCCCACAACATCTGCCTCCATAATTCCATCACTCCTGCAACTTCACGTTGTCTTGCCAACTCCCTTTCTCATGCTTCATTATACTTGAGCCACCTCTCTTCTCTCTCTCCATTTCCACCACAAGGTCCACCATCTCTTACCACACCATCTTCCATGCCCTACATCTAGTGGGAAGTTAGCCAACCATAATAAATGCCTCCATACTCAGAGTGATGATTGGGATCTTAATGGCTAATGTTATAACATGCAAGAATTATCCTCTTGGCTCCTTTAAGAACTCAAACTCAACAATCTCTAGGAAAGAATACATAGAAACTACATACTCCAAGGATCAATGTATAACTAGTCAACACACCACTCCACTAATGATCAACACACGAGTCCAGGTCAGATCAACATCATGCAACCTCTGATACTCTTCTTGGGTCCAAACATGAGGTCTATAATACCAACTTCTCCTTGATGCATATGTTGATAACCATTCATACAACTCTACTGGGAAACAACAAAAGAATGTCTCATAAAGCTCATGATACAGGTGCTCCTCTACCCATTTACATGCATCAAACTCAGATCCAGTACTGAATCACTGTGCAAACTCATCCTCCATGCTTTTAAGCCAAGTCTCAACGTTGTCCAAGGTCAAGCATTTTGTCATCACACACCATTCTCACAACAGTTTCAAAAGAGGTCCCGAAAATGGAACCAAAATGTAGTCACCTTTCCCTACTCCCTTTAAACCCCAAGTGAGTTGGCCTATCACCCAACATAAGTTGGGCACTCACCTGAGGTGTGCGTGGGTGATGAGCCCCTCTTTTATGTGAGCCTTGTAAGAATGCTTCACCATTAATGGAGGAATGGTTGCAGAAATAAAAACACATGCATTTAATCTAATACAAAGGTAGAGAAACTAGTTCTAAGCACAAATGCACCATGATATAAACATAAACATTACAACAACATAATAGAATCAGATCTGAACCATGAACAACATGAAGAACACACTAGGGTTTGGACCATAAACATAGATATTTAGAACAGAGCATCATATATTGATTATAATCATTTACAATAGCCATATTACATCAAAAGAGGGTCATATCAGACTGAATACATCAAGGAATGACAATCTAACCCTACAAAATGACTCTACACAGAGAGCCCTAACTATGTTCTTCCATTGCAACTCTTGCTTTAGACCCAAGCACATTCATACATACATCTCTATACTAGCAGCACCCATTAAATGTTCATCCTCTCCACATATCTATCATCCCCTCATCATCATCTCTTTTAGATCCAAATTCATCCTTATATAGAATTGGGGCTCTCCTTTATCACCTCAACTTTACTCATGAGTAGGCCACATTCCAAGTGGAAACGTGCTTCTCTATACTCGAGTGTTTATGCTAGATTTCCTAAAACTCTACTAGCTATAATGATTTTCCTCTAGAATATTATTTTCGTGGAATATTCTTTTCTTTGAGATCCAAGACTCCAGGTTGTAACCTTATCCATTCGTCACGCCCGCTCGAGTCCTCATGTGTTTTCCATGCAATGCCATATCCAAAGATGTGGTTAAGTGCTCAAACCCTATCCTTCTTCCGCGCACCAACCTTTTCTCCCACTCACCATTCCTTGAGCACCTTTTCCCTTATTTGTCTTATGTGCATGCTCTTCCTTTGCTCCAAGACTTAGTCAATTTTATGGGCTCAACATACTACTTGCAATTGGTCTAAGAAGTAACCATCAACAATGCAACACAACTTTGAAAGAGAATACAATCAGTTATGCCCCTAATGTGCACCACAATTATGATTAAGTAGATGCAAATGCCCCCAAAGAGGGAATAGGATCATACTGGAAGAGAAAATTAAAGTGACTCCTTATGACACTCTTTTTGGATCCATTTTGCAAATGTTTGAAGTTGGAATTTCCCCAATCAAAGTTATATCGCAAAGGAAAAATAATTTTGTGACTTTCCCCAAGCAGAGTTAGCATATCGTACAAAGGGAATAAATTCATAGTTCTAAGATTGGAATGATCACTAGGGTAGTAGATAAAGGTATGAATTTACCAAGATTGTGTTGAAATGTTGAAAAATTCACTTCAAGGGTTTTCCAATTGTAGGATTTATGAGATAAGTGAATGTTTGTTCGAAAAGTTTGTAATGTTTTATTTTTTTGAATTTTTTGAAATATATGATTCTTTTGGATTTTGAAATATATATTGTTTGGATTTTGAAATATATGATTTTTTTAAATTTTGAAATATATGATTTTATTTTTATTTTGAAATATATGATTTTTTTGGATTTTGAAATATATATATTTTTTGGATTGTTTGGCGATTTATTGAAAAATTTGAAATAAAAATATAAAGAAATTCCAAAAAACTTGAAATACATAAGAAAAAAAGAAACACACTCCATGGTGTAGTTAATAAACTAGGAGGGAAAACACAATATGGGAAAGCGACAAAAATACACAAAACAAGGAATGTAAACAAACCCAATGTGAACAGCAAGGAATGACACCAAAGTTATATGTGAACTAAGATGTAAAGAATTTTCCTGTAATTGGTCTATAATAACATGTAAACAAAGTACAACAAAATAACAAACTAAAAGAAGTAAAAGCATCATCACAATGTTGACAAACTGTAACAATACAACACAACTTGCAATATCAACATCTAATCACACTCTAAATGGGTTCCACATTGAAGAAATAGACCGATATAAATATCCCCAAGTGATAGCTTAGAACACGAGAGGATTGGATCAGGCCGAAGAGCGGAGTGATACTTATATACTCCATAAGATACTCTTGTCGGATCCCGTTGAATTTTGATTTGTATTGGATTAAAATGTAAAATCCAAATGTGCCCCAAGCAAAGTTATATTGAGAAAGGGTAAATGATTGCCTCAAGCATAAATATACACCACGTGAAATAACAATGATTGTTAAAATATGATTTGGAATGATCATGAGGAGTATCGTCAAAAGGAGAAATTGTTGAAATATGTTATCCAATTGCTAAAAGTTGGTCAAACATTATTTGAATGTTTTGATTGTGATAGTTTTATACTGTTTTTTATTTTTTGAACAATTTTATACTATTTTTGAATTTTGTGAAACATATTTGAATGTTTTTGGTATTTTACAACTTGGTAAAAGTGGTGCACTGCTTGAAATTATGTGCAAATAATTAGAATCATTCCATTTCATTGGCATAAATGTAGATGATAAATGATAGGGTTTGTTACTCCACTCGCGACTCCATGAAACTAGGAATATGTGAGGGCTCGCCACCAGGAGCCAAGAAGGATGTGATAACAAGGTGAATATTGATATGAAAGTGAAGATAATGGATGCGATGACACAAGGTGCAACAATGATCCATATGAGAAATATGTAACTCATCTCTAGCTAGGATTATCTGATCGATTCCAAGATGATTCCACTTTATAGTTTTGACTCAACTTAGATCCATAGATGGCTTACTGATTGACAAGATCTGGTTGAAGGAATTATTTTTCTTTCTTTAATATGAGAAACTAAATTACTTCTTGGGATGTTTTTGATTAAGCAGTTTGATTCAGATTTCATAAAGGCTTTATTTGATTAATTGTTGATTTATTTTTGTGAAGGACCCCCTACATGTTTCCCCATTCCATTAGTAAAAGCAAAGGGCTCAACACCGAAGATAAAATTTAGGTGAGTAAGGGCTTTCTCTATTCCCAGTCTCATACTACTAGTGAGAAGTATGGGCTTATCAACAAAGATTGTGAAGGATGAAAGGTGTAATGATTTTAGAATTTTTTTGTATATTTAGATTGATTTTATTTACCTTATATGTCAATAATGTGCTTGTTGGGAAGGAAAATTATGCCCCCAAGTCTCATCCCCATACGAATAGTAGGATGCAAGGGTTCAACACCATAGATTGAGATGGGCAGTCAAAAAGGATGGGTGTGCACATGGATGGGTGCACATGGATAGGATGCAAGGGTTCAACACCCATCCATGAGAGAACAAAGAAAAGAAAAAAACACTGCTGGAGAAAAGTGAAGCTTATGAAAAGAAAAGTAAAAGAAAAGATGTATAAAAGTTGATAAATTAAGGTGGACACGGAGTAAACAAGGCTAATGGTGGATAAAACAAGTTTGTATGCATGTACGTAAGCTTGAAATCGTGTTTTTTGCTAGAAAATTTGCTTTAAAAAAAACTTTCCATTTTTGGATTTTGCGAAAAAACAATTAGAAGCATAGAAAAAAATTCCATTTTTGGAAAGGGGCCCAGAAAGATATTGAAATAACAATCTAAAAAATTCGTAACTTTCAACTAGTACCTCGGATTGAGGTGTTTTTTTTTGAAAGTGTGTGTTTTTTCGAGCTCTACGTCTTGGTCTAGTTTTTTAATAAGATTTATTTTGTAAAAAATTATAAAAATTAGATTTTTTGTATTTCAAAAGAGGCCAAAGAGTCCAATTTTTTTTTCAAATCGACCAAGATAGCCATTTTATTTTTGCAAATCAGCCACAGAGCCAAATTTGTAACAAGGCCAATAGTGCCAAAAATTCACTGTACACGGCCGAAAAGGAGCCCAAAATAAATAAAATAATATTTTTTGGGGGGTGTGCATGCTTTAAGGGGGGAAAAGTGTTCAATTTTTTTTCTATTGTTTGTCAGTCTTCACAATGGCTGCAATTACGGAACCAAAATTCTTTTTGCCAGATTCTCAAATTTTGTGTTCTAATAATTATCCAGCATGGAAAAGAAAAATTCGTGCACAACTTGATTTTGAAAATCCATGGTACATTGTTTCTGGTACATTAACAAGATCTGCAACAAATGTTACACAACAAGCTACATTTGATCGTGCAAATCAAAAAGCAAAGTTAATAATATTCTTTAGTGTTTCAGATGAGGTACAACCTCATATTCATGAGGCCACAACAGCAAAAGAATCTTGGGACAAGTTGAGAACAGTATATGAGTCAAAAAATAAGAACACAATACTTCATCTCCAAAGTCAACTGTTGAACTTGAAAATGCAGCCAACTGAAAAAGTTGAAATGTTTTTTAGAAGAGTAGCAACTTTGCGTGCATCACTTCAACCTTTGGAAGAAGAAGTAACTGACACATCACTCATGCTTATAGTATTGAGAGCTCTTCCTCCTTATAGGATTTTTGTGACCACGTTAAACATAACTAGTTAAACAAAAAAAATTGAAGAGTTAGTGAATATGCTACAAAAAGAGGAAGTTATTCACTCAACTAGTGAAACTAAAGAGCAGGCACTTGCTTCTAATCAAAAGGGAAAAAATGGGCTAAGTCTAGTAAACAACCTCAGAAGCAAGGTAATACTCAACAAGGCCAAAAGGATCAACAGAAATGTCTTATTTGTGGTCGAAAAGGACATGAGTTAAAAAATTGTCGGTACAACACATTCCAACAAGGATCATCAAGTGGTAAAAATATTAATTACCAAAAAACAAAATCTGGTCAACAATAGAGTAAACAGGGACAAAATAATCACAAATGGAAGAAGAAACCAACTCAACAAGGAAATGTAGCTGAACATGAAGATCAATTTGATGATGATGACTTCCTATATTCTGCACATTCAAATGAAATATCTAATTCTACAAATCAAATTTGGTAAGTCGACTCGGGTGTAACTCAACACATGGCAGGAAAGAAAGATTGGTTCTTTACAATGAGTAAAACACCCACCAAAAATAATGTCTCTTTGGGTGATGATACATCTTACAGTGTTGAAGGCATTGGTTCCATTTCACTACCACTTAGGCAACATAATTGTAAAATTACATATGTTCTTTATGTCCCTGGTTTAACAAAAAAATTGTTATCTATGAGTCAATTATTAGATCACAATCTCAAAATTGAATTTGATTGTAAAGGCAGTAAAAAGATGTGCCTAATTCGAGATAAGTCATTAAGCTTGAAAATTGTTGCAAAAGCTTTGAATGTGGGAATAATGTTTCAGTTGGATTTTTTTCAATGAAATGAACAACCACTTGTAGCCAAGGATACATCATTGGCTCAATTATGTTATTGAAGACTTGGACATGTGAGTTTTGGCTAACTTGACACACTTCGTTGATACAGTATGGTTAGGGGTTTTCCACTTATAAAAAATGGTACAGATAAATGTCAACATTTTTTAGCAAGAAAACAACATAGAGCACCATTCAAACATAGTACATTTCAGCTAAAGAAAAACTTGACTTGGTGCATACCAATTTGTGTGGACCAATGAGACCTAGCCACTCTGGGTTTCACTATTTCATGCTCTTTGTTGATGATTTTTCAAGAAAAATGTGGATATATTGGTTTGCTACAAAATACCAAGCTTTTGAAACTTTCAAAAAGTTCAAAGCCCTTGTTGAAACAGAGTCTGGTATAAAAATAAAAACACTCCACTCACATCGAAGGGGGGAATACACCAGCAATGAGTTTAATGATTTTTCTGAAACACATGGCATTCGTCATCAAATGGATCCTCCTCACACACCGTAACAAAATGGTGTTGTTGAAAGGCGAAATCATACTATCATGAATATGGTGCGATGTATGATTGATGATGCAGGTTTTTCAAAAAAATTGGGCCAAAGTAACTAAAATGGCAGTCCATTTACTAAACAAAGTTCCCACTCTAGCTCTTGATGGAGTAACACCATAGGAAGCATGGTCAGGGCATAAGCCATCTATATCACATTGGGACCCTAATATAGCTTCCAAATCTTAAAGGCACGTAGGCGCGCATGGCTGGAGGAAGCACGCAAGTTAAGGCACGCAAGGCAGGATTCAAAAAGGGTTCTTGGAGAACCAAGGACACGTGCCCACAAAGCACAATTCAGGACTTAGCCATTTTCAGCCTTTTGGACAGAACACATGAAGAACGTGTTCCATTTGGATAAGGTTCCAGCCTAGCAACAGGGTGTCCTGGAAGGAATATACCTTGCGATAAGAAGATCCAAAAAGCTAATCATGACATGGAGAGGCATGCGCCTGAGGTGATCCACACCTTGACACTTGGGGCCAGATCTGAGGTTGCAGAGGAGTTTGTTGGAGCTCAGATGCCTATTTATACGTGTGCCCTTAGCAAAGAAAAAGAGAACCTGAGGAAGGAAGTGGAGCTCTACAGAATTACTGCGAGAACTATGGGATAAAAAGGGTATATGATTATAGGAAGGATGTAATGAGGGAATGGGGAATGTAAATTTTGTTTTGAAAGCTTCATGTATGGATCCAGATATGGCGCATGACTACGGTCTCCCCTTCTGTGATATTCTATAGTAATGCTATGAATGAATATGATAAGGTTACCATGATAATTGTATTAAGATCTTCTCTTTGTATTATCTACATATTTCTATTATGTTTTTGTTCTTGTATAATCACGAACCTTATTTGAATGTTAAGTCTATTTGTGGATTTATAACTTCCTAGTTCTGTTAATTCTGTTAAGTGCACTTTTACTTTTGATATGACTGAAAGGGTATAGAAGCCGTTCTGAGCTCTATAGCTTTTTCATGTCCTTTAAATCACTAATTCAAGATCATGAATGATGCCTTCCACTAAACTCACATAAAAGAGAGACTCGGCTCCCTCTCGCATGCCTCGGGTGAGCACCCAGCACCCGCTGGGTGATAGGCCGAGTGCGCATGAGGTTCCCTTGTTCTTGGTGGGTGCAAAAATGACTACATCTTGGTTCCGTTGCCGGGACCTCTTTTCAAAGTTGTAGTGGAACATGGCATACATCATGGTCTATGTAAAAAGTGATGACGGAGCACTTAACACTTGAAGGTGTTGAAAATTGGTTTAAAAGCATGGAGGATGAGTTTTCTCAGAGATTCAGTACTGGACCTGAGTTTGATACGTGAAGATGGGTGGAAGACACTCTCTATCATGAGTTGTACGAAACCTTCTTCTGTTGTTTCCCAGTAGAGTTATTTGAGTGGCTCTCGGCATATGCATCTAGGTCGGGGTGGTATTATAAATCACACCCTTGCACCCAAGAAACATGCCAGAACTTACAAGATGTTGATCTAACATGGACCCATGCTATAGATCATTGGTGGAAGGGAGTATTGGCTAGCTACACTCTGGAATACGTAATTTCCACGTATTCTTGTCTGGAAGTTGCTGAGTTTGAATTTTTGTGGGAGCCCAGAGGATCATTTTTGTGGGCTATCCCCCTGGCAATCAAAATCTTGATGGTAACCATGAGTTTAGAGGCATTCCCAATGGCCAGCTAAACCACTCTGAGAACTTGGCGAGGAAGCCAGGTTGGGGAAAGATGGCTGATATAACGACTGAAAAGGAAAGGGAGGAGAGACGGCTCAAGTATGGTGAAGCACGTGAGAGGGAGATTGTGAGATGGCACGAGGTTGCATTTACGATGGATCCATGGAGGTAGACATTTTTGGGAGAAGAGGTTCACATGGAGGATGTGGAGCCTGAACAGTCTGTGCTACCCCATCTTGGCAAGCATGGAAGAGAGAACCCCTCAGCTTCTGATGAGAGCCCATCACGTGGAGAAAGAAGAGTCATTGGCATGCATCTGACCCCACCTAGCGACCAAACCTTGGTGCTTGGTTTGTTCAAATGAGGGAAAAGTATAGTTGATCCATTTGATATCAGTGGAAGCAACCGATCGGTGCCCAGAAGATACAACTTCTCATTTGGGACTTCTATGGCTTCACACACTATTCCAGTATTTGGTGGAATGTTTGGACAAGGCATATATACAGGTGGTTTTGGGAGCATGTTAGGAAGTGGTGGAGGAAATACGACTGGGAGTGGCACTAGTTCACAAACTATCGGCACACAATTCAGTGGGATGACAGGAGCATTCGGCATGACAAACACAGGCCCTGTACCTAACACAGGAGGATCTGGAGGTGGAAGTGGTGGAGCTGGTGGCTCAGGATCTAGTGGGTCTGGTGGAGGAGGAAACACCAGAGGAAATCAAGGGACTGGGTCAGGAGGACAAGGGCCTCAGCCACCTCCTCAAGTCTTTTTCGAGATGTCTCTACACTTACCAGATTACAGTGGGATAGAAGATGCCACAGAGCATGTGCATAAGTGTGAGCTGCTATGGCACGCGAAGGGGATCACGACCCAGGATCGAAAGGCCAGTCAATTTGTGACAACCTTACAAGGACGCGCACATAGTTGGTATAGAAAGTATGACCCTCATCAGACTGTTGTGGATTATACCACACTGAAAAATGTGTTCTTGGCAGAATTCCACATACTTGAGTTTGAACAAAAGAGCATCAGCTCTCTCAAGGAAATCCAGCAGGGAATGGCAGAGAGCATGTGGGAATATGATGCACACTTTAAAACTCTATTGTCTAAACTGTCTTATGATATCCACCCTTCACAACATGCTCAGTGGTTTTTCAGAGGGTTGATCACACCCTTTAGGAGGGCTTTGTCTCATAAAACATTCACGGACCCACGCGAAGCGTTGGAAGCTGCTTTGCACGCTGAGGCAGTTGGTAGTGTTGACACTGGTGTTAGCCCATTTCTGGAGGCTCAGATCACTGCCATGGCTAAGCAGTTGGAGAAATTATCTACCAACATAGTTCCAGAGACTCATGGTGGGATGTGGTGCACAGATTGTAACGTAGAAGGGCACACAAAGGATAATGGTGGGATATGTACTCAGAAGGTGGTACGTGCCGTAGCGGTAAATTGTGAAATATGTCACGGGGACCATGATGCAAGTAGGTGCCCCCTTTTACAGCACGTGATCCACAAAAACGTATCTTGTTATTGCAAGATATGTACCTCAACCACACATGACACCAAGGATTGTAGATTGATTGACCAGATTCATGAGGAAATTGATCTTGGTGTGCACCAGACTGGCATTGCCAGCAGTTCCAAAGGAGATGAGCATCGGTATGAAGAACGTGGAGATGGAGGTGCACACGGGAGAGGATTTCATGGTGGATTTCATGGCCATGGTAACCACGTGGGGAAGAAGTGAGTTCCCACATGGAACATGCTTTAATTGTGGAGCCGCAGACCATTATAAGCGTGAATGTCCAGATCTTCTACAATGCTCCTGGTGTGGAAAAAAACATAAGTACGAAGATTACCTGGAGTTATATGAACATATGAGTCAGCAACACCGAAGGATAAGGGCACTGCCATGGTGAGTATTAAGAAGGCTGACACGCAATGGCTCCCGCGAGTAATACGTGAATCAGAACTAGAGCCTGTTATGGTAACAACAAGGGTGGAGTCCACGCACAAGGGAAGCACCTAGGCAGAGACCTCTGGTTTCAAGGGAAGAAGTAGTACATGGGAAGTATCCAAACCCGGCTCACCAGAAAGAAGTCTACCAGGAAACCATGGATGTAATTCAAAGTTTACAAGGGGAGATCCAATGCTTAAAAGAGAAAACTAGAAAAGATGAGCAAAGAAGACCAGTAGAAGCACCAAAGAATGACTTAGATGAGGTTAAGGAGGTGTGTAAACTACTGAGGCAAGAGAATGTTATTCCCCTGCTAGGAGCATGGTTGAGAGAAAAGGTACCACGCCAGGGGAAGAACACGAAAGGTAGATCCTGCATGCAAACCTCCCACCTCACAGCCTTGATTATGACAAAGAGATCACCTTGAACGCAGTGGTGGATTGATGGCTACTTAGCAACATCCTCATTGACACAGGCACGGAGGTTAATGTTCTCACTCTGGATGCCTGGCATCAAATGGGAAGACCTGCATTACAGCCATCTTCAAATGTGTTGTATATGGAAAATAAGACAAAGGCAATGCCCATAGGTGTCTTGAAGGATGTGACCATTACCATTCAGGGGACTAAGTTCACTGGGGATTTTGAAGTCTTGGCACTTGCCGAGGCAGATAATTTCCCAGCGTTACTTGGGCACCCGTGGTGCTATAAGAATAATGCAGATCTCTGGTTTAACAAGGGGTACATAAGCTTTGAAAACAAGGAAGAGAGGGTGATTATACCACTTGCTGATGGAAATTCCACACCCTATACTGAACCCCTTGGAGAGGAAGTCCTGGACAGAATATATGTGCACTCCATAAGAGATCCAGAGACCATCCACCCTACAGAAGGAGTCATCCAGTTTGATGATGCTCAATCTGTCAGTGCTACTACTAGTATGGCATGTGATAATTAGGTGCATGGGACTTATGAATTGATTGGGTGACATCTGAAAGGATCGGTGACCAGGGTAACCACATCACGTACAGTTCGGCACCTGGGAGGAAAGGCAATAACCAAGTATTCTGGGGATGCATACCCTGAGGTCTTTTTGAGAGAAATGGAAGCTCAATGGAGGGAGGACGAGCGACGAGGTATGTTGGGTTATGTTTTGATAGGCACAATAGCGAGGTGGTGGGCCGCGCATAGTGAAAACTTGTTGGAGTGGCATGAAGTTAGAATTGTGCTCACTGTCTGATTCTCGAAGAGCAATATACCCACCGCTATCAAGGATTACAATGGCAATGAACCCACCTCTTCCCACATCCAGGCATGTGAGAGGGTCTGGGGAGAAGGCACGGAAGCTTTACCACCCTCCCTTTGGGTGCACAAGCTGTATTCGACACTACAAGGTTGTGCGCGCACTTGGTACATCCATTCTGAAACTCACCGCCAGACGGGAAATTGGCAGGAATTAGCGGCTGACCTGGTTCACACATTCGAGTACCGAAGTACCAAGCAACCGGTTGATGAGGCATTGCAGGCTATCAAGCACCTCACTCTGGGGGATTGCACCATGGTGGAAGATAGATTAGTAGACTTACTTGGTGGACCTAGCTTGGAAGCATGGTTCGAAGAGGAGGAACCAGAAGACATACAATTCGAGCACGTGTGTGCTGAAAAGGAGAAAGGAAAGATGGTATACGTTATTGATGGAGAGGAGATGGAGAGCCTGAATGTCAACCATTCGGTTGGGACGCATGTGAGGTAGTTGACAGTGTGGATGCATGTGCACGCACATATCATGAACCACTCAAAACCAAGAAAGTTAACATCGGCTCGGAGAAGGAGCCCAAGGAAGCTATCATTGGGGACTACTGGTCAGACAAGGAAGTATCAAAGATCATCGATCTCTTGCATGAATTTGAGGATTTATTCCCATGCGGATACCATGAGTTGAAAGGCATCCACCATTCATTGGGGGAAATGAGGATAAAGTTGAAAGATGGTGCACACCCGGTCAGGAAGAGGCCTTACAAGATGAATCCCAACATGCGCGTAAGGGTTAAAGAAGAGCTAGACAAAATGATAGCATCTGGTATCATTAAGGATGTGGAGGAATCAGAATGGATAAGTCCAATGGTGATCAGTATAAAGAAGGATGGGTGGATTAGGATATGTGTGGATTACAGGGAGTTGAACGTTGTTTGTATCATAGATCCTTTTCCCACCCCCTTCACTGAAGAGATTTTGGAAGGAGTTGCTGGGCGCGAGGTCTATTCCTTTACGGATGGATTCTCGGGATATCACCAAGTAAGGATTGCCAAGGAAGACCAAGAAAAGACAACTTTCACCACCGAGTGGGGAAGCTTTGCATACACGGTCATGCCCTTTGGATTGAGGAATGCACCCGCTGTATTTTCACGCATAGTGGTACAAGCATTTCAGGACTTCAACCACAAGTTCCTTCAAGTATATTTGGATGATTGGACAGTGTATGGATTGGTCAAGGACCATTGTGATAACTTGAGATTGATGTTTGAAAGATGTCGGTAGTTGAGGATTTCCCTCAACATCAAGAAATGTGTCTTTGCAACTCCTTTTGGAACGTTGTTGGGGCATATCATATGCAAAGAGGGCTTACTGGTGGATCCCACGAAAAGTTGTAGTTATTGTGGGATTAGGGGAGCCCACCAGCCAAAGCACCATACATGGATTTCTTGGACACACTGGGTACTACAGAAAGTTCATTAAGGGATACGCCAAGATCACCGCACCTTTGGAAATATTGCTCAGACATAAGAGTTCCTTTCAGTGGGGAGAGGCGCAGCAGAGGGCATTTGACACTCTAAAAGAAAGGCTTATCACCGCACCTATTCTATGATTCCCATCATGGGATAAACCTTTCCATGTCCACGTGTGATGCCTCTGGTACAACAATGGGAGCCATTCTTGCTCAACCAGGAGAGGGGATTATTGATCATCCCTTGTGTTTTGCAAGTAGGAAGTTGACACCAGCAGAACAGAATTATACAACGATCGAGAGCGAGGCATTGTCAATGATCTACGCACTCCACAAATTTAGACAATATTTGTTGGTGACTCCCTTCATATTCTACACTGACCATATGGCCTTGAAGTATCTAGTAAACAAAGCAGTGTTGCAAGGGCGCATATGTCGTTGGGTACTTTTATTTCAGGAATTTGAATTCAGAGTGGTGGTAAAACCTGGAAAGAACAATTGTGGGCCAGATCATTTATCAAGGATTGATTCAGGAGAGGATGCACAAAGTATCGAGGAAACCATGCCAGACACGCAACTATTCAGGTTGCGGTGCGTGCGCCCTCAGAGTTAGAAGACATTGTTGTTTTTCTCAAGGAAGGTGTGGCACCCGAAGGGATGAATGCACTGGAAAGGAAAAGGTTAGCCATACGCGCCACACCCTTCATGTTGATCAATGGGGATTTGTATAAAATGGGCCGCGATGAGGTTTTGCACCGTGTGTATTAGAACATGAACGCATGGCCATAATAGAAGAAGCCCATGGTGGGATTGCTGGAGGACACTATGCGGGGAATGCAACCGCGTGCACGCAAGATCCTAGTCACCGGACTATGGTGGGAGATGATTCACCAGGATTTCATTGAGTTTTGCAAGGCCTGTGACCACTGCCAGTGCCTTGGAAAACCTGGAAGAAGGGATGAGATGCCCTTGTGCCCCATCGCCAGCGTGGAACCTTTTGAGAAATGGGCAATAGATTTTGTCAGACCAATCTCACCAGCTGCGCGAAGGACTAACTCACGGTATATCATTACCTGTACTGATTATCTGACAAGGTGGGCAGAGGCCGCGCCCACTAAGGATTGCACCATAGCCACGGCTGCTAGATTTTTGTGGGAGAACATTATCAGCAGGTATGGGTGCCCATTAAGTTTAACAAGTGATAGGGGCACTCACTTTTTAAATGAAACCATCAGGATTCTATTGGCAGAATTCATGGTAGCCCATCACAAGACTACCCCTTATCACCCTCAGGAAAATGGGACTGCAGAGGCATTCAACAAAATCCTTAGTCACACATTGACTAAGATATGTGATGTGGGTAGGCAGGATTGGGATGACAAGGTGTCAGCAGTTCTTTGGGCATACAGAACAACGTATAAAAGATTGAACAAGGCCACACCATTTCAATTGGTGTTCGGCACGGAAGTAGTTTTGCTAGTCGAATTCATGCTACCATCTCTGCGTATAGCACGCGCAGGAGGGTTGGACGATGAGCAAGCACTGGAAGAAAGAATAGATGAATTGATAAAGTTGGATGAAAGGTGCTCACTAGCAAGATGGAGCCAAACAACTGAGAAGGCAAAGCAAAAGGCATGGCATGACCGCCATATTAAGAACAAATAGTTTGAGGTTGGCCAGATGGTATTGCTATATGATTCAAAATTTCTACGCCATCCTGGAAAGTTGAAGGTGCATTTGTTGGGTCCTTATGTAATTTCATACATCCTTGATTCGGGCATGTGCTAGTTACAAGCGCTGGATGGAACAAAATTACCTGGACACTTCAATGGGAGTAGGCTGAAGCCCTACTATAAATAATGCTTCTTGGTGTTTGTAAATAAGGTAGTTTTTCCAGTTAGTTTAGAATTTCCTTTTATGCTTTTCCTTTCTTGTATTTCCCTTTCGCGTTGTTGTTTTGTTTTGCACCTTGGGCACCGGTAACCTTATTACTTTTTGACTTATGAATGCACAGAGGACCGCGCATCATTTTAGTGTGGGGTGAGATGATGAAGAGAAACTTGGAGTTATTCTGCTAGGAGGATTTGGGTTGGTGGCAAAATAAGGTTACATTGGAAATCCACGTACAAAGGAGAAAAAATGTAAAAAACACGAGGTAGGTGAAAGCAAGAATCATGAGGATGGAAGAAGTGCCTTTGGCACTGGTAACACACATGCAAGAGTCTTCTGTCAAGATGGATTGTTTGCACACCAGAAGGTTGAAAAAAATTTCACGCAAGGATTGGGCGTTTTTGGAAAAGTTTTCACGCAAGGATTGGGCACGTAAGGAGAAGCGCTGAAGTCAGGTTTTGTTTGAAAACACCACATTAAACATTGTCATACGGTGGTAGGTAGCCTAGCCTTAAATGCATAAAAGTGGGAAAAGCTATAAATACAAGAGTGGGCATTTCATTATTTCACTTTGCGAACACAAGAAGAGTGATTTTCTTTCAAGAGCTAGGGTTTTGAGAACTGACTCGTGCGAAGGAAAATCCCAAGAACTTAAGCGCAATCGGTCCATTGGATCTACAAACTAGAGCAGAAGTGATTCACGGGTGTGAGGAACATTGTGAAGAAGCACCGTGATCAAAGGAGAAAAATCTGAGATTAGGGTTTGTGTTTTAGGGCACGGGGCGCATGAGGAAAATGTTCAAACAACTCACAAGTTAACCTGGGAATGAAAGCAAAGGGTGCAATGATGGCCACGAAACCAGTTGATAAACCTGCAGAACAATCCAAGAAGGGAAAGGGTAAAGGAAAAGGAAAGAAGAAACAAGAAGAAATACCCTTGGATACAAATGAGGAATGGTACTCAGAGATGCAATACCCAGATGGGGTTTTGCTAGGGCAAGAGTGGGAGTCCCACATAAGACAGATGACCATGATCAACTACAATCACCGGTCAAGTACAATCATGAAGGAAATGGCACTGGAGCTGGTGCACCCCACAAATAAATGAACACCTGATGGGTTGCTGATCTACAGTGACGTGGTCAAGGTGAAAATGGAGAAGGCAGGGCTTCTCCAACTTTTTGAGTTACCATATTTTGGGAAGCCCGAGCGCTTGTACCAATGGTTGATGACGCACGTACATGAAGACTTCTTCTGCTTTGTAGGGTGTAAAATGTGTATAACTCCCCAACTAATTTCACACTTCACAGGCCTAAACTGTAAAGGGGATGCGCTCATAAGATGACCTCCTAGATGAGGAGGCAATCAAAGAAACCATAGCATCCCAGGGATTGAAGAAAGGATCAAGGTACTACGACGTCTCAGATATCAGTGATCCGGTGATGAAGATGGCCGCACACCTAGTCTCCAAGCTGAATGGACAAGAAAGGTGGACCCAGGTGAGCAAGCCCTGGCTGAATGTCTGTAGGAAAGTCACAGAGGGCACCATATACAACATCTCCCAATATATTGCAGATGAAATCATAAGTAGCATGGAGAAGGGAGGAAAGATCCTATTTGGAAACATTCTGTTGACAATTGCATTCTCAGAAATTGGGGTGCCGGATGCATCTGAAAAGTTCATGTGGGAGTACCCTGCTGAAGATCCCTCACCTGCGGAGAGGTTTCAGAAATACACATGTGAATCAATGACAGGGGTACACAAGGCACACTTAGACAAATGGTATAAGTGCCTTAGGAATGCATTCGGGGCTGAATGGCGGATCCCTGAACAACTCCCCGCGGTGACCAAAGGAGAAGCAGAGTTCGCAGTCTACCAGCACTTTTGTATTGGCAGGTTCATTTTGGTCGATGGAAGCTGGAGTCCATGGTGCAAACTCCCATTCTCATTTACTACCCAATTTTTCCAAGCGGGAGTAAACAGATACAAGGAGTCAAAGAAATTAAACCTTGAGTTGTCCACCCTTGACAGAGAGCACAGGGAAATGAGGAAGAAGCTGGTCTACCCAGAGAAGCACACGTACGTTGAAAGGTACATGTCACAGGATGTGCATATTGTAAGGCCTTTGACCTTACCTATTGCTGGGAGCAATGCCACAAGGATTTACCTACGCATAAGG
This sequence comes from Taxus chinensis, assembly GCA_019776745.2. NCBI lineage: Eukaryota > Viridiplantae > Streptophyta > Pinopsida > Cupressales > Taxaceae > Taxus > Taxus chinensis. Next base: position 380,547,923 of record CM034157.1, on the reverse strand, counting down.
CCAAAATTTGAAAAGGGCACGTACGTGGAGAATGAGATATCCATCCCAGATGACCCTATTGGAAGAAAGAAGCCCACGCCAAAGCATAAGGAGAGGGAAGAGAAAGAGGAACAGAGGGCGGTGGAGAAGTAGGATGTAGGTACCATGGGGACAAGTACCTACATCTGGAAGAAGAAGAGGATGGTGGTCAAGGAGAAGACCCCAGAACCTGCGAAGCCACCATCCCCTGAGGAACCCTCAGATGAAGAGAAGACCACATCCCCGACTCCAGAGTTTTCAGCAAAGGAAGAAGAAGAGGGGATGGAAGAACCAGAGTCTGAGGATACAGATGACATGAACACCTATATAGGTGAAAAGGATGATGATGAAGAGGAAGAGCTGGAGGTAAATCAGGAGCTGATTGATGTCCATGATTCAGAGGAAGAGGAAGCAGAAGATGCAAATGATGCTTTCATCTTTGTAAGGAGGAAGGGCACCCAAGGGGAGGAAGGCACACAGAGTGAAGAAAGGAGTGAGGGGGCAAGTACCAAGGAGCCAGATATGCCCAAGCTCACTCAGGAGGAGGTGGATGAGAAAGTGACAAGGGAGGTGGAGAAGATGATTAATACCTTGGTCAATGAGGAATTGGAGCACAGCGCGGAGCTCGTGCTCGGTGAATTCAAGGAAGAGCAAAGGGAGAAGAGTGTGGGTAGCACAAAAGGCCCAACTCTTTCAGTAACTATTCCCAAGGGCGTGCGCATGGGAAGTAAACACATGGAAGGGGGAAGAATAATGATGGGATATGTTGATGACCCCAACAAAGTTTTGTCTGCACATTTCCCGAGTACCATGCCCACCAAGGAGCTAACCACCATGGAGTCCTTTGATCCTGAGGGTGGATACCCATGCACAAGAAAGATGCTATCATGGGCATTCGACTCCCACCTTGATGAGCCTGAGTTTGAGGTTAACCAAGGAGCGATACTAGCACTGTCTGAAGGAAAGGGGGACAACCCCATTATAAACACACAACAACTATCAGATGAGCAAGTGTGTAACACACTCAACAAAGTCTCCATGGAAGTTGAGGCTAGGATCTTCTACAGAAATGACAGGGTTAAAGTCTTGGAGGACCTGATGGAGAAGAGGAAGGAAGAAATAGTTAAGCTAACAAAGGAACTCAGCCTTGAAAAGCTGATCAGCACTCAACTACAGAGAGAATTACAAGAGGAGAAAGCTAAAGTGCGTGAAGTTTCCAAGAAGGTGGAGCTCATCTCCCAGGCTATTATCATGAAGCACCCAGACCTTAACCCTCCCGCGTAAAAATATGGTTCCTCCCTGGAGTGTCTTGAGGACTTGACTCAGATCCTCACCATGGAAAGGTAGCCTTTGGCCTTGGAGTCGGCAGAGGATGTAGCTGCGTGCTTGGAGCAGGAGGACAAGTTGAAAGTCATCATGCTCATAGCTGAATACAACAAGGTGCTTGCTGATGTAAAAATAGCTGCACAAACCACTGGGGTCACATACGACCATTGCGCGGATCAGGACAAGGTGACAAGCATGCTGCTTGCCAGCGATGAGGCCGAGCTGAAGGACTTCAGGGAAAAGAATAAAGGCAATAGAGCTGAGTGAGAAAATATCCTAGCCGAAGTGGAAAAGAAGTCTGAAGCTATTGAGATCCTGTGGGTCTCAATCAAAACCCGGCTAAAAGAGCTCTACAAGGTCATTACAAGGAAGATGGATGCCTTGGAAGATCAAGCAAAGGAACTGGAGACGGTGGTAGAGACCATAAACACAAAAGGGGAAGGGTTAACCTTCGACGAGGTGAGCACATTGGTTGGTGACCTTTGCACAAGAGCACAGGATGAAGTCAGCGCTTGGAATACACTGGAGGCCGACCTGTGGCAGAATTTCCCCCTTCTTCTTTTTTAGGCAGTTTTCCTTCTATTCTTTCTCTCCCCCATTCTTTATTCTTTCCCTCCATTCTTTTCCAAGGCAAGGCCTTGCCTTTTTGTACTGCATTCTTTGAAAAGGTTCCCGAGGGTGGAGAACAGGTGAAGTGTGGGGTAATGTTGGGACCCTAATGTAGCTTCCAAATCTTAAAGGCACATAGGCACGCACGGCCAGAGGAAGCGCGCAAGTTAAGGCACACAAGGTAGGATTCAAAAAGGGTTCTTGGAGAACCAAGGACGCGCCCCACAAAGCACAATTTGGGACTTAGCCATTTTCAGCCTTTTGGACAGAACACATGAAGAACGTGTTCCATTTGGATAAGGTTCCAGCCTGGCAACAGGGTGTCCTGGAAGGAATATACCTTGCGATAAGAAGATCCAAAAAGCTAATCATGACATGGAGAGGCATGCACCTGAGGTGATCCACACCTTGACACTTGGGGCCAGATCTGAGGTTGTAGAGGAGTTTGTTAGAGCTCAGATGCCTATTTATATGCACACCCTTAGCAAAGAAAAAGAGAACACAAGGAAGGAAGCGGAGCTCTGCAGAATTACTGCGAGAACTATGGGATAAAATGGGTAGATGATTATAGGAAGGATGTAATGAGGGAATGGGGAATGTAAATTTTGTTTTGAAAGCCTTCATGTATGGATCCAGATATGGTGCATGACTACGGTCTCCCCTTCTGTGATATTCTATAGTAATGCTATGAATGAATATGATAAGGTTACCATGACAATTGTATTAAGATCTTCTCTCTGTATTATCTGCATATTTCTATTATGCTTTTGTTCTTGTATAATCATGAACCTTATTTGAATGTTAAGTCTATTTGTGGATTTACAACTTCCTAGTTCTATTAATTCTGTTAAGCGCTTTTACTTTTGATATGACTGAAAGGGTATAGAAGCCATTCTGAGCTCTATAGCTTTTTCATGTCCTTTAAATCACTAATTCAAGATCATGAATGATGCCTTCCACTAAACTCACATAAAAGAGAGACTCGGCTCCCTCTCGCGCACCTCGGGTGAGCCCCAGCACCCGCTGGGTGATAGGCCGGCACGCATGAGGTTCCCTTGTTCTTGGTGGGTGCTTTCTTTGAGAAGAAAGAAGCAAATGATCCTTCCATACACTCACATGATGAAAAAATCATCACTACAATGAAAATAGAGGATGGTAATCACTTTGATGATGACAGTGATGATGGGGAAGATAATGAAATTCAACCTCCCACAAGAACCACAAAAAGTATGCCTAAATGGTATACAAGTATGATTAGAGATGCAAAATTGGATAGTGTCCCCGACACATCTACCACTAGGATTAGGACTCACAGTATGGCTCGAAATGAGTTCAATTTGGCCCTAATGGGTAAAGTTGTTGAAACTACTGATCCATCCACATTTTTATAATCCCTACAGTCTAAACCTTGGAAAGATGTAATGGATGCAGAATATAAGTCACTTATGAAAAATAATACATGGCAACTTACAAATCTTCCACCAGGGAAAAATCTGATTGTATGCAGATGGATCTTCAAAACAAAGTACAAAGCAGACGGAAAAATTTATAAACATAAGGTTAGACTAGTTGCTAAGGGATATGCTCAAAAATAAGGCATTGATTATGAGGAGACTTTTGCTCCCATAGGTAAGATAAAAAATTTCATGTTAATATTTTCTCTAGCTACACAATTTGGTTAGAAAATACACCAAATGGATATGAAAAGTGTCTTTCTTAATGGTGATTTACATGAAGAAGTTTACATGACTCAACCAGAAGGTTTTTTCATACCAGGTAAAGAGGAAAAGGTATGTAAACTCATAAAATCACTATATGGTCTAAAGCGGTCTCCCAAGGCATGGTACATAAAAATTGAAAAGCATTGCATTCAACATGGATTCAACAAGAGTCCATACGATCCTAATCTCTATCTCAAAAAGAAAGGGGAGGAGATAATGATCATCATAGTATATGTCGATGATCTAGTCATCACTGGAGGATCAATGAGGATGATTGAGTCAACAAAGAAAGATCTAACACAATCATTTCACATGACCGATCTCGGGCTTCTGCATTATTGTCTTGGACTTGAATTTTGGCAAAGAGAAAATCATAATTTGTGTCACAATTGAAATATGCCAAGACAACACTTGAGAAATTCAATATGATGGATTGTAAGCCATTTTCCACACCTATGGAGAAAAGACTTCAACTGCCTCGAACAGTTCCATCACCACAAGTAAATGCAACTCTCTATTGGCAGTTGATCGTGAGTCTCATGTACTTGACTTACACTAGGTCGGATATCAGCTATGTAGTTAGCTATCTTTTGTGGTTCATGTAAGAACCGAGGGTTTATCACTGGAAAGAAATAAAGAGGATACTGAGGTACATCAGAGGAACTATGAACTATGGCCTAGAATACAAGAAGAATAATAACTTCTTGACAGGATATTCAGATTCATATCATGCAGGAAACATAGATGATAGGAAATCCACTTTAGGATTTGTATTCTTTTTGGGATCTGGACCAATATCATGGGGGATTAAGAAGCAGACTTGTGTTTCAAGATCCTCCACATAATCAGAATATCCTGCAGTATGTGGAGTTGTCTATGAAGTGATATGGCTCCAACGTATACTTGAAGGATTGGTAATACCACAGAAAGATCCAAGTATCCTACATGTTGATAACGAAGGAGTAGTAAAACTTGTTCAGAATCCAGTTTTTCATGAGCACATCAAACACATTGAGGTGTAGGTACATTTCATTCATAAACATGTTCAGAAAACAACATCCAGCTCCAATATTTCCCAACAAATATCCAACGTGCATATGTCTTCACAAAGTCACTTGCTCGAGGTAAATTTGAGGGTTTTAGAGAATTTCTCTCTTGTTCACTTGAGACCATGTTGAATTAAGGGGGGGATGTTAGGAATAAAACTTAGCTTAATTCATCATTAGTTGATATTTGAATAAATGTAATAAGTTAAAGTATTTAATTTAAATACTTTAAACTTATGTCAATAGGTATTAGTTATCCTTAGTTGTTAGTTAAATAATTGATAGTGTTCTCATCTCAATGTTTGTGGGATCATGTTTTGTCTTTGCATATTTTGTTCCCAGATGATTTCCATGAGGGGCAATAAGGGTAGTTAGGGGCAATATGTTATTTTTGCATATTTACTTAGATTAGGTGATTTTTTTCCATATATTGTGGATGAGATAGAAGTTGTCCAATATCTATAAATATTGCATCTCTCTCATTTGTTTGGTAAGGCTTGATTTTGATATTAATAAAATACACAAGCACCGTCTTATTTCTATGCAAAGAGTTTGTGTCAAATATTGTTTTCAAGTGTTCATTTTCGAGAGATATTTCTAAGTATGTGCAACTCATGGAATGTACACATGTATATGTCTTGATATGTAAGGGTCATCATTGATGGGACACCTACAGGAGTGATTGGTTGAGGTATAATGGACAGAGAAGGTTGTGTTGTTACAAGTGTCCAAACTTGTTGTGGTTGTGTTTCAACAACAAGACTAGAGATGTTGGGTATAGGAGCCAGCAATGAAAAAATAGTATCAAGCTCAAAATTGCTCGGTGGTTAACCCTCTTCTGTAGTGTCTATAGTTATATCAAGGGTTAAAAGGGAGTCTTGAAGCAATATCAAGCTCTTGTTTGAGGTTGGAGGGTTGTTGTCCAAAATAGGTCCAATGTTTGTGTGGACTGTAGGAAGAAAATTTGGAGAAGAGATTAAGTGGTTTGGAGGGAGAGATATTTGACCTCCGTCTTGAACTTGTTTAATGTTAGTATGTACATAATTGGGGATGACAGTCAACTCGTCATTAGAAGGTGTGGAATTTTACATGTCTTTGATTTCTATAGATTTTTTGTCGAGCTCCATAAATTTTTTTTTGTCATCAATTAAGTCTTGGACATAGTTCTTAAAATGCACACATTTCGCTGTTGAGTGGCCATCAATGCAATGAAAATAAAAATATGTATGAGGTTTGTACCAGTATGGCTTAGGCTCTTCTTCATCCCAGGGTCTTGTAAGTGGATGTTTTAGCATCCTAACCTCTTTTAGCTATTGAAAAACACTAGAGAGACTTTCTCCGAGGGGTGTAAAATTACGTTTAACTTTGCGTGGAGTAGTGTCTTCGCTAGTTTATATGATTGGATTTTTGATAAATTAGTCATGTATGTTAGGCACATTGTGAGTATCTTTGAGACCATCATTAAGGAATTACAATTTCGATTGATATACCAAGAGGTATCGTAATGAGTGTGAGTGATTTTGTTATTGTGATGAGTGTGATTGAGGTTGAAAGAAAAATGTTTGATGAACTTCTTTGAGAGTTCCATGAAGGTGGTGATAGATCCATTTGGAAGGTGTAAGAACCAGTCCAAAATTTGTCCTCCTTGATTTCTAAGGAAAAGACACAAGAGAAATTTTTCATTATATGCCACTTTGTGGCATGATATAAAAAATTCATGGATATGCTCTCTAGGATCGGTTTTTCCCTTTTATTTGTCGAATTTGGGTGTCTCAAAATGTTTTGGAAAGGGTGTGCATAAGATGTCCATGTCGAAAAGGTAAGGACACAATTCATCAAATTTGAATTGTTTGTGTTGTTTTTGCATACCCAAAACAGTGTCCTTCATCTTTTTTCATTCCTGAGCAATTGATGAATTGTATGAGTCCACCATTGTAATGAAAAATGGGCAATATTAGTCTATGCATCTTGTTCCCACCATTTTCGAAAGAGTAGAGGAGAAAAATGAGACATAAAAGATGAATCAACCCTTACCAACATGAATACTAAGATGAAATATGGAAGATTTGGATGACGCGACCCTTGACAAAGTGAATGTCAAGGTAGAATCGTGTGAAAATGATGATAATCTCAACCCTTAGCAACGTGAATGCCAAGATGAAAGAGAGGTCCAATGTGATTGAAAGATCATGTCCTTCTTAGCAAAGTTAATTGTAGATGGGAGGAGGATTATAAAAATGAAATTTTCAACGTGCTCAACCTCTAGCAAAGTGAATGCTATAATAGAGGAACAAGGATAGATTGATGTTGAATTTACTCTACCACTAGAAAAGTGAATGCTAGATGGGAAGAGAGTTTTGTGACTAAGGTTCAAACGTGCTCAACCTATAACAATGTGACTACTAGAATGGAGGAGCGAGGATAAATATTCGAATGTACTCTACCTCTAGCAAAGTGAATGCTAGATGGAAAGAGGATTTTAGCAATGATAGGATTAAGACCCGATTTTCAATCAACATGAATGATGAGAAATGGGATGATGACGATGTCTAAAATTTAACAAGGGAATTGCTAAATCAAAGATGCGAAATGAATAAGTGTATAGTTCAACAAGGATGGTGTCGAACTAGAGGTCATAAGAAGATGATAACAATATTGAATCTTGATGAAAGAATAGATGGCAAGGACTTTAATCAAGACAAATTAGATACAACAATGTCAAGACTTTGTGTCATGAAATGAGGATGCTTGAGCGAGGGCGTGGGTATCCACAACTCAAGACTTTGATAAAAATGGGAGAATGAAATCTTAAACTTTGGAAAAGATGTGATCCAAAGGTTTAAGACAAGAATGAAATGAGGATGAACTTAAGATGAAAGGAAATCCAAAAGTGGGAAGATTTGATGATTTCAAAAAGGAATATTCAAATGGGAAAATGAGAATTCCAAAGGGATGGAATATGAGATTCAAATGAAATATAGTGAGAGAAAGGTCCAAATGAGAAGGATTTGGAGTGAAATTGAAGATGATGGGAAATCCAAATAATGGGATATAAGGATTTGCGAAAAGAAGAAACCAAATAAAGATTATTTGGAGACTAAAATGGAGAATAATGGCAAACCCAAATAAGAAAAATTTGGGAAGCGTGATGTAAATGACATGGAGATTCCAAATGAAGAGAATGATTGAAAGATGGATTAAGAGATGAATGGTCCAAAAGAAAGTTTGGAAAGATGAAAAAGAGGTAATGACTGAAAATGAAAGAGTTGACTTATATGAAGGAAATGAAACATAAGAATGTAGGTAAACAAGAAGTGTTTTGGAAAATGATAAGGATACTGAAATGAGGACGTAGGTACAAGTGTGGAACACTTAACAAAAAGAAAGAAAAAAAAAATTGTTTGATGGTTTGTTTTGGCCTCTACCTTAGCTTGGCTTGGACAATATGTCGCTTCCTGGGTGGCTCTCTCAACTAGGTTTTAGCAGTATACCCAAGTGAGCATGGTGTTATTACTAGCTTTCAAAAAAACTTTACCCCCTTTGAAACCCTGAGCAAAGATATTTCTCAAAATGAATCGCATTGGGGTCACCACTAAGGATATCTGTGACTCTAAACTCACAAGTTTTACTAGTCATGTAGGATGAAAGGTACCCATTTCATCAGCTAGTTCCCTCAATGTGCTGACTACTTTGGGGTTCTTGTGGTAATCCTCACAATGAGTTTTATGGCTTATGCCAAGATACTTCCCACAGTTATGGCAGTTGGGCAATAGCCTTGTCAACCGCACCTGCAAATACAGTGTGAATGGTTCATTTTATCTTGAATTAAAAGATGAAATTGTTTGAACCACTAGTCTTTGACAGAGGCAACTTGCAGTTAGTAAGTTGTTTGAAAGCAACGTTCAAGGTGACCTGCAATTAGTAGTTTTGAGAATGGTCTCCTAGGTAGAGAAGGTCCTGCAAACAAGGGTTAGCATCATTTTCCTGAGGTAGTTGATAAGATGAAAAAAGTGAACCCATGTTTTTGATTTCCAAAATCACCGAGAAATGCACAAGAAAATAGAATACATGTGGGTTAGATTTGATTAAGATAAAAACTTAATTCCTGAAAACAAAGAGAAATGACCACGTTTCTTATTTCCAAGATCGCTTAGAAAGCATGAGAAAGAGCATACGTGTGGTCGTTTCATGTTTTCTATCAACCTTACAAAAATGAAAAACGTTAAACAAGTAACTAAATGAAATGTTTAGAATGATGCAAAAAAGGTGATTAAGAATTGGACGAAAACGTCCAAAACCCTATTTGTAACAAGTTTCACAACTTGACCATTTCAAGAAAGTGACAAAAGAAAAGTGAAAGGTTCTAAGTGACCTATGTTGCGAAAAAATTCTAAATGATGAAAAAGAAAATCGACTGAAAATCCAAAAGCCCTGCAAAATCAAGTTTGACAATTAGTAATTTGTTAAAAAATGAAAAAAATTAATTAAAGGTCCTAATTAAAGTTAAAAGACCAAAGCAAATTGAGTACAAAAATTAGTTAATCAAAACAAAATTACTAATTAAGAAATAATTAAAGATCTGTAAATTCGATTTAAAATTGCAAAACATTAGTTAAAAGAAATAAAAATTAATTTAAAAATCGAATTATTTGATTTTAAAAAGGCCTAGATGATTAATTAGATTATAATTAAATTGAATTAAGAAAAACATGCCCAAAAATTTAATTACCGGAAAAATTAGATGACTAATTAATTAGTTAATAAAAAATGTGAATAAAAAAAATTAATGAAGCGTTGACGGGTGAAATAGGCCTAATTTAGTGATTAAAAGACCTAATGATGTAAATGATTAAACTAACCTAAGTTGAAAAAATAGGCTAAATTGTTAATAATTTAATTAATAAAATACTAGTACAAAATTTAAATTAAAATGGATTTAAACTAAATAATTATAAACTAAATTTTAAACATGAAAATTAAAGGGAGCTAAAGTTGGTCATAATCAATTGAAGGTTTAAACTAATCTAAAAGTTTGACCTAAAAAACTAAAAAAAAAAATGTAAGATGGCCCTAAAATAAGTTAAAGTGGGCTTCAAATTTAGAAAAAAGGCCTAGTTAAGTTAACGTTTGTGACCAGTTCTAAAGCGGGAAAAAACGGGGAATAAACCTAAAAAGGTTTTTGGGCATAGCATGGTGTGTTTAAACCTTGGTGAATGTTAATCGGTGTGGGGTAGTTTTGGGATCTCGGGGTTTGTTGGGGCAGTAGGCTCAAATCGCAATGGGGAGGAGTTAGTAGGTGGTGTCATTAAGAGGGTGGTCAACATGGTCAGGTTGTGGAAATTCAAACCAAATTTTGGGAGGGAGGACTATTTGTGTGTTTTGAAACATTAAGGTAGGTCTATATTATACCAACGGAAAAACCATAGGTGTAATATTGCAGGTGTCCTGGGTGTGGGGCTTCATAGGTGTAATTCTAGGTTGTGGAGAGGGCAAGTACGATGGGCAGGGGAGTGGTCATTCAGGGGTGCTCACAGTCGTGGGTGGGGCACCGGGGGTCCATGTGTGGGGGTTAGGGAGGGTTGGATAGGTCTGGGGTCTGTAGGGGCACAAGGGGGGGGGTGGGGGTGGAGACTCAGGTGGGTAGTTTTTGAGGTGGGTGGGGTGTGTATATAGTAAATTAGGTCATAGGGAAGGGGGGGATTCTTGGGTGGGCATCCTAGCCAATTCAGGTAAGTCATGAGACATATGGGGAGGGGAGTTGGGAGGGGTAGGTGATTATGGGGTAGGTAGGGTTAACTAAATAATGTGGTTTAATAAAGTGGGCTAAAGAGCTACACCTACCCAACTTTTTTCCCCCCACCCCCAAAAATGTATCTTGTTATTCCCACTCATCCCCATTTAAACTAAGATCTAATATTTTTGATTTCGGTAAAAAAAATAATAGGATCTATATTATATGTTTATTTTTATAACTAATATGATATATTAATTAATCTAAGATTTTTTTTATGTAAATAAAACTAAAATCTAAATTTTTTTTAAACTAAGATCAGACAAAAAATTTTGTAAACAAAGATATTTTTTTTTTTGTAAACTAAGATCTAAAAATTAATTTTTGTTGTAAATTTTAATAATTTCTTTTGTTGAATAAGAGAAATTAAAACAAAAGAAAATTCTATTTTTTTAAACAAATATACAAAATCTGCATAACAACAAATCAATTTGCAAATACAACCCCTGCAAAAATTTCTACAAACAAATAGAGATCTGGGATAAATTTATTTTTTCTGATTTTTATATCTACCATTTCTGTAATTGTTAGCATATTGTAACAAAAAAAAACACCCACAAAAATCATTAATAATCAATGAAAAATAATGTTATTTTTATAAATTTTTAAATGAATTCTGCCATCAAAACCTCCCAGAATGCATCCTTCAAATCACAACACAACAAACAACGAAACACACTAAATAGAAAATGCAAATTTGACAAAAACCAGACACAATGGTTAGTGGAATGTTCAGATCTGCAATAAAATACAAATAACGGATGAAATTAGAGTGAATAAAAATGGGGGTGCGACTCCCACGGGCGTGCCAAAATGTGTGCATGGAAAAAATCAACTAAAATGAAAGACAAGCAATAACAACTGTTGCAAACCTTCCCATCAATTCTCCCTTGCAAACCTCAAATAAGATCATGGAAGCCTTTGAGCTTGTGTGATCTTGTAGATTCTTGAATGTGGATGCTCCTGATTTGATCTCCAAATGGATTTGCAAATGCTACGAGCTTGGATCACAAGGATGCAATTGTCAAATTAGCATAGGTGGGATGCAAATTTGCTCAAAGCTCCAAACATAATTTTTTCAAAGGGGATGGCTTGTATTTATAGCTTAGGTTAGAGCCATGGAGGGTGGACCCTTAGAAAGGTGGAGTTAAAGTTGAGTTCCAAGGTGAGTTAACTAAGGAATGGGGAAATGGTTTGTTGACTAGGAAAATAAGTGCATTTTCCTAATTAAGTAACTAAATTAGTTAGTACAATGTGCAACATAATCAATTAATCATTTATTTAATAAATGTTAATTAACTTAGCTAAAGTGTATTATGGACTAATTTAATTAATCCAAAGGGGGTGAATGTACCTGATTAATTAATTAGATTAATCAATCGCAAAGGGGGTGAACTAGGAAGTGAACCAGGATAGTCCACTAGGGGAGTGTGTCATGCACAATGAGTTGTGACCTTCCCAAGCTCTTACTCAATCTCTCCTCTAAATCCTTGGGTCGGCACAATGCCTATAGCCACCCACACTTGATTGATTTCTCCACTCCTCTCTCTCCACGAGGATGGAATTTGGCTGACCCTCGTGGGAAAGCTTCCATCATTGACACACCTTTTTGAAAGGCCTCTCCTACCCAGAGGTGTCAGCAATTGGTAATCTTGCTTTGATTCGATGGGGAACATTAGCTACTCTTGTAGTTGTGGATTCTAATACATAGGATGGTTGGGAGGCCCTTGATCCCCCGTCAATGGAAACTTTTGCATGAGATTCTCTCCCGCCAAAGGATAATCTACCTCCTCTCTACATTGCTGCGGTGTGTACATAATTTCTAAATGCTATGGTGTTTCTATTTTATGTTGCATTGCCTAGTTTATGGCCTGAAGACTTGATATTTTGATGACATTGTTATGACGGGACGTTGAAAACCAACCAATCATCTTTTTTTTCAAAACCATTATGTGTACTCAACTAGTTATTTTTTATTCAATAGAAATTTCATGATGGCTTTTGGGAAAAACTAAATTCCTAAGTTCTTGGACTATTGTTTGGGCCTTCGGCAATAATTACACAAATACTTAGAAACGCAATATTAGAATCAACCTTTGGCTATTGTTCATTGCACATTGATGATCCATAGCAATTTGAAAGACCCAATTGCCGTAAGTTGAATGAATCATGTAATGTGTTGTTGGGGGAGTCTATCACCAGCAATTGTATAGGGTCCACTCTCAAACATGAAATTATCACCCCAGACCATGTATATATTCAATACAAACTCTTAATTATGTCTCGTTGGGATCCAATGAGGATAAAATGAAATTGGAAGTGTGTGAAAACCAAAAGCTATAGAACTTTGAATTGTGAGAAATCATAAAAACAGTAAACATGCAAAATACTCATGAGATCGAAAAAGTGACTGTATGGGCCATGAATAGACTTTAGAGTGATACCTGCATTTGGGCTATAAGATGACTTTACAATGTGAGAATTTCTTTTGTAGTTTTGTAAATTGAAAAAGGTGTTGATTTACTTGAAAACTTAACGTTCTTGTTTATTCAAAAAGTAGGCCAGCAAATATATTTGTATTTTATTCCTCAACCTTAGGTTAAAATGAGGTACACCATTGCCCTGAGGCATTGTCAACATTGTTGATGCATTTATGTTGGGTAATTAATAGAGAAGCTGGCCATAAAAAGGAAAAGGCAGTTTTTTAAGGTCATTCTCCATTTTGGTGTATGAGACCCCCCTTTGGAAGCCTACAAGGGCGTTGTGGAGGCAATTATATTGCGATACCATATACATAGTTTCACAGATGTTATGTTGTGTGAATCCATGATTAAAAACATTCCACCATCATCGAACCTTAGTGAACATCTCATCTGCATAGGCAATTTGTCTATTAATCCCTGAAGAGGGAGGCAACCCCGACTAAACTTGTTCTCAGGGTTTTTTTCACAGAACGTGTAAATCCTTAGAATTTGATAAAATTGATTGCAGACGTGTGCTACAGAAGCTTAATCAAAATTGAAGAAATACAAATTTGCATAGAAATTTAAGTCTCAGGGATTGGAAACGTAATCACAGAATCTATAAATCCTTGGAATTTGATAAAATTGATTTCAGACGTGCTAAAGAAGCTTTAATCAAATTGGAGAAACACAGATTTGTATAGAAAAATTCAAGTCAGCAGAGATTGGAAAAGTAATTCGCATCAAAATAAAGTAAAACCCAGTTGAGGAAAAATTAGATTCAAACAATTTATATAAGCATTGGGAATTCAAACAAGGTGGACTCAGCCAGGTGTGATAATGATAATAAGGATGAGAACTTGAGGAGCGGCAAGCTATACGTTTTGTCTGATGTTTGTGAATGGACACTTGCCATTGATCCACTAAAGTTTGGATATGAAATGCAAGCTTCCTCTCTCTTCCATACCAGAATATAAACACTGAAGCATGGTACGAATTTTAACAAAAGCCCCAAAATAGACCCTGCCATGTTAGGAATGCATCATGTTCAAATGGTCTTCGCAGACTGAGATGGGACTGTGCTACAAAATGGATTCATGTAAATACCAGTAGCAAATAAAGAAGCGACATGTTTTGCATGAGTCTTAGTCAGATCAAGCACCACCATAATTAAGTCATGTGACATCATCTCATCATTTAAGTACAATAACCCATGTAGCTATTTATTACCATTTCCTCCTTAGTTAGGAGCGGGTTCCCACTCCTCTCTCTCTCAACATGGGGTGCAATGAATGCTGCTGCAGAAAAAAACCAAATCTTCAGCAAATAACTATTATTGCAGCCGGAAATTTTATGCAGGTGTGGAAGTGGGCAGGCTGGAACTTTCCCTTGCTCTTTTAAGGATTTTATAGCCAAGTGGTTGGATATGTGTGGCTAATTTTTGACTTAGTGCATGGCTTTTAAGCTAATTCTATGGAAGCATTCCCTATTTTTTCTCAACCAAAAAGGAGAACGATTAATAAGTGCTTGGCCAACTTTCAGCTCAAAATCTGCTAAATTCTCTTTCCAACACCAGCTTAAATAAATCTACTTAACTTTCCCTCCTTGGTTAATTAAAAATAGTCCCCAATTTTTGTCCAAAATGTGGATTGAAAGATGACCTCTTCCTCCAAACATATTCACTCATAGATTGTATGTTGACATACATTTCCAACATCATTTATGCCAAACTGAGAAGGAAATTTAAGAAACTCATACTCAAAGCATTTTCTCCAAGCCGGTGTAAGACAATATAAAGCCCATACTTTGAAGTTTGGGTTTAAGGTTTTACTAGGATTTAAATCTTTTAACAATCCAAGTAAAGCCAAACATTAATCATTTATCTCGAAAATGCTGAGGGGAATCGAAGGTGATCATGAAGCAATTTATATTTGGCATCTAAGACAAACCCCAACCATCTCTCATTCATATTATTGCCTTAGAATTCTAGTTCTAAAAGGTGTTAATTCAAAAAGGAAATGAGAATGATCCAAATGACTAGTTTTACACAAAGGCCTTTAACTGGAAATTTCCGAGGGGTGAGATCTTCTTGAGTTTATGAGACTAGGATGCATCTAATATAAAATGTACCATTATATTTCATGATGTTTATCAAAGCATTTTGGAGCCCAACTCAAAGTTACAATGAAATGTATTGTAAGTCAATTGCAACTCAATTTGTGAATGGCAGATTCTTAGAGAAAATGTTGTGTTTGAATTATAGAAAGGAAGAGTCTCTTCTTCTTTGGGGTTATTATTTCATTTTCTTGAATGATATTCATCAAGGCGTGGGGTATATGAAATCTATCAAGGCATGCAAGTGTGGGGAACTAATGAAGTTTACAATACTGGATAAAATGTTCAAGAACAAGTGATAGAAAACAAATTGCAGAAAAAATAAACAAAGTCAGGATAATGAGGTTCATAAACCCGTTCAATATGCTCACAAACAGGTGATACCGAACAAGATGCAACAAATCTAAACAAGGAGGGAATGTTTTTGTTTGAAGGTCAAATAAAGCTAATACAACTCTTTTCTAGCTAAATTTTTAGCATGTGTCTATTGTTTGTTTTATTTATATCAACTGATTAGGGAAACAATTTATTGCTGAACAAAGTCCACCATACATTTCTCAATCCATAAATTTGAAAGAAACAACCTCCACTATGTCATGAATATAATAACAGGGTTTCCATGAGTTCAAATGTAAATTGGTACACCTTATATAAATTTCTTCTAGGATTCAAAGCGAAATGTTATCTTTCAGTTAGTTTCCCACAAACTTCAGTATGTCATAAATAGAATTAACAAGTTTTCCATGAGTTCAAAATTCAAATGTAAATTGATTCGACATATATAAATTTCTTCTAAGATGAAACAATATGTTATATCATGGTTAGTTAGCCATTCAAACAAGTGCCAAACAAGTAGTCTCAAACTTCAGTAGGTCATGAATAGAATAACAAGTTTGTATGAGTTCAAATGCAAATTTATACGGTCTATATAAATTTCTTCTAAGATAAAGCAATGTGTTATCTTTCAGTTATGCCATAGCTAGAAAAATTTCCTAATGAGAGAGGCTAAATAGATACATTTTAGTTATTGGCACCATATCAATTGTTTGAAAGAACGTCAGTCTAAGGAAGCTCCTTCTATCTGACCACTTATAAGGAAGCTCCTTCCATCTGACCACTAATTTAGCTATTTACAAGAAAGTCTCCTTGGGGACAAGGATAGCTTTCTTCGCTAAATACAACATTTCCCCGTGAAGTCAAAGCAAGCTATTATTTGGACCATTACAACTTTGAAAATACTTTAAAAGATATTAAAGCCACTAAGATCATGCTTACAATTTGGATTGTGACACGGAATACCCTAATTTGACACAAAATGGTACCTGCAATCAAAATAGCTTTCAACATCCTAAAGAAAGCAACCAAATGTAACAATCTCTAACACCAAGCTAGTCAAGCCTGAAAAGCTTAACCGGATGATTTCATCATTGGAAGCTGCCACCGACCCAGATGCAATCTGGATTTCGGGCCTCCCAAACAAGGCCTCAGAATGCCTCTCAATTAGACTGACTCCTTCCTTTGACCTCATTGTAGCATACTTCTGTAATGTCTCTTGATCAAAAGACACCACATATGCTCTCAACTTGCAAGGTTTAACTGCATCATTGAATTCTGGTACTGAAGGAGCTCCTGAACCAGGCACCGTGGCAGACGTAACATCTGGAGAAGAGTAACCTACCTGAAATTCATCTGCACGTCTTGAATCAACACCCTGAGGCCGCTCGGCATCATATTCTTCATTTAATCCAAAAGGAAGCATTTTCATGTTTTTCTCCAGTTGAAAACGTTGATCTACCCTTCTCAAAAAGTACCCATACATAACGGAAGCTGCATATACTTGTCCTACTCGCAGCTTACTGATTTGAGCAGTAGCATTTGTGTCCAACAAGCGATTCCCAAGAACAAGGGAAAGGTGATTCTTTATCATTTCAAATGCTTCAGGAGAATGCACTCTCTCAAGCTTGTGGTCTTGTTTAGGCCATGTATCAACTTTACCAGTAATAGGATCAACTTGTGAAATACTCGATATCAATGAAATCCTAGAATCCATGAATTTCTGGACAACAAGAGCATAAATAATTTCTTCAAGTGCATTTCGCCTTTCTGCAGCCTTCAACTCTGCAATCCTCCTAAACTCCAATGAAATTGAAGGACGGATTTCTCAATATAAAAATAAGGCACCAAATCCAAAGGAAAAGGTTGCAGTCAAGAAAAAAAGAAAACTGCTTTTTAGGGCAATGAAACACAAAACATTCAACTAACCTGTATAATATGAGCTCTGTGCCGGTAGTTGAAGGAGGCTCCTGTTGGGCAGCTGCATCGCGATCTGCAATGAGGCTCTCCAACTGTTGATCGGCTGCTGCAGGAAGAAGATGAGGGTGGTCCTTCAAAAGCTGAGAAAGAAGTTGGCCTGTAGGTGATTCCAACTGAAGAGGAGCAATAGGCTTACAAGTTTCTCCATTATTTCCACCAACTTCAACAGACGAAGATGATTCTTTTCTTTTCTTTGAACATGCCCATACCCCCCTCCATTGCTTGCCTGGAGCTGAAAACTGTGATTTAAAAGGCAGAGGAAAATGTCACTGAAGAAAAACAAAGACCATTCAATAACACTGCTTCACCCCTATGAGCATCACCTGATTCTATGAGTGTCACATGGACTGCAACTCATGGGAGATGAGTTATGTGAACTACTCTCCATGAAAGATGGGTCACATCGATTGACTCAATACTAAACATGAAATTAATCCCAGAAGACATCCTTGTAGAACATAAAAGATTAAAATAGACAATAATTTTCAATGTGCAAGCAATCTAGCAACCAGCATGTTCTTATGCCCTGAGCCTCACCACCTCAAAAATAAATAAAAATCATAATTTAAGAGATCTCTACTTGTAAAGCTTAAGTGGCATATGACATTGGCTGGAAGTATCACAGCACAACAATAAAAAAAACCAAGCATGGACACTAGACACCAATCACACAAAATGACTCAAGCCTGACAAATCTCTCATTTTTTGTTCTGGCAGCTGGTATATATCATTATAAACATTATGAAACTGAGCCCCTATTTTTCCTTGGATGTCATATAACCTATCATAGCACCTATTTTTACTGCAAAAGTTGTTTGATTGAAATTAAAAAGTACAGAACTGCAAAAAAATTTAAAGTACACCAACGTTTTATTAACACAACATGAACTTGCAAGGGTCCAATGGACTTGGAAAAATACAGCTATAAGAATAATAAAATATTTTTCTTGATATTCCGAATTTCGATAAAACTTTAGCCTTGTTTGTATATATTTCCTATTACTTCTCACCCAGATTTCTCAGCAAAAAGAATTAACTGGACTCCAACAAACTCTTAAATTTTCTGAATCATCCACTGACAAAAGTTTAGTAAGGTGGTTGTTCCATGGAGGGGGGAAAAAATGTCCTTTTATGATCCAGAATGCCGAGCAACCTGGGTTGGGACAACAGATGGCTTATAACATACGACACCGCCTCATACTCCCAGTATATAAGAGGCTCCTAACTGTCTTCCTATCCCCTGCAGTAGTCAAACTTGTGACCCCTCTTTTAAAATTTTAGGCTCTTCAAAATTAAACCAACTCATTGTACTGCACTGCAACTAGAATTTTGGAGGCTTTTTGTGTTTAGGAGGCTTTTGTGAGAGTATTCCCATAATTTGTAAAATTTTCTGAATCGCTTCTAAATTTTGGGAATTGTAACAAAATTATTATTAAAATTTGAAAAGAAAAAGATAAAACAAGTTAACTTAACAAAAATATAGTTGCGATTTGACAATAAGAAACACAAGAATATCTATGCACTTGGTGAAAATTCTCAGCCCCCTGAAGCTAGCTGGGGTTGATGCCACTGTTCCCATAGAGCTGGTGCTGCACAATTTTAAGAGAAGATTTTATTTTATACAGTTATACATAAAAACAAGTTGCATGGAACGAAACGGGTGTTTTAGCGCACGTCTATGCGACCTTAGCCTTCGGGCAGGGTCCTGCGAAAGGGGCTACCCTTCATAGCTCCTATTCTTATGGTGCAGGTGACAATAAAAGGTTACAATTCTAGAGCGGCAAGAAGTGGGGAGAGGCTGCTGATTATTTTTAACAAAAGACAGTTAACTTGAGGCATGCCTATGTGGAAATAAATCTGGTGTGATCGGCTAATGCAATCTTTGGTTTGAGAGAAACAGAAAGAGGCACCCACCTGGAATGAGGTTTTGAGGAAAGCGAAATTGGTGTGCAAAGTAAGACGTCCGTTATGAGAGAAATTGCAAGCCGCCTTGGGAACTCCATTTCCAACGCGTTGCATTTTCAAATCAAACACCTGAATTCCAGCGAGCAAAACAGGAATCAAACCCTAAAACGCAATTTCCGCATCAAAATGAGGAAGATTAAGTACAAAACAGATTAATGAAAACAGTACCCGGAACTGTGCAGCAGCAGACATAGCCGCGGATCTCTAAACTTGAGTGTTTTTTTGCCTTTCCCACGATTTCTCAAGGCTGTATTGCAAGATCTCTTCCTGCCTACCTATATTTTGTATGAAAACCTTGACCACACAAAAACGTGGTGATTTCCCGTAAGAAACGTGGCAAATAGGGCGTTGGGGTTTAGCGTTAAGAAACGTGGCAAATGTCCATGGCTTTAACTAATGAAGATGCTCTTCTTCTTCTTGTTTCAATCAAAATATCAATTACTAAACAAGTGCAAAGGGACATCATCCAACTCTTTGTTTAATTATTTGTAACCATCCACTGGAAATTAAAATGAATTTTTTACGTCCATCGTCCATATGATTAGTCATTTATTCGCAGTTTTTTTTTAAAACATTAACTAGTATAAATTCAAAGCATACATTTTAGATAGACATTCATTTTTGGGTTTGAAATGTGGTCACCTTTAGAAAGTAAAATGTTTCCATATTTTACTGGAAAAACATTCGTCATAACTACAAAGTTAAAGCTACACAAATTTTATAGACATATTCAAACTAAAGTATATGGAATCTTATCAAAATATGGTAAACGAGATAACAAGTGGGTTTCTTCCATCGGGGAATGCCCTTTGGCCAATGTGAGCCAAACATTTTTTCACAAAATGTACAATGTGAGGTACAACATATAATAATACTAAAGGTATTCCTCAAATGTTTCTTTAAATAGGCACCCCTTTAACTCAAATCCATAACTCATCGAAATTTGTTTGGTTGTGCAGAAGTTGTTTGTCTATTTCTTTTCTCTACTTATTTTGTAATATCTATGAAAACAAATGGCGCAGGCGGGGGTAGGATCGGCAAGGAGAAACTTCCCAAGACATGGCCAGGTGAAAGCAGTCATTGCCGCCTCCATCTTCAAATCAGTTAAAGGCATTTTAGACCACATTCATCATAATGTAAAGGGAGTTAAGAGAATGGAAAGGACACATCTTGGGAGTGGATGTGTACAAGAATGATGTATCGAGTGGTGTTTTGGAGAATGATAGGTTAAAGGATCTCGACAACTATGTTGATGGTGTCTTAAGCGAAGTGACAAAGGAGGATTTTTCAAGAAAGATTGTGCATGTAGTACTTGCAAGACTTTCTATGGTTTTGGTTTTTAGAGGCTAGGTTTGATTGGGTTGGGAAAGAAGAATGGAGTTTTCACCAAGGCATTGAAGGAGTTTTCACCAAGGCATTTAAGGAGTTTTGAGAGGCCATTGTTGTGGGTTGTAAGACTGCCCAAGCCACCCATGTTGGTGTCATCCTACTTGTCGCTCAAGATTTTTCAAGCGTTATGAAGCTTGACCATGTATCCACCATCGCAACAAGTTGTGCATTGCTATTACATTTTTGCTAGTCATGTCATTTCTTGTGCTCAATTGGATTGCATGTTCTATGCCCTAAAAGCTAGTTTTTTTATCCCAAATTGTGAATGTATTAGGAGTCTCTTGGCTTACAATTGAATGTGCATTTTAGTTATGCACAACTATGCTCAATTGGAGTGTAGATCTATTTTTTCTTTCTATTGAGTATTTGATCATTGTGTTTCCTTGTGAAGATTTTTCAGGGGCGCTTCTTAGTATTCATGAGGAAAATCAGTTCAAATCAGAGGCAAAGTCATCTCTTCAAAAGAGCTTGGATTTTCTTGGGTTAGGCACTGGTCTGAAGTTTGAACAAATATTTACATATGTAGATCAAGTTTTCTCTAGAGCTTTTCTAACTAGGCATCTTGTAAATGAATCTGTAAATGTACTCACTCTAAGTAAGTCAATTTCTCTTGTAGTTTATCTTGTCAACCTACTTGTTACCACTTGGGAGAAAGGTCATAATACAATTTATATTGAGGCCCAAATTTGAAAATAAGAAAACATATTAAGTGTGATAATTTCGCAACCACAAAATACATAAAATTTTAGAAACTTTGAATCATTTGCAGAAAACATTGCATTCTCATTTTCAAGTATTGAATCGACTTCACTTAAGGAAAGTATTTTTGTTGTTTAAGGGTATAGTCCCTTTCAAAAAACTATTTAACAATAATTTAAAAAAAAGTATTTTTGTTGATGGAAAAATTTCGATCAGGTTCCAATTGTCTTTCTATTTCTTTTTAATTTTAATTTTTATTTGCAGTTTCTAACAGTGAACTAGACCAAATGAATGTTAGGGATTTATTCATAGAAGTTGAAAAGTCACTAGATCATTAAATGATAACAAGATGAGGCATTTTGTGTGGTTACACCCAATTCTTCCATATAAACAAATATGACGTCATTTCTCATTGCATTTATTTTTATTTGCCTTCAATTCTTTTACTTTGAATGTTGGTGCACAAGTGGCCTTGTGTTTCAATCAACAAAATTTTGTATGACCTTTCTACATGTACATACAAAGGTATTGAGGATATAGCTTATGAAACTCAAACAAGGATCTCAAAAAACTCATTATTCATAACTAGAGAAAATATAGAATATATTGACCAAATGGTATCACGGCATTCCCATCATAACTTTAAGACCGTAAGATTTCCCTTACATT